>JAOWBP010004220.1:963784-975735 GCA_028571105.1 Tragopan temminckii | reverse complement strand
CCCTGCATGTGGCAGGGGGGTTGGAGATTCATGATCCTTGTGGTCCCTTCCAACCCTGGCCATTCTGTGATTCTGTAATTAATAGCCTGACAATAACTTCAGCAAAGGGTGGCAGTTCATATTCAGAATGCGTCTGAAAGCAGTCAGTCTGGGAGGTAGAATGACTTTTCTCTTTGTATCTTGATTATTTATTTTTGATCTATCAACTATAATGCTGGGCTTTTGTGTTCACATCAGCATTTGGTGAAATTGTGTTGGTGGCCGTTTTGATGAAGGTGAGATTTTGCCATTGGTGTATGGAGATTTCATCATTGTATCAATTCTGTAGTTCTTTGGCACTCCTATGTAAATACGGTAAATCCAACCAATCCATGTATTTGCATCCATGTGAGGATCTGCTGTGAAATCTGCAGCCTTTGTAGCTGGTACCTCAACATAGTGCAGATAAGAAGGAGCTTTCTGCCATCCCTGTTAAAATGCAAGGCAGTTTTTCCAGCTGGATATAACTGTGTACCTTCATTGGTCTCCCCACAATTGGAATTTTTCTTCCTTTCCAAGGGTGAACAGTGCCGTCATGCCACTAGGCATGGCAGCAGCTGACACAGGTATTAAACTGCTGCTTCTTTGCTCTCTGCCTGGAAGGAAGCACAGTAGGATTTAGGAAACATTTATTCTCCAAGAGAGGTCAGATGCTGGAATGGGCTGCCCAGGGAGGTGGTGGAGTCACTGTCCCTGGAGGTGTCCAAGAAACATTTAGATGTTGTACAGAGAGACATGGTTTGGTGGAGAAATACTGGTGGTAGGTGGACGGTTGGACTCAAGGGTCTTGGAGCTCTCTTCCAGCCTTGGTGATTCTATGATTTTCAGCACATATACGTATTTAAGGCATTTTTTAAAGCGTATTTCTAAACTTCATATTTAGAAACCTGCTTATCTGAGCTTATGCTTTGCTAAGATCTGGGAAATTAAATTAACTTGAAGAGCAACTTACTGTAATTTATTGTGAACAAGTTGTATCTGTAACAAGTTTGCTGGCATGTGTTGCTTTAGGTTGGACAAGGAATGTGAGTGTCTGCATCTTTCTGCTACGTGGTAAAATTCCACGTGAGGATGGAGGTCCTGGGGCCTCAGAGGAAGACTGATGTCATGCCTGAGGAGGATATTCAAGGTGTGCAGTCATGGTTGATGTAAGCCTTTCTGCTCACCCTGCCCTTTCGGCAATCTGCCCTGCCCATCCTGCGTAGATCGGTCCTTTAGGTCCATCTCATACGCTTTGGACCACTTGTTAAAGGAGAGAATGCACTGCTGGACGTGTGCCAGTTTCTGCTTCCAAATGTTTATGCGTCTGCTCAGCTTCTTTCATGCTTTCTCTGGCGATTGCTTCCGTGAATACAAAATCTGACAAATAATTGCATTTTGAAGGGCATGCTTAATGGAGGTCCATAAAAATGATTTACAGGCAACTGCAAACTGAACTATTACACTAAAGGATAAAAAGCTTCCTTAATGAGCTGCACGAGACAGTTATTGATGTATTTATGAAAACATTCCCCAGTACATGCAACCAGGGGAATTCAAAGATAAATATTTAAAGATTGTCTGACAGTTTCTGAATGTAACAAAACTCTAGTTCCTCTGGTTCCTCTGTAAGGCAGTAAATGTCTTGAAACAAAAGCAAGTGTGATTTGTAACAGAAGAGAACCAAAACTTTTGTTAATACCAGATGTATTTCTATGTGATAATGCTCCATTCAAACGAAGAGATAAAGCAAGGAGAAAATAGGCATGGGAAGCTTAAGATATTAATAAGGTAAGCCAACATTTTTTTTTTCTATCTAGATAATTTATCAGAATGGTGTCAAAGAAATGTATTTAAGATGATGAAATCTAACAAGAGTTTCGCATTTGATTGAGTTTCCTTTCATCCCATCATCGCTGTACACAATTAGGCTATTCAAGTGTGATCTTTAAGTATTCGCATTGTGATTTATAATCTTGTTCTTCACACCCCAGGGAGAGAAAAATTGGTCTGTTGTTATGAATCTGATTAATATATAGAACGATGTGTGTCCTTCTGGTATTTATTACACACATGTGCTTTTAGTTTGGATTATCTCATTGTTACTTGCACTTTGCAGACATGCTGCGTTACTCTGAATAACAAACTGTAGAAGCATTCTAAGCATTTGGGGCTGACACTTGGTGTGGCATTACCTTGTCATTGCAGTGCTTTTTATTTTTGACTGGCTTAATAATTGCAAATTTTTAAATAATATGGTTTTCTTCAGGACCACAGCTGCTGTGTCACGTAACTCCTCCTGCCATACAGAACGAAGATCTGGCTCATGCTATTAAGTCAGCTTTAGGGGTTTTTTAGGCTTGTTCCACTACATTGTTTCTTGGGCTACAGACTGAGGCTGGGCTATGGAACCTATTCCTTTAAAGATTTGTAAAAGGAGTGAATGAGGGACAGTGGCTGTGCTAGGCAGTCTGTGCTAAGTGCTGGCCTTGAGTGTTGCTCGTGGATAGAAGAGCTGCATTAGAGCCAGTGCTGAAGATACAGAAGAGTTTCAGAGTTGGGGGATCTCTTCTCCAGCACCAAGAGGGATTGTGGTGAAGCTGAATTTCGCCCTGGGTGATGATGTTGGCCCTGTTTTCACTTATAAGAACATGGAATATGTTCATCAACGTTCATTGACTTTATGGATCTCAAGGAAGCACTCATAACCTCCACTAAGGCTTCTGAGTCGTTGTAAGTGTAGTATAGGATAGTATTTCAACTTTCCTAGTTTTCTGCTGGGATATAAGGGTTTGGGTTTTTTTCTTTGTTTTCCTTGGTGTCATTTGATTGCTTTCAATTTTACTTTTTTTTGGCTTATTTTTCCTATTTCATTTCCCCTATAAGGAGGCAGCAGTTCAATTGCACCAAAGTCACTGTAATAATGTCCTTACAAGGAAGGGGGATTTGTGTACTAAGGATTGTATCAGTGAAAAACTAGTGTTGGGTTGTTGCTGTGTGTGAATGTGAGGCAAGGGGAATAGAAAAGGAGTAGCCAATACTTTGATAGTTAAGGAAGCACAAGGGTACACAGACAAGTCGCTGAGCCTTGGAAAAGTTCTCAGTCCAGCTCTGTATATCTGACTCAGTATGGAACAGCCTGTGTTAATTTAACTTAAATCTCTCCTGCACAAAATTGTAGGTAAGAAGTCTGTTGATCAAAGCCAGACTTTTAAAGCAGGTTTCCTGTAGTAATGTGTAAAATCAGTCAGTCTTCGTACAAGAGCAGTTCTGCCACCTCCCTTACAAGCAAATTACATTATGCAATTTAGAGCCCAAGTGTGGCTTAACTTCAGTGGATAAACCTTGTGCCTGTTGTGAGAACATTTATGTAACTGAGGTCTGCATTTAATTTCTAGATACATAGGGACAATTAAAAATTTGAGGATTTTGATTGAAATAAAACCTATGGATTATGCACGTAACCATTTGCAGCCTTTACTTATGCACCTGTTCTGAAGTTGCATCCACACTAAAGAACTGCAGCTCAGCCTCTTTGCTTGGCTGCAGTGCCTTTTGGTGTAAGCTAACAGATGTGCCTTTGTCTCCATCAGTAAAACTGAGGCACTGTTCTGCTGGGGAGGTGGGCAGCAACAAAGAAAGGAGGATGCCCTGAATGGCTCTCAAAGGCTGTCAGACTGTTACATCCCTTGTATTTACTGCTTTGCCTGTTGCCTTTGGAAGATTATTACTGTCAGTGCTTGAAGGACGCTACTCCACATTCTATTCTGTATTGTTTTCAAAAAATACAATAGTTAACATGTTTTTAATACAGTTTTAGCAACTTCAGTTGCATTATAACTCAAAAATTGTCTTAGGAACTTAGATTGAGCTTCGGATTCTGAAAATGTCCTAAAGACAATCTTACTGGCCTCTCCCAAGTAACTCATGTTTCCGTTCTATAGGCTGGAGCAATGTGATGCTGAGGTGATCCAGAATTTCTAACTCTGTGCAGAGCAGTCCCATCCCTGAGCAACCACCAGGCAGGTATGTTTTAGATGAGGGTACAAAAGTATGGAGACCCCTCAGATTTATGTGTGCTTCAGTTACCTAGGGCAGATTGTCTGTGAGATGAGAGTGCACAGAGACCATAGTTGGATATCCTATCCCTCTGGAAGAGTAGTTACCGTGGCAACTATCATATTGTGTGAGGTTTGCTTGTGAGGAACTAGCACAGCAGAGAAGTCTGACATATGAGACGTAATACTCTGTGCATTTCTGAAGATGGCAAGCAGGTGGTGGCATGAGCATTCATGCTGTTGGCAGTGTAATGGCCATGAGCTCATTGCAGTAGCAGCCCTACACTCGCAAATTAAATTCCTCGTGTTAACAAAAATGGAGAGCTGTGCAGTAGTAGACATTATCAGCACTTTTTCTGCTGGAGTTCCTTGAGAGTGAAGGTGAATAAAACCATCCTGCTTACCTTACCACCTCCTACTTGTTTTGCCTAAAACGCCTCACTGAAATTCCTTAGCAGAGCAGTGCTGTACAGCTCCTGGAGGATCCTCTTAGATCTTGTTGGTAAGAGGTGGATTTGCCTGAGCTGCTGGCTTCTTTTTCTTCAGAGGCCTTTGGTAAGTTGTGTGAGATCCCAGGGCACCCATCCCACTGCCAGTCCAGGGGAGCACACGTAGCTCAGAATAACGGAGGCTCTTAATGAGGATGTCAGGGCTCACAATTCCTCTCCTCTTGTTCTGGTGATGATTCTATAAGGCACCGGTAGGGCTTGTTGACAGAGCTGATCAATGAGACTTGTGTGGGAGGATTGCTAAGATCAATTCTGCGATTAATCGAAGAGTCCTTCCGATATTGACTTTTTTTTAAACAGCAAAAACTGGAAGAAAAAAAAAAAAAAGTGTTCACCACTCTTGGTGTGTATCACTGAGCCATTCCTGAAGGGCAGAGTCTGGATGCAGCTATGCCAGGGGTTCCAGGTGGTGCAGACCTCAAAGACCCCCAAGCGAGGAAGCAGGGATGGGGTTGCTCAGAGTGCTGGATTCTGGCCCATACTCAGTGTGTTGCTGTTACTTGAATCTTAAAAAGATTGCTCTCTTCTCGTTCCATTTTAGTTTCCTGGTCGTACCTTTTGTCTTTCCATAGCAAATGTGGTGCCTCAAGCATTGCAGAGTATGGGTGCTTTTACTTGATTTTGAAATATTCTAAGCCTGATTCTCTTTCCACCAGTCTTGCACTTTGAAGCAATAACTGCAACAGATCAGTGTCAAATCATTGGAGTTTAGCTGGAACGCTTTGTTTTCACTTCTGGAAATGGAAAGATACGAATATGAATGAAATTAATAGATGGAGTTACTCATTTTCTGTGTAAATCAGTGAGAACTCTGTTGGGTCAAGTCTAGCACAGACAAGAGGAGAGCGACTTCAAGGTGTGAATGCTTAAAACCATTTTGCTAACATGAAACCAAAATCTGATGATTTTAGGGGAATCATAAAA
Organism: Tragopan temminckii; assembly: GCA_028571105.1. Lineage (NCBI taxonomy): Eukaryota > Metazoa > Chordata > Aves > Galliformes > Phasianidae > Tragopan > Tragopan temminckii. The sequence continues at coordinate 970,226 of JAOWBP010004220.1, read as the reverse complement.
TCACCAAGTTTGGAAAAGACCTCTAAGATCTTCCAGTCCAACCACCCACCTACCACCACCATTTCCCAGTAAGCCTCAGTACAACATCTGAACATTTCTTGGACACCTGCAGGGCCGGTCCCTGCGCAGCCTGTTCCAAAGCCTGACCACTCTCTTGGAGAAGAAGTATTTCCTAATGTCCAACCTGCACCAGAATTAACATTCCGTTGTGTTCCAGTGAGTAGAGCGCAGCGTAAGGTGGGTTTCTTGTTGTACAAGTGAATCTACTCGTTCACAGCAATACAAACCCACATCAGTATGCTTTTCAGCACACCCGTGGGGTTGCTCATGTTCTCAGCACTGCTGCTTCCCACTGCACTGAGCAGACTGAAAGCTGCCAAGGCAGACTTCTAGCTGCAGCTTGCCGTGTGTGTTCACAAGGCCCGTCAGGCTGCTGCCGCCATTTGATTTAGGATGATGAAAGCGGGAGCAAAACCCGACTAAAAGTGAAGTGAGTTTTGTTTGATGGATTTGTAACTCCTGGTGCCGAGGAAGGAGAGACGACGCCAGATGTCAGCTGGTGGTGGGCAGACACCTCAGCTGTAAGCACAGGCAAGGTTTTGCAGCCGCAGTCCTACTTTTCAGCTTTGTTCTCACAGCTCTGGGCCTTGTGGTCAGACCCACGCAGGGCCGCCGTGCCGTGTGTCAGTCAGTGCCCTCCCACAGCCTGGGACCTCTGTTCCTCCAGCTGTTCTGCACTGCATGGTTTGTCCCAGGCTCAGCCCAGAGCCTCGGGCACCTTTGGGTGCCGTTTCCCATCTGCACTCCTCAGTTCTTCGGTCTCTGTGAGTCCGGCCGGCCGCGCCGTGCAATTCAGTGCCTGGAAACACTTGCACTTTCCCACCTCCTAACGCTGCTTTACAGGGAGTCTGCGGTGAGTTCTGCTTTGCCCAGCTCTTAAAAACAAGTTTAAAAACAAAGTTGCTAGCGTGGCCAAACTGAAATGCAACATTTTATCTGTCTGAAACATAATCCTTGGTTCCTACTGAACTCAGGGCCGCTATCCCAGAAACCTCGTTCCATTTTCCAGCTGTCTGAAATTGGGCCTTTCTGCTGCAGGAGATTTTCTTGCCGCATCAGAGATTCCCTCTCCCCCCAGGCTTTTTATTGCTAAAACAGCAGGCTAGAAATGCTCCTGCTGCATCGTGCTGCATACAGGTGTGTGGAGCAGTGCTGGTGCAGGCAGTATCTTATGCTGTGCATTTGCGAAAGTGCTGCAGATGTGTTGTGGGTTATAACGTGCACTCGGTTACACGGTGCATCCTCCAACATTCCCACAAAGAACAACAGGACTGACAGCAAGAGGTGCACTAATGAAATCACACGGAGCACTTGCCAAGCAGAGGATTTTGTTCCTAGGCACTAAAGGACGATGACAAACAACGTGCTTGCTGCTATATTAATAGGTTTTATTTTGCCACAAATCTTACAACACACTCTGCTGCTTGCAGTGCCTTTGCCACACTAAACCATCCTGCAGGACACTGCTCACATCATGTTCACATGCTGTCCTTTCTGATAAATCCGCCAGGCAATGGAGCAGGATAGGGATGACCAGGAGGCACGGGCTGATTCAGTCAGGAGGAATGGCACTGTGGCTGCTGTGTTATATCTGGCTGCTGGCTGTGGGAATCTGTGTTGTGTGTAATTTGTTGCAATTCATGTCTGTGTGCAGGTTGCTATTTTCTTTGTGCTCTTTGTGTTCAGACTTTGCAACCCTAGCACTGTACCCAGAGTAGGCAATGTCACCTGTTGGGGTTGCCCGAGAGCGCCCACTATAAATCCCAATTTCTAATACAGCCGTGTGTCTCTGCAGCAGTCCCTGTGCAGACTTGTTGCTGGCTCACACCTGCCAGCACTTCACAGAGATGCAGGTGAGCATCTCGATTAAGCAGGTGAGCTGGAAGGTGCTTTCCCCATCATTGCTTGTGGGCTGTCTCATTGTCATCTTCTGTCTGACATACCTGATTGTTTTTGCTGGGCTGCAGTGTGCAGAAATGACTGTGGCAATAATTCTTCCACTCTCCTTAAACCTTCCAGGTGCCATTGATGGACTTTTCACTGCTGGGCAAAAAGCATTTGAATGATTGTTTGTTGTGAAGTACCTTCTGCAGAGACTGCCTGCAGGTTTGGAAGGCAGCTGGATAGCATCATGCATTAGTAATCTGATGACCTTTTCCCCTCTGGGCTATTTCCTTCCACTCAAACAGCTTGGCAATCCTAAGAAAGTATCCAATGGTTCGGTACAGTTGTGTAATAGAAGTTTTTCTCGTTACATTTCGCACATTGACTGATTTTATCTCAAGAGTAATCACAGCAGCTAGAAATGACAGGAAGCCTCAGAGGAGAGTTGGATTAATACCTGAAGGCAGTTTCCTCTGGAAGTGAGCTTTCCTTTGAGGTGTGAAGCAGCGCTGCTGCTGTGGTTGCTGCACTGGGGCTGCAGGAAAGTCCCTCTGTGCAGACGAGGCTCATTCTGGGAACATGCAAAGAACACAGAGCTTGGACCCAATTGCTCACTCTGCCATCTTTTTTATCCTCAAGGATGGTGGGGAATCCTTTATCATGCATAGTAATTGTCTTGATGTCCAATAAAGAGAGTAATGACAAACACTTCCTTGCCAGACAGTGAGTATTGCAGGCAGATGGCTGGGTTACTTTCCACCTTTGCACGAGCATATCTGCCCAACAAGCATGGCGTACATTCGGAGATACCCAAGTATGCAGGGCTGACACTTGCTTTTCAGAAGTGCCCTCCTGACAGGCACTTGAATGCTCAGACACCATGTGAAATGTACACGGGACATCAGTGGGACGAGCTGCGTTACTCACACCACCAACACATCTCTTTTCACTTGCAGTATTTGTAACTGGCAGTGATTTCCTACTGTGCACTTTATCTTTAGGAATGACTTTTAAAATACCAAGTGTTTGTTCCATAGGGACCTTTTCCTCTGCTTCTGCTTGACCTCTGAGTACATAAAGGAGGCTGATGTCAGTGGCAGCTTTTGTGGCCCTGAATGCACAGCAGTACGAGCCATTCTACTTTTACTCCTTCAATCAGCATGATTTTCAGAGCTCTTCACTTTATCTTATATGGCTAATTTCATGAATTTATTAGGGGCATTGTAGTGGTAATACTCAGTCATGGCCTGAAACAGTGATGGAGCACCTGGTGGGAAGGCAGGGCCAACCCAGGGGAGCTCAGGTGCAAGCGATGCTGAGTGATGAAGGGGTGGAGGCAGGATGCACCCCTTCCTAACCCTCATTTAAGGCTTGGCAGTGGAGCTGAGGGCATCTCTTGCTGGAGACCCCTGCTTATGTGAGGCCTTTCAAAGGTAAGCAATTTTTTTTCCTTTGTTTCTGTATCTGTGGCTGCTGCATTTGGGCTTGTTTTCGTTTGCTGTAGCTAAAGACTTTGCCACACTGCTATTATCATCCTATTATAGTGTTACAGGCATTAATAATAGTTAAGGAGATTTAAATCCATAGTAACTGTAATGCTGGGCAGGCTGCAGGGGTGTGCAGATGTCATCTCCCCCATATTTCTGGAGGAGGTTTGGATGCTCAGTAGCAGTGATGCCAGTGTTGGGACATGCACCCAGAGTACCTGTTTGGAGTTGATATAGTTCCCCACATCTTGCAAGGCATAGAGTTGGGGGAAAACCAGAGTGCCTGAGCACTCATCTGTTGCCCTGCTCTTGGCTGCTGCTAGATACAGCTCATGACTCTGATACCAGTTCTTTGCAAAAGAGCCCTGTGCCATGCCTTGCAGGGTGAGCAGGGCCTCGTGCTGCAGCTGCTGACTGATACATGACATTACTGCTGTGAGGTGGTTGTGTTCGCTCACTCAGGTCAGGGTGTCTCAGAGCACCACATGTTCCACATTGGTGCCCAGAGGCGGCTGCTTTTTTACATCATGACAATGTCAATTATCACCCATGGCACTCCTGTAAGGAGTAAAATGGCATTGACAAAAGATGCAATTATTTGGCTGTTTGCTTCCTTAGTCCTCTGCTCCTGTCAGCATCTGGCTGTTTCTCTGGTGATGCCTTTAAACTATGTGTGTGACAGCTGCACTGCATTGAAAGACACAGCTTTCCACACCTGGATGTGCATGAGGAGACATGCTGTTGCAGAGATGTTCTGGCCCTTGTAACCCTGTTGGAGAAGCTAAAGAGGGGGTTGTGTCCTTTCCAATGGAGGCTGGAGGTGCAATGTTGATCTCAGCCCTCATCTCTCAGATAGCTGGAGTATCAAGCAGTAGGTAGAATTGCCATAAGTGTGCTGGCTCTTGCTGTGCTCCTGGCTATGCCTCTACTTCATGTCTAAGTGCTTGGGCCTTTGGAGCTGGCTGCTGCACCAGCCCAGCTCTCAGATGTGTCCCCCAGCAGCTGCTGCCTGGGGCTGCTTGGGCCGCTTGCAGAAGCTGAGTGCACAGCCTGGTCTGTGCTGGCAGAGGCTGATGGTCTTTCCAGAGCAAATTGTTCTCTACCATCACAGTCATCTGATGTGTCCTTGGAATGACATGTGCTTTTGGGAGACAAAGCTAACAACAGCAACAAAAAACTTTTGTGATTAGCTTCTTATTTAGAACATGTGCTAATGATGAATTTGAGTGCGTCCCATCTTGTCTCTGGGAAGTGCTGGAATAACTGCTGTGTTTTTTTCATTGGAAAAAATGATGTTGCTGAATCATAGCTTTGTGGATCTCTCAATTTCTTTAAACTGTTAGCTTAAGAAAAAGTGGAAGAATCTGGTGGTGAAGATGAAACTTCTTGTTTTGGTCATTTTGTAATAGCAGACTTGGGGAATTCATTCCAGGACAAGTTTATAGCCTACATTCATGTTCTGACATTGTCAGAATGAGTGGAAATACTCTCCCACTCCGTCAAGTTTTTAAATATTATGGGAAATGTTTTTATCCTTTGGAACTGTGGCAAAGTCTGCATGTTTTAACCTTGCAGCCTGTGCTGTTCAACCCAGTCCTGTGCTGCTGTCCCTGCAGCTGGAGCTGGGTCCATGCAGTCAGTCTGCACGTGGGGTGGAGGTTTGCTGAGGCTGTGCAGTTGGGTGCTAGGCAATCATTTGCAGAGCCCTCACACCTTTGCATCGTCCCTGTCTGATATTTATAGCACTGTTTTACTATGCCAAAAGCCTTTACTGTTATATGTGCCCTGTGTCATTCCTTCCATTGCTGCATGCTCCGTTCAGCATTCCCTCACTTATGTATGACACAGGGAAGGGATTGTGTACTCCATTGTGATACCACTTACATCTCCTCCTTTGTTCCTAGGCATGTAATTACGTATGGATTGGACCTTCACAAACCATTTTGTTACTTTAGGTTACACTTGCTCCTGCCTCAGCCTACCTACAGGTTTTAGTTTAGGTTTTGGCAAGACCTTTGTCTGGCCAGCTGGCTTTTGTGTTTGAGACCATCCTGTCTTTTGTCTTGAGTTACTGCAAGCCCTTCCTTCTTCCTGACTGCACTTACAGTAACAGGGATGAATTTATCAAATGTTTGTGTATTCACACAATTAAAACACAGATTTTGGTTTGTTACTTTCATCTGTTGGCTTCCCTTACCAGAGCGTAGGCATGTAGACACAAATACATGGTAGTGGAGGATTTGTTGCAAAGGGCAATTTTGATCTAAGCATAGCAGGGTAAGCCATCTGCTGATTGGCCTTTGTCAGCCAAATTGTGCTACCAGTTGGCATAGTGAATATGTATGCAGTACTCTGCAGGACCAAACTCATAAATTCAGATTGCCTTATGTGAGCTTATATATGCAGTTCAGCTTCACAAAAAAAAAAAAAAGAAAGAAAAAATTGCAGACATTGCTTATGCAACAAAACGTTGCTTGTTTATAGTGGCACTTACAGGTTGCAGGGAAAGCTGATATCCTTCTAAATGATGAGGGCTGAAAACCTAATTAAAATGTGTTACAGTATCAAGTGATGCATTTCTACCCATATTGCTCCTTTCTAACACAGGTTATTGGCTGCAGAAACAATCGCTGTTCTTGTAATACAAAACAGCAAAATGCTGTGTAAACCTTGGTGAGAGGAATGTGAGATAGCGCTCTGTAGCAAACCCCGTTATGGATCTTGGGATGGTTTTGGATGCTGTGCCAAGGCAGAACCTGCCTTCGACCAATGTGTCATAAGAAGCAGACAGCAGTATTTCTTACAGCCAAAGGTGATGATGGCTGTGAATAAGCCAGAGGCCATGTCAGCATGTGCAGTGAGATTACCTTTCCTCTCACCTTGGAATAAGCTACAGTGCTGCTCATTTTGTCGTCTGAGTTCACATGGACAGTGAAGTTACATTAAGCAACAGCAAAATGGTTTTAAGTTGAAGGAGGGAAGACTTGGGCTGGGTGTCGGGGAAGTTCTTT
>JAOWBP010004220.1:942134-959167 GCA_028571105.1 Tragopan temminckii | reverse complement strand
TCTATAAAAACCCTGGACTCTGTTAAGAATAAAGGTGCTTTTATCACTCATTTTGGGTCGGTTATGCTTCCCCGCGCGCTGGACAGCTGAGGAATTCCGCGGCACTGACACTAATTGCAGAAAGAGCAGCTTAACAAAGGAAAGTGTGGAATGTTGGATGATAAATTGTGTAGGCCCTTAAAAAGGTTATTGTCTCTGCTTAAGAAGTTGTTTTGTGCACTCTGAAAGATTGTTAATGATCAGCTTTAATTAGTTTCATTGTGCAATCAAAGCTGTAGTGCAAATCCTATCATTATGTCCTCAGCTTTGTGCTGCTGTTGGATTCAGCAGCAGCTCATCTATAAGGTATGGGCAGTCCCTGTGCTGCTGTCCCGCAGCCTGGCCCAGGATGTCTGCTCACACAGTGCTCCCAGGCGCTGTCCTTCCTTCTGTCCAGGCGCAGTGCCTGCCTGGGTTTTGTTTCCATATCTCTGAAATGGGCTTCATGTTCAGTGGTCAGCAGTGTGTTGTAGAGATCTGATTGCTGCTTGCAGAAACCTGTGATAGGGAATCCTGGAAGCAGTTTGCTCGTCATAGCTTGGGCTTTCTGAGTGCTCTGTGGTTTTCAGTCCCATGTCTGTCCAGCTAAGGAAGGTTAGGTTGTGACACAGTATCTTTGTAGAGCAAAATTCTTCACAGGGAAAAAGCCCTCCGTAGTCTTGCCATGTCAGCCAAGGCTCTGACAAGCCCTTTGTTTTTCAGGTAGCGTTACCCCACATTTGATCCTGCTGTTGGTTTTCTAAGAGAAGACAACCTTTCCCCCAAAAGGACCTGGGCACACTGCTTCCTTCAGTCAAAGCCAGAGTCCTCAGTTGGGGAGCGCGTGTTGGTAACAGATCCAGCAGCAAAACAGCTCTTTGTGTTAGCGAGGTGCCATCAGAAAGCATAGCTAAAATACAAGGCACAGCAGCCTCTGGCACCTGGAATTAATGCACATGCTAAGATCCCTGCTTTCCAGGAAAAAACAGGCACAGACTTTACACAACAGTCCTGAAGGGTCTGGTCCTCAGTGGTGAGTGTGGGATTTGCCTCCTAGTGAGAGACTTCTCGAAGCCACTGGAATTTAGAAAAGCATTTTGATGTGTTTCTTCCAGATCACAAACTGAACTGCAGGGTAGAGCAAATGCTTTCTTTTTGCCTTATCTTTGGCAGCAGGTGTTTCCAACTGCTGCTCTGACCCAGGCTCGCCTGGCACGCTTGGTGTGTGACCTGCATACTGCTGGGGATAAGCAGCAGCTGAGCAGGTGGCAGAGGACAAAGCACCGCAAAGGAAGATGCTGAAAGCGTGTTTGAAAACACTGTCACTGCAGGAGTGGTGTGCTCATCTTATAGCATGTTGGTGCTGAGAGGAGGAAAGACAGGGGAGAGCAGAGATCAGGAGCAGCAGCACAGGCACCGGCTGCCCTTCTGTGCTGAGATGGGCCCTTGCAGACTCCCTCAGTGAAAGGCTGATGTCAAGGCTTATTTCCCTTGTGTAGAAGTGGATTATAACCGATCCTTTATCCTTAAGCCAACTGAGATAGGTGAAGAATTCAGATGTTTTTAAATAGATTTTCTTGTTTAATGATCTATTGTTTTTTTAAAATGCACACTCTTTCCTATATATAGAATATCCTATATATAGAATAGAATACCCTTATTCTATTCTATGATTCCTTACAAATCTTTGGGAATTCTGTGGTCCTACATTGGAAGCAGGTCCATGGTGTTCTGAAGTGTGCTTGGACAGTCTTGTGCTGCTCTCATTCCTGCAAGAAGTGCCACCTGAGAATCAGAGGGGCACACTGAGCTCCCGTAATCTCTTCTGTACATCTGTATGTAATTCAGTAGTGCAAAAAGCTTGGGTTTCAGGGCTGAAATGTATCCTAGTCGTAGCTCAATCCAAAGCCATCACCTGTACTTCAGCTCTGCAATTATTTGAAATTATACAAGCTGGTTTATGAGTGATCATAAATCCTGTGTCTGACTACTTCATTGCAGACATTTGCGGTGCTGAGGTCTTCTAGGTTTGATACTTTGCCAAAGAGTTTGGGAAGTGTTTTGCATCCAGGGGGCTCATTGGCTAAGGGGCAGCTGTGAGTTCCCTGTAGCTCAGCGCCGCCTGGAGTTAGTTCCATCAGAGAAAATACCGTTAGCAGCCAACCAGAAAAAGAAGGGAAAATAAGTGCACTTAATAAACCTGTTCAGGACCTTCTGCCATTAGTTCCTCCCCTCCCACGTTTGTACGAGTGCTACTCTTGAAGAGGAAACCAACAGGAAGAGTTCTAAGAGGCCTTTAGCTCTAGGTAGCGCTTCAAAATGAGCGGATGGTGAACTGCGGGCAGAAAACACTATTTTTCATAAGCTCTGCTGAAGGATCCTTGGTGTTTTAGTGATGATGGCAGCAGTGGCTGTAGCAGTGATCCACTGCATTCTGCATGACAGATGGGAAGCTGGATGTGACATGCTGTGATGGATGGTTTCTTCCTTATAGCAGCAACAGATCTAATAGTTAACCTCAATGTAAAATGTCATGATTTATTGACAGCCTTCTGCTTTTATTTACTTTGTGAAAGCTACTGAGTGGCAGGATACATGTCTTTAATTGAATCCCTTTTTACATTGCTATTTGTTACTTGGAGGTCCAGCTGTGGACCAATCCCAGATCCTGGAAAAGTTGCAGAGGAGGTTACTGAGCAGGTCCTGAAGAGGAGTTCAGAATACCAGCCGTCCAGTGGGTGCTGCAGTTGGGTGATGGAGTTTCTTTTTGTTGTTTTTGTGGCTCCTGTATCACTGAAGGTAAAAGGGATTTCAGAAAGCTGCAGCAGTACTGAGTGTACCTACTTGCTGCTTTTGGAACGAGGTGAATTTCATCCTTTTCTTTGGGTGCTCTTGTAATATTGAAAAGCTTTTGTGTAGGTAGTGTAAAAGTCCTTATTCTAATGCATCTCCTCTAGCTCATTTGGGTGATTAAAATCTTTTGGACAAGGCCTGGGAGAGCGTAGCGTGGGGCATAGTCCTGTAGGCATCCTGTAGAGCCAGCAACATCAAACAGATGTTCTTGTATTTTATCTTGGTAATTACACGCTTCAGAGGCCACAGGACTGTCCTGAATGGCTTTAAGTACATGGTAGATATAATGAAGAAGAATGTAGCATGGGAAGAATTTCTAAACTGGAAAAGCATTGTCCACCTTTTAGCCTATTTATCTTTTATCTTACTGTGCCATACATTACAAGAAGAAATTGCTTGTCCAAACTGATGTTCTCCAGCTTCTCACAAGATCATTCCTGCAGTTCTGAGATAGTCCTTCTGTTTACGCAGCAAAATTGAGTTTTTCTATCAGAGTGGTAAAGTATGAAGCTAACCTAATAATGTGTGTAACAGTAACCCATATGTGTTCAGCTGTCACTCTGAGCAGTTTCTTAGTTCCCCACTCAATTGCATACGTAAGGCAACAGATGTTTTATGTTCTTAATGTTAAAAGTAAGGGCCTTGGCCACTATTTAAGGAAGATGCAGGATGATGTATGTGGTCTTATACACACGAGAGAACTGTGCTAAATATGTAACTAAAGTGGTTTCTAAATTGTTTTAGTGAAATGAATGCAATGATATCTTACTGTAGACAAAGATGCTTTGGTTTGCAAGGTTGCACTTTTGCTTAGCTGATTTCAGATCTGTTGTTTGAAGAACGGTCATGCAGAAGAAATTTTAAACGTATGCATTTTTAAATGGAATGATTCTTTTTTTTTTTCTCGTGCATAGCAGATCTGACACTTCTTTTTACTTAAGAGAATTTATTGCCTTATGAGAGAAGCAGTTAACCCATTATAGATGGAAACTGGGATAAGCAGCTAGGTTTATTACAAGCTGCAGTCTGTTCCTGAGAAGCATGCATAACACTGTGACAGTACATCTTGTGATAGTGCCAAAGTCTTTTAACTCAGTCCCTCGGAATCAAAAGCTGGAAGGCACCATGTACTGCTGGGCAAAGATGTGGTTGCAAAGCTCTGATTCTGAGCTGTGGGGATTAGTAACAGCTTGAAGGGCTTTTTTTGCCTCAAAACCTGAATGAGAGACTTCTCTGTCATGAAACCTGCAATTGGAGGATGTTTCTGTGGTTTGTGTTTTATTCACTGCTACAGCTGGTGGAAATTCCAGAAAATATTTCACTTTTCCAGTTGGGGTTAATTTCATCAGAGCCTTTTCTTGATGGTTCCCAGATACAGGAGACATAGTTTTCACTGAAGATCAGCATCGAAGTTGTATAAATTCACAGCCTGGGGTTTTGCCTTGGGCTGCGGATGGGAAGTCGCTGACATGGTGAAGACAGTTCAGTTTATCTGGCCATCACTGTTTGCTGATGTGGATAATTCACAGAAAGGGGCACAGTTCTCAGTGTGGGTCTTATGACTTTCTTGACAACTGTATTACCCCGTAGGGAAGGACGGAAAGCTTTTTAATCCGTGAAAGCGAATTTTCTTGGGAGGTGCAGGCCGTGCAGATTTGCTGTTCTGTGGAAGATAAAGCAGCACAAGACACTTGCGTAGATAAGCACTTCATTTTGACAGCCCTAACTTAGCGAGGAATTAGTCGACATCTCCCTCCAAGTTTGCTTGTGCTGACTTGAATGCTGGAAGTGACCACCAAAGATTAATAGTGCTACCAACAGAAGGTTTGCAGGTTAGTATAACTGGAGTTGGGCAGTGTGCTGCCTGTTCTTCTCTGTCCTCCCTTGCAACTGTAAGAACAGTCTCCTCTGCTGCTAGCATTCTCTTCACACCTGCTCACTTCCTCTCATTGCATTAGTGGATTGCTTGTTTCTTTTTCCTTATGTTAATTACCTACTGGCCTATGACTGTATTCCTTTTTCTTTAGTCTACTTCTAGTCGCTTCTATGGATGCAAAGTTACTGAATTAAATGGAGACAGCTTGCTCATAAAGAATAATGACCCAGTGATGTACAAGGCAAAGCATATCGAAAGTCGAAGTGATACATTTTATTGGGTAATAAGCAGGGTGCTGGGGGGCTCTTGGAGGGATGCCTTCTCTTGTGTATCAGTGCAGGTGAGCTGCCATGTCCATGCTTCTCTTGGAAAGTGCTGTGCTCAGTGTTCCCTTCTGGCCTTGTCAAACTGTGTTTTGTTCCTAGAGTAGTGTCGAGAACAAGCCTAAATACACACGCTGCTACTTAGCATTTGGTAAAAGCCTTGTCTGTGCCAAAGTGCCCGGAAGCTATTAATGTATCTAATGAGGGAATATTTGTGGGGTGACCAAAGATGCTGAGCATACAGGCCCCATAACGAAGCGTTATTTTCTTGGAAAGTAGTGTCAGACTCAACTCAGCAAAACCAGTACTCTGTTTCTGAACCAACACATATGTTCAGTGCAGTGTTCTGGCTTGATTTGCTCAGGGTGATGCTCCTCTGGCCTTGGGGGCTGGTGAGATGCAGCCCATCTCTTGGCAGAGCACAGCCTGTGGTTGAAGGACATGGATAAATGACACAGATACTGTCTGCTACCCTCAAATCAGAGGGCAAATACAAGTCTGCAATGAAACTAGCTATGGCTTTTAAATCCTCGGTACTGTCACTACTGCTCTGTTTGACAGTGTCGTTTGTAATTCTGTTGGAGATTCAGCATCCAGAAATGCATATGGAATGATTAGAAAAAGCTGATGAGGCTGGTGTTCAGTGTGGCTCCTGTCCCTGAGGCTGCTGTGAGTACTGTGCCCTGTTTGTCACCCAGGCTGGAGCTCGTGGTGCCGTGTTTGGCAGCTTGAGTAGCATGGTGCTGAGCATCTGCAGTGTCAGCCTTTGAGGAACTGGAATAAAATACAAGACAAAAGGAAAGGGTATCGCCTGCCCATTGATGGATTTAGCTATTTGCCTTAAAGCAGCATTTTCATTAAGTAGATCTGTTTCCATCTTTAACCCTGGTAAGTCAGGGTGTAACATCAAATTTCAGTCGACTTTTCTTCTACTAAATTATGATCCTTACCTGTAAACACAGAACCCTTCTGTACAGGGGAATGAGGGACTGTCTGTGGGACGTGTCAGGCCGCCTGTCAAGTTCTCTGAGGAAGATGCTATAAAATGTCATCAAATATCAGCCTTATTTAGGAATGGTTTTGTTATGTGCTGGGAAGTCCCAGAGTTGTCAGTTCTCTCTTGAGAAAGAACTCGTTCTTTTCTGGATGAATGTCTGGGACAGGCTGTGCAGTTTCACATCCAGAAATTGCCTTATATTGGCAAGAGAGTAGAAAACCACCCACCAAACAAGGTAACCACCTGAAAATGAAGTAGTAAAGATGAACAGAAAGGAGAAATTGGGTAGTCAGGCAGTGGGAGGCATCCGAAATCACCATGCGTTGTAACTGCTTACCCTGAGCCACTCTAATGCTGTGTTACTGTGATGCTTTGGATTGCTAACACAGGGCACTGCAGCACTGCTTGTACTCAAACTGAGGATGAGTGTAAACAAATTGAGCTTGTAAATTCTTTACAAGCCTGATTTATTTATGTGCAAAAGTTTGTTCAGAGTTATAATGTTATCATTGCGATTTGAACTATTACAATGATGTCCTCCATGAATAAGACAACTTTCAAAAAATTTTGTAAAGACTTTAAAAAATGCTTCTTTTCGGAGATGCTTGAGAACTGAGAATGGCAATGAGTCTTATTTCCTCCAAGGCTTTCAGAAGCCTGGTTCAGAGTATGCAGCTGTTAATCTTTTAGCCTGCAAGGGACTGATCAGTTGATTGTCTGGCCGTGTAAACAACTGCATTTTGGGAATACTAAGTGCTCTTTATCAGTAACAAATGACATATTATCATCAACTGGAGATGTATCAGTGTTGTCACCCAGGCAGACCACCCATTACCTTAGCTTTTCTAATTTTTTTGTCAGATATTTGCATAGTAGAGGACATTATAGGAAGAACTTATTTTGAAGGGAAGGAATGCCCCTATTTATGCAGATGTCTGAAGCCTTGATATACTTTTCATTAGATGTGGAGTTCAAAACATCTGTGTTTAAACTGATCAACTGACATTACTCCTGGGGGGGATAAAACTATTTTCTTCTCATTGACTTTAATCATTCATAAGCCACTTGAGCATGGAAATAAAACTTGTGGCTTTCTCAACCCTTCTGTTCCAGACAGCCCCATCAAAGGTAAATGTGAGGGGTGATCCAGATGATATGCTGATCCAAAGTTAAACAGCTCAAAATAATGAATAGCTTCATTGTAGCGGGGTCACATATGATTTTGGAGCAAACTTTTTGCAGCTTTTTGGAACAGGCTGCTCGGGGGGGTGGTGGAGTCACCGTCCCTGGAGGTGTTCAAGAACCGTGGGGTTGTGGCACTGAGGGATGTGGGCAGGTGGGGGTGGGCTGATGGTTGACTGGATGTTCTCTGTGGTTTTTCCAACCATAATGATTCTGTCAAAGTTGAAAGGGCAATTATAAATTGGCTGGCCTCCCAAAATGCCTTTGCTTACAGTTAGAGCTGTTTTTTACAGGTGAAGTAGAGAAGGAAGCCATAAGCAGCTTTGGCACAGTGAGCTAGCCAGCAGGTGATTAATGAATGCCTTTGTCATTCAGAATTCGTTCAGATTGGGTATCTTCTCTAGGGAAAACTTTGAAAATGTCTCATGCTTAAGCGTGAGGCTCTTTACCATGAGGCTGTGGTTTTTTTGGTTCCCCTGGCCACTGTTTAAAATACACATTCTGAAGAGGTTTCTGAGCCAAATAGAGCATTCCTCTGTTTACTCTTAATTTTTCATTTATGCATTAGCATAATTTCTCAGTCTGAAAGCAGTGTGATGAATGGCAACTCGTGGACTTGTTCGCATCCCACAAAGAGCCTAACCCAGTGGATGGAAAAAAAGTCCCTCTATTTGTTCAAAAATACCATCTCTGATAACAAATGTTGAAGGTTAGAATTTGACTGTCTCCTTTCTGGTAAAGTGGGCCTGCCTTCTGCCTCCCAACTCTTACCTGGTGCGGGCTTCTCTTTGGTTATGGCTCTTTTCTGTTTGGCCTCGTGGCCCTGGGGAGGCACCGCCAGCCTGCTGCTGGCAAGAGCTGTGCACTGTGAAGGACGAGCTGCTGCCAGGGCAGGGCTGGATGCAGAGCTGGGGTAGGGCTCAGGGGGCTGCACTGCTTTCCTCGAGTGCTGGCAGTGCGAGCAGAACTTTACCTTTTAGTGATTTATTCATGCTGTTGCTCCATCAGCCTGACCTAAGTGTTAAATTTTCTAAGGGATGCTTTGCTTCTGCTTTCTCTCTCTTGGTTTTGTGCTTAGGCAGTGAACGTGTTGCATCAGCAAAATAATGAGAACTGTGCTTGCTGGTTGCATTACACTGTGACACAGATTGGAAGCATTTGGCAGAACAGTTTAACTTAATAGTATTGCACTGACCAGAGCAGAAATACGGACAGGCTATATTCAGCAGAGAAGCTGGGCTCGTGTGATTTGTTCTTATGTCTGCATGTGTACCTCCCTCTGCTGGTACAAAGCACTAGTAAGGACAAAGCTGAAAACAAAGTACCACTTTTTCCCTGTGCTTTGAGGTCAGCAGAGCTGCAGGAGGGGTGGATTTGGCCGAGGCTTGTTACTGTCAGAAGTAGCCTTTGGGCATCACCCACTGATCAGAAGTGTCCTCTTCTTTTGTCAGGAATCCACTTTTCTCATCAGAAGTCTATGCAAAATGTGTGCTTGCCCTCTGACTGCATGACACCTGCTGTGACCGTGGCTGAGGAGGAAGGGCAGCTGCCTCACGTGCTTCGTTAATCCTGCTTTCGTGCACAGCTTTGTTCGGTGGTCCCGATCCACCCATCGCCAATCGCAGGTAAATACAGTATTAGAGACAAAATTTAATTTCCGTGTTCTAAAACATCCCTGCAGGTCTGGCAGACTCAGAATTTTTGTACAGAGCTTTTTTTCACTCAGACTTTCTTATTATCTGAGTAATTTGTGGGTGGATAAAAACATGCTGGGAAATGTCTGCTGCCACAGTAACGGTGCATGAGGAAGTGAGAGGAGCTGTTAGTTATTCACTGTGCTCTGTTGTGCTTCTTGTGATCAAGTCTGACTGATTCTTACAGCTCTCAGCTGAGGGTGAGACTTGCACTGTGTGCGATGAAACTCAACAGCTCTGACCTAGATGTTGCAGAGCCCTTACGTTGCATCCTGTGCTCTGGCCCCTTCTCAGCTGATTCACTCTGCAGCCTGTTTTGTTGGGTGGAACTGCATAGGGGAAAGGCTTGCCTTGCAATATGTGCACCGAGGCAGAGTTCATCCTGATGACAGGTTTGTGCCTCAGCTGCAGTTCTCCCATTTGTGCAGCTCTATATGGATGCTTCTGATCTTTGCTCCAGACCATGGTGCAGACTCCTCTGGCAGCCTGCTGTTACAAATAACCACTGGTCTAAAAGCCCATAGGGGTTTTCATTAACTAAGACTGGGGCAGAAGCAAACTCATATGAATGTGATCTCTGTTGCTTTCACCTTCCGAAGAACAGGAAGAGAAGAGAGCAGCCTGAGGGCAGCTGAGAAACTGAGAGAGAAATGCAGCAAACAGACTGCAATTCTGCATCTCAAGTGCACAGTGATGAACACGTAGTGAAAGGACGTGTTCCTCACAGCACAATTAATTATGTTGCCTTCCCGACAGTGAATTCCCTTGCTCACCATGTCAAAAAATGCTTCATTCAAGAAAATAATTAAGTAAGCCCTCTCAGCAATGGAGGTTTAATGTCTGGACTGTATCTTGTAATATTTTTGACACTACTCAGCAATCAATTCAGTGAGCTCGTGTCTCAAGGGGCTATTCTTTTGTTAATAAACTTAGGTTGCATTCCAGCTGCAACCTCACAGAGGGATATTTTATCCAGGTAAGAAACGGCTTGTTCATTTTTAATGGGAGTGACCTGTGTGTCTTTTTGCTTCCAAGTCAACGGCCTCACACGTGGGAAATATTTCACTGTCAGCAGGAGATGCGGCCGGCTTGGCCTTGTGTTGCCCAGCTGGCAGCTGTGTGACCTTCTGTCTGATCAGAATAGGTTTTCCCCCGGGGGCAAAAGCAGTACCCTGTTTTTTAAATTTACTTGGCAGTCCTCTTCAGGCATGTATAAGAATACTGAGATCTGCTCGTTCATCTGAGTACCACAGAACTTGGGATGGAGAACTGAGAGAACGTAGTGATGAGGGCCCTTTGAAGTTTGAAATTTGGAAAAACGCTGTGGATATCTGTGAAAAACTCTGCACAGCAATGTTATTTAACTGTACTGCATCTATCAATAACATTCACCAATACCTGAGTCCTCAGTCATTCCTATTTTGTTTTTTGTGATGTTTGTGGACAGAAGCCACAAGGTATCTAGCAAGAGCTAGTTATTTGGCAATAGTTTTGCATTTTTTAGTGTTTAACTGCTCATCTCTTGTGCAAATAGTCTGTAAAATATGAGAGGTCATTTTTCAGTCTTTCACCTGCAAACTCACAATCCCATTCACCTCTTTAATGATTGTAAAGAGTGAGCTGCAGAGCTGTGGAGTCTGCAGAGTTTCCGAAAATGTACAATGCTGCTAAAAGAAGGATGCTGTGAGCCCAGCAATGAACATGTAGGATTGTTCATGGATGTGGCATAGATACAAAACAAGCCGGGTTTATTTCTGCCTTGGTCATATTTTCACTATTCACTGTTAGAAGGATAGTCCAATGAACACGAAGTCTACAAGATGCTTATTTAGGTGTCACCAACCACTTTAACCAAGAAGATGACAGAATACTCTGCACACCCTGAGGCATGCCTTAGACCTTGAATCTCCTGCCACGTAGCAGTGGTGCAGTGAGATGTGGGCTGGAGTGCAGGCAAACATGAGAGGACAGTCTGAGGCTGGGCAGAAAAAGTGTCAGAATGAGTCAAAGCTGCTAGAAGAAACTTACGATGTACTGGAATGTATCTTCTAGTGTCAACAGTACCATCTCCTCTGTGCTCTGGCCCAAGCCTGCTCCGTCTCCACAGCGTGCCTCTATACTTGTTTCCTTTGGGGCTGAAAGCACTTCCTTTTATCACTGATGCTGCAGTTGAGTCTTCTTACAGGGAGAACCAGTGTGTCACAGTTCAGCATTATCTGCACTACAATTATTTATGTATATATAATATAGATAATATAATTATTTGTACTCGCGCAAGTTCTCTCATCCTTTTAATTTCAGATTTACGTTAAATTACATACAACTTTATGGGGTAACTGCCTTCCAGAGCATGTCAGCTGAAGAATTGAAGGTGAAAGATGAGAGCATTAGCACCCAACAGTTTCTGTAAATATCAGGGTGCTATTCAGTACTTCAGCAACTTGTGTACTTTGCTCACTCCACTGATGGCAAAGAACTTCAATGAGAACAGAGGAGTCTGAAGAGTTGTAAGTCTGATACAAAGGAGAACGTGGAAAGCTGTTTCCTTTGTTAGAAGGCCACAGCTCAGGGATCTGCATAAAGCCACGATGTTTAGGCAGTCAGAATTCATTCTTGCAATCAAACCCTTCGTATTCTAGATGTCCATTTTATATCGCCATAAAGGATCCTGAAAAGGATTCCTCCCACACTTCCAAGCTTGCAAATGGGAAAAGTGTATTGAACCCGAGAGACAGTTTTGGGGTTTGTCAGTCTGTCTTTTGGCAGAGAGTAGCAAAGGATATAACTATACAGAATGACCATAGAACAGATAGAGGGAAGATACTTTGGGAGCCCTTACAGACATTTTCTTCTTCTTCCCCTTGGCTCATTCTTTCAGTATCTGTTCATGGCATTGCACAGGTTACTTCTGTTAGCTTTGCTTATTTAGCAGACCTGATAGAAGTTTGTGTTTCTGCATGTCAAAAGTCATGCTGTACAAATTACTTTTAAAATTCAACTCATGTACCACACTGAAGTTGTACCTTCAGTCCCACTGGAAACTGGGGATAAATCACAGTTCTACAGTCCAGCAATGGTGGAGTAGGATGAAACTTTCCTTGGTTGTTGCCATAATTTCCATCCCTATCAGAAAGACTGGATGAGGGAGAATTTCTGACCTGGTGAAAGGGGAAGGCAAGATTTCAGTAGGAGATTCATCTGTTAATGCTGCATCTTGCTGCAGGTTTTCAGTGGTCTTCAAACAGGTGTTTGAATTGAAATGTCAAATCGGGATCCCAGTCTCCTTTATGTCTGCATATTCTACTGGATGAAATGGATATGATATGATATGAAATGAATATGAGAGAAGGAATACCTGAGAAAAGGAGCTAGCAAAGATCTGTGTCCTGTTTTATTATACAACTTTGGCTCTTTTTGATAAACTTTATATCTTTTTAACTTGCATCACACTTAAAAGAGTCTTTCTCATCTTTTGTGCTCTCTGGTCTATTTCAATAGATTTTATGACAATCTGTCTAAAGAAAAATAGGTTGAAATGACCAACAGTTTTCATGTTGATCCTGACATGCATCAGTGTTTTCCATCTCGCTCACAGTTGCCTTTGAGCCTGCCTTATAATTTTGTCTGGTGCTGTTTCCAATGTCAAATGTGGCATTTCTCCATTGAAAACTGATGCTTGGCAACTTGGAGACTAATGTATATATGTACAGATATTTTTTCTTCCAACTTTAATGGTAAACCGGGACTTGGATCAGACTATAATTTGAATACACGATGAAATGCTAAAAATGTATACTCTTATTTTCTGCCAATATTTGGCTGAAGCAGTTTTTGGTCATTCTGTGTCATGTAATGCAATCAGTGTGGAAACATCATTTGTTGTTGTGGATTTTGAGTAAGGTTTCTCACCCTCTGCTCATGGTGGATAAGAGTTCAGCAGTGCAGAGAAAATACTTGTACTCAGCTTTTCCAACATGTATTTTTGTGTAAGTAAAATTGAACCAGTTTGTCTCATGGCTCATTTCTAAAGCTGCACTAAGCTCTTTGGAAACGTGTGGAATTTAACTGCTGTAGGACAGTTCCTGAAGGCTCTGCCTGGTGGTTCCCATTGGATAGCAGTCCCCACTTGTTCTAGCACACAGCTGGCATGGTTAATGACTAGTAGCGTTTTAGAGCGTGAATGATTTTGACTGATCACTGCAGGAATAAGAAACTTGCCTAAGTTAATCTGTTTTAATCACCTTTCCAGCAGACACGTGCACACCACGTTGCCCTTCAAGCTTGTTTCCCTTTTCTAATTGTTCTTACAATGCTTTATAGGGTGAGACAGATTTTGTAAATAACATATAAGGTTAATGCCCTCTATCTATTCATGTGCACTGTTTCTTCAGTTTGTTCAGTTTCATACTTACACTTAATATCCCCAGTGCTGAACAAACTGAAGAAATGGTGCACATGAATAGATAGAGGGCATTAACCGAATTTGTAACTAACCAACCTTGTTGACAGAATGGAGTACCAGCATTTCTTAGCTGTGTGAAGTTTGATTGTGAACTCGTGCTGTACTTTCAGTGAGCAGTAACTCCTATATTTGAATGCACAAGTACGTGCTGGGCACTGCAGCTGACAGGCACTTCAGTGACAGAATGGAAAACCTGTGATCTGGAGGAGCTCAGGTACGAGGAGCAGCACATTACCAGGAGTGCAACTTAGAAGTGCGTGATCTGAAAGCACAGATGAGGTTACTGTCCCTTTGTTTTTGAACAAAAACCCTCTGTTGAGAGTGAAAACCACTTTGTCTTTTTCTGCATATTGTAGTCACCTGAATTAGATGCGCTCCAGGTGAACATCTCTGCCATTTTTTTCCTGTTTTTTGTCTGTCAAGGGCTGATTCCATAATTCCAGAGACAATAGATAAAAAAGATTTAAAGAACTGTAGAAAAAGTCTTTTTCTCCATGTCACAGGTTCTCTCCTTACAGTAGTTCAACTTAAACTGCGTTTCTAAGAAACAGCAAGAAATTGGAAGGATTTATCTGAATGAGGGTTAAAACAGAGATGTGGCAGCATTTGAGTTGGGTCGGGTTTTTTGCTTATCTGTTTTTTTTTTACCTACTCCCAGACGTGCCTTTTCCTTTCCAATGTAGCCATATATGGAGGTTCTGACCAGACTGAGACTTGTGGGGATTAAAATCTTGAGGAACAGCTGAGAGATGCTTAGCAAGCTGATGTGACTTAGAGTTAAGGGTCTTCTGAGTCTACTAAGAAGTCCCACCCTGTCTTTGTCTGTCTTCTCAGTGACACTGGTATTGCATTAAAGTTCAGTGATTTAAGGAGAGGAACCTGGATATTTCCTTTGTTCAGCCTTATTTACATAGAAACTATCATTTGGAGTATTGTATGGCAAACCTGCAAGGTCTTGTTGGGAAAGTATTGCCATGCTAATCCTCTGCTTGGGATTACAGGAAATAAGTTTTTTTCCTCCATGCTGACATCTATGCAGCCCCTGAAAATAGTTAACAGAATTTGGGTGCTTCCATATCAACTAATTGAATTTGTTAGGCTCAATCAAGCAGTCAGCTCTACTGAAGCCAATGGCATCAGATGGGACACGTATTCGGCTGAGTTTCACAAAAATTATTGGCTCCACACTTGGTTGTACAATGGGGAGCACAAAACCACTGCAAGATTCAGCTTTCACACTGCTCTGTTTAGCTTTTCAGCATGTAATCTGGACTGTTTGCTGTAAGCAGTGCTGCAATTGCTGCTAGGATTTAAGCACGTCTCCTGATCTTGAGATCTTCTCTTTGTCATCTTCTCACCATTTCAGCAAGTCTGGAGGAAACTGAGCACACCAACCTTTTGTGTTTTCCTCTCTAAATGTCATTCATCTTCAAGATTTTCCTGTCAGCCAGGTTAAATAGCATTCCACCATGCTCACTTACTTGCTATATGTTCCAGATTTGCATCCTGAATGTGGAAATGATTTATGAATTTTTCAAATACTTTACCTTGCATTAGATTAATTGTAGATTAGGTCTCTTTCTGTTGTCTTTGTGTTCTCTGGCTCAGCTTTCAAAGATCTGAATGGCTATGTGATAAAGTGATGAGAGGCAATAAAAGTATAGAGCAAAATCTCATAATTAGTGGAAGAAAGGTACTACAGGCTGAAATACAGCCTTTGAAACTTTCTCGTCACCTACTCCTACTGGTTATAACTTCTGCACACAGAAGCATACAGAGTTACAGTTTGGGGGCCTTATCCAGAGTACTGTGTGTACTGCCAGTTGCACTGCACTGATATAACTTGTTTGTACTTTAAACCTTACCAGGACCTCCCCAGAAATTCTCTTGCAGACATGGAGTCATAGGCCCCAAAGTAAAACTGTACCTCCGGGCTTCTGTGAGGCTGTCAAAGAATTATCCTGTAAATCCAGATCGAGTCACACCTGGATAACCCATGGTGTGAAACAGATCCCTGCTGGGTTGCAGTTTGCAGCTGTAGGGAAGTATTGACACTCAGCTTAAAGGCCGAGTATAAATTAAATCAAAACAAAAATCCCAGCAGCTTTGGGAGGAAGACATGTCTTTTAGACTCTTCTTGCTCATCTCTAAAAGTGAGTTTTCCTCTCAGATGACCCAGTGGCAATTTCTTCTGAAGATGCTGTTTAGCTCTCCATGTTAATGCATGCTTAATTCCTTGTTAACCTGAAGGAGGTTGCAACAAATGCTACTGCTGGTGTGCCGAGCAGCTTCTCTCTTGTGGACACTCTAAGCTGGCAGGGCTGCACCTGTCTGACACTAAACTTGTACATGGTTAGAGATCAGCTTTCTAAGAACCCGGAAAGCTCTCCTTTCTGCTTTTGCTGGCTTCCCCCCATATCTACGTGCTGCGTGAGACTGCTGTGGGCTTCTGTACAGGCAGTATGTTTACAGTAGCACTGGACGTGAAGTGCAAAATGCTCTTTAAAGTCTCTTTAAAATCTCTCCCCTGTCAGTTCCCAAATTTATTAATGATGGAGTTTGGGAAAGGTGTACGAACTGCTATCTAGTGTGTATGTGCAAGAGATAAAGTGCATGTGTAGTTATAAAACACTCTTCAGAATCTGATCTCCAGTCTATTAACATGCTGAACGTGCCTTTTTTACAGCGGTGATTTATAGTCCAGCAGAACTATGCAGAATCGCTTCATTATATTTGAATAATGAAAAGAGTGCCATCAAAATGGCATGTCTCCAGGGATCTCTCCGAGGCAACACTTTAAACAAATGACTTTTTAGATAAATTTATTATGAAGTGTGATGAAAGCCATTTTTCTTAGCAGTCACATCTTGTGAAATCAATGACTTTTGTTGTGCTGTCGTTTTTTTAATCTCTTACATAAGTAAAGACTAAGTTTGTATAAATGATGGTTGATGTTCTGCTATCACCATGGAAAGGGAATGTAATGTTTTAGTGTTTTAATTCTAGTGTGGTATGACTGCTAAATATTTGTGGACTGAACTTACAGCCTAGTCTTGGAATTAGTTGGAAATGTATTAGTTGCTCTAAAAATTGTTTTTACAGGCAGCTATGAATGTTCATTCAGATTTGTGAAGCTAAAATGTGTTTTTATAAAATTAGAACATTTGCCTAAGACCTTTTCTGTTAAAGTAGCACCCAGCTTTCCTGGTGGCAGTCTGTTCAATTGTGCTAAAAGGAGTTGGCCAAACCACTCAGAAATCACCCACCTTGGGACTTCCATAGTGTTATAAAAACATTTCTATTTCTTTGGCATTGAGCATCCTTGAATCTCTCATTAAAAATCTAACATTTGATTATTAACAAGACAGACTTTTTTCTAAAATCCGTACTGACTTTTTGTAATCAGACGCTGTGAAAACACATATTTTGTCATCAGGACAACGATATTTTGAATTAGGATATGCTATGCTGTTTCTTCTGGAACTTCATTGAAGTTCAGCAAGAGCAGGTGTAAAATCCTGCACCTGGAGAATAATAACTGCATGCATCAGTACAGTCAGGGGCTGAGCTGCTGCAGAGGAGCTGTGCAGAGAAGGACCTGGGGGTCCTGGTGGGCAGCAGGTTGGCC
>JAOWBP010004220.1:860620-872383 GCA_028571105.1 Tragopan temminckii | reverse complement strand
CCTGGAGAAGAGAAGGCTGTGGGGTGACCTCATTGCAGCCTTTCAATACCTAAAGGGAGCCTACAAACAGGAGGGGAGTCAACTCTTTGAAATGGTAGAAAACTGCAGGACGAGGGGAAATGGTTTTAAGTTGAGGGAGGGAAAATTTAGGTTGGATGTCAGGGGGAAGCTCTTTACTATGGAACAGGCTGCCCAGAGAGGCTGTGGATGCCTCGTCCCTGGAGGTGTTCAAGGCCAGGTTGGATGGGGCCCTAGGCAGCCTGGTGGCCCTGCATGTGTCAGGGGGGTTGGAGATTCATGATCCTTGAGATCCCTTCCAATCCGGACCATTCTGTGATTGCTTCTTGTACTAATTAGTCCATTCTAAGAGAGTTTGAATGAATGTACTGGCTGGTATATTCTCTCCTGTGGGCAGCAAAGGAAGCAGTTGTACTCGAAAGAAGTTATTCATATCCTCTAGAAATGCCTTGTTCCAGCTCCTGGCATGTTTCTTACATTGTTGTCTGGCTCTTCTCTAGTATGAATTTGAATTAGTTTCTCCCACATTTTTAAAAAGTAAAATAATTCTGCCAACATTGTTGACCCAACTTGTCACTCTAGCCAACTGCCTGCCCCTCCTTTGATCTCAGAGAATGTGTATCATTAAACTTTTTACCACTGGTTTAATCTTGGATTCTCTCCAGACTGACTCTTGTTCCTTCTGTTACACTAAAGCTAAAATCGTTCCTCTCTTGAGTTGAACTGACTGCTGATGGTGTAGGCCCTGCTGTTTGTGAAATCATCATCTTTCCTTCACTAGTTTTGCTGTGGAGGAAAAGCTAGTCCAGAAGACTTTTTCTGTGATCATCTGATTCTTATTTATAGATGGTACCCATTTATTTGTCATCTGTGTGCAAATACGACTCCATGCTCCAAGCTTACTTCCATTCCTCCAAACCAACTCTTGGCTTCTCTCTTCAGTATTTTTTTAGAGAGATCTATTTTTAGATCCCTGTTTAAGAGCTTTGTTTTCACAGATGCTATTGCTTCTGTCTCTTGTCATGGCCTTGCCAACTGTTACAGATGCTACTAGCATCCTGCCAGTCATTGAGTCCTGTAATCTGCATCTTGGCTTCAGATTCCATCCTTCTAAGGCAGTGAAGGCAGACTATGTTAAAACCATTCAGAATAGTTCTCAGCATCTTTTCTTAAGGCTGCAATTTGTTTTGTGCAAGCTGATCAAGCTGGTTTGCTAAGGCAATGCTGTGTAGTTGTTAGCCTTGATCCATGGGTTCTTTTCGGGGGTGCCCAGCGACAGTACAGGGGGCAGCAAGCACAAACTGGAACAGAGGAAGCTTAATGTGAACATTACGAAAAACTTCTTTACTTGAAGGGCTGCAGAGCATGGGAACCCAGAGAGGTTGTGGACTCTCCTTCTTTGGAAATACTCAAATCCAGCCTGGTTGCTTTCTTGTGCAACCTACTATAGGAAACCTGCTTAGCAGGGAGTTTGACTGGATAGAGGTCCCTTCCAACCTCTATGATTCTGTGATCCTGTAAGTGAGAAAACTTAGAGGTGGGAAAGGAGAAAGTAATTTCTGTCTCTTGGGGATAGCCTGCACATCAGTTAGATTGCTTGAGATACTGTGCATCAGCAGCACTGGATTAGATATAATCTTGTTATTATTGCTTTTGTATGGCTTTCTCTCCTTTTTTTTTTTTTTTTTTTTGGTCTGTGTGTACTTCTGGGGCTGTAGGCTACATCCAGAGCGAGAGCAGTGTGTCCTTTTGAAGACTTTGTGTCTGTCTCCACTCTGCCTGGCACTCCTTCCTTACAGGAGGAAATGAGTGAAACATTGATTAGTGTTGATCTTTTATGTGCTTGCTACTGCAACACATAGAACACATACATTTTTTTATATCTGGGAGGGATGCTGTAAATATACATAGCAAATAGACTTTTCACTTAATGTCAGAAAATCTATAGAGGATGCTGTCTGTCAACTTCTTTGTCTCCCTTCTTTGAACTTACAAAAGTACAATTGGCCTTTGATATCAGTTTCTGTTTTGGGAGGAATATTTTGTGCTGTACTTCATTTTTTTTTCCCTTTCAGAGTGCTGTGACTTTGGAGTCAGTTTAGTACCAGGTTTTATGTGATTTGTATTTTATTAAATTTTGACTAAATACACTGAAATATTTATACTGATGAAACCATTTTGCAACGCACCGCTGCTCTGCAGTGTTCCACACTTCTGTCGGTTCCTAAACACTGAATCTTAAGAGACTTAAGCAGTATCTTGAATAGTTTCTTAACCGTCCTTACTGTACCTCAGGAGGCTGATTCTTTTAAATATAGCATCTGATACCCCGACAGACATAGATAGTGTGAATGGTTCCTTTCTCTTACATTTTCTGCTTCATCCAGAAAACTTTCTTTGAGCAGTATTGTGCAGTTTCTGCCAATGTATTCATTCTGCTTACTTGTCTTTTGTTTTTCCATTTACTTTAGAGGATCTGCATTCTTCATGGTGTGGTCAGACAGCTGAACTGTTGGAGAAAGTGGGTGGGAGAAAGTGGCATAAGCATACTTTGTCTCAGCTGATAAGTGACAGTGTCTCTCGTTTGAAATATCTGCAGTAATTAATGCTGAATTGGTTGTACAAGCTTAGTCACACTAATGATTGTGCGTGTACTTCAGCAAGATTTCTACAGAATGAGATGTTTCTATTAGAAGACCTAGGAAACCTTCTGAAATTGCTTCTGGTGAAATGATAGCATGGAAATATCTTCCAGTGTTTTTTAAGGAGTCTAGAACTCCTAATTGAAATGCTAGTTTTGCTGGTATAATCTTGTGCCAGCATATCTGAAGGCAGGAAGGACTGCATGACACCAAGTGCAGTGAGTGTAGTGCGTTTATCCCAAATAAAATCTCTGTGTATTAGTCAGGCTTTAAGATTTATAATGGAGAGTTTTAAAGACAGAGAGAAAGAAAAAAAGGAAAACAGAAATAAGCTGGATCTGAATTTCACATCTAGAGCTCTTTAGGAAGACGTGAGCTCCTATCAGAAAGTTCCTATTAGGACAGTCCATTCTTGTAACTTGTAGTAAAGTAATGAGAAGCTTCTTACCTGTCTACTTAGATACGTGTGCTGTTACTTGAAAGAAGATAACTAGAAGTGTGGTAGAGTTTTCTTATTGTAGTAGTGGTGATTTTTTTGATCATTTTTCAGTCTGCCACAAACTCAGCTTTCTTTTTCAGCCAGCTCAGCCATAGGCATCCTCTGGAAATGTTTGTTTCAGCCTCTGCTCGTTCCAGCTTTGGCAAAAGCTCAGACTTCAAACGGTGCAAGGTAGTGGGTCTAACAGTTGACATTAAGAAAAAAATGGAAATTGTCTGGATCCTTGCCTGTTTATTCTGACTAGAACAGTTTGTCTCTAGTGCCTGTGCTTGAACACACTTAATGATTTCCCAGCTTTGTTTAGCTGCCTGGCTCATCCTTCCCGTGTATTTCTTCCTGTAGGACTGCTTAAAGATTGGAAGCATTAAAATAGATTTGTGGTGTGAAATTCATGCTTTTGCTCAAGTAGTACTTCAGTCAGTAACATTTAAAGACATGGAAATGACTTCCCAAAATGAAAGGCTGCTTCAAAATACAGGTGCTTGTGCTGTACGAAGGTGGGAGCCTGGAGACATTAATTTGTGCATCTCTTCCATAAATCTATTAAGAAAGAGTCTGTTTTAAGCTAGTCTTCTATTTTTCACTTAATGTGACAACTACTGTCACATTGCAGCTTAACAGTGGCCAACTACAGTGCTGTAGGGAGCGCCTGCCTGCTTCTTGCACTCTCCGTTGCTGCTGGAGGTGTCCATTTGTTGCTTGTCTGCACATCCCACGTGTGAGGGGATATGAAGCATTGCTGCCTCCTCCAAAACTGTACTGTGATACTCCTTAAATTGAGGCTAATGTACAAAGGCAGATATGCTCTGCTGATGCTGCTCCATCTGCCACTCTTCTGCCACCTATTCTTCTTTGCAGTGGTGCTGAGACAGCCTTGTTCTTTTCCTCCTCCTGTGCTGAGAACCATGGACTTGTTTGTTATGGACCTTGATGACTAGGCCATCAAAATGAATAACTGTATCCTGCTCTGAATCCTCTGCAGTTATCCAGATTGTACGGATTCCTAGATTGGAAATTCTTCTAACCTTGGCCAGATTGATTGATGCAGATTGATTGCATTGGTTGATAACTGCTCAGGCATGATGTGAAGTTATTTCTTGGTGGACTGGCAAGATCTTCTGTAGTGAGCATACAGAGAAATCTGAGGGCACGTGGTGGCTGTGGAAACAAAACCTTTTCTATCAATCGTAATAGAACTAATTGCCTTTCACCTCTTGCATTTAGCACTACTTGTTAGTGTTTTCATCATCAGCCACGCGTTTTATGCTGTCCCTTATTGGCAGCTATATATTTTTGAAAGACAGGCTCTTGAGGTGGTGCACGGAGGGAAGGTGCTATTTTCCATGGTGATTCTATTGTTCATAGCAGTCCATGAAATGTGTTCTCTCTTGATGTCAGTCTCCTGAAGATTTGGGGTAACTCTTGAAGTTATGGACCTGGGAGCTATACATGATTATGTGGAAAATCTTGGTTTAGTGAGTTTTTCTTTCACATTTCTAGTACTGATGGTGTGAAGAGGAGCTTAGAAAACATAGGCTGTAATTGCCATGACTTCAGAGATTATGTGGAATCATCATCCTTTTAACATTTTTTAAAAGAAACCCTGTATTTTTATGGGGCACGGTGAATGATTTCTGAATGCTCAGACTTGTCAGTAGTGGGGGTATTTTTTTTTCTAACTGTCAGCGCACCATTTGCTGCAGCATTACCTGTATCAATGTTTTGAAGTCTCCTTTTCCCCTTTGAGCCATCTCTTCAGGCGTGTCACTGAAGGCTGCCCATAGCAAACCCAGCATTTTCTCCACTTTTTAAAAAATGAACAGGAAATTTAGGAAATGCTAATTCTAAAGGGAAGGAGATGACGGAGGGTGAAAAAGGCAAAGCCTGAAGTTGTAAAACCTGACTTGTTCCTCACTCCATCTTAATGCTATGGGTAGTGAAGAGTGCAAGTGAAAGTGGGGGAAAGGATAACCAAGTACCAGTTATCCTAATGCAGTAAATGTGGGCTGCTTACCTGACAGAGAAGGATTTTTGACATCTTGCTGATGTCAGAAGAGAAATACCTTGTAGTCAATGGAGATTGTTATTTTTTTTCCATAATTTAAATTTCCCAAATTTAAATGTCTTTAAATTTTATTCACAGGGTCCAGCCACCTGTGTAGCATTCTCCAGAACAGGAGACTTCTTTGCATCTGGAGGATCTGATGAGCAGGTGGGTGATGGATTTCATTTTATGGTTATGTGCCCTGTTACTGTTTGTTTGTTTTAAGCATCTTACTGCTTTCAGAGAGGGAACCAATGTTAAAAAGTAACAATAAATATTTTCTCACTGAGGAAGCACTTGTGGTAGGCTAGTTGGGAGCGTAGTATGGACAACAGAAAATATTACCCTGTGTACAGGCCTTGTGGTATGCATTTTTGAGGCTTCTGGCTGCTGATGGAGAATAGGCTAGGGGGGTGTGCAACTGCCTGCATTGAAACAGCCTGAAGATCTGTCATCATTGCCTGAGTCTGTCTCCTGATCTGCCTCTGCTTAGTTCTGAGGGATGGGCAGAAGGATGAGGAAGCAGGTGGTGATGCTTCCCTCAGTGCTCTTCCAGAGTCCACTGCTCCACTGGCTAGGGGCTTATGTTTTTTGCGGAGCTCTCATCCTCCTATAAATCTGTCCTTTCAGTTCTATTTGAGAAGAAGCTGTCTGCTTAGGTGGATTTGATTCTGATCAGACATGAGATAGTTCTGTTAGTAGGGGCCTGGAGCAAAGCTTTGCAAATGCTGCAATTACACGGCAGCTGGAGCCAGAGCTGAGCTTTTCTCTGAGCTTGGTGAGTACTCTGGGATTGAGAACCTGAGCATATCGTACTGCTAGTGAAGGGTTTTTGTGGATGAAGCAGTTCTCTATTCCTTTTACTTCTGGTCCTGAATTATAATCCAGGTTCACATTTGTTTAAAACATGCTGGGGTTTCTTTTCTGTTGCCTGCGTGAGAAAGCAAAAACACAGCAGACATGTCTGGACCGTGCTGAAATGCCTTGGTAGGTTCTTTATGTAGGATATGTTTTCAGCATACTATTGAGAAGGTAATCAGTCCTGCTTGTAGTTTATGTCAGTTTTGTGATCAGCTGCATTTTAATGCCATTTTATGCTAAGATAGGTGATGTAATTTACCATCCTGTCTCTTTAATACCACGTTTTTTTCCTTTAAAAAAATAAAGGGATATTAAAGAGGAGAAATTCATCCAGTTTTTTTTCCTTCCCGTAAAATTGTACTAGCGTCACTTTATTAAGATTTGCTCTTGAAATGCTTACCTAACACAAGAAGCAAATAAGCATCTTTGCTGTTGTTGTTTCTTTCTCCCATAAGATCACCTGGTGTTCCTGGAAGTTGGAGTTGCGTAGCAGTTCTTTGTTATTTATTTTCAAAAATTTTCACCAGTCCTATTTTTGTCTTTGATTTTTAGGCATAGCTAAGAAGTTGATTTTCTTCTTTATGATTTTTAATTTTTATTTTGAGAGGTTTTGTTACCCTGCACTTTTCCACTGTGCAGATTCCTGTGAAAAGCTTTTATTTTATCAGGTCCTCTGTCTTTCCTCTTATTGGGACCTCTTTTCATTGCAGATGAGATTCACTCTTTTTCTTTAAAATATCTCCCTCTGGGTATTGTTAACTGAGACACTGCATGGCAGTGCTTCCCCAGAAAGGTGCTTTGTAAAGGTATGTTTCTGTCATTAGGTCATACTGACATTTTTGGTGATCAGTGCCACTGCAGCTCATGGTTGCATATGTTTCTGAGCCATGTGTATTGGGAGCATCAGTCGTTAGCTTTCGTGAAGGGGTTGCCTCTCTCCTGTTAGGTTTGTTTCTGAAAATGCCAGCAGTGCTTCTTCCTCTTGTGTACGGAGGAAGAACTTTCACATACAGTATGTACGTGTATTAAAAGCAACATTGGTCTCTGTATACATACGAGATTTTTCTGTGGAATAGATCTTGCTGAACACTAGCTGTCTGGATCCAGGAGGAATATGAGAGCTGACAAAAATAGTGCAAAACATCTCTAGATGTGTATGAGGAAATTTAGACGTCGTTCATTCGAAAAGATGTATTCAAATACTGAATAGAATAGTTAGTAGGCCGTTTGGCTGGTCACTGATCTGTGAAGCTGTGAAGAAATTACTCTGTACAATAAAGAGCATCGTGTTTTCCTATTACTCACTGGAATGTCCATATTGGTTATCTGTGTAAGTACAAAAAAAACCCTTCTACATTTCACGGAAGGCAGGAATGAAGCTGTGTATACAACAACGTTTCTGACAACTAAAATGAACTATTGAGATTTATAATGTCTTTCAGACTTTTAAAATAGTTGATTGATGCCCTTAAACTTTTTTGACTCTTTAGAGTGTCATCACTTAAGGATTTTGCCCTGTAGACTTGCTGTTTATGTGTTGAAGTGGTTTTTGTGTTAGAGATTCAGTTACAACTCTTCTCTTATGAAATAAATGCTGCGTTATGGAGAGGCCATGCCTTTAAGTAGGACTTATTAGCTGACAAACTAGCTCAAAATGTCTAATGTTAGTCTCAAAGTAGTGATCTCTCCTTTTCCTATGAATGAATGTATTGATAAAACAGCAACTAGTTTGGTGTGTGACTGAATGCTGTAATACTGCATGTGGTATTTTAATGTATTTGTGGTTTTAATGGTATAATTGGTGTGTTGCTTCAAAGTTCTCTAGGTATGTCTAGTTTCATGGTGTTCCTAACCCAATAAATGTTGAATGAAGACACTTTCAGGTTGAGAACTACATCTGTATTCAGTAGCATCAGCCTTCTCTGAAGTGGAGGTGAAATTGACCTCTAAGCAAATGTAGTGAAAAGTTTTCATGATAACTTAGCCATCCAACCTTGTTCTGCAGGTGATGGTGTGGAAGACTAATTTCAGTACAGCGGATTATGGTGAAGTTCTGAAATCTCACAAGTCTGGTGCTAATGTGGATGGGACCCATCACAGTCTGGTAGGTCAGCACGTACAGATTACATAAAGTTCCTTTTGAGGAACAGTGTCTGCAACTTGAAAAAGATGTGACTCAGTTGAACTACAGAGCCATCTTTTTCCTTGGCATTAATTTGAGTTGTCTGTTATTTACTCGCTTGGTATTGTTTCTGATTTATTTAGACATATGTACTTTCTTGGAAAATGATAAATTGAAATAATGATTAAAAAACAGAGAAATAAATGTAGTTCATTTGTGTGCATTTTTATTAGCAGCCTGTTTTTGAGGCTTGGACAATATTCTGTACTCCCACCTCTCCTCACCTCCCAAAAATAAAAGCACAGATGTGAGTAACAGCTGAAAGCAGTTTTACTAGCTGGTAGAAATCCTTGAGGGCTGCCATTAGTTCTGAAAAGAGATGTTCATTAAATCTTCTCATTGACAACTATCAAAGACAGAAGAAATCTCTGTGCAGAGACTTAATGCAGGTGAGAAAAGGGTGACATTGTACTGGAGCTTTGTTTCTAAATATGTGGAGACATCTTAGTTCTGACTATATCTAATGGATGAATCCATTAGCTGAATAATACAGTATGATGTAGTAATCTAAGTATAGTGTTTATGTTAGATGTCTTGGATATTACAAGAGTAACCTTTTAAAGTTATTGCCAGCATGAGTGATGTTTCACTTGAATTTCTGTATTCTCTTACGAATCTTTGGATGTTTCCTTGATCTGTTGGAATATAACTGCAGTATTTCAAAATATGTTATTACCATGACTATTTTGTTGCATATAGTTCAACGTGTGCTGTAAGATAAAAAGTGGATGTGTGAGTGGTTTATGCATGTATGATGACGTGTCTTAATTGAAAGGTAAACTTCTACCTGATACCTTTTACTCTGTGGCAGTATCTATAATCTTTCCAATTTAGTTTTTTTTTACTGGAATATAAAAAGCGAGGGAAAGTGGTTGTGTTATGGGTAATTTCTGAGAGATCTAACTGAGAATAATAGTCAGTGATATTCTTACCTCCTATTTATTCCTTGGGCAAACCAAGGAATACCTTGGTTTAAGGTAACCAGTGTTACCTTTTGGTGTGAGTAGCACAAAGGATCCAGTAGATCTCACAGATTAGCTGTGAGCATCAAGAGAGACTTGATGTAAATTAAACCTTTGACTGCCTCCAACAGTAAAACTGTCCTTGGGTAAGAAGCAGGATGGAGAAAATAGCAGTGGAGAGCTTTGGTGATAGCTGACATGACCGTAACCAGTTGTCTGTCAGTTCAATTCAAGTGTGATCTCTTCTGTGCAGTTGTTACTGCCTCTCACTTCATGAGTAGGAGTTCTGTTTGCCTGGGAAGTGTGATGCATCTTTGTCCTGCTATAGAGGAGGGAAGTTCCTCTTCTATCTGTGAGACCAAAGTCAAGGTAGTGAAGTTTTTGGTGAGTATCACCTGAATGGTGGCTGCCTGTTAGCAGAACAGGCAGAGCAGAATTAGTCTAC
This sequence comes from Tragopan temminckii, assembly GCA_028571105.1. Classification (NCBI taxonomy): domain Eukaryota; kingdom Metazoa; phylum Chordata; class Aves; order Galliformes; family Phasianidae; genus Tragopan; species Tragopan temminckii. The sequence continues at coordinate 862,730 of JAOWBP010004220.1, read as the reverse complement.
ACCAGATCTCTGCAGATGTTTCCCTGTGTTTCATGAGAGTAGAAATGCAAAATGTGACTAGTCCGTATACTCTTACTTACGGTTGTTAAGAATGCAGTGTCTGAACGTGAAGACAATTGTGATTGCTAAAATAATAAGAAAAATAATGTTCTCTGACAGCTTTTGCTTTGAATACCATAGGTTAAGTTGAAATTGATATGAAATGTTCTTAGCTATTAAAAAGAAACTAAGGTCTCTGAAAATCACTTGGTTTATTAGGGAGCGCGTGACCTGAACGTGGTAATTCTCACTTCTTAATAAATTGTCTACAGCCCAATTTCTTTTCTTTCAAGTGAAATGTGTTGTGTTAGGCTGGTTTTGAAGAGCGCTGCTGCAACTTACTGCAAGACTTGAATTTTCCTGTTCATTTTCAAGAAAATTTTCTGTTTTGAGCAAGGCACTGCTTTTTATTTTTAATTTTGAATTGCAGACGTCAGTGTTATTTCTCCCATTTCTCTCCCAACAAAATGACTTAAAGCAGCAACGTGTGCTTTTTCATCTCCTCTTGATGTCCTTCAATGGAAAGAGGAACTGTTTCATTCTTCCCTACTGCTGTGTAGTACCAAGATTCTTCTGGAATAAGACAAATTGTGCGAATGTTTTTTATAATATGATTATGTGCTAGGGACCTGTTGATTGTAGTTTATTTTCAATAAATTAGCGTTATCCTTGACACATTTAAATCTGTTCACCTTTCACTTAAGTGAAAGAATGTTTTTCAAAGTATTTTTCACTGAATTGTATAGTTCTGTAGCATTTTTTTCTTAAATACTGTGAAAGCATGGCTGCTTATCAAAACGATGGATGTGTAAAAACAATGTTTTGTATCCAGTTTTCATGGAAGAGTCAGTCTATCATACAAGTGCTACGGAAGAATAAGTGAATGCAGACCTCAAAGCGAGTCAGTCATTGAGATGAGTAGGAAGAAAAAAAGAATCTTAACCTGTGGTGTAAAAGAGCCATGAAAAACCCTGATGAGGCGGTGAGCTTGAAAACTTGCTCTGAAACATTTTTCGTTTCAGTAGGTAGATGGAGACTGAAGCCTGTAGAAGATGCTAATTTCTGAGGCAAGTGGTTAAAGTTCATTATGAATCAAGGCACGGAGCTTGTTTGCAGAGATAGGTGTGAACTTCAAAGTTGTTCTGCCCACCTGCTGGTGTTTTCTGTAAATATATGAGGCTTTGGTGATGCAGCTTGCTTTGAAAGCAAAACTTCTCTGTGCAAGAATGATTGTGAATGAAAGAAGGCTGTGATGAGTAGGAATTACAGTCACAACTGTGGTGTAGAAGCATAAAGCACAAAAATGTGGTAAGAAAGAATGCTAAAACTGTCTGATATAAATTATAAATAAATGTTATTGTAGGTGCAAGAGGTTCCAAGTGCTAGATCAGAATTGTGGAAACTGAAATTCTTACTTACCATTTATAAACTAATAACTACTGCTACAAAGTGTTGCCTGATTGCCCTGGAAGCATCAGTTAAGGGCAAACACGATGAGTGCTGTGTGAAGCTCAGGGGAAGAAATGTCTTACAGTCCTGTATCTTGATTTAGTTTTTGGATTTGATCTAGAATCTAATGGGTACAAGTAAAATTATGTCCTAAGCTGAAGTACTAAGTGGTGAAGACCTACAGGAAAGTCATAATAGTCATAGATTTTTGCCTATTTCATATGTGTGGGCTCCTACAGTTGTCGTGGGATCAGAATAGGAGCAAAAGGGTTGGTCTGTATGAAGAGCTGCGCTGGATAGGATCAAAGGACATGTTCTCAGAGCTGGTATGTTATTGAAAATATTTACTTAATCTACAATTGGTTATTTTTCAGAGAAGGTAGATAATAATGTGTTTTACTTTAGGGTTTGATTGTGGGTGTTTTTTGTTGTTTGGTTTTTTTCAGACATGAGGAAAGGTTTGTACATGCAACTGTTGCTGACGAGTGTACACTAACACTTGTTTCTTTGTGGGACAGATTTGCTGCTGTTGCTTGGCAAATTCCAAGAAGGCAATATGCGGTGAAATGTATTGAACAAATGCTAGACAGTTCATATCATGTGGACAGTTGGAAAGTGCTTG
>JAOWBP010004220.1:832400-856059 GCA_028571105.1 Tragopan temminckii | reverse complement strand
CTATATTTTTTTGCAACTTTCTAGATATCTGTTTGAATTTAAATCAGTAGTGTCTAGTTCACCACAGGGTTTAGATTTCTATTAGGACTAGGATAGTTGTAGTCTGGTCTGTGAGGGGGTTTCTTTGTCCATTTTTATGAACAATGGTGGGCCTGATTTAATGTTCTTTTTACCAAATTGGAAATATATACATGTATGCATTGTATGAGAACTGTTGAATCCTGGCCTGAACCACTGATTGAACACCTGGGGAAAAGACCTGGTCAGCCCTGGGAGCACAGGTGAAGGCAGTTCTGTGAGATAGGAAGGAGTGGAGCCTGGCTGCACCTCTCTTAGACCTCACTGAAGGGCTGATTACCACTGGGAAAGGATCTCTGGTTGGAGATCCTTCCTTAGTGAAGCTTTCCCCTGTGAACCTAGAATTTTCTGATCCAGGTGAGCAATCTTCTTCCCTTCCTTTATAGCATCTTTCTATCGTTCCGGTCCTTCTATCATCACACCTCTGTTGTAATGCCTTTCCCATTGTTTTGAGCTGTCCAATTGCTACATGCATGTATTTGCTGTTATTGTTCTTGTTAAAATATGGGGGCAGGCCTTTCCCTGAACAGCGTCACAATAATGTTCACTACTGTCAAGTTTGGAGGCTATTTGGACAGCGTGATAGAGATGTGGCATTGTTGTCTTAACCCAGTAGCTCTGACTAGTGCCAATTCTGTATTTGACCTGTGACAGAAGTAAAGGTAGGCTGCTTGTGGAAGGTAACCTTTCATGCTGAGCTTTGCAGTCTCTTTCCAATTTATTTATTTTTTTATGAAGAAGAATTTTAGCTCATTTAAATGTTTGGAAATTTTCTAAAATATGTCAAATTAAATTTTCAAGGTCCACTCAGTTTTTGTGATGCATGAACTCCATGGTGTCCTGTTCATGCTTTCTTATGCAGGAAAAGAGTATATTTTGGCATGGAAAGTGTGAAGCTGATTCAAATGGGATGCACATGCTCTGGTTTAACAAATAAAAAGGAAAGTGCCATGGCTTTGAGAGGAAGCAGGCCACGTTTGTTTAGCTGGTGGTAAGCCCATCCTTTACTGTTGTCCCATAGACATCCACAGATCTGTGGGTCCCATTGAGATGCATTCCAGAGTCCTGAGAGAATTGGTGATGTAGTCACCAAGCCACTCTCAGTAATATTGGAAATGCTGAGACAATCAGGTGAAGTCCCTGGTGAGTGGAAAAAAGGCACCATCACAACCATTTTTAACATAGGTTAAAAAAAGATGACTCTGGGAACTACCTAGCTGTCATTCTCACCTCTGTGCCTGTGAATCTGTGGATGCCCCCATCCCTGGAGGTGTTCAAGGCCAGGCTGGATGGGGCCATGGGCAACCTGGTCTAGCATTAGATTTGGAGGTTGGTGGTCCTGCCTGCAGCAGAGGGGTTGGAGCTTCATGATCCTTGAGGTCCCTTCCAACCCAAGCCATTCTGTGATCATATGATCCTTCTCTCCAAATTAAGAAGATATGTATTTGATGGGTACACTGTTCAATGGATGGGAAAACTGGCTGCAGGATTGAGTCCAGATCCATGGCGTAGTGTCTGAGTGGAGGTCAGAGATGAGTGATGTCTCCCAAGGATCGGTGCTGGGGCTGATACTCTTTAATATCTTCATTAATGATGCTGACAGTGAGGCTGAGTGCACCCTCAGCAAGTTTGCTGATGACACCAAGCTGTGGGGTTTGGTGGACGCACCAGAAGGAAGGGATGCCATCTAAAGGGACTTAAACAGGCTTGAGCAGTGGGCCCATGTGAGCCTCCTGAGGTTCAACAAATCCAAATGCAAGATCTTGCACCTGGGTCAAGGTGATCCTTACTACCAATACAAGCTGGGGGATGAAAGGACTGAGCTCAGCCATGCTGAAAAAGGCTCGGGGAACTGGTGGATGGGAAGCTGGACATGAGCCAGCACTGTGCCCTTGCAAGCCAGAAAGCCAACTGTATCCTGGGCTGTATCAAAAGAAGCGCGGCCAGCAGGGCAGGGAGCTGATCCTGCCCCTCTGCTCTGCACTGTGAGGCCTCACCTGGAGTGCAGCATCCAGATGGGGAGTCCTCAGTACAGGAGAGACACAGACCTGTTGGAGTGTGTCCAGAGAAGGGCCACGAAAATGATCCATGGAACACCTGTCCTGTGAGGACAGACTGAGAGAGCTGGTGCTGTGCAGTGTGGAGAAGAGAAGGCTGTGAGGTGACCTGATAGTGGCTTGTCAGTATCTAAAGGGGAACAATGGGAAAGAAGGGGACAGACTCTTTAGCAGGGTCTGTGGTGATAGAACAAAGGGAAATGTCTTCAAGCTCGAAGAGGGTAGATTTAAGCTGGATATAAGTGAAAAGTCTTCTGCAGTGAGGGTGGTGAGGTGCTAGCACAGGTTACCCTGTGATGTGGTTGATGCCCCATCCCTGTAAACTTTCAAAGTGAGGCTGGATCAGGCCCTGGGCAACCTGACCTAGCTGTGCACGTCCCTGTTTGTTGCAGGGGAGTTGGACTAGATGCCATTCAGAGGTCCCTTCCAACTCTAAGGATTCTATGATTCCGTTCTGTGATTCTGCTGTGGATGTTGTGGGCTGAGTTTATTGCTTACAATGTTTTCAGGTGTGACTCAGTGAGATTATCTTGTGCCTGTGTTGGGCAGATTCTTAACCTTTGTTGTGTACTTCATGCAGCACTCTTTGAGAGGCCTCCCCCAGAGAGGTCCCAGATTTCAGTGTATCTTCATTCCATCCAAGCAGGTGGGATGAGTAAGAGGTTGGAGCAAGCTGATGTCAGTTTCTCTGCCTGACTCTTTGTGAGCAGCGATTGAAAGTGGTGTCTGTACAAGATCATGTTTTTGGTTGGTTAAATTAGTGTATCAGTGAACAACACATGGCTCTTGGGCTACCTGCAGCTCAAAGCAGTTTGAGTGTGACTCCTGTGACTGGGCTTTGCGGTGTGAGCTGTGCTGGCTGAGGGCTCTGGATAGTCTTTGATGGCTTGGTTGCAGTGGAGTGCAGCTCTTAAAAACAGATAGTGGACAGCAGCAGGAGTTTTGCTAAAGCCTACTACCTCTCTCTTCTTGTAGTCAAGTGTCTGTTTTATTGCACTGTTTCTTGCTTACTTTGCTTAACGAGGGGGCAGGACATCAGCCTAATGAGCCTTTCTGTGGGCTGACAGTGCCACCCAGCAGCACGTGAGCAGTGTGTTGGTGGCCTTTCACTATACATGGTGATGGTGGTTGGGCTTTGTGTGTCCTGTCCCAGGGAACATATTCTGCCTGGACTTTCCTTTCCAACCAGCCTTGATTGAAAAGACAGTGAGCTGAGTGCCTGTAGACTCTCTTTACATTTTCATCTAAAAAGAAATCTTACTATGCTAAACAGTTTTGGTTTTAAAGTTACATGAAACATTCTAAGTGGTCTTTTTGCATCAAATGCAGAGAGATAAATGATTAAGTGCAGCACTAAAAATGCCTTCACAGCAACGTGTGTGAGTGTAGAGATGGAAGCTACTCAGAGAGACTGTTTTTCAGACTGTCTGGATCCCTTTCTTTTTTGTCAATTTTCCAAACATCTGTCATTTACATGAGCAGTAAGTTCATGCATGGGATAGAACTGCACCAGGCATCAGGCCATGGAGAACCACTTTTTAAGCTCTGAGTTCTTGGGTTTATATCCAAATAATGGCTGTTAGTGTAAGGTAAGGAAGTTGTCTGCAATTGCTTAGTAATGTGTTGGTTGGCTTAATTGTTCAGTTAGATAAACTCTAAACTTCTACTGGTGATAATGCAGACAGTTAATGCAAATAGTGTTTGTTCTAGAAGGAATATAGCATTGTGAAAGAAAAAGCTCCTTAGTAAAGATATGTTTTTAAAACTTAATTTCTTCTGAATGAAATATTCAGACTTGCGTAACTAAAACAATTGAAATTTCAAAGTAATCTTGCACAATTAATCTCATTGTGGAGGGAAAGCTGGTTCAAGATTAAAAAATATGAGGGTTAAATCAAAGCTGCGTACTGTAATGCATGTTGGATCATATTGCTTTAGCTGAGCATCAGTTCTACATCCTTGCTTTCTTACAACCAATAAACCGTGGAGGGAACCTTTTGCTACACTAAACATTTTCTTCCTTACACTGTTGGAATGCAATAATTTGACTCCTGTCAGGGTAGCTTATTTAATTCCACTGTTTTGAGTTAGCACTTTGTGTGGCTCCGTTTAATATCCTTTTACCAGCACAGTCTATGCCTGTACATGAACGTGCAAAGCTCTTTGATTGTACAGAACTTGAGCCTTTCAGGATTGCTTCAGTATTGTTATCTAAGCTTTGCCTTTCCTGATGCAGGCTTTAAAAAGAAAACGCACACATACTGCCAACAAAAATCATGCCGCTCCAGACTGTGAAGACAGATGAGTTTGCAGCAGCTTTTCTTTTTTCAGCCATGGCAAGAACAAACACTTAAATTTCTCCTGCCCTTTCAGACTGTTTCCCAACATAAATTGTCCTTCAGTGTTTACCCTTCATAAAACAGAAAATCTTTTCCAGTTTTTCTGTTGCAATAGCAGACTATATCTCTTTATTTTTTTTAGCCATCAGAAATGGATTGTGGTGTTCATCTTAAGAAAACAAAACCTCAGGATACTGGTAGGAACCATGAACGGCAAGAGGAGGATGTCCATATTGCAGATACCTTGGAGCATATAATAGGACAACTGGATGTTCTGACTCAGGTATGGTGTGCTATTTGATTTTATAATGAAAATGAGAATATTTTCCAGTAGCTTCATAGAATAAATGTGGCTAGTCCGAAATCTCTGCTTTTTAGTGGTTAATTGATGAATCTCTTTTGATCTATCAGTGTATCTCAGTTCTCTCACATCAGAACTTCTAATTCAGGCTCTGTTCTTTCCCCATTTCTTTTACGTTGCAGTGTAGCCCAGAGCTAAAAATAAGCCAGCTCTGGTACCTTAGCCAAAGTTTATCCAAGGTAATAACTGGAAGGTGTGGCTAAAATTGCAGGTAGTAGAACTCTGTCTCTGTGAGTACCGCCTTCCTTACTGCTCCTTCCCCAGTTATATTGTATTCTGTAGGTAAACTCAGATCGTTTCCCTCCCACCCAACGTTCCATCCTCTACCATCCAATTTCTGCAATATTCTTTTCTCATCTTACATGTCTGGGCCCTCCTGGGCCCCATCTCTCAAATGAGCTTTTCACCTACAGCTAGCAAACAACTAATCCCTTGCAAAGCAATTTACATGCTGTTCTTCCTCAGAGACCCGAAGTAGTGCTGGAATGGCATCAACTGTTAATGATCATCTATCACAGTGGGTGTTAGCTCTGTCCCTAAATTCTTCTTAAGCAGTCTTTTCTGTTTAACCAAATCATTACTCATCATTTCTGTTAGGAAATGTTTGTTTCTGCCTATTTCTTTGGGGCTAAATTTCATTGTACGTTTTTGAGGGATATGAGAAGTGGGGAGAAGGCATGGGATGGTAAACACCATCGATCTGTAGAGCACAACATTGTGATAAGAAGAAAGACAACTGTGTGGGAGTTCTTTTCTGCAAGTTTGAATGTTGATTCTGGGGAAGAGCAAGCAGATGTTTAACACTGAATATTGAACACACTAGTTACTGGTTTGAGTTGGCTCTCTTTTCTTCGGAGAAGTATGTGTTATACAAAAAGAAGTCTAGCGTGATGCACTGGAGAACCCAGCGAGTATTGAAGAACAGCTGATTTGGGGATATAAAGCATTGTAGGACTATAGACAGTCTAAAATAGAGTGAAAACCAAAAGATATTGAAATTCGTTTGGCAGAAGTGCAAGAAAACACTTATCTGTAGTCTTTAGAATCTTCAGTACACTGGAGGAGGAAAGCTCTTCTATGACATTGGTTCTGTATTTTTACGATGAAAATACAGTCTAGCATATAGACAAAATATTTTACTGTTTTTGTTTCCGTAGTAAGTTTGGAATGTGATATTTATCTTTAATTACACAAATCAGATCCATAGTTCTGATGAAGTATGTATAATGTCTCCTTTTCAACTTCGTAGGTACTTAGAGGGAGCAAATATTGCAGTAAACAGCATGTGTGGGGTTTAAACTAGATAAAAGCAATGCAAACATCTCTGCAAGTCCTTGCATAACTGAAAAAAAAAAATCTAACTTATTTTAAACCTAGCAAAAAGAGAGTGAAGTAGAGATCACTGGGGGAGGAATAAATTAGTAGGTTTTAGGATAAAATTGAAACTAGCCCTGAAATTATAGTGTTTAAAAAAAAAAAAAGCAAACAAACAAAAAAGTAGAAGCTGCTTTGAGTAATTCAGCAACCTTTCAGCTGCAGCTTTTTTTTGCCATCTGTACAGTACTTTATTTTCCTTTGATTCTAGTCTGTTGTATTTTGTTTTAACACCATGCGTTGCACAAGTAAATGTACCCAACATGTTCAAATGGTTTCATAATTCTTCATTATAATTTTAAGTTTGTAATATTTAGAAGTGAAACAAGTCTGCACAAAACTGTCAAGCTTATGCAAATGAACATGGAAGAATCCCTTATGCTTAGAGTAGGAGAGGAGATTCCTGAAGGAGGAGGAGCACAGATGCAGTTAGCAGGGCAAAGAAACAGAAGGTAACAAAAAGGAACCTGCTTGTGTAGCTGCACTTTTTTTTCTTCTCCTTATGGACATGCTGTGCAGGTGAGTTATAACAGAGAAGGGAGCACAGATCAGTCAAAGGCACCTTTCAATCTTTTATCACCTGGTCAACACCAATTAAATGTTGTCCAGGTGGAACCACAGCATGCTGCTTGCTAGTTGAGATCTGAAGAGGAAACAGCAGCAGTGATCGTTGGATGGCTGTCTTTCTTGGCTGTTCCTTTCAAAGCATAACAGAGCATTGCTTCCTGCACATTGCAAGCTCAAGTTAATGTATATTTTTACAGTTTCACCAGCTTTGGAGTTGGTGACTTCTTTCTGTGAAAGGACACCACTGCTGCTTTTAAAAAATGCTTTCACAAATAAACAACAAAAAGTCTTCATGAAGAAATAAGACATCAAAGGCTTCATCATTTTTCTCCCTTCAAGAAAGGCTGAGACTATACCAGTAGTCTCTCAGTGCTCTGTTAAAAGTCATTGCTACATAATTCCTGAGTATTGCTCACTTAAATATAACACTGACAGCATAAGCGGGTTGGTATTTTTAAGATGTTCTCTTAGCTGAAGAGAAAGGACAAGCATACCTCACCAGCACCCCAAAAAGATTTCCAGAAAATTTCTACTGATACAGCTATCCATGAGTTTACCAAGAATTTCTTATTTGTTGGCGGTGCAGGAGCTTGGGTGTGTTCTGTTGTGACACTTCGAGTTCCTGCTCTCTTTGTGCTTCTCATAGTTTCCAACACTGTATCAATATGGTGTGGAGGAAACTTGAAGTTGTGATAAACTATTCTGCAAAACTATGCAAATATAAAATTAATCTATTAAGTCTGTCATTTTTGTAGCATTTCCCTAGCTTTCATTTCAAGGTTTATTGTGGTAAACATTTTGTAATGTAAAAGAGGGAAGGAGAAAAATTTTCTGCTGAAAGTGGTAATAGCAAGAAATCATCTGAGCACTGTCATCTCTTGCTGGCACACAGTTTTGTTCTGCACCACGCGCTTGAAGCTGCATTGTCTGCTGCTCATCCATTACCAACGCCTTCACTCTGTTTCTAATAGATTTCTGGATGGAGTGTCATGCACTTGAAGATAGCAGGATTGTTTTTATTCTATCAAGAGGTATCTTCCTGCCAGCCACCAAATGAAAGTAGAACCATGAAGCAATAAGGCGTTAGCGCACAGCAGGATGCATGAAACAGGCTTGTTTCTTCACTTGGCACTTCTCATCCAGATTTCTCTAATAAGAACTGAGGAAACTAGTGTCTGTTGCATTCAACATCGAGCAGTAGCTGTTACAACTAATAGATGTGCTTCCTTTTTATGTTGTGAAATTCTTACTGTGATATCACTGCATCAGTGGACAAGGGAAGAGCCATTGATGTCATCTGTCTCGAGTTCAGTAAGGCCTTTGACACGGTACCCCGCAACACCCTGCTCTCCAAATTGGAAAGATGTGGATTTGATGGGTGGACTGTTCAATGGATGAAGACCTGGCTGCAGGATTGAGTCCAGAGGGTGGCAGTCAGTGTCTGGATGGAGATCAGCGATGAGTGATGTCTCCCAGGGATCGGTACTGGGGCTGATATCCTTTAGTATCTTCATCGGTGACATCAACTGTGGGGCTGAGTGCACCCTCAGCAAGTTTGCTGATAACACTAAGCTGTGGGGTGTGGTCAGTACACCACAGGGAGGGAAGGGATGCCATCCAGAGGGGCTAGACAGGCTTGAGCAGTGGGCCCATGTGAACCTCATGAGATTCAACAAATCCAAATGTAAGATTTGCACCTGGATTGAGGTGACCCTCACTACCAATACAAGCTGGGAGATGATGGCCTTCGGAGGTCCCTTCCAAATCTAAGGATTCCATGTTTCTGTGATTTTATTCTTAAACGTTTTGACAGCATCCTTTAAGTATGGTTTGATAAAACCTTTCTCTTCTCCTCTTCACCAGCAAGCTGTGTTTTTGTTTTGTTTTAAGTAAGAAAGTGGTCTAATGTGACCTGACAGCAGCTCCATATTTTTTTCTAAACATGTCTATAGACCATATTTCACATGAAAATAAAGAAATTAGTCTTTGACTGCCTCTTTCAGGTGAGTAGCACATGCTTGATAATCTTGCTATCTTGAAATATGATGTGAAGTCATTTGCATTAGTTGGCTTACTGAGAGATGCCCTGATGCCCTTCTGTAGGAAATTGGGCAATTCAAATCCAGTAACGCAATGAGAAGGATGGGAGTGATGAGCATGCATCATGTAAGCCTTGCTCCTCCCTTTCCCCCAGTTTTGTATCTTGGCAGTGTCTAAACAATTTATTAAAATCCTCTTATTTATTGTATTTCAGAGATGTGAAAATGGGGAAAGGGATTTTTGTTTGTCTGTTTACAACAAAAGACTGGATCTCAGTATCTCAGTGTGTGTCCAAAGGGGTGGTAATGAAGATCAAAGGTGTTGTGTTTTTGTTTTTCTTGGATAACTTATCCTTAAATTTGTGGAGTGTAAAGGTGGTTTTCAGCTGAAACCAGAATGGAGCAGATATTAAGAACACATATTACTTGGTGTGCGTATCTGAAATGCATTTTCTGCACTTGCAGCTGAGCTGCTCAGCTGGAGTAGGATTGTCTGTGGGTAAGCATTCTGGGTTCAGTGGAAAATTAGCATTTGCAATAATTATATTAAACAGTTTGTATACTCTTGCCTTCACTCCAGACACTTGCAGTTGTCTACTATGAAAAAAGACTGCGAGAAATGAGATGTTTCCTAATTAAAACTAAACGTGTGTGCAATGCATGTAATACAGATGATTAATATCAAGCCTACATCTTATATTTTAGGGAAACAATCTTTAAAGTGCATGTTAGAATAAATGCTCTCTCTTTTCTGAGAGGTATTAAACCTGTTGTTTAATCTACATTCAATGAAGTAAATCCTTACACAGCGTCAAGCAGTTAGAAGTAAAGAAATTATTGGTCACAAAAGCTGCTACCTGTGCCTTGCACAGGTTGATATGTTGCTTGTAATATCTGACCTGCTGCTGGCTATGGGAGCTCCCAGCAAGTAGGAGAAAGCAGCGAACAGGTTTTTTTTTCCCCAAAAGAAATAGTTTGAAATCCAAACCATCATTTAAAAAAAAAAAAAAGCATTCCAATCTGAAAAGTCTGTGAAATGCTAGATGAATTTCATTTTTAAATCTTAAAAGAGCTTAGAGATTACTTTTCATGACTCAAAACCATCTCTTAGAGATGTGGCATTTTTGATCTCTTGCTCAGAATAAATGAAGCACCCTGCTTCTTGCCAGTCCTCAATAAACTATCATCTGAGTTATTATTTTCTGAAATGCATTTCTAAAATATGCTTGCTGTAAAATCTCTTAAGGATTTTGTTTCTTTCTAAGACTGCCTGAGTTACATACACTTCCAGTGATTCTGCTGTGTTAGCACGACCCTGTCCCAAGGCCAGGTTCTCATAAACACTACTTGTTTCCCTGCAGGTTCTGAGGACCTTCCTGTTCGTGTAGCTGTTGGTAGGCAGGTGCATGCAACACCTCCCACAGTTTGTTTAGTTTTTCTTAAGAGCAGATCTTTAAGAAGGATCACTTGATACTGCTTGATTAACTTGTTGTTTTTCAGCCATTGAGTAGCAGGAGCTGGATGTGTTCAGCTGAATGATTTGCATCCTTCCAGAGTTAGATAGGGTAGTGTGTAAAGGACGCAGTACATCTTTGAGGCACATCATCATCCCTGTGGTTGAGAAGACCTCTGAGTGTTTTGGGGGTTTCTAAACAATTTGCTGTACAGTCATTTTCATCATGCATTGCATACCTGGGTATTTTATCGTGGCTCATCTTAGTGTGCCATGTTTTGTTGCTGGACTCCCTGACCTGTGGAAGTTATAACAATGCAGCTGTTCTCCTCCAGAAACTTGCAGCACCCTATGCAAGTACTGTCAGTTTAGGTTTGTCTGATCAACTGTCAGAACTGAATCAACAGAGGCGTGATAAAACGTTTTAGTAAGAAGTCTCTGCTTTGAAAGGCACAGTTAGAGATACAGCTTATGTGCCTTGAGTTTCTTCACTACACAGACTCACTGTCGCAGATGTAGCTCATCTTCTTGCACTCTAGGATTGATTTTAATACACTGGTGTCCAAACTAGTGGCTTGCCTGAGCTGCAGTGAGCGAAGGGCTGATATTTTGGTTGCTCGCTGGGGGCTGAGCTGGGCAGGGGAGAGCCAGTGCCACAATGGCACAGAGTCAGAGGGCACACCGCATGATGGGCTGCATGCAGCCTAGGGGCCGCAGGTTGGACGTGTCTGATTTAATGCAATGAATAGCCTTTGCTGAGTTCCAGGGCCTGTTTGGCTGCTGCAACATCGCCAGACCAAGCAGCGTGGTCAATGCCAAAGTTGACAGTGCTAGAATTTTCAGGTACTTTGTGTGCTTTCTCTGTTGTAAAAGTTGAAATGAGTATTGTAAGTGATAATGCTGTTGTTGTCACTGTACCAAGTCCATTGCAGGACCACCAAAGCTACTCTTTCATTAAGGAGCATTGAACTGATTCAGGTATCTGAGAAAGTGGAGCGTTGGGAGGTGGAAGGAACACAAATTTAGAAAAGCTCATCCAGTGTGTTTGTGGGCCTTCCTAACCCTGGCTGTGCAGCATCTGTGACCTGTACAGCCCTGTCTGCCTGCACTGAGGCTGAGTGTTTTGCAGTAGCAGATAGAGAATTTTGTGGAATTAGTGTTTCAAAATAAGTATGAAAATTCATGAGTTGCATTAAAGAAATATTGAGGGAGTGAAGACAGAATGATTAAATGGAACATTTTCATTCTGAAATAATCAATATGCTGCCATTAAATCTGGCTGCTGTGAGATACTTGGTGCAGACAGGCTTTGTGAGTTTACCTTAGAGCTTGCGCTCAAAATAAGTAGGATGATGGAGCTTATTATATGGAGCTTATTTAAAATACCTCTGGCTTAGCAGATCTTGTTTTAATTTGAAAGGACAAGGCACTATCATCTTTCTCATGTGAAAAGTTACTAGTGTATTTAGTCTCTGAGTTGAAGGCTTTGACTAGTATAAGGTAAGGCCAGTCCTGCCATACGAAGAGTGCCACGTGCATTTGTTTGCTCCTTAATGCATTGATACCAGCGAAGGCTTCATGTCTTGTTCTGCTACTGGATGTGAGATTTATTTATCTTTCCCTTGGTTAGTCTAAAGTACCAGCTTTTGCTAAGAATGCTTCAGAGATTCTGAGTGTTGGTAGCAGGTTCCAGTTCTAACTAGAAACGTTGCTAGGGTATAATTTGTGCATGAGGGCAGCCTAGTTTTCTTTAAGTGTACTTACTAATAGCAGGAGCATCCTTTGGGTTCCTCTGGATATGGCGACTGAAATGGAAGGGAGGCTGACAGCAAGTCAGGGCAAAGCTTTGTACAGTGAGTGGGAAGGGTACTTCTCACCAGACAGGTTTGTGTTTGAACTTTAATGTGACTTGCTGCTCAAGTTCTCCCATGAGCCTCTTCATTTTTGCAGTTTACATCTAGTATTTTAAACTATCATTTGTGGAAGGAAGTGTTTTTTTTCTGTAAACATGCAGATGTATGGCTACGTAGGTGAGAACTGTTTCTCTGCTAGTTTATTTTACTCACTGGATTTGTTTAGAGGAAGTATAGGTACCACTGAACCCACTCATTAGCATTTGCTGAGGAGGGACCCTGCTGCCCCCCTTTGATGCAGTGTTTTTATAATGAAATTTACTTTCTATACTTTTGGGCCTCTTTGGGGTTTAACCATTTTTATGGAAAGCTGGATAACCCGTAGGGAGTCACAGCTGGACTCTTCAAACAAACCAGTGTGCATGCCACCTGCATGGCAGGAGTCAGAGCAATTAAGCCTTCAAGTCCAGAATCACAGAATCACAGAATTGTAGGGGTTGGAAGGGACCTCCAGAGATCATCAAGTCCAATCCCCCTGCCAAAGCAGGTTCCAGGTCAGACCTTATCTGTCTCATTCTGCAAATCCACATGCCATCCATCCCCTTTGTGTTCTGCTCTTCTGCTGCTGCATTGCCTTCCCTCCCTGCTGGTCCCATGAGGTGAGCAGAAGGAGAGGCTGTTGCATGGAATCTGTAAAGATACTGAGAGATATGTTCGGGTTTTTTTTTTTTTTTTCCCATCAAGTAGATAGTTGATCCCCAGGTGACTTAGGACTGTAAGGAACTTCCGAGCTTCACTGTGAGCAAGGAGGAGCTTTAAATAGTCACAGCATTGAATGTCCTAGCTTTTGCCACCAACACAGTGAATAAATACAGCTGCATATGGCATCCCGCCCAGAGTGCTGCTACAGGTAAGCAACATAAAGCCTCTTCAACTTTGATTGTTACTTAACATACACCTAGAAGTTTAAGACATGACATTACCCTCCTAACATCATTATAAGTTGATGCAAAGAATTAAAGAATGATGTATTCATAGCACAGAGATGTAATCATTCCAGTGTCTTCGTGCTTTGTGATTAGAAATCCCTATTTTACAGTTGTCATTAGATTGTCTGATAGTTTTTCCCATTTTAACATTTCTGCATTCGCTGCCTGTTCTTTTGCAGGCAAATGTGTTTTTTTGATACAATGAAAAGAAAATGCTGTCTTCATAAATTGACATGTCAGATAGAAAAGAAAAAACTGAAGAGGTAGAAATAACACTGCTTCTTATTTGATGCATTATGACTCAGCAGAATACTGACAACCATTAGGGATGGAGTGAACTTTAGGAATCTTTTTACAGAAGTAAAACTAGGAAACTACTGCATTCAGCAGAGAAAGGGATTTTATGCTATGGTTCATGGTGTCAGGAATAGAGGAAACGTGTGTAACATATTGTCTGCAAGAGCACCTGCACTTCGTGGTTGGTGTTTGGCTGTATTCTTTGTAGGCATAACCAGTACCTGATATCAGTAACATTGTGCAGATAAATCTTTTAAAGGGTCCCGCGGTGATCAACCAGAGCAGCATTATGTCCCCTGTCCTTTACTCAATCAAACCCTGTCTCATCCCCAGCTTGTTGGCATCCTGTAGCCCAGTGGGCACAGCATTATTTATGTTTTTATGCTCTTGTCTGCTTCTCTCTCAGTTCCATGCTCAGTACTTGGTTTTAGGTAGTTACTGGCCTTCTGTCCGGACTTCTCTCTTGTGGTCAACCACAGGGACTTGTCTCACTGCTCTCCAAAATGTGCTACCGGGTATGATGAGGAGTGTCACCCGAGGAACACAAATGTCCTTTGCTCTGAACTCTGCTGCTGGGGTTTTCCTTGGGTTGTGGAGGAACTGGTTTCTGCTGACATTCAGCTGGGCTCTGCTTATCTGTAATTCTCGAAAGAGGCCAGCTGGATTGCCTCACAGAGCTCTGCAAAAGCCTCTGCCTTGCGGCTGACAGGAGTGTTCAGCTGTGTGGTGCTCTCCCTACTGAAAGTATTTAATTTGAATTAAAGAAAAGATGTTGATAAAAGCTGAAACTGTTGCAGGATTGTACTTGGGTCACCATCACTACAATAACATGGGGGAATGAGATGGGGAATTCATCATCATGTAAGCAAATATGACTGCTTCATGTCTCAGCTTAGGGGAGGATGAAGCTGAATATTCTCCGGACCTTAAAAAGTAAATATGATACAATGCTGTCTCTTTTATGTGGCTCTCCTCAGCATTTTCCAGTGTGCAGTACACACACGGGTAAGGCTTCTGACACTGTGAGAACCTAAAGTCATAGAATCATAGGGTCGCTCAGGTTGGAAAAGACCTTAAAGATCCTCTAGTCCAACCACAACCTAACCATCCTACCCCAACTCTAACAACCCTCCACTAAGTCATGTCCCTGAGCACCACATCCAGACAGTTTTTAAACGCATCCAGGGATGGTGACTCAGCCACCTCCCTGCCATAATCCTGCCATAGGAAACAGCTTGAGTGCAAAGCTGCATTTGGTCAACCCGGACTGATGGCATTTATCTCCTTGGGTTGTTGGCTCATTACCTTCTGAGAAGTAGCACCCGTTGAATACATGTGGTTTAATTTGCTTCCCAACAAGGGTTTGGTTTGTGAATACGCCATAGAAACACTGTAAAACTGTCAACAGAAAATGTGTGTTGTTTTGTGTGGAAGCTACTTTCTCTCTCTTTGTGTGGTGTGTGTGTGTATATTTGTATCAGTAATGGCATTTTTGTACTTCCCCATACCTTCCTATGACTGCATATTTTAAGCATTGTGTATTCAAAATGGTCTGTGCTCATCAGCTCTTTGAATTTAGTGCATCTCCTATCTTTCTCCTTCTCCTTTTCTAGTTTGCAAAACAGTGCTCACTACAAATTTATTGGAATGAAAATTACGTGAAAGTATTAAGCAGACAAGATCTTCCTTGCAACTCGTTCTCAAATTCAACATGTTCTGAAGTCCACTTTGTGCTTTGTTCCACGTCACTGTGTGTAGCAGTGTGGCTGGCTCATATTAGCTCTGATATACTGCCTGGTGCCTCAGCTAAGATTTGAGCTGTTTGGAGGGAGAAGAGAAGCGTATCATGGTGAATCTTATGATGCAAAACTCCTTCTGACTCGGTCAAGATGAGGTGTTGCAGTGTGGCTGACGGAGATGGCTCTGTAGTAGTGCTTGGTGTTGTGCTTTCACCATGCCTGTGATTTCACTTCGTCCCTTCCAGCTGTTCCTCTCATTTCCCAAATGGCTTTGCAGCAGACGTTTCCTGGTCTATCAAGTGACCTTAGCCAAACTATTTCCTTTCTTTGCATTTTAGTTTCCCCAGTAATAAAATGGAGATAAAGAGACCTGCTTTCTTTTGTCAAGCACTTAGTCATGTGCTTATGAAATGTGCTATTTAAAGTTTTTTTTTATTTATAACTTCTATACAAATAGCCCGAGTTTGTTTGAATTATTTTATTGAAGTCTGAGGTTCTGAACATCCTTTGTTTTTGACAGGGTATGGTATTGATGGCAGTAAAAATGCTCAGAATATGAAGCTATTGACTGATGTTTATGGGTATTAAAGCATTAAATGTAATTACTGCCTATTATCAGTTATTCCAGTGTCTTTGGAATCTGAAAGTGGTTTTCCACAGATAGGTCTCTTGATTACCTAAGAATGGTCCATTAAAGGGTTTTCAGCAGAGGCTTTTATTGCTTTATGGTTAAAAGGTTTTTTTTTGTATACTCTGTCCATGATGACTTCAGCTTTAGGAGGAGGTTGTAAGAATCCCTTTGTGAGGTAACTGGATTGCACAGAGATATTTAGGCTATATGTTGAGGTATATGCTACCAATTTGAGTTTTAATTCACCTCCATCACCCTACTGTGCTGTCTTACATTGGGAGGGTTTCTCACTCGACCCTGGTGTTACAGCTCTGAAATAGCTCAGAGCTGTTCAACTTCGTTGAACATAGCATTCCATTGCCCTCTGACAATAAGCACATAGCTTGTCTCTCTGAGTGGCTCAGCAGCAGCTTTCCTTTTGTTTTGCAGACAGTTTCCATCCTGGAGCAGAGGCTGACACTCACGGAGAACAAGCTGAAAGAGTTTCTGGAGAGCCAGCAGAAAATCATTCAGAACAAAGAGAATTGAGTTTGTGAAAGAGGAGCATTGCTGAAGGCCCTTGGAGGTTGCAGGGGTTTGTATTCCTAACAGACTGGGTGACTTCAATGATTTGGAAAGTAAACAATTCTTAATTCATATGTACAGTTACTGTATCTGTAAATACAGAGCTTTGTTACTTTACTAAAATAAAAGATTTTTATTTATAAGAGTGGATGATTTTTGTGATTTCTTGTGTTTCCCAGGTACTGTAGGAACCAGTGAGGGGTCTGAGGACCATCTGAAAAGGTTTCATCTCTCCTGCCTTAGCTGCTGCTCAGTTAAAGTGTTTAAACATTCTAGAGCTGCCAAATGGTTTGTTGCTGGCTATATGGCACAAGCAAAATCTCCCAGAATATCCTGGCCAGTGGGAGCTCTCCTCTGTTCTCAGATCACAGCAAGCATGGGAGGTCCTAGTTAGCACCTGTTGAATGGTCTGCCTCACCAAGTTCCAGTCTGTGCCTGGCAAACTTGATGATGTGGATTAAATGCTGATTTTGTGCAGAGGCTAGCTCAGTGGTGGGATTTAACCTTCTTCATGCAGTTTGTGGAAAACTTTGCTGTGCTGAGGCTAGAGGAGAGGCCCTAGCTCTGGTAGGTCAGATGCTGGGTGGATTGTCAGGCAGCTTTTGTTTTCTCTGTCCATTTATTTAATTTAAAGGAAGGGCAGAGGGAGAGAAAAGGCAACCAGATAGCAGCACACTGGCTGCAGTCAGAAACCTTTTCTCTTTTCACACTGGACTTGCCTTTAATTTTCAGTCATTTTGCAGATGATTTTACAGCTGAGTAGCTCATCACTCACCCCCTTCCCTGCATCACGCTTCTAAGACTTTCAGGTCTTTAGCAGGCGTTCAGTATGTAGCTGCAAAAGAATTTGGACTTCTAGTAGATACTGCTCTACAAGATCGCTTTTGCTAACACACACTGCAGATCTCCTTTCTTGTAATAAACCGTTAGGTACGTTCTCAAGAAATGAGCTGTAGGAACTTGAGTGTCTCAGAGTTCACCAAACCCTCCCCACGACTTTCTGAACTGTTGGGAGTTTGCTTCTCTCCCCATCCGTGACAGTCACGCTTGTTTGCCAGACTCCGGAGCTTCCAAAGCCCCCATCTCCAGATTTGCTGTGGGCATTGCAGATGCTTGAGACTTGGCTGGCACCCTTATTTCACACAGAGCTTTACAGACCTTAAGGCTAGACCAGTTTTTTGCACCTGTTCCCGTTGCAGTCTGCTTGTACTGTGTCTGGACTGTTAATCCTCTTCCCATGTGGACAAGGCTGTTTGCATCCCCTGCCATCACCAAGAGGTTTTTGGTCTCTTTCCATTCTGGTGCTTTTCACATCTTTAAGAAGCCCCTGTCGGCATTGTCACTATTTTTATATTTTATTTTTATTAATTCTCTTCCATTTACGTGAGTCTTTCTCATTTCCGTGCTTTTTGGGTGGATTATAAATCTGAGTTTCTCTGTGTTCTATCACATGATTGTTTTCTGTTTCTAACCTCCCGGTCTGATGTTATTTTCTGTCAGGTTACGATAATGGAATCACTTCACTGAAAAACTTCCATTCTCTTGCTATAAGCTTTCAGTGGCTTTCCACTGAGAGAGAGTGACTGTTACCGTTCTAACTGAGATGAACCGATGTGATGGGCTGGCTGGGAGGAGGGGATTCAGATGTGTGTGCCTGTTCTGCCACTGAAACAGTGACAAAAATGAGCTGCAAAACCTTCATTTGTCAACCTGATCCCCAGTGCTGTGAGCTGGCTTTTGAGGTGTGGGTATGGAGAGGATGTGAAAACGAGCTGTCATCGATTTTTAAACTTCTCTTAATTTGTAATTTCTAATGTCTTGGACACCACAGAAGTGATTTGTCATTCTCCCTAAAGTACTATATAAAGTACAAATGACTTGGGCACATTTGATAAAGATGCTTTTTCCTTTCAGACATTAAGTGAATCCGTTTGAAAGATAATTGTGCTTGTAAAACAGATGAGATGCTTAAGTGCTGAAGGACAAGCTAGTGGGATGCAGGGAAAGTTGCTTTTCCTTACTCAGCTTCTTAGAAGTATTCATTTGATCAGTGCAACCTATTCTTGTAAAAGTATTGCACCATGGGTGAGTGTGAAGAGCTAAGGGAAGGGGGAATCTAGCAAGTTCCATGTGATTTAGGTGGTAAGAAGGGGATTTCTCCTGACAGTACTCTCCATCTCAATCATTTCCTTGTCCCATATCTTGGCAATGTGCTTTCTTTTCAGTGTCCCCTCCCTAGTGCCTCTTACCTTGAGCTGAATATCAGGACTTAAAATGTACCAGCACTTCTAATACACGGGTATTACTTGGGAGGCAGGTGAGATGTGGAAAACACAACACTTTAAGTTATCGTTCTTGAGCAATAAGCTCAAAAAAACATTTGAGGAGCCCAAATCCTACTGTCCATCTTTTCCCTGGGTTCTGTGCTTAGTTCCATCCATGAAGCACCATGTTTCCACACAGTGAGGTCAGGGTAGCCTCCAGAGTGAGATGAATCCACTTCTGCTTTTACATTTGTGATTTTTTTAATTTATTTTCTTTTACTTGGGAATATCTACAGTAACTGATTTGCAAAGCCATTAACTCGAGAAGCAATGGATCAGCTGTGAACAAGGAGCCTGACATCGCTTCTATACCGTGTGAGGATATGGTCTAGCATGAAAACTGCTTGTGGTAAGCTCTGCAGGAGGAGGCTACAAAGAGTTAAATATTTTGTTTTGGATCTCCAAGGCACACAGGCAGCCAAGCCAAGTTCTTAAAAAAGTAGTTTAATTTGTTGCCATTATATTTGCCAGATGTATGACCTCACTCAAGTTTTAGCAACAGTTCTTTGTGCTGAGATTGGTCCCTTGGGGAAGCAGGTTGTGCCTGGAGGCTGCTGCAAATGACTTTTTAATATTTCTACGAATCTCTGATTTTGGCTGCTATGAGCATGAACTATGTTAAATGTAACTGTGATTGGCGAAAATGTTAAGAATCCTCACGCGCTGCCCACTTCCCTTCCTGTGGGGGAGCTGGAATTGGGCAGATACAGCAGTTGAGTTCACAACTGAAGAGACAAAAGCACCAGAGCACTGTAGTATTGATTCTTCTGGCCAGGAAGTGAGATGGCCAGGAGAGTCCTCTGCCTGCATAATGGTTACATGTGTTAGTCAGCTAATTAGAAAATAAAATCCAACTATGATCTAAGTCTCTTGGTACTTACCCCTTTGCATAACGTCTTTAAAGATCTGCTCTTAAGCAAAGGGTTTTTTGAAACATGAGTGAGCAGGAGGGGAGGGAAACAGATCAGTTTGCAAAGGTTTGTTGCTTGTGACACAAAAGTGGTGCTACATTTCTTCTCTGGCCTTTAGAAATTATTTGTCTCCTGGTACAGTGCAATTGCTTCTCAAATCATGCATACCGGTCAGCTTTAAGAACAAAATGTAAAGAATATTCTCTTACTGATGTTCTTCTATATATTTAACCTCGATTTATCCTGCTTTGGAAAGCCTTGTGTGTTTCCAGGAAAGCTGGGATCTATTTCTAGCACTGTGGAGAAACTGCCATCGCAGGCAAAAATCACTCTTCAATCCCCCGTCCTCTTTGTTGCTGGAGATGAATATAAATTGCTTCCTCTTTCGGCATTCAGTTTCTGTGGATGAAGAGCTAATTGAATGTTTGTAGTGTGTCAAGGAAGAGAGGGGTCAGCTTATTCCCAGAGCACGTCTCTCATCCTTTACCTTCTCCCTTCCTGTAGCCCAGCAGCTGGTGTTTCTGGGGTGTGAGCACTGATCACCTTGCTGTTACATAGTGCACCCAGTGCTGTCACCTGAGGCTTCAGCGTGAGGCTGCAACTCCCTGCTTGGTGTGTGAGGTACTGCTCCCCAGGACGCTTTCCTGACAAAGGGCTTATCCTACACCAACAGCCGTCAAAATGACCTGGCTTTAGAGGAGAAAACAATCCCTTGAAGTTAAATGGGATCATTTCTGAGCGAAAACTGAGGTATGTGTCAGAAAAGGGAGCTGTGGGGTGACGTCTGGTGGGGAGTGAGCACCATGAAAAACTGGGGATGTTGTGGCACGTGGTATCTCATAGCCTGCTCAGCAGCACCTGAGACAAGCTGGATGGCTTTGAGTCTGTGAATTTGCCACCCACGCTGACTACCCTTAGATTTTCATCCTCACTTCAGTCCTATCTTAGCAGTAACCCAACACAGCAGGAAACCCACTGCTCTGTTGTCACCAAGCAGGCTAAATCAGTGCAGTGACCCAGCACCAAATGCCTGTCTCCTTCACTGTTTCTGATCCCTGCAGGCCTCTTCCACACTGCTAATGACTTGCTGCTGCCCTCTGGGCACCGATCAGTCTGAGAGTATGGTGATGTTCTGCATGCTGCAATGCTTGTAGTCAACCATGAAGATGGTTTTTCAGCAAAGTTCCATCATGTGGTACTACAAAGGCTAATCCCATTTACTCTGAGAGCTCAAGGCTGTGCAGTTTGCTCATGGTGGCAGCTGCTCTTTCAGCTGATGACCAGAAGGGTTAAACTAAGCTGTTGCCTGGATGGAGCTCTAGCATTGCTTCACTTCCTTTTCTCCACCCCTTCTGTCAGTATTTTCTTAGCAGCTGTCTGGGAGCTGTTCCACCCAGACTTCCCCTCATGCGTGCCTACAAAAACATGCTGTTTTGGGTAAAGTTTCCATTGTCACATTTGCAGCCATCTGAAAGCCAGAGCCAGGCTTTGGTGCCTGAAATATAGCAGATCTTCTGAATGGAGGAGAAACTTCCCTTCTCAGCCTTCCCAGCTTCTGAGGGTGCTAAGCACTGTGAGGTCATCCCTGGAAGATGAGCTCCTTGTAACAAGATAAAATCTCATTGAGGGGTTGTTGCTTCTGCCCTTCTGTGAATCTACTCTGCAAATACAAATGCTTGGTCCGCACAGTGCAGCAGGCTGCCTGGTGCTAATCAGGTTAGCAGTCAGATGGTTTCTATGTTATGAAAGCCTAGGAATATCCTTTTTGGTTTTGGTTTTCTTCTAGTTGCCCGTTTTCTCTGAAAGACTGGTTGCTTCAGAAGACGTTATTGCTTTTGTTCTGGAGCAGTAGGTGTTTTTTGTCTGTCTTCTGGTGCAGATCTATGGCTGAAAAAACGTACTTGTTGCCACCAAGGAAGAGTTTTCTGCAAAAGACAAGGGACTAGCGTTGCCCCCGTCTCTTGTGACCACCAACATAGGTGTGGTCATGCCATCATACAAGCTCTTGAGTGTGGTTTTCCTATACTAAGCACACTCACTACCTGAGAAACAGTGGCCCAAGGGCAACATCCTGAGCTCAGCAGCTGTGTGGATGGTGCAGGGGAAAGTCCCCAGCCAGGACTCGTGGCCTGATGCAGCAGGAGAAGCACCATGTCAGCCTGTTCAGTTTCTTCTGAGGGAAGATCAGTAGACCCTGTGGGTCTGCTGGCTCCTACTGTAGTTGAAAGTTTCTTCTGGTTTAATCACACAGATCATTGGAGATTTTGGGAAACAGAGAGCAGGCTTTGGTTTTGCAGCTGTACATCAGTTTCTCTTCTGTGGCATTCTACCCTTCTTGCATCTACCTGTGGTAGTGGCAGAGCTTAAGGAACCTAACCCCAAAGCAGCTTTAAGTAAAATGAGGCTTTGGGCCCTCACAGAGGGGGTTTGTCCTATAAAAGGAAAGTATGTCTTGTCAAATATGTTAATACAGCAAGGTCAAGAGGCTGTTTGGTTTCTCGTTTTGAGGTCTTAGGGAAAGACAGCATTTAACGTGGAGAAACTTTGCAGAACTCCTCCTCCACTTACTGCTTCTTTTCTGTTCTTTTCACATTGGCAGTAGGTTAAGCCCCAGTTAGGGTGATGTTTAGTAATACAGAGTTGATGTGAGGAAAAGATGTGGAGTGGAAATGGCAGCATTGTGCTTAAAAAAATGTTCTTCCCCTGATTATCTCTCTTGTGCAGTGGTGGCACAGCTGGAAAGGAACAAAGCTGTGGGAAGCAGAGGGTGTACTGTAACAACAGCTGTTGAGATGGGCCCCAGCAGCAGACTGAGATCCGGGGAGGGATCTGGGAGAAGTTCAACTGCACTTGCAATGGAGCTGGTCTGTTCTCCCAAGACTTGGTACTGAGAACTACAATATGGTCTCAAAACACCATGGGTTCTTCCACAGCTGTTTGTGCCTCTCCCTCAAAGAAACCCTAAGGGGGGTTATTAGCTCCAAGTTAAGCCTTGCTCTCTGCACCTCCTTCCCCATCCCACTGACTTTCTGTGTTAGGAGACGAACATGCTCAAGACATGCAAGCGTTGTCTGGCTCCTGCAAAGTGTTCTTCTACGAGAAATGCAAGCTAAAAGCCTGCAGGCTTGTGGAGCAAAACCCCTCCAGGTGACCTTGAATATGGTTGCACCTATGTGCTGCCAAGGTGATTCAGAAATGCTTTTAGTGTCACTTCATCTGCTTGAAGATCAAAGTCATATGCTAGGTTATTTTTTTGCAGACTGCTGGTTTCCTGAGGGAGAGATTATTTGACCTGTGTCATCACAGGATATGTTTCTTGCCTGTGCTGTACTATTTATGAAACTGATAGACTTTATAAAGGAAAAATTGCTGCAAAGTGTCTGGAGCAAGGTGTGTTTGATGAGAATATTAAAACACACCTGCTGGCATGACTTTTCCCTTCAGTCAGGCATCTTTGCTGGAGAGGCGCTCGTCTGAGCACAAAGGAGTGATTTGTCCGTGAGTGCAATGCCTTGAGAGCAGTCCAGGTGATGGGGGCAGAAATTCCTGCCTGAGTACCTGCAGTTGTAGGGCTAGGGTGGGCGGTGGGATTGGCTTTCTAAATTTGGCAGCCCAGGTGGGAGAGTGGATGCTGGAAATTTCTGAGATGCCAGCCACTGAGGCAGCACTGAGCACAGTTATTTTGCTCTGAAGAACTTCTGATGCTCTGTAAGGCTGTTTGATCTGATTTTTGGAGGGCCAGTCTTGTGCAGCACCCTGCAAAAGCTGATACAAAACTGTCCATCATCTCTGTCAAGACTGTCCTAACACAAATATAGTAGTCCAGCTTTTTGCCTGTCAGAATGACGCAGGTCCCTCTGGCTTTAGGGTCCCAAACCCAAAACCAGCATGCAGCTTCCCAATCTATGGTTTTGCCTCAGCTCATCTGGCTGTACTGTGATCTGGAGAAGAGGTGGCACTTTCTACCCTGGCCCCAGTAGTCAAGAAAACAGCTTTTTTGTTGTTTTTGTTTGTTTGTTTGTTTTTTGTCTTAGCTCAGATATGGTCACAAGTTGGTGTTGGGAAGAACCAGCTGTTAACCAT
>JAOWBP010004220.1:811954-823909 GCA_028571105.1 Tragopan temminckii | reverse complement strand
GCAGGTGCCCAGGTGGCCAAGAAGGAAGGAGTCTGTGCATTTATGTATTATGCTTTTTTGATGTCCTCTCCTCTGCAACTTTCTATGAGGGTAAATTTTGCTGGCTAAAAATTTTGCAGTTCAAAAAAATTTTGTTTTTAATGCTTTCTTTCCTCTTTCTCCTTTTTCAGCTGTGTCCTCATTAAACGAAACCTCACAATAAAGAAAAATCCATATTTTAGGGGAAAAAAATACAGAAAATTGAAGGTTGGAGGTGGAATCCCATTTGATGAATAGTAAATAATCTGGGGCTCAGAAAAGCCTCAGGGTTTTTTTGTTTGTTTTTTGTTTTAAAGCAGCCAGTGGACTACTAGCTTGATTTGCTGCTATAAATACTGGTCAGGTTCTTTCAACTCTTCTGAAGGTAGATGAGAAACAGCTGCCAGGTTTGCTTGGTGTTGCATGTCTGGGACGATGAAAGGGCGCCAGAGAAACTGGAAGATCTGTAATTGTGAATAGGTGCTCAGCCATGCGGTCTGGGAGCCTGGGCTGCTGGGAGTGGCAGCTAGGTATGTGCTTGATGTGGGATCAACCTTCCCCATGCTTAACACCTGCCAAACCCCAGCCTGGGAGATAACTCTCACTGGCTCCAGCATGGGATGTTGAAAGCGCTCATGCCTAGATGGCGAGGCCAGCCTTGGTGACATGACACTGGGTGCACCTCCAGGCTGTCTCACTGTGCTGCTGATCAGCAGTAAGGGGCCTAGAGCACTTCCTGCTGGTGACAGCAGCTTGGCATTAGTGGGCAGGTGATGCCATTCTTTTCCTCCTTCTGGCTCACAGGTGCACTTCAGCTTCCTTGACTACTACACATGACAGCTGAAGCTTTGTTCTCTCTCTGTTTTTGGTGATTTGAATTTTTATTCAATTTTGTGTCACAACCTCCATTTGGTGCAGTAGGGCCCTTTCTCTTTGACATCTTGAAAGGACTTGTCTGCATCCCTCTGTGCTTGCAAAGCCCTTGCTGTTGTGCAGCTCCAACGCAGCTATTCCCTGTCCAGCCCTCGGAAGAGATGTGTGTGTGCCCTTTGGCAAGACCTGAGCTTTGTGTTTGGGCTGCTCTCCAGCCCTGCCCAGCATGGGTGTTGAGCACAAGCCTGATGGAGGAGATGAGCACAGCTTTTATGGCTCCAACTGGAAGCATCACAGATGAAGCTGTGATTTTACAGGTAGTGATGATTCCCAGCCCATCACCGGCCATTACCTGGCCAAAGCCTTGAAGTGCCTGAGAATAGTTTTGTGAAGAATGAGAAACGTGGGGATGTTTGTTGCTTAGCTTACCCCAGGGATATGAATGACTTCTCAATGGAACTAATTAAGCAGGTGCACTTATAACAACATGGCTGCATTGCTACCAGCGAAAACATCAAGTGGTCTTCAAGAGCCTCCTGAGGTAATCACCACTGCTACTACTGCAAGGCAGCTGTGAAACCCTTTTGTCTCTAGACTGAGAGGGTTTGGCTGTTGTTTGTTTTATTTCTATGAGTAGGACAAGGTGTTCTCCTGCTGTGCTATGTAGGGGGGGCAGCAGTGCTTCCTGCTGGTGCCCAGACATGCTGCAGCATACTCAGCAACAGCACATGCATGGCTGTAGAACAGATCACTGCAGCTTCTCTGTGCATGCAGACAGAGAAGGAGTTTGCTGAGATAAGAGCACAAGTGACCTTCAGAGGAGTGTTTTGGCTTGGGAAGGACAGACTTTCCAGTGCTGAGGGATGTTTCCTGCTATGCTAGAAATGCTCATGTCTGTGGTTTGAGTGAGGTTTCTTGGGATCTTGTTTCACTCTGCTGAGAAGATGTCTTGCATGCTTGTAATAGGAGATCAATTTAAAGGATGACTGCCAAAAAAGAGCTACAGAGCGGATATCTGAAGCTTCTGCCTGTCCCACGGGACAGTAAGGTTGGCTGTATATTTCCTTAGAAGATGCATTAAGGCTTGCTTGCTGCGGGATTCCATCTCAGTCTGGACTGTGTTCCAGAGCTCACACACTCCTCTCAGATCTGAACTCCTGAGAGCAGGAGCTGGGCAGAACTGCCTTGGCTGGGCCAGTGATGAAGATGAGACCATGCTCAGTCTCTTGCCATGGCCAGCCCAGAGCTGCTGTTATCTCTCAACTGGATTACCAGCATCCTCTGAGCTGCGTTGGAGGAAAATGGAAAGGTTTGTTTACTCTGAAAACCCAGGTTCAGGTGCAAGGTCCCACTAGTGGTAGATGACCTAAGGGTTGCTGGACCAAAGGACTCCATTTCCTCTGCAGCACGGGCTACATGGTTTGGCAAAGTATGCCCTTGCAACATCCTAACCTCTCCTCCTCTGGAGCACGTATTGCGGGTCCAAGAATGCTCATTTGGTATCTCTGAGAGTCTCTTCCAAGTGAGGCTGGTTGTTGTTGCTGATAGGACTGTTATTGAATTACTCTCTGTCAGTTTCAGCATAGTGACAAAGTTTGTAAGCATGCAGAATGATGAGTTCTTCTACCCCAACATGGCATGTCCAGCACTTTTGATTAACAGCAGGAGCCTCTTTAATGTGGCCCAACTTGGCTCTTCCTGGCCAGTTCAGCAAAGCAAGATTCCTGAAGGTGTTTGAGAGCATAATTTCTATTTAATGCCTAAATTGCACTTTAAGCTGTTGGAATTTAGGTGTTCTGTGGCTTTTTGGAGAGCTGCACGTATGAGCTGTCCTGAGGTGGTAGTGGGATTGATGTGGTGGGGATGACACTGAGTGAGCACTGCTGCTTCCTGAGAGCACAAAATGCGTCTCAGTGAGGTTTCTTCAGTCTTTCCCCACTCAGTAGTGTTAAAGGAGGCTGCTGATGGAAGCAATTATAGACCAAGATAGCACTTCATCATGGAAAAGTGTTGGGAGCCCTGGCCACGGGAAACCTGCCTGCTTGGATCTCATCAGGCAGGCAAAGCTGGCTCTTCCCTGTGAAAAGCAGACAGCAGCTCAAGGAAGATTTTAGGGAAGGATTTGAGTGTGAGTTAAAAAAAAAAGTCAAGAGCACTAAAAAATGCCGCAGAGGTTTGAAGCCTGTGTGTGTGGGTTCTGGGCAGTGCTCCGACTTGCTTGTTGTCTTTGCAGCAGATTCAGAGCATTGTCTTGGCTCAGATGAGTTTGGTGCCTCTCAGAAGTCTGCCACCAAGCACAAAATTCCTTCTCTGGAAGCGTAATGTTCATATATTTGTTAGCAAGCTGGCTGCTTTGGCATGTGGGTGTTTGGTCTTACATCTGGAATTAGCCTGAAATCTATTCAGTGTTTGATTTGCAGGATCTTGGAGACTCCCTAAAGAGCATCTCTAAAGCATATTTTACTACACACAACCTTCACGTTACAGGTTTTCTTTCCATAGGTCTGAAGTATCTAGGGAGACCTTCTTCCAAAGCTGGCATCTGCTGGCTATCTGAATAAATACAGAGAGCTGACCATGAATGGTCACGTCTAAAAACACACTTTCCTTTACTGGCAGAGCATCTGAAAACATACCTGAGATTACTTCGGATTTGGTCATGATGAAAAGTCAGTGAAAGTTTATTATCAACTTGCACTTCTTCCTTTCTGTTTTTGGAAGCAAAATGGCCGATGTGCAGCTTTGCCATGGTTGAATGATGTGACTTTGGCCTCCAGGCCAGAAGAATGTCACTACCTGACAGGATGGGGAGGAGAGAACCAAAATCTAGCTCTGGTGAGTTGTAAGCCCATGTAACACTTTTCAGCTGCTTTTGAAACCTGGTGGCTTGGATGCGAACGTAAGAAGTGTACAAATAGACCTACTTGTTTTTAAATCAGCTCTTGAATATTTCCACAACCAGTACATTTCTGGTGCTGATATTCTCTCTCCAAGTATCCAAGTTTTGGCAACTTCTCTAGAGCACAAGGAACCAGGATCTCTGCATTCCAGGTTTGTTTGTTTGTTTGTTTTTCCTGAATCTTTTTGTTAAGTTTTCCCCCTTGTGCTATATCCTAAAAATAAGAGAATAGAGTTTGAGGATGCTAAAAAGACTAAAAATGTTGTGTTTAGAAATGAAACGTTGCTTCTTTTTTCATATGCTTTCCAATGATTTCAACATTTCTTTTCAACTTGTCACTGAAAAAGGGAAAAGGGGGGAGAAGTAATGAAAAGGCTAAATGTTTGATTTTCCAGTTAATCTCTTAAGGGATCTGTAAAGAGGAAAGTGCCCCGAGCTGGTTTCTGGAATAAGGAAGAGTAATTCCACCTTTTGTATGTGTTTGTCCCACTCTTCTTGACATAATTCATCCTCCTTTAATTATAACATTCAATATCAAAAATGGGAAAGATGGCGAGTGCATGTGGGAATACAGAGTAGATGAAACCTTTCTTAAGTGTCCCGTGCAGACGTTGGGCTACAGGATGAAACAATACTGGGCCTTTCTTTGGGTGAAAAGAAGCACTTCTGCTCAGTCTACCACAGCAGTAGCTGCTGGAAGTTGGCAACATTCCCTGTTCCTTGGTCCATCCACCTGAGTACCACTGTCCCCCAGGACAACAACCACCTGCCTGGGTGTCTTGCTGGGCATCAGAGGGGGTGGGGAACTGCCCTTCCAGCTAGAGCAAGACTGCCTTCCCCCTCCAGGAAGATATTCATCACTAATGCAGTAACATTTAAATGAAGGTTTCTGCATCCACATGCATATCTCTGGACCATGCAAGTCTCCATCCTGGGGCTCTGAAGCCAGATGGTGGCTTTGCTGAGCCCGTGAACTTCTGGTTGTCTGAGGTGCAGGTATGAGGATGCTTCTGAGCCAAGGATTCTCAGAGATTTGTGTGGAAACACCACAGTCCTCTGGGCAGCAGATATTCAGCCCCATTGGGCTTTCAGTGAGGTAACAAGTTCTGCTCAACTGCTCATGAATGAGGGTAACCTCACTGGTCTTTGTGTCTTGCTTTGTGCTTGCAGTCCTCCCTGGGAATGCTGGTTGAGCAGAGGCATCATTCAGTGATACCTTCAGAAGCCTGCAGCAGAGGACCACTGTTACATCTGCGTTCCCTGGCTGATGTCAGGGAGGAGAAGGATGACTGGGAGTTGCTTTGGGAATCAAACACCACCTCCCTGCAGCAAGGGCTGCTGGAAAGGAGAACAGGCAAGGCACTGCTGATTGTCTTCATCCTCATAATCCATTGCAGGCAGTGGTTGCAAACACAGGCAGCGTTGTTCTGCCAGGAGCCAGCCAGCTCTGTCATTAGTGCAGCTTTTTGTTGTTGCTAAAGCCCCAGGAGCCTCATGGTGCAGTTTGGATGGAGGGCTGTAGAAATGGGTTTGAGTGGGAGTAGAAGTGTCTCCACTGGAGACACTCCATGCTTTAAAAAAAGGGTGTCCAACCTTTTGGCTTTTCTGAGCTGCACTGAGTAGAGAGGAATTATCTTGAGTTGATGTTAGTTAGCTGCTAAGTGATGGTTGTGTGCTCAGGGCCCAGCTGCCTGGCAAGGAAGGGCACTGCTGTGATGGAGTAAGGCAGGGGCCGGCAGCATCACAAGCTGGGTCGGGCTGTGGATTGGATGTGCCTGCTTTAAAGCACACTGTTTGGATTGTGAAGACAAAACAATAGTTTTTGTCTCACGGACACCGAAGGGTGGAGACAATTAATCAACTTTTCTAGCCCCATTGGACAAGCGTGGCTGATGGGGCTGCAGAAGGCTGCTTTGATCCAAACCAGCGTGAGCTCTATGCTGGCTGGATGGAAACCCAGAGCTGTGTTGGTGTGCTAGAGTGCCTGAAATGAGAAATGGCTTCTCCTCAAAGACAGGATCAATAATCAGTGAAAATTAAAAAGATGTTGAATTAATTAATTAATTAATGTTAAGATAATTACCACATGCTTTTTCATACCCTGGTGACCACGAGATGCAAAGAACAGGACTAAGCCAGTAGGGGACATGCTCAGCTCTCACCACATCTGCCCTGGCGATGGACACAGGCCCCAAGCCAGCCCCTCTACCCAGTGACAAGTGTTGAGGAATGTTCACCAGGTGGAGAAGCAGGAGGTAACGTAGTAGCTGTGACCGGGATCCCTGGGATGATGCTCCTGGGAGCTCTGCTTGTTGCTGTATTATACAACACTGACAAGTCTGTGCAAATTTCTTTGTAGCTTGAGACTTTGGTGTAAATCAAATCATTACATCCACCTGCTTAATTGCTATTTGAGGATGGGAGCTGGGAAATCAGATAGGTGAAATGGTCAAGTCTGGGCTATCCTGGGAGTGTCCACCTGCTTCAAAATAGAGCTGCTGTTTGCTGAGATTCTTGGAATTTGGTAAGGCTTGGAAAAAAGAGAGCTCTGCTTAAGCCCTCTGGCTTGTACTTTCTCCTGGCTGTCCTGGACAGAGTTCCCAAGGAATCAGGAAGGAACCTGGGCAGAACAAAATCCATTTGGGTCCAAAAGGAGGCACAGGGTGAAGTTGCAGAGGCAGGTGGCTGACAGACAGGTTTCTGTGTTGCTTTCCCTTCCCAGAGTGTGGAATAACTCCTGAGTGCTTGGACAGCATCTTCTCTTTTGGTGGCCAAAACTGCAGAGCAGCAGTCTAATTGCATGGGAGATCTTGCACCAGGGCTTTGTTCCCTTGTGTCATGAGGGGAACCATCAGAACCTTGTGAGCTATGGTTTTTCCTTGGAGTTGCTTCAGCTCTGCAAACTTCTCCAAGAATGATTCCCAGACCTGGGGACAGGTTTCCAGCCCTGTGCTAGGGGGCTGCTGGAGCAGCCAAGTTTTGACTGGCAGAAGCAGTAAACTGGCTGATGCTATGAAGTTTAGACCAGCACAGGCTTTGGGATAGCTGTAGGGCACAAGCTGTGGTATTTGGATGAGTGAAATATCCCCAGCTTGTTAGCATGTTTCTTTTCGTGCTGCCTGTTCCCTCCATTCACGTGATTCTTAATGGATCTCAGCATCCTACCTAGGAGATGGACAGACAGATGAAGTCAGTGCTGGCATGGCAGTAACCAGGCTTCAGCCTGATGCAATTATGGTCAGCCACAGGGAGCTTGCTAGGACTGAGACACAGATGCTCATGGAAGAGACTGATAATAGCAGCATGTGGTTTCTTGGTATTGCTGAAGTTGCATTAACTTTTACCTTTTCTCTGTAACCCCAGCCCTTATGCAGCAGCACATTATGCAGAGGACAGGAGAGCTAGGAGGGTGAGGCTGAATGGAGGAGCAGCAGCTTTCAATGCAAAGAAACAGGACACAGGCAGTTTGTTTTCATTCTGTTTCACCACAGATTGCTTTCATGTCTGCAAAAAGCAGAGCAGGGCGTTCCCCTTGTCTCTGTGTTCCTGTTCTCAGAGAACAAGGTTGGGCTGTAAATCCCCCATCCCCTGCATTTGGTTTGGTGGCTCTGTCAGAGTGCAGGTACCTAGAGAAGCAAATCCTTGCCCAAAGGCTTTGCTACCTCCAAGTCTCTCCAGGAAACATTTGGCGAATGCTTCACCTCTGTGCTTCTGCTATCTTTAGCTTATCAGCCCCAAAATGCATGTTGGCCTCATCACATGCTTAGCACTGCTGACTGTGGTACGTACACAAATATTAAGTAACTTGCTAATATTGGATCTGTCATGGGCTGATGGGATTAGGGCTCTTTCTTTCCATTTGGGTCACCAAGTGCACTGGGTTGGATATTTAGATTAGATGCTGCCCCAAACTGATGCCAGGTGCTTGCCCATCACTGTCAGAAATAGAGGGAACATTGGGGAATTGGAAACCCAATTCCAGAGCTAAATTTGTGTGGCCTCTTCTTTCAGAGTGGAGCTCAGCACTGAGGAAGGGAAGAGGCTGGGCTGCCCAATGGGTCAAGTAAGGTTGTGGGCCTGGCACTTCCCATCAGATCACTTTAAATCCAGCCCTGCTTGCACTCTGTGTCTGATTTAAACAGCATGAATGAATCTTTGCCAGCAGGGAAGCTGTGTTTGACTGGGGAGGTATTAAGATGATTTGAACACAAGAGCTGATAGTTTCAGGTAAATGAAACTTAAATTTGCCATATAAAGCATTATTGTCCTGCCACAGCAGTCCTCTGTCCGGGAGCACAGCTGCAGGGGAAATAAATGCTCCTCTTCAATTCTCTTCTTTTCTCTTTCATTCCCCCCCCTTTTTTTCCTTTTTCTTTTTCTTTCTCTCCTTTTGTTGTTTGTTTAAAAATGGAGACCTTGCACTGGTTTTCTGGCATTGGTCATGATGATGTGGTTGGTGGGATGCAGACCCTGAGCTCTCAGAGGGAGCTGGGGCACAAGGCTCTGTGGTGTAAACTCCCTTTAATCCTGGGAATTGCATCCCAAGCAGAGCCACTCATAAGTGTGGATTTAGTTCAGATCCAGGCAAAATCCTGGCCCTGTTGAAGTTGAATGGGAACTTTAGCTGCTGGTTTCAGAGGGATCAGGACCGGCTGCTGAGCACATCTGCCCTGTCAACCTCAGCAGCCAGTTCCCCATGGGATGAAAGATTTGTGGAGCAGTTAAGATGTCAGTGGGTATCCTGCCTGAGCTTTCTCCCTCCACCTTAAGCCCAGCCCAGGCTTTGCTCCCATTCAGCTCCCATAAAACCTCACTGAGCAACAACCACTTCTGATCCTTCAGCTCCTTCTTGAAACCATCTCATGTCACAGAAACAGCCTGTCACTGTGTGCAGCCAGTGTGAATGCCGGCTTCCACCAGCGCCTGCTTTGCATGTGGAAGCAAATGGCTTCCAACTTTCCATCTCGAGTGGAAAAGCACTGCCATCAGTGGCATCATACCAGGGCTGCTTCTCATCCACAGTGCCATAGAGCTGGGAAAAACACTTCCATGCAGATTGAGCTGCCTCGCTGTGTTTATAAAATGGATTAAAAAAATAAAAATACATATCCGAAAACCCAAAAGGATAAACTCAAAGCCAAACTTCCTCACTTAAAAAAAAAAAAAAAAAAAAAAAAAAAAATTTGAAATCTTATTTTTAAAGTTCTTTCTTCAGGTTGAGGCTAATGAAAAAGCAGAGGGACGTGTGACAATGCTGCAGCACTGCAGGTGCTGCTGGTCCCCAGGTGCTTGGAGCTGTGGGATACAGCTCAGACCTGCCTGGAGGCCACAGTGCCCAAGTCAAACAGCCAAGTTGGTTTTCAGGCAGCATAGCCTGTTTTATGAAGATAAGGAAATGGTAAGGAAATATGCATATATATACTTTAAAAAAAAAAAAAAAAACCTTACTATTTTCCTGAATTCCTCACCCACTCATGTAATTGGAGTCTCAGTTTAGCTGGTTTTGGGTGCACTCAGAAATCCCCGGGGATTTTTTTCTGGCTGGGCTGGGATGCTCTTCCTGCTTGTAGCTAGCCTACCATGAAAACACTTCTTTTTGTTTACTTGCATTTATTTATTTGTCCGAACACAGCAACCCATGTGTGTATTTATGTATGCGTGCTCTAATGTCTTCCAGAAGCTACTCCTTCCACCCCTGCAAAATAGTTTGAGGATGATACAAGAGCAATAAATATTTGGCCAAGGGGAATGGTCTGGATTGAGTGAATGGAAGTTGTGAATGGAGACGGCCGTGGCAGTGCTGATCTCACCCAATGCGAGACCAGAAGAGCAGAGGCAATGCCCTTGTGTCCTGAGGGAGAGGCAAGAGGCAGCTCAGGAATGTCCCTCACTCAGGCAAGAGGCATCAAGCCATATCCAAGTCCTTGTGCAGGCCTGGATTGAGGTCTGGTTTTGTGCTCGATGGTTCATCCCAAAATCCACGCTTACCTAAAGGGGATTGGAAAGGGGAAACAGTGATTTGCAATCCATGATGAGAACTAACTGTGCTGTTCAACAGGGCTTTCATCACAGCTTCATCACAGAATGTTTGTCTAATTCATAAGAAATTATATTGCTTGAGACTGAAATAATGTCACTTTATCATAAATTCCCAGAGAAAGCACCAGGGACTGTGTTCCTCCTTAAAGCTGGTCAGTGTGCTCGTAAAATCCTACACATGTAGGTATGTTTCCTGACATGGTCTCAGGAGCTAGCAAAGTTTTATTATTTTTTTATAATTTTTCAAGCATCTTCTCTACAAGCTATGCAAACTTCTGCAGGAGAATGTTATTGCCATAAAAAACAAGCAGCTTCTTTTTAAAGGACTAGAAATAAAACCTGAAATTAAATCCAGGAATAATCAGATCATTTGGTTTTGCAATCAATTCAAAACCAGAAGTTTTTTTAGAGAAATGACTCTTTGAAGCATTGTAATGGTTATGGATTGACTCTTCTAATTCCCGGCGCAGCTACAAATCACTTGCTATTTGGGCAAGAAGACGTGCCCATGTGAGCTGGGCACTGAGTTCCCATCAGCAGAGGTGTCGTGGTGGTGGATGGGTTGTCCTTCAGCCCAATATTGTGTTCTCAGGCAGGGAAACGACAGTGGGTGATGGGATAATGTCCCAGGGGTGCCACTGCTTGATAGCTCTTCAGTTGCTATTAGCACATCTGTTTTGTTGTGCCACAGCAAGAGACTCCAGGTATAGCTTTCTCCTCCTGCCGTTCTTCCCACAAGTACTAGGATGCCCCAGAAGCTGCTTTGCATCTGCTATGTCATTTTCTCCTTGTTTTTTTTTTGTTTGTTTGTTTGTTTTTTTGAACACTTGGGTTTTCTGGTTAAAATGATTGCAATGGTGGGAAATGGTTTTGACAGAAGACTCAGCCCTTTGTGTTGCACGCTCTCAGCACTGAGGCAGAAACTGTTAGAAGACCCAGATATTTTCCAGATTACATGCTTCTCGTCTGCCTCCACTGTGGGTGCTGGAGAGATGTGAGAGAATTTGCCTAACAGCCAGTGGGAAACTTTGCTCTGGAGGCAGTACCGTGAACTTTCTTCTTGCTCTTCTTGCCCAGGACAATAGAAAGGGAGTCTCCAAGTTTGGCAGAAGTTGAATGATTCAGATTTTCAAGCCACAGCTGCAAGCAGCTCAGTGTGGGACTCTATGGACCATGCAGCCCTGGTACCTTGCATCTTTCCTGGCTCCCATCTTTGCTTCAGCACATTTGCATCTCCTCTGTGGACTGCTGGTGTGCCAGGACTCCACCACTCCTTGACCTGAATTTCCTGCCCTTCTGGGCTCTTCTTTTCTCTCTGCTGCCTGTAATTAGGGGCAAATCTCAAACAATGAACCCATGTGGGAGTGGTAGTTAATGTGGCTCAGGCTGACTGGGAAAGACCTCAGTAAAGGACTCAAATCCACAGGAACCAGGGCAGTGATACCTGAGGATCAGCTTGAGTCTCTGCCTTCTCAACTCAGTTGGTGTGTACCAGACCATGATCCCAAGTCATGTGTTGCTTCTGTAAGTTTTGACCTGCACATCCAAAGCCAGAGATGCTGGAAAAAACTCATGTTATCTTTTACAGGGGGGCAGAGCTAGGAGCTGGGTCTGCTCGCGTCTCCACAAGTAGAGGTGGATCAGACTGCCAACATAACATTGTTCCTCTTCTCCAGTAGAGATGCATGAGCAGAGAAATTAGGCCAAAACATGGAGTTTTACCCACTTTGTCTCTTGAGAAATCTCACAAGATGTCTTCTCCCATCTTGTACATCTCCTAGAGGCATGCCCTGGCATCAAGGTTTCTCTCCATATACCTTGATCCCAGGATGGAGTTTTTCCTATTGGAAGACTGAAGTTCTTAATGCCTTCTTTACATCTGTCTTTAATAATCAGGCCAGTTATCCTCAGGGTACTCAGTCTCCTGAGTCTGGAAGGCAGGGATGGGGAGAAGAATAGCCCCTACCACTCAGTTCAGGAGGCAAAAGTTAGGGACCTGCTGCTCCACCTGGACTGTCACAAATCCATGGGGCCAGATGGGATCCACCGGAGGGTACTGAGGGAGCTGCCAGAAGTGATTGCCAAGCTGCTTTCCATCATTTAGCAGCAGTCATGGCCAACAGGGG
>JAOWBP010004220.1:794134-810938 GCA_028571105.1 Tragopan temminckii | reverse complement strand
TGTGTTCAGTTTTGGGCTCCTCACAGGAAAGACATGAAAGCCCTGGAACGTGTCCAGAGAAGGGCAATGGAGCTGATGAGGAATCTGGAGCACAAGCCTTATGAGGAGCAGCTGAAGGGATGAGGCTAGGTTTCAAAGTAAACCCACAAGGACATGCTTGTTGATCTGTTGAGGAGGAGGAAGCTACTGTGTCATCTCATGCAGGTGGCAGTGAGTACACCAGTGTTCCCTCACTCCCATCGTGTGGTGCTGGGGAGAAGCTCTGCCAGAAACCAACCTGCTACAGGAGATGTGAGAGCCCCATTCCTGTCTCCACCTGCCTGGGAAGGAGACAGCAGTGTCCATGCCTTCCTGCCTGATCTCCTGAGCTAAGGGAACTGCGGCACTTGTGGCTTTGGTGATATGCTGGATAGCTTGTCCTGTGTTGTAAGGATGAGAGGAATCGTGGTGGCTATGAGGCTGCTTCCTGTTTCTGGGAGGGCAGACTTTGCAGGAGGCCTGGAAGGGGATGACCCAGGCCAAGATGACTGCTTACTGCAAGACAACCAGATGTTATCCAAGGTGCTTTGCAAGATTAATGGGGAAGAATGAGAGGTTCTTAAGGTAAAGGGAATTAGGCTGGCAGATGACTGCACCATCTATGTGCAACCTTGTCTAAGCATATTTATATAAATCATGTGAAACTCAAATTAGAATTTCATCCATCTGCTCTGCAGCAAGTCACTGTTCTGCTGGCAAAGCATGCCAAGAAAATGCTCTTAAATCTGTAAGATCTGCCTCTAGCTGAGGAAACTTCATACCCTAGAAACTTCATTACTCTTCATACCCCAGATCTGGTGGGGAGGCTGAGGTTTTGGGGCAGGTGAGTTTTCAAGCAGAAGAGCTGTGGGAATGTCCAGGCATTGCTCTTAGAGCCATAGCAACTGGGACAGAATGCAGGGGAGAAAAAGAGCTCAGAAACCAAGACTCAGCCACATTCACCTGGACAACAGAGGTTTGTACTTACTGGCCCAGTAACTATTTCTGACCAGGACGGTGTCTGGTAGATAGGAGGAGAGCATCCTTTGCTACCCATGCTGTCCTGCCCAGCTCTTGCTTCTCCCTGAAGATATTCGCTAAAGGCTGCAGTGCCCAAACACCAGGGTGACCTTGTGCTGAGTTAGCACATTGAAGACGGTAGGAAAATGCCCTTTGTTGTCTCTTCACATCTTCCTATGTTTCTTCTTGTAACATCTGTCTCTTACTGGACTTTTTTATCCTTTCTTCCTCAGAGAGGCTCTGACAAAGTCGTTTGCTTTAGAGGTGGCCAGTAAAGTTCTTGGGGAGAGCTTTTTGGCACCTGGAAGCATTGCACCACAGGCAAATGTGGCCACACTTCTATCTGCCCTCATGCATGGTCACCGCCAGGGAGCGCGCTGCTTGTACAAGCATCCTGCTGGTTTCCAGGCCTGTGAGTCAAAGCTCTTGCGAAACTTAAGCAGTTCATACATCCCTAGGCACGGGGAATGGCGGGAGGGAGGACACAAAGATGGAGACCATGCAAGGTCACAGGAGAGCAATGCCTTGTGGAGAGGAAGCCAAGTGACTCAGCAGGACGGATACTAGGCCTGCTTCTGAAGAAGAGAGATTTCTAGGAAGCAAATCTGTCTGCACACACGGGTGGTCTCTGAAAGCGGTGACTCACTAAGCAATCTTTTGACCTTCTGCCTGGCTTTCTTGGCATTTGCTGCTTTTCCTGTCATTAAAAACAAGGTCCCATCTTCCCCGTGTCTCCCTGAATTGAGGATTTCAGCAAACAGTTTGGAGACAAACAAGTGAAGATGACACAACAGAGAAACAGTCGGTCAAGTCTGTAAGAGGTAGAACTAGATCTAAATACAGCACAGCCTTGTTGGTATGGAGAGCAGCGTGTCTAAGCGGTTGGATTGCTGCGTCTGCTCTGTTAGGTTTCCTTAACGTTGAGTGTGCCTATTGCTTTCCTTTTTAGCAAAGCAGTAGCAGAGTCTCACCAAAAGTGTTTTCAGGCAGAAGAGAGGAAGGGCTCCAAGGAAGTGATGAAACCCTGTGTCCCCTTTGTCTCAGCTGGCCGGTGGAGGCAGATGTGTCTGGATGGGATGGTATGAAACCAGGAGGCAGAGGCCATAACTGCCTTACTAGGAGGAAGTCCTCTCTGCTAAAGAGTGGATGTTTTCTGATGCCTGAAGCATGCTCTTTGTGGGGAGGGGCAGGGAGCAGGGTAGGAGAAGTCCTGAGGGTTTGGCAGCAGATTTGCCAGCTCTTGACTTCATCCACAGCAGGGCTGGCCCTGTGGGATTGCTAGCTTCTCATCTGTCCTTGCAGGTGGAGCTACCTTGTGGGTGGGTGGCAGGGTACAAATTGCCCAGAGTGTTTGTGGAGCAGAGGGTTGAAACAGAACTGGGGGCTCTGCATGCCAAACTGCTCCAGGCTGGCTTTTCCATCAGAAGAAATGGATATAGTGAGAGCCAGTGAGTTGCTTTGATTATTCTTGGGAGATGTTCAGAAAGATACTACCCCTGAGCACTTCACAGGCTGTTTGGCAGAGAGGAGAGTGCAAAGGCACAACCTGAGACTTGAACATGCTGCAGTGTCCCCAGGCCGTAATGTGCAGTAGGTTTGTGAGTTCCTGAGTAGTCCTGCACATCACAGTGATGCTGGCTACCTTGGGCTAGCATCACAGTTTGCTTTCAGCTGCTGCTTCTGCCCAGTGAAGACTGGGATGAAGTTAATAGGAAATGAAGTGGCCAGCCTGCACTGGAAGAGTAAGAGACTGTTGGAGCCACCAGCAGAAAGTGGTCCTTAATTAAAGAGGCAGAGGACAGTGCCTGAGCTTCTCTGCCTGCATCCACAGAAAACAGGTGAGAAATGATCCTGTCTTGGTCATCTGCTTCTGAGCTCGTTATTAATGCCAAGCATGGGAGTTAAAAACAAAACAAAACACTAGCTAACAACAAAACTGTAGTTCAAGAGCCTTAATCATCTAAAATAGAGATAGTTGAAGTGTTTGTGTAAGATGCCTTAAATGCCCTTTGGAAGCCTGGCCTGGCTGAGAACCAGGAAGTTTTTATTTCCAAAAGGGCTGAGATTAATTTTATTTTAAGGGGTAGAAACAGATTATAAAACTGGAACCTTCTATGATGCAAAACTGCTGCTAGCTTCATGGTTTTACTTAATTCATCTTATATAAACGGAGCTTTAATTTGATTTGCCTCAGTTCTCCCCCCACTTCTCCTGTGCAATGCCAGCCTGTTTGTGTCTGGGAGACTGGCAACATGCATCTCAAGTTCCAGCCAGGTATGTATTAAAATGTAGTTGCAATTTACTGAAAACCAGGTTTTAAGATGGAAACAAATAATTAGAAGCACACAAATTAGTGCATGTCTGACAACAGGTTGAGCTCTGTACAGATTTATACAAAGGTGGTGATCACAGGATGACAGTGATTAAATCCGGAGGCAGCAGCTGAATATTGGCTGTAGCAAGTCAGGTGGAAAAACTGTTGGGAAGGAGCAACTCTGGGCAGATTTCACAAGGGCTGCACTCCCAGAATTGAGATAAAACTGTAACACTTCAGGGACTTTGTGTAAAATGCTGCATTTCAAGATTCGATGCCTTAGCTGCACTTGATCAATATGCATACATGAGCACTTCCAGTGACCAGACAGCCATGATTTCTTGGGCAGTGGTGGGGCACCACCAATCCCATATAGTTTTCACCAGTGTAGAAGTGCTTTCTGTGGTTTCCTACCATTGGCACTGGTTGTTTTTCACACTTCTAGGCTCAGATAGTGTGGGATCCCAGCCCTGCCATGCCCCTCGATGGACAGGAGCTCACCTGGGTGGCTTTCCTGCAGCGACTGGTACCAAAGTGGTTAAACATTCTTCTTGTTGAGTGCCTGCTTCTTTGTGTGTGTGTGTGTGAGCAAGTGAGGCACAAAAACAGCATAGATTGTTCTTCTGCACTCACTGTGATAAAAATTGCCTTGGAGACATTTGCTCTACTGTACATTTTTAGGAGTGCCAGCAGGAAGACTGCTCAGAGAGGAGGAGACCCAGCCAATGTGGTGCCAGCGCTGCCCCTTCCTCGGGCTCTCTTGGAGATTAAATGTAGGGATATTTTTGTGCCTATTTAGGCAGAGGGAAGGATCCTCTGAAGGAAAACCCCATCGGTTGGTCTCCAAGGGAGCCCTTTAGCTGAATGGCTCAGCCTGTGCTGCACACCCAGAGTTTGGGCTTATAGGTCCCAGAATTGTGCCTGAACCATATAAGAGTCTTTTACCCTGCCAGTGATGCTTCACTACTGCAAATGGCCTGATTTTAGGCTAAAATAGGTTTTTCCTATTCTTTGATGCCATTTTATCTCAAAAAAAGCTTATCTTTAAAACGTTTGCCATTGGATTGGTATGCCAGAAAAATGATGTCCTTCAGTAAGCTGGCCCTATGTGTTTCCAATGCACCTTCTTCACCATCAAGTCTGAAAGAAAGCTTCTAGTGCTCTCAAATCTCCCAGTTGCCAAAACACCAGATATACAGGTGAGAAGTGGCTTGTAAGAGCACATCTCTGTGAAACCTTTGTGCTTCCCTTGCACTGCTGTTTTCCAAAGAAGCAGAAAAGAAAGGTCTGGGACTACTGAGCTCGGTAGTGCTGTGGGGCCAGCAGGAGTTGCAGGCACTGTCCTTCTTCCCAGCCAACTTCTGGTTTTGAGTAAGCGCTGTCTTTTTGGTCCTTCCACTACACTGTCCCTACTTTGAGAATGAGCTTTCATCTGAAAGGATGATGGCTGGGCCAGTCAGGAGTGTTATGCGGTGGGGTGTTAGGACTGCCCACCCTCTGTTTACACTGAAATGCCTAAACTCATGTCAGTTTTGACCAAAAATAACATCTGTTCTTGTCTCAGTTAGTTAAAAAGTTGGCTTCTCTCAGGTTTGCCTGTGCTTTTTGGTCCTAGTAGCAACGTTGTTCCCTACCCCCAGGCCTCCAGCCCGTGCCCAAGAGCTGCACACAACTTCTGCCACTGCAAGAAAACGGTGCTGATATGGTGACCCTTGTTTGCATAACTGCTGCTTGCAGTTCCTGCCTGACATTTCAAGAGAGATTGTAAGAGCAGGGGATATGATGATGGGGTGCTGGGCAAAGTAGATTAATCTTATCCTTGTTGGCAGGGTACTAGGATGGGCAATGGGCTGTCCTTTTTCTTTTTGGAAGTCCCAGTTGATTCACACCAGGATCCACAAAAAAGAAGCCTGACAGAGTTTCACCTGTTCCTGGGACTGTCTATGGCAATAGCAGATCTGGACAAGGATGAAGCATTTGGCTTTTTGGGGTGGTATGTCCATCACATCGCTGGGATGGGATTAGAGGGACCCTACTGGTGTTAATGTCAGGAGGAGAAAGCAGGTAGGTCTGGGCAGGGGAGAGCAGTAATGAAGAGGGACTCCCCTGCAAACCCCTCTAAGCATTCCCAGCCTTGTGGCTGTTTCTACTGCTGCATCCCAGAGTGCTTGAGGGCTGGCAATGATGGTACTAACCCCAAAGGCTCAGCTTTCAACTGTCAGAAGCATCAGAAGCATGAGATTTGCAGCACAACCTTCCAAGAATGTTTCTTTTGAAACAGAAAGTGTTGGAGGGGTGGAGAAGGGTAATTCTTTGTATTTTACATCCTGAGCTTCTTTTACTTTATCTGCTTTACTTTATCTGCTGCTGCTGTTGCAATGGTAGGAAGACCTGTGTTGATTTTTTTGTTTGTTGGTTGTTTTTTTTGTTGTTGTTGTTTTTTAATTGGTTGGTTGGTTTTAATGTGAAAACAGATATTTGAGGGGCTGGTAAGCAGAAGCTTGGCCACTGGAACTGGCAGCCCTGGGCTATGCCTGTCTGCAGCCATCAGATGCCTTGGTTTGTCATCTGGTTGCTTTAGAGACAGATAGCAGAGTAGAGCACTTTAGTCCTTAACCTAAGCTAAAAAATAAAAAAGAAAAAAGAAATTAGAATGGAAAAGAATATACAAAGTAGGGCATGACAACACAGTCTGTGAGCATCTGAGATCCGTTCCTAATTAACAGCAGTTCCCATCCCAGAAATCATGCCGTTCAGCAAAAGTTAATCATCTTTGCTCATACATACAGTGCTCTTCAAGAGGGAATGAGTCACCCTCATTGAAATGTCTAATGTTATGAAATCCAGTGTGACTGATGTAATAGACCCAGCTAAGCTCTCCAAATTGGCTGGGAGCACCAACAGAAATGCTCAGGCTGCGTGTAAGTTGACTTCATTGAATTTTTTGTGTTTGTACCCTGGCAAAGTTTAGCCTTTAGTAATTAAAACAAACTCACAGGGAACGGCCAAAGAAGGAGTTGGGTGAACCTGTGACGAGGGACTGGGTGGCAGAGGGACAAGCAGAGGCCAAGAGCAGTGGTACCACCAAGCCTAGCGATCCTCCTGGCCTGGAGCTGTCCCCACTTTTCGGACAGAATAGTAGCACTCGAATCCCAGCATTCTATACATCTAAGCATTCACAAGCCTGGGTATTTATGCTCCGTTCTGTGGTTCAAAGAGGAGTGTTGGCTGAATTCAGAGTTA
This sequence comes from Tragopan temminckii, assembly GCA_028571105.1. Lineage (NCBI taxonomy): Eukaryota > Metazoa > Chordata > Aves > Galliformes > Phasianidae > Tragopan > Tragopan temminckii. The sequence goes on along the minus strand of JAOWBP010004220.1, from coordinate 804,343 downwards.
AGAACCTGCCTTGATATCAGCTGTTCCCTCTTAAATTAAGTACTATTACCTGTGAATGTTTCCTTCAAGCACTGGGTGCCATTTGCTTGGCGTCCTTTGTTTAAATGTCACTGTATGAATCGCTGAAAGTAATTTAAATATTTAAAATCATGTACCACAAATCTAATTTTATTTTGAAATACCAAGCCAGACTTGTAGCTGATGCAACCAATAACAGCTCCACCCAGCACCCTGGCTTCCTGTCCCAGTTCTTTAATGTTTTGCATTTCCAATACCTTTCACTCAACAAATCTGAGCTTTGAGATTTCTTTTTCAGTGCACTACCACTTTGCCAATAGCCTTTACTTGACCTGAATATTTATCGTTTCTAAGGAAATAATGTTCCTCTTGGGAAATGTCACCTTCACCCAAGACTGTCCTTTCCTGACTTTCACAAGAAAAGCTTGGCTCTGTAGAAGTCATAATTTCTCCAGCTCCTGGCAGTAGCCTACTCTGATGAGCTGTGCTCCCACCACGGCTTACTTCCACATCCCTGTGGCCACCTGGCTTGTGGGGCTTTAAGCTCATGCCTCCAAATGCCATCTCCCACAGGTCTCCTAACATAAGGTCCAAGCTGCCTTCTAATCATCCACCCTGCAACTCCCCAGGACATTATTTTGCCACGTGCCCTCCCTGCTTCTTTCCATCCAGGGATGAGTCTTGCTTCTGCTCCCCAGAGCATGCTTAAAAGTTGCCTGGTCACTTCTCTCTCTGCCTGCTCTTGCTTTCCTGTTCAGATCAGGAGTGAAGAAATGGTGACACAGACACAACACATCCGTGCAGTAACAGCAGGATCTGTGTGCAGGATCTTATTCTTCTTGGGTTTTGTGTGTCCCCAGGATGTGTGTCTCCCTTCTTGCAGCAGAGGTCAGCACAGTGCAAGGGCAAGGAGGAGGAGGGAACCTGCATCTCCTGTGGGATAGGAGGTTTGCTGTGCTGTCCCAGCTTGTCATCTGCCCTATAAAACCTGATAAGCCCCCTTTCAAAACTCTTGCCCCCCTTTATGATATTTCTGGTCATAAAACCAAGGCAAGGAGAAAATGCAGGTCCACTCTGTAACTCTCAGATAGGAAACATATATTTCAAAGCCATTCCTTTCTTCCAAGCCCATCTCTCAGTCTAATAAATGATGTGAGCTCTCTTACACCCTCTGCATGTCCTTGGGCCATGTATCAAGTACATGTGAAAAGAGTTCTACGGGGGAAATATTCCCCCAAATCCTCTTTGGCCACCAAAGCTACCCCCTCCAAGCTGTACCACAGCAAGATACAGGCTCTCAGTAACTCTCCAGAGATGCTGACAGCAAGTACAACAGTGCACACGGTGTCTTGGGTGAGATGCAACAATTGCCTTTGACAGCAGCTACTCGTGCATTGTTCTCTCCTGCCAAAACCACCAAGCTTCTTGTCTGCTTTGTTTGCCAGAGCAATAGACTGGACCAGTGTTCCAGCAAAACTTCCAGACTGTTGTGATATAGATTAATTACTTGATGCCACACTGCGGTTCTTGGAGAAAATATGGGAAAATCGTGGCATCTTCCTCCCCAGGCTACAGCACAGTGACAGAGGGATGAGACCAGAGAGGTGAGGAGCAGAAGCTGCAAAGAGAACACCTTTGTTGAGAATCAGCAAGCGGGTATACACAGTAAGATGGGCCCACGGCATCCAGAAGGCAGATCTCCAGAGCATGCTCATGTGTCCTTCTCGTTGGTCTGGCTGCTGTCCCAGCCAAAAGAGGCTATTCTGTGTTTGGTTTCCCTAGAGGAGATATTATCTGCATACAGATCCAGACTGCTGGCATGGTTAAAGCCAGCTTAGTTGTGCTCATGCAGATGTGTGTGAGAGCAGCCCTTTTATAGCTGCATACACTGGAGAAGAGTGTGAAAGCAGGGGACAGCTACCACAGGACAGCTGAGTTCAGCATCCTGAGAAAAGGGTAAGGCAAAACCAACCCTGGATCAAAGGATCACAATTCTGGACTTCAGAAAAGCAACCTTTGACCTCTTCAAGGATCTGTTTGGAAGAATCTGATGAGATATGGCCCTGGAGATAAGGAGAGGTCTGAGAGATGTGGTTTATATTGAAGGGTGTATAGCAGAAGAAGGTAATGACAGTCCCTTTTAATAGGATACAGGCTCTGTGCAGCGAGTAATGAAGGAGAATTGGCTCACGCTTTCCAGTGACTAGGGACAGCTCAAGAAAAGTGCAATCCCTACCCAGAGAGATGTTGCTCACTTACCTGGTAGTCCTTAAATGAGGGTGAGGAGGGGTGGATCCTGGCTCCACCCCTTCTAGTCACTCAGGTACATTGCTTGCACCTCAGCTCCCTTGGTTAGCCACCCCTTCTCTCCTGATGCTCACCTGGCAATTCTGCTGCAATAGGTCACCTCCTCCATGCTCAAGAATGATTTGTCCCTATGTGCAGGGCATCAGACACAGGTAGAAGATCTGTATGGGTGGGCAAGGAACACCGAACGACATTCAAACATTAAAAAAAGCATCCAGGAGGTGGAAGCAAGGAGAGGTGACATGAAAGAAACACAGGGAGATGTGGGGATGGAGATGGGAAAGTCAAAATTCATCTGGAACTGAATGTGGTAATAAACCTGAAGGGAAAGAAGTCTTCTTTGCTTCAGTCCTTACTGGCAAGACCAGCTTTCAGGAATCCTAAGAGCAGAGAAAAAGTCTAAAGCAAGGAAGAGTGACCCTTTAGTGGGGAATATCTAACTAAATTGGACGTACACATGGCTACCAGCCCTGATGGGGTTCATCTATGGTAGCGGATGGGATGGGATGGGATGGGATGGGATGGGATGGGATGGGATGGGATGGGAACACACTGTCACTGCAAAGCCATTCTTGATTATCTAAGAAAGGGCATGTGATTGGAGAGGGAAGGAGATTTCCTGAAAACTGGAAGAAAGCAAATGTTATTCGGGAAGGAAGATCCAGGGAACCACAGCAGGGTTGGCCTCACCTGGATGATTGAGATGGTGGAGCAAATAATCTTTCAAGCTGTTTTCAGCTATTTTAAGGGCAAGAAGATGATTGGGATTAGTCAGCCTGGATTTACAAATAGGAAGTTAGGCCTGACCAACCTGATAGCCTCTGTAAGGCAACAACCATCTTGGCTGGCAATGACTTTAGCCAGGCTTTTGATGCTGTCTCCCATAACATCCTCACAGACATGCTGATGGAGTGCACGGTAAGCTGAATTGAATAAGCTGAATGGCCATACTTAGAGGGTTGTGACTAGCAGCACAACGTCCTGCTGGAGGCTAGTGGTGTGCTCTAGAGGTTGATTCTGGGGTCAACACTGTTGAAAATCTTTATTAATGACCTGGGTGACAGGAACTGCACCTGCTTTTAGATGGTACGAAACTGGGAGGAACGGCTGATCCTCCGGATGGTTGTGCTGCCATGCAGATGACATTGACAGGCTGAAGAATGAACAGAGAGGAACTTCATGAAGTCCAACAAAGGGAAATTCAATGTCCTGCTCTCAGGTGCAACACCCTGTGCACCACTACATGACCTGGGGGACCTTGTGGTCAACAAGTTGACCATGAGCCAAAAATGCATTTGCATGGCATTAGGAAGAGCGTTGCCAGCAGGTTAAGGGAGAAGAAGGAAAATAGTTTTGATTCCTCCTTTGTCACTGAGCGCTAACATGGCTGCACCATCTCAGCATCAAGAGGATGAAAACAGTGCTGTTGCACAGGTTCAGACGTGAGGGCTGCACGGACTGGAGAGGGCAGATGCAGGTTTAGGACCTGGTAAGGAAATGGTGATGAACGTGCCAAACCAGAGCAAATTGCCAATGGCGATGCTGGTAGAAGCTGGACTTGCACCTTATGAGTGTCACAGCTATTTCTTGCCAATGCTTAGATCAAGCTGTGTGATATTGCTGAGTATCCTTCTTCTAGGGATAGGAAAAGGGGAAGGGTCCTGCTCAGGATGGGGCCAGTGGGAAGAGTCCAGGCTTCTGAGACTTGGCCTGATTTCTTCTGTGCTGATCATGTTCTTGCAGGTCATATATGTGTATCCAAGAGCTGTCAGTGTGCCCAAGAGGGTCAAACAGGCTGGACTAGTGACTAGAAAGGACAGCTGGTTTTTTTTCACAGAATATTGCCTTTTGGATAAGTGCACTGAGGAAGGGAGAAGAACAGAAGTTTTCCCAAGAGACATTGGGATAGTCAATACAATAGTTTGTATTCAAACTATTATTATTTTTGTTTTCCTGGAAACTAATTTTATGGACTAAAAAAGAGCTGAATTCAACTGACCACCAGCATTAATAACACTGGGAGGAAAACAGAGAACTCATTTTCCAATGCTCTGAAAGGGGATCCAGCCCCTTGCTCATGAAAAACTTCTTGGAAATGGCTTCTTAGGTTTTGTTCAGTCTTGTTTATTCACAGTGAGGAGAAACAAACTCAGGAAATAAAGCATCTTCAGGGATCTCTTGCAAAGCTTTGCACTGAGAAGACAGGCAGTGAGCCCTCGGTGAGGACAGGAGGCTATGTCTGACCAACAGTAGGCACCAAAAACCATCCAAACCAGAACAACTATTTCACTGGAATGAAAGGCTGTGAAAAACAGTTGACTAACACCACACACACAGAAAAGGGGCAGAACCATGCAGGCTTCTTCCACAGTATCTCTGCATCAAACAAGGATTTAATTGGAGCAGTTTAGGGTTTCATCCATAGGCAGAGGTGTGGTGCACCAGCATGTTCCTGGGTGCAATTCCAATCTTGTTATAGTGTATATCCCCAATAGCTCTGCCAAAGCCACCAGGGCTGCTCTAGCTGCAACCCATGCAGGAGCACGCTGAGGAGCTGCAGCTGCCCAGCTGTGCCAGGAAAGAGGTCCTGCCCCAGTATTTGGTCACCCTGCTTGAAATCAGATGCAGTAAGGCAGTGAGAAGGCAGCAGATCCCAAGTGCTGCTCAGCCAGTCTGGCCAAGAAAACCCTGAGGTTTTCCCATACCTCTGTTCCCTTTGCTCCAAGCCTGCATCCCGGCAGCAGCCTGGGAGGGATGCGCAATCAAATCTCACCCCATCAGCAAGGGTCGGGAAAAGTTGGGGAAGCAAAGCTGGGAGCCCAAGCTTATTTACAGAAGTGCCTGATGAGTGATGAAGCCACTTTCACAATTGTTTCCAGTGAAAAACCTGCACCAGGAAGCTTGCCACTTAGCCTCCTTGAAAATAAATATTTCTCTGCAGGAAATTGCTTCTTGCAAACAGCCCGGATGCCTGGGAGAAACTGCCAAGGAACTGACGTGTGTGGAGGGTGGGTGGTCACGTATGCCTAGCCTGCAGAGCTGGGAGGTGGTGGGGGTGCAAATGGGAGAGAGGGGAGGCGCTCGGAGAGCAACACGGGGTCCTTCGGTTGTTCCTCTCTGCCTGCCTGCTTACCAAGAGCAGCCTTCTCCTATCATACAAAATGAAGAATGATTAGAAATGAGGCACGCGGATGTATATTAAATTACATGCCGTGTATTTTGTGCCCATCTGGTTGAATTTGAGGCTGCCTTCCTGGCTGGAGGACTATCTCATCTTTCCTCCTTTTTCTGCTGGGTTTTATAGGAAGTCTTGGGGACATCCCAAGCTGTCATTTAGCCGGTTGTCCCCAAAAGCAGTGTAAAAAAAAGCTGGGCTAATTTTTCCTGGATAAATTAGATATTGGCTCTACAGACTGGATTTTTTTTTTTTTTATCTTTTTTCACCCAGGCAGAAGCAAACCCTTTTCTGCAAAAATATGGAGGTTTCCTCAAACTGAAGCTGGAGCCAGACTCTTCTTGGGTGCCCAGTGAAAGGACAAGAAGCAATGAGAAAAAATTGAAGCTTGAAACATGACAATTAAGGATAAGAAAACACTTCTTCTCTTTTAGGGTAGTCTAACATCATCAGCTTGCCCAGAGAGGGTGTGGAGTCTCCATGCTCAGAGATATTGGTATACTCAATTGGGACAAGGTCCTGCTGTAAAAGACCTCACTATGATGCTCTCCAGAGAGACCTCCAGCCTCAGTCTGTAACTGCTGAGAGTCAGTTATAGAAAACAGAAAGACCGAGTTCTTGGAGCCTTGTTTTTTGCTGTGAAAGCATTTAAAGGGAAGATAACATCCACTTTTCTCATAGGCTGCAGCACTCTGTACAGCTTTGCTTTCCCATGGCAGTCGCCAAGCTTCTAGTTGTACCTGAGGGGTCGTGCATGGTGGGCAGGGCAAGAACCAGCCCAAGGGGAAGGTTCCTATTCTCAGCCTCCTTTGGAAGGCCAAAATCTGGGCACAGATTTTCATTGGAGCTCTTGAGGGGTTTTCTTAACCTTGAAGATGTTTTCCAGGTCTGGTGAGGGGCAAAGATGATGACAGAAAAAGAGTCAGGTGGATGACAGGGGTGGAGATCCACGGGGATCAAATGTAATGTGTGAGAAGGAGGAACACCAGTAGAGACTGCACAGTGTGAAGACACTGGGGAGGCTGCACGTGCTTTGCCTTTTCACACCTCCTTTTAAACAGGAGGGGTTGGGTGCCTTCTTTCTGCAGACTTTGCAGTGGGGCTGTGTGAGGAACAGGGAAATCTCTTCCTACTTCCAAGAGATGCCTTCAAATACACAGGTGCTGCTGCACAGGGACGGCTTTGCTGCAGAAAGCAGAGCACAGCATGTCCTCCCGCTTAGTGCTTGTGGGTGAGGTGCTTTACCAGGCCAAAGTCATTTGACATTGTTCTAGTGGGTGTCTGAAGCTAATGAATCCAGATTAGGCAGTGCGGAGGCTGGGGAGCTAGATTTCTGCTGAATATGCATAAAGACAAGTATGAATTCTAAAATTTTTAGGAAGTATTTCTACCCTGGCTCAGTGCTAATGTTGATAAAAAGAGTCACAAACTAGCACAGGAACAAGAAGAAAAATTGGACTTTGTCTTTTTTTTTTAGCTGCTAAAACCAGGCATCTGTTTTTCTACAAGAAGTTAATTTCTTACATGCAATAATGAAGCATGGAGTAAACTATCAACATGTGCCCTTCCCTCACAGAATAACTCCCACCTCAATTAAGTAAATAGGAAGAGGAATTGAAGTTAAATTAAAAAATAAAATAAAATCCTTTGTATTGAAAAAAAATAAAGGTGATTAAATCAGGAATTCAGCACTGCAAGGAGAATGCCAGCATCAGATTAACCCTTCTGTCTGGTTCCCTAGCACCTGAGTGCCTGCAGAGGTAATGAGGATTCAACTAGCTCTACTCTACAGAAGGGAAAACTGCAGTACAGAAAATAGCAATTTCACTGAGTGTTACAGAGCAAAGCAAAAGTCACCCTGGTGATTCAGATGACTTCTGAGCCAATTCCCAGCTGAAAAACAGCCCACACAATGCTGCTTGGAGCACCTCGTGGTTGAACTGCCAAGGAGGAGCATCCTCTCTGGATACTGGTGGATGTGTGACCACAAGCAGGTGAGGACACTTACTGAGAGGAGCCTAGTAGCTTTATGAATTGATATCTGAGTACTTGATATTAGATGCTGAAAACAGCTGACTGAGCAATGAGAAGATAAGCCCTCAGGAGATTCAGCAGCTACAGCCCAGAGCTGCTGGAGCAGAGCTGAGTTAATGTATGAGAATGGAGGGAAAACCCTTTTACGGTGCAATGCTGTTGAAAAAGTGCGTACTAGAAGTGCATACTAAAAAGAAAAGAAAAACAAAAACAAAGATGTGTTTTTCAGAGATTCATTTTTAAGAATAAAATGTTACTTAACTGACTACATTCTGACTGCAAATACTTTTGCTTTAGTCTTTAAATGCTTGGAAATCCTATTCCACACCTAAGCTGCATACAATCATAGAATCATAGATTCATTAATGTTGGAAAAGGCCACTATGATCATCTAGTCCAACTGCCAGCCTATCTCTACCATGCACACTCATGTCCCTCAGTGCCATATCTACATCAATCTTGAACACCTTCAGGGACAGTGACTTCACCACTTCTCTGGGCAGACAGTTCCAATATCTCACCACTCTTTTTGATAGGAAATTCTTCCTAACGTCCAAACTGAATCTCCTCTGGCATAACTTGAGGCCATTCCCTCTCATCCTATTGCTAATTACATGGGAGAAGAGGCTGAACCTCACCTCACCACAAACCTCCCTTCAAGGAGCTGTAGACAACAGTGAGGTCTCTCCCTGAACCTCCTCAGCTGCTCCTCGTAAGGCCTGTGCTCCAGACCCCTCACCAGCTTCTTTGTCCTTCTCTGAACCTGCTCCAGGGCCTCAATGTTTCTTGTAGTGAGGGACCCAAACCTGAACACAGCACTTGAGGTATGGCCTCACCAGAGCTGAGTACAGAGGGATGACTACCTGCCTGCTCCTGCTGGCTGCACTATGTATGATACAAGCCAGGATGCCATTGGCCTTCTCAGCCCCAGAAGGCCTCTCTAATTTTCCCTCTGGGTGATGTCTTTGTATTTCTCACAACTTGCCTAAGCCTTCTTCCAAAGATCACAAACTCTCTTTCTCTTTCTGAAATCTCAGCAAAAGTTCCCTATTCATCCACACTGGTCATCTTCCCTACTAGTTCATCCTACAGCACAGGGGGACAGACTGCTGCTATGCCTCTAAGATTTCCTTCTTGAGGGGTCTCCAGCCTTCCTGGACCCCTTTGCCCTTCAGGACTGAACACCAAGGGACCCTCCCTACCAGGGTCCTGAACAATTCAAAATCTGCCCTCCAGAAGCCCAAGGCAGCATTTTTTTTGCTGACCCCTCTCCTGACCTCACCAAGAATTGGGAACTCTACCATTTTGTGGTCACTTTGCCCAAGAAAGCTTCCAACCTCCACACCTCCCACTAGTCCTTCTCTGTTCCTGAACAGCAGCTCTAGCAGAGCACCTCCCCTGCTAGGCTCTCTTACCAGCTGTGTCAGGAAGTTATCTGCCACACATTCTAGAAACCTCCTAGATTACTTCCTCTCTGCTGCACTGTATTTCCAGCAAACATCAGGTAAGTTGAAGTTCCCCATGACTACAAGCTGGCAATCACGTGATATCTGTCAGCTGTTTCTGGAAGGCTTCATTTATCTCTCCATACCTTGAGACCCATCATGGTTGGGAAGTTTATAACAGACTGCCAGCATAATGTAAGACTCGCTGGCCTTTCCCTTCATCCTTACCCATAAGGACTCAACATTACCATTCCCAGCATTGAGCTCTACAACACAGAAACACTCCCTAACATAGAGAGCCACACCACTGCCCCTCCTTCCTTGCCTATCCATTCTAAAGAGCTTATAGCCCTTTAGTCAGCAATGCAGTCATGAGAGTTGTCCTACCATGTTTCAGCGACAGCATCTAAGTCACAGTTTTCTTGTCACACAGTGGCTTCCAGCTCCTTTTGATTGTTGCCATGCTGTATGCATTGGTGTAGATGCAATTCAGCTGGGCTGTCGGTGTCACCCCAACCCTGACATTCTTGCCCCAGGCTCAATTTTCAAGTCCCTCTTGATAGCCTGCAGTCTTCTCCCCATGACCTCATTGCTGCAAGCCCAAACTAGCAGAAGTGGGCAATAATCAGAGGGCCACACCAGACCAGGAAGCTTCTGTGTGATGTTCCTGACCCAGGCCCCAGAGAGGAAGCAGACTGCCCTGTGGGTAGGAACTTGTCAGTATATCAAGCCCTCAGTTTCCCTTAGAAGGACTCAGCTATGACAATTACGTTTCCTTTGTTCCTGACAGAGACAGTCTTGAGGCATGGGAGTGGCTGACTCGCCCTAGACAGCCTTCTGCATGGACTTTCTTCAGCATCCTCACTTACCTGTCCTTCAAGTCCCAGAACCTCATACTTATTGTGCAAGAGCACCTGGGAAGGTGAGATAGGCTGGGAGGGGTTCACCCGAAGCAGGAACCTGCCTCCACTCCTCCCTGCAGCTAGAGCCTTGAGACCCCTCATGGTGCTTTAGGTGCTGGACTCTGCCTTACTTGTTATAGGTTCCCTTTGTTGTCTTTCCCTGCAGGCATCTTCTGCAGAACCTCCTTTCCTTTCCTCTCACTTTGGCTACTCCTTGGCACAACATCGTGGCTGTCTCACTGCTGGAAGCAATGCCCATTGCAGGGCTATGCCAAGCTCTGAAAGAGTCTTAGTTAGACATCTAACCTTACCCACTGTTTTGTCATAA
>JAOWBP010004220.1:741127-751289 GCA_028571105.1 Tragopan temminckii | reverse complement strand
CTGCTCAGCAGGATCCCCGTGCTTTGATGTGGATGAATTAAGTGCCAAGTGTCACAGCAATGAAAGCAGTCCAGGTGGGTGGTCAGACCCTGTTCTCCTTTGCCTGCCCCCAGGTTGTGGTGTGGGCTTGAAGAACGTCTCTGTGGGTCCAGTTCAGTTCAGTTTTGTCTCTGTCCATTCCGACCTCTTTGCAGAGCCCTGCTCTGATGGCAGCACTGTGCCATGCTGAGCTCTGAGTCCCAGTGCTGCTCCAAGGCTGTAGCCTTGTGGAGGGGAAGATGGTTTTGTTTAGTTTGCTTATATACAGAAAGCCTGTCAAAATAGGATTTGGAAAAAAGGAGGGAGCAGGAAGTCTTCCTGATGGCATTATTAGAAAGGAAATGAATGGTTTAAGTTCAGGGGCGCTGCTGGAAGCACAGTTCTTGGGGACAGTGGTGTTGTGAAAACCTCATGACTTCCTGAGTGTGGGGTGTGAATGTGATCTGGAATAAGCAAGAAGGGGCTAAATATAGAAGCTGCTGGCTCCTGTCCTGCAGTGGTGGCTCTGCCCTCCCTGCAGTCCTGGAGATAGCAAGTTCTGCCTATTGTTCCGGTCACATTCTTGTGTCCCACAGTGGGGCCTCTGCAATGGAATGAAATGAAGAGAAACAGATGGGAAAACAATAACCCTAGGAATAAGCTCTGAGTTTTGCTGGCAGCTTCCAAAAACCCATAAATCCCCAAATGCATTTGTGCTAGATTAGGGAACTGGAGCAAAGCGAAGGCCAAGTACTTGCTTTCCTGTCTCCCTGTGCTCCCCGTCCTTAGGGAAAGCTGTCTGTGGGGGTTCTACCTTGCAACAAGTCATTGCAATGGCAACTCTGTTTCCTTGGTCTTTTAATTCTGGCTACTTCCTCAGCTATCCTGTCTCCAAGCTCCCTGACATTTTTGTCTTCGTCCCCTTGGATAAAGGGAGTGCAAAGCGAGACAGCTCGCTGTTCTGTCCTTCTCAGGTACAAGGGAGGGACCCTTGAAAAGTGGAGATGTAGTCTTTCTGAGTTGCTGATAAATACACAAAGGAAAACCATTAGTGACTGTGAGCCTCTTGGAATGAGCAGCTGATTGAAGCACTGAGCAGGGAGCATTATGTGCTTGAAATGCCGCGTATGGTGAACATAGAATCGTAGGATGGTTTGGGTTAGAAGGGACCTTTCAGATCACCTACTTCCAACTCCCTGCTGTAGGCAGGGACATCTCCCTCTAGCCCAGGTTGCTCACAGCCCCATCCAGCCTGGCTTCCAGGGAGGGGGCATTCATAGCCTCACTGTGCAACCTCTTCCAGTGTCTCACCGCCCTCACAGTAAAGAATTTCTTTCTCATATCTAGTCTAAATCTACTGTCTTCTAATTTAAAGACATTTCCCCTCGTCCTGTCACTACCTGCCCTTATATAAAGACTGCACGTGCTGAGACTGTGCTGCTGCAGCTGTGTTGTTACAGCACTGGAGCTGAGTTGCTTAAAGCCAGATAGGAATCTATACACCAGCATTCATCACCCTCATTAAAGTTCTCCTTTTTTTCCTCCCTGTTCTGTTCCCCAAGCATATATTCTTTCATATTCTTTCTCCTTGATATGTTTGCTCTTTCCTTCTGCTGCTGTGTGCAAAACAGCTGTTGCTGCTCCAAATGGACAGATACATCCCCATTCAAGCAAAGAAATGGTGAAAGTATTCATGGGCTGAGGTGGATAGTCCAAAGTTGCTGACACTGACAACCAGGCCTCTGTTTTAACAGTCTTTGGATTAGGCTTGATATGACTTAAGCAAAGTGGCATTTGTAGGATACAGGTTTTTTCTGTAGCTGGTTACAGTTCTAGGTGATAGTGTGTACAGGTAGATTTGTACTCTGGATCTGTAATAGTTTATTAGCCTTATTTTTCCTTGTACAGTTTTGAGTAAGAGAATTTTTTATAGTTATAGAGTGCTTATTCTCTTGTGTTCTTTGTGTACACGAAGCCCCACAGGAGCTGCAGTGACTGGTAAAAAGTGAACTTTAAATCAGCACAGAACACTGTTTTGTGTGCAGGAAAGTGTATTGCTTCCTTTGACCAAGTGCTGTGCTGTAATGCACAACGTGGTTTTTCCTATGCTGCATACTCTGTCATTCTGCAATGCTGTGATGCAGCTGGATGTGATGAGCACACCTAACAAAGGGTATTTCAAAGGCAACATCTGGGAAGTGCAACTGGCTGCTGCTCCAGTTCCTGTGCTTGTTTCTGACACCTTGGCAGGCTTTCCTAGGAACGCACAGCAGGCATGGGGAACTGTTGCTGCGATGCTACAGGATGTGAATTTTCCTGTTTTGTTACCCACCTCAGCTATATTTAGGGTGAGCCCTGCTTCCTGCTCAGAGCCAAACAAGGGACTGTCAGAGGTAGACTTCATGAGGGAGGTGAAATATGTCCTCCTTTCCTAGGGGTTGTAGCCACTCAGAGCCTTGCCGTGTTGTCTGAATGGGATATGGGAGGAAGCACCAGAGGAGGAGAGACTCCAGGCTGATTTTCTCTTTTAGGATCTGTTGCCCATTTCTGTTGTCTCAGGGGAAGAGTGGTTTACGCTACGAGTCAATGACCTTTTCTCAAATGAAAAGTAAATAGTTTCTCAGCAGCATTTTCTAACCACTGCGGAAGAAAGTAGAGGACAGGGAGGTGACAGGTATCTTTAGGTGTCACGGCTCTGGTACCACAGAACTAGGGTGGATAATACCAGCAAAGCCAGCAGGAACAGAACTCTCCAGCTTTTAAACAGGCATACACACACAAAGTTGCTTTCCAGGACCACTGGGACATCTGAGATAAATTCAGGCCGCTCTTCAGTATGCTTGACTAGTCTAACTCAGAGGTGAAGGAAGGGGAGAATCCTCCTGTTTGCCTTGCCTCACTTCACTTTTATGTGTGTGGGTGAATCACTTTGGTCAAATGCAGCTATTGTTAAGGGAAAAGAAAATAAAAGAAAACTCAAAACAAAGTACTTGAGAATGCATGAACAGTTGAATCCTCATTTAATGAGCTTAATATGTAGAAGAAAAATGTTCGGGCTTGAATGAAATACTGCATTCCATATGAATGGGATGGCATTCAGTAATGACAACACTATTTTATTTAGGAAACTGAGGTCATTTACTCCTTTCTTAACATTGAAGCTCATCTGTAATTTGCAATTTGAAAATGCAGCTTGGACACTTCATAGAATCATAGAATGGCTTAAGTTGGAGGGGACCTTAAAGATGATCTAGTTCCAAACCCCCTGCCAATGATCCTCTGGCTGTGATCATCCAACCAATTCCTAATCCAGCCTTCAAATCCATGTATCTTCAATTTAGAGATAAGGATGTGCTGAGGGACCATGTCAAAGGCCTTGCATGAGTCCAGGTAGATGACATCTGTTGCCTTTCTTTTGTCCATGAATACCATCTCTCCTTCGTAGGAGGTCACCAGACTGATCAGACACGACCTTCCTTTGTTGAAGCCATGCTGGTTGTCTCAAATCACCTCCTCGTTGCCCATGTGCCTTAATATCTCCTCCAGGAGGATCTGTTCCATAATCTTCCCAGGCACAGACATGAGGTTCACTGGCCTGTAGTTCCCTGGTGCCCATTCTTCATGTGACGCATAAGCCTATTCAGGCTTTGTGTTTGTAGTGCGAGACCTTAATTTCACCAAGCTTAATGTGAGCTGGGGCACCTTGTTCAGTGCCCTGCAAAGCCTTTGGCTCTGAGAGCTGAAGCAGTTGTAGTGAGCTGTTGGGTCTCACCTTTGTTATGGACATGGGCCTTGGGCTAGGAGACACTGAGAGGAAAAAACAGCAGAAAACCGCCTAAGTAGTGATGCTTGCATTGCATATTTGGTCTGATTCATGGAAACAAGGAACATTTTTCTGTGATTTTTAGATAGTGTTAAAACTTGCTTTAGCTCAGCCCCCACATCCCCTCTCTGTTTTTGAGAACACCATACTATCAAGTCCACTTCCATGCAATTTTGAATTGAGAGCAAACGCACTCTGTAGGAGTGCTTTTGCTCTCAATACTGTTTTGGTCCACTTTGTAGCTCCGCACCATCTCAAAAGGAATAGATCTTGAAACAGTTATTCTACTGCAGCCCCTAAGCTCTCAGTGTGCTCGTCCCTGTATAATCATGGTGCTTAGCCGAAGGCCTTCGCTGTTTTAAAGGAACAGTCGAAGCAGTGGCTTGCACAGGGGGCAGAGGTGCTTGGAGGCAGGTGAGAAGTGACTCAGAACCCTGCTGCTGTTGGGGCTGGAGGCTCAGTCAGCACCCTGCTTTCCCACCAGGCCTGAGCCTCACCTGACCCTTGGGGTGGTAACACTGCTGTTGTTTTGCTTAAAGTACAGAAATGACCAAGTTTGTTGTTCCTTTAGCAGTCTGATAGCTTCTGAAATGGAGATCAGTTAGAACCAAGTAGGGACTTGACGTGGCCTGTTTGTAACATGCAGCATCAGAAATGCAGCTGCCTGTAGTGCTGCAGCAGGTACACCATCGATTCAGCTTGTAGAGGTTGGAATTCCATCTCCCCCTTATCAAACCACACTGCATCAGTACAGAGCTGCTGGCGGATTCTCTTCTGGGTAACCTGTTTTTCCTTTTGGCAAGTTGATTACAATGTTGCCTTCAATGACATATTTATGTTTGTGGAGGTTTCTAAAACACAGTGGGTGCTGGCCAGTCTGCCTGCCCCTTTCTGTGTAGCATCTCTTGTACGCATGACTGGAAAAGCAGTCGTCAATGCCTTCACCAGATAGAAAGCAATGGCAAATGACATACGTTAGCAATAGAAATTGCTTCCCCCTTTCTCCTGCTCTATGTTTGCCTGACAAGAATAATGGAAAGTTAAAAGAATTATTTAACATATATAAGTAGATACTTAAGGAAATACTTCTTCCTATGTAGCATATGCATGGTCATTGACTACCTAAAGAAGAGCAATTTGTCTTTAGTTCCTCAGTGATAGGAATCCATAATGCAGTAAATTATACCAACATAAAAGTTAACGTACTCATCTTTAACATGGGTTGTTCTGCTGTTATTATCGCTATCAAAAAAGGCACCCGTCACAGTGACGTGTACTCAAGGAGAGGGGAGGGAAAAAAAATCCTGGTGTAGTTGTGTCTAATAACCCAAATTACAGAACTCTTCTAATGCCTTTTCATAATGTTTTTTCAGTTCTGTATCATACCCTATTAGTGCGGTTTCTCTCCTATCTGTACAGTTCTCAGGATTGCCTCTTCCCTTCCACTTTCTGTGATCAGCATTTATTGTCCAGATGCTTCCCACAAAACAAGGCTTAAGTGACAAATACACACGGATGCTGACCCAGATACAGCTCACCACCAACTTTTTTCTTTCTTCCCCTCAGCAATAATGTGCTTGTTACGGTGTTGAGGAGTCTTTGTTAAAAGGCTCAGCTTCTCCTACTGCTTGGTGTTAAAAATGGTCTCATTAGCTGGAACTTTAGTTGATTAGCAAAAAAGCTCTCAGGAAGAGGTGCTGGGATGGACTCAAGGTGTAAATAAACAAGAGCAAATTCCATCCTGCTTCCTTATCAGCTCCTGGTGGCTTTCAGTACTCAGAAGCAGGCCTGGCTGGGGACTGAGTGATCCCTGGCTCACTGAGGCAAGAGGATCTAAGGTGGTCTGCCCTAGGCTGCAGGCTGCTCCACTGCAGGAGCTTCACACAGTGTTCTGCATTTCCCGAGTCCGCTGGAGCTTCCCAGCAGGAACAGCTGATTTCTGCCTGCCCAAGCTTCAAGAAATGCAGCTGGGTGACCTTGTTCCCTCTGTATCACTCCCTGGGCCAAGGGAAACCTGGGCAGCTGTGCAGGTTGGGGATACTGAGCGGTTAGATGGTGCCCAAGAGGAGTCAGTAAACTCTGTATTCTGTTCTCTTGCTGCCAGGAAAGCTGGGCTTTCTCTTTTTTTTGTCCAGTGCTGGCAAGGGGACAATTGATTTCTGCAGCTCCATCCTGCAGGAGCCAGGGTATGCCTCTCCTCTGCCAGAATACTCTTCTGCTTGGCAAAGGATATCTCATTATCTTGTGTCCAGAAGGGAAATGCAGCACATAGAGTAATTATTTCTGCCATCCTTTCCGCCTCTATTTCTTACAGTTAGCACATTCACAGTTAACTCCAAAACCCTTTTTTTCCCCTTCTTCCTCACAGTTCTTGCAGTTGTACTGCCCTGAGCAACCAAGGCACACTTGAAATAAAGCTGTGCCTGTTCCTACCCACCTTGATTTAACTCAGCCCTCTGGGGAAAACCAAGAGATCCAGCTCTTCCAGACAGGGCAGGGAGACATGTGAGGTAACCAGGAACAGGCTCTGTGCTGCTCTCTGCTTGTCCTTGCCCTTTAGCCGTCATTCTTCTACACAAGCCCCGTATATAGCTGTGAGTCTGAACGTCCAACAGAACTTGTTGCTGATCAAACCAAGCTGAGGTCTTTCTGGGAAAGGTCTCTTCCCTCTGCTGAGGTTTTCCTCCCTCTGCCTATAGCAACAGTGGAAGAGCAGGAGCACCTAGGAAAGGGAAAAACTGTGATTACCTCTAATTGTTCATCATCCTTGTGAGCCTGTCTGTAGGGCTTGGCTTGTGGACTGTTCTGTGCCTCTGGGCATACTTGGCAAAGCCAAGGGCTTGTGACAGCTATCCCAGGACCACAAAGGCTGTGGATGCTTTTGCCAAACTGCAGCTCACCAGAGCAGGAAGCTCTGTCTTCCTCCTTGCTGAGAGGCCAGAAAACCAGCCAAGGGAGAGAAGTCAGCAACCACAGACAAGGATCAGCCATGAATTCCCAGTCATCTTTCCTTGCCTCAGATATTTTTCTTGATATGACAAGCCAACATGCTCAGCTAGCCTAAAACTAAGAGATGCTCTTTTCTTGCAGGCACACAGCATGGCTATTTCATGTATGTGGTATGTGTGTTTGATGAAGCATGGGGAAGATGTGATATTTTGAGAGGCCTAGAAGACAGAAAAGCCCCTAGCTTTTCTTTCCTTGAAGAATGGGATCAGACATCTCATGCTTCTCTTGCCTTGCAAAACTCAGTGCTGCTTTTTCAGAGCAGAAAGGAACTGAGGTGACTTACTCCACCTGCAGTCAACTCACACTAAGTCTATGTGCAGCACTGTCTTTGTGGATAGATCTGAGGAATTTGCATTTTTTAGGCTTTGAAAGAACTCAGGCAATAACAGGTAAATTGGACAGACATGTTTGATAAGGCCTCGCCAGGATCTTCTGTGTGTTCTTCTGAGCTCAGGCAGAAGTAGTTACTGTGCAGCCAGATGGTTTCATTTTTTTCAGGAAGATTAATTACCTAGCATCGACCACCCTAGGCCAGCATCTGAGAAATAAGTTCTTAGGGCAACAAGTGAGCTGTATAGTTGTTCCCTCTGAAGCCTGCTGGAAGAATTCGATGGACTTTTCCCCAGGCTGTTGGTGCCTAGATGTTGCATGGTGCCATATGTTCCACTGTCTCAGTTCCTGAGCTGCCTGTTGAAGCCTGTGTAGTGCGCATGTAAGCGTATTAAGGAAGGAATGACCGAAGTCTGAGTGTGCTTTCAGGATCCTCTGTCTCAGTAAGGAACAGCACTCCTGATGACTTCATGATGCCCTCTCTATTCCTGCCACGCAGGAAAGGTTTCTGAGCCTGACAAGCCTGATGAGACTGTAGCAGAGATATGGCTACAGAGCATGTTCTTGTCTCCTCACTACTCCCAGCTCTGCAGAAGTACTCTGGACAGTAACCAACTTACCACAAGTAAGTTGGTCTTTACAGGTTGAATTTCTGGGGTCAGGTATTGTACCACGTGCCTCGTTAGACAATAGTGAATGAGAAATGACATCTGGAAAGGCAGTAAACTTGGCTGTGCTAAACTGATAGCACTGGAGGTGACAGATGGATTTAAAGACTATTCTTTTGAGCTGTGGCTTGATTTGGAGTTATGTTGATCTAGGTGGTCCTGCAAAACTAGAAATTTGATGGAAATCGTATTGAGAAGAAAGACTAAATAATGCCATTACAGCCTTAGAAGCAATAGGTTAAGTGATGCCACAGCTTATTCTCTTTTTCTGAGATCTGTGCCCCAGTGCTGGAGTGCATGGAGCTGTCTGTTCAGTTTCCTTACTCATGGGCAGAGAGATTTAGCTCCTTTCCTTTGTGCAAGTCTCCTCTTGTTTCCTGTACTCATTAGTGACCTTCTTGGGAGGGTTGGAAGCCTCCAGGGTTTTCCCTTGAGGGACAATTCCTCATCCTTGAATAAGATGTTTACTCTTGTCTGAAACTGCATAGGTCTTGAGCAGTACAAAACCCTAATTATGCTTCCTTCCCATCTCATTGCTTTCGTGTAGAGACATGAGTGTGTGAATTGCTTGGGGTGGTTCAAGCTGTGGCATGATAAGCTTCATCTCTAGTCACTTTCCCAGTCTATTTCGTCACGTCTGTTCCTTGCCCATATTTTGCAGTCCCTACAGTACCCCTACAGTAGGGATCTCGTGGCTTTTTTTCCACTGTCCAGTCCACCTCCAGGTCACAATACACAGGGGAAATGGTTACTGGTTTTAAAAACAGAGGAACAGAGGACAGTCATCTATTATTCCCCTTTGAAAGATGGGTAGGTTTGGAGCCGTGTAAAGGGAAAGGCTCAGAGACTGTTACAGTATTTGTTTTGCGTATTGGATAACAAAAATATCTACCAGGCTGCTTTTGGCAGCCAGCAATCCATAAGCTTGGTTTTCATTTAAAAAGCATTCGTTGTATTTTCTTTGAGGATTTAGTGACATTTCTCAAAATTTTCTATGTACAATAATTGCATTTTTTTTTTAAATCAAATTTGGTTCTGACTCTGTGACCACAGTAAAGTTTAAGAAATTATTGTTTATTATGGGTTAAAAAATATTCTGTGATTCTGGCTGCTTTGCTTGATTACTGGACCATACTGTGATCTTTCTCCCAGCAGCAAGCCAACATTGTAAAGGCTGCTGTCATACTCTATGGTTTGTTCACAAAATGTCTGGGAGAGCTACTGCCTCTAGCATCAACTGCTCAGCTCTGCTGCTAGGACCCAGTCAGAGAAACTTGAGGACAGATGCCATGGTGAGAGAGAAGGTGTTGTTTGAACCCCTTTCTCCTTCAGGATCTGTCTCTCGTCTCTGTCTTCCCTAGACTCCAAAAAGGGATGTGTTTGTTTTTGATGCTGTAGATGCATCAAATGGAGCTCAGTGTTGGTCAGAGGTTAAACTTTTCTCCAGCCCTTCCTTAGTTTGAGATACTTCTTGTAGCACTTCAGAACTGAAAAAGAAGGTGTCTCAGTGAGGATTAAAACATTAAAAGTCCTTCTGCAAAAGAAGCCTTTGCACATCCCCACCAACCAGCTCAAAGGCTGTTTATCATTTCTTCAAGGATAGGAGGAGAAGATTCTTGGACAGAGGATTCTTGGAAAATCCATACTGGCTTTGGAGACAGGGAGGTGACCTTTGGAGGTACTGGAGAAGATCTGGTGTTTGCAGAGCTGGTCTCCAGCTCCCTAAAAACATGTGAGAAGATGGTGAGGATAGTACCATGACTGACAGATCGCTGATGTGCTTTCAGGTAATGCTGAAGGTAGGCCACTGTTTACTTCCACTAAATTTAGAGTTCTGGACTGTAAGTTCACAGTACCTACCTTGTTAAAAGTCCTCTAAGACTAGAAATGTTAAACTTAGGTTAACAAAATAACGCCCACCCATCTACCCCCTTGTTTTTTTTTTTTTTCTTTCCCAGAGGAGTTGTTTCTGTTTTCCTAGGACACACTTTGGCACTTTATTCCTCTGGATTATTAGCTTTGGAGGTGAGCTAATAACTGCCTTGATTTACCAGAGAACAAGGATTCGTCACTGCTTTACAGTGAGAGTAGAGGGTTTTTGAAGAATGATGCCATAATCCAGCTGCAGTTACTAATTACAAGGCAGAAGTGATCAAGTAAAATCTATAATGTGCCATATGGAAAGGAACTGTTAACTACTCTTAATCCTAGCATCTTGCTATCCAGAGGGACCTGGCCAGGCTGGAGAAGTGGGCCCATGAAAACCTAATGAGGTTCAATAAGGCCAAGTGCAGGGTGCTGCACTTGGGTTGGG
>JAOWBP010004220.1:701289-711633 GCA_028571105.1 Tragopan temminckii | reverse complement strand
CGAAAAGATTGATTTTAAAAACTGTGTAGACCTAAAACTGGACAGGAGTATGTAAATATAACCCAAATATCCCCAAAATGTTAGCACAGATAGTGACCCAGTGAGCGTTAATTGTACTACTGAGTTTCATTAACAGGCTTGTGGTACCCAAAACTGTTTGACAGGGAATTCTGATTAAACTGTAACATCTCTGAGCTGAGGACACTGGTTCTAGGGGGAAAAACAAAACAAAACAACCCACCGTATGAAGTCTGCATGGCTTGAGAGCTTTTTTCTCCTGTGTTATCAGCAGGTGTATAATTTTTTCCTCCCTAAAACTCAAGTGGGGAAAAAAACAAATTTGTTCATTTGTTTCCAAAATGTCTTTTGCCATCTCTGCTGAGCAGGACACTTGTCTATCAGTGTGACTACACTGCTTGTGCTCTTAGTGAAACTTGTGGTTGCATATTGCAAGGAGAAGGTGAACTTGTAAGGGGGGGGGGAAAGCCACATTGTTTTGAGCTGACCTTCTCTACTTGTCCTAAAACAACTCAGTTACCTTAAAACGTTTGAATCCACTGGTCTGAAAAAGAAATCTGCAAGACAAAGGGGGCAGGGTGAATGAAGTGATTGGTGGAAAATCCTTCCACTCTTGGAAACTGAGAATTTGTACTTCAGAGGAAAGGATAAAGAGCAGCTTCCCTGGACAAGTCCATCTTGACCTGAAATTTGCACCAGGAGGCAGGTGAGACATTCCTCAATCAGCTCTTGAGGGGGGAAATTGAAAGCAGAGATAGGAAGAAGTTGTGGGCCATCTGAATTGCTTTAGTTATGATGTGGAACACATTACTTTAGAATTGTTTCAGAACAGCATTTCGCTCAATTGTGAACTAGGTAAAGGGGTATAGAGTGAACAGAGGCAAAACAGATGCTACGGGGGGGGGAGGGGGAGAGCTGAGGAATGCAGCCTTATCTCTCGTGCCACTCCAGGCACTCGTGCTCACTTATTGGTTCAAACTGTGCCGCTACAGCAAGGAATAAAACCTGCAAGTCGTGATAACTCAGCAATTGGGGTGGAGAATATTATAACAACTTCTTGGAACCAATTGTAATATCAGAGTAATCTACGCCTAGTTTCTTGCAATTGTAATATCCCCTCCTATTCTTGCATATGTCTAACTTTCTCTATAAATATCCTTAAACTGCCCCTTTACGGTGTGCAGGCTGGGAGGGGCTATTCCCTCTGCACCCAGCACGTGTGTGCAGCGCTGTAATTAAAATGCCTGCTTTATAACCACTCTGTGGTTGTGGAGTTTGATTTTCCACAAACCAGTTATTCAATTAACTTTGCACCGGTGTTGGTGATGGGAAGATGGAGAGTTCTGATAATGCAGTTCAAATAATGAACTATTGCTGGAGAGTCCTCAGGACTTCCAGGGCACTTTGATAAAAGTGATGGCTGATAAAAGGACTGCATTGAAATCAAGACCAGAATCATTATAGGAGTTTCTTGAATGATGGGTTTGAGGAAGATGGCAGCTTATTCTCGTGAAAGAGAAATTTGGCTAGGCAAACCTTGCCTGGATTCTTCTGCTTACCACGTATGGCTTTGTCTTAAAGCATCTTACTCTGTACTTGAGTTGGGCAGACAGGAACCTCCTGCAGGTGAACCTGCGCTCTTGTGAGTGACACTTGCAAGCCAGTAACTTAGGCCAGGCAGGTATCTCATTGAACAGTGTTCTATTTCACAATTACAGAGGTGGGTGTTTTGCAAGCAGAAGCATGTGTTGTAAGGAAAACAAACTCTTTTATTTCCTAGTTCCCGAAGCTGAGTCCCTCCCCTGCTCTGAGGCTCACATTCTGCCGGATTTGCACATCACAGGCACGTCCCCTAAGCAGGTAGTTGACAAAATCCATCTCTCTTTGTCTTGCCGAGTAAGCAGAATCCGCAAAATAGTCACCAAGCCAGTATCTCCTATCAGATCTCTGCCAGGTAATTTTGTTTCTGAGTTCTGAGTACACATGTATGTCTTAAAGCCATTACCTTTGGGCACTCCTTGACCCCCAGCGATCTCCCCAAGGGAGGAGAGTACACAAATTAACATTCCAGCTGGACCCTCCTTTTGTCTCTCAAGGATGTGCATGCTCTATTCTTTAACCACAGACAAAACTTATCTTGTATCACGGGTTCTGAGGTATGTCACTTTGCTACAACATTCTATTACTTATTCAAAAACAATACATAATCTCCCACACTCTGCTTGTCAAAGCCATGGCTCAGAGTGCTGCTGTTTTGTCAGAACAGTGATTTTGGAAAAGTGATGACAGGAGATGTTGTGAGCCTGAGCAACATCTGTGCATACCTTTCTTGTGCTTACCTGGCAAAGAAGCATGGGTGAGTGAGCTAACTACTTTGCAAAAGCTTGAGCAGACGCCTTCTGTTCTTGGACCTGCCTACCAGTGTCCAGCTTGTGGCGTTGGCTATAGACACCAGCTGCAAACTTGTGGTAACAGGTAATGGGCCAGGCTTCCCTTGCATTCTTCTATGGCAGTGGTGGCAGGGTTGAGGAGGGTGATTGCTCATGTATGCCAGCTAGTTGCTATGGCAGGTCGCAACACTCCTTTGTGATTTGCTGGGTTGGGGAACAGGGAAAGAGCTTGTAAGCGGGTTGGACTGGGGAGAGTGGCTCTGAAGTGAAGTTAGAGCTGTGCTGATTGAACAGGTTCAGAGTTTCTCTGCTTTGGGAAGCTCGCTTGATTTGTAAGTGTGAAAAGTGGGGCGAAAAGAGAAAGAACCTGATTTCTCACATTACTTGGTAGGCTTTCACTAATTTTATTGTCATCTTTTTCCTGGAGACTGACAGACCTATAAACCTGTGAGTGAGTGTGCACATTCAGAGGCTGTAGCTAAGCTGGGGAGGCACCTCTCAGTAAAAATACTGCTCCTTGAGAACTTGTGGGTTGAGATCTGCCTTGGGGCATGTTTTCAGTATCACCCTGAAAGCTCCTGGGTTAAAGATGACTGAGAACAGACAAGTGATCTGGGTTTATTGACCTGATTTCTAATGTGTATCTGGGAAGAGAGCTCTGTTTTCCCATCCCCACGTGTGATTTATTCTCTTTGGTGCTTTCTTTGGGATTTCTGTTGTTTCAAGCAATGGGTCTGCTGTTCCTGGCTTTCTGTTCGTGTGTACTTCTGCAGGTTAATGACGTTTACAGCTTCTTCATCCATGCTTTCATTTGAAATGCTTCAAGAAACTCATTTTCAGTGCACGTACGTGGGCTTGAAGGGAGCAGTGTGGGATGTTGCTGGCAGAGAGACAGGATAACAACCCGTGAGTTATTTGGGTAGCCGTTTGCTCGCAGGATGCACAGGTCTGTGGGACTGTGCAACACCTTGGAAATGCCAGGGCTAGAGTTGCTCAGTTGTCTGGCTTCAGTGCTGAATTATACTGTGTCCTGGTAATACTGCACGAACTTAAGTCTGTGCACATTAGTTGGTGGGTTATTTGTGATAAAACACGCATAAAGTGCCAGCAAGATGATTAAGCTGTAGCTTGTCATTAAGCTATGATGTTTTCTGTAAGTAATGGATCAGCAATAGAAAGCAGCAGTGGGAAAAGGCCCAGCCAGAAACAGAGATGCTTCTGGTGATGAATGTAAAATGGTATTTTGTGTTTTGTGGGGCATGTGGAGAATGTGGGTGATTCAGCTGGAACTATTTCTTTTCTTTTTTTTTTTTTTTTTTTTAGAGTTTGTCCATACAGCTTGCTCTTCACAGGCTTTGCTGTGTGACAGCCATGTTACAGCCATCCATAACATGCCTGCTGCTTTTAGAGAGGCACATTTTGTAACTTGCACGATGTTCCGGTATGTTGCAGTTTGTGTGCAAAAAGCAGCACAGAGCAGATGCAGAGAAGGGCTGCCACATACCCTAGACATGCATGACGACTCCCTGCTTCTCAGATACTTCTGCACAGGGCAAAGGCCTACGTGGCACATCCCACCTCTCCTCCTTCTCGTTGCGCTGCTCAGGGGTTTTGCTCGTGTTCTACATGATCCTGATGTGAGCAGCCTAGCACACGCTCTTCTCATCCTCCTCTGCGATGCAGGAGATGCATCTGAGTGTGAGTCAGGCTGTATCAGTCATCTCAGCAGCACATGTAGATGTCATTTAGGTCTTTACAGGAAAAGATGCACGATTCCCTTAGCACTTGTACAAATTTTCCACTGTGTGGTGTTTTGCTGCTTAGTCAGTTACCTTTGTATTTTAAGATTTGACTACAGTCTCCTTGGCTGTCCTGCAAGAGAGAGGCTTTGTCTTAGTACAGACACCTTGGTATTGGAGTCAGATGTGCCAGAGTGTATGTGCTTAAGTAAACAGCCTCCTTAATAGGTCTTGTTATCGTTTTAGTGCTCTGCTACTCAATTTGTAGCTCTTAAAGGTTATTTAATGAATTTTGAGGCTTTCTGACAAGTGATGTTCTTTGCCTGCTTGTTATGTAAAATTCATTAATGTCTCTGTCTGCCTACGTTGTTGAATTACAGATATTATGAATTAATTAGTTTATTGCAGTTTGTGGGACAGCAGAGGTAAGGGTTTTGTTTTTCCTTATTGATCTCATGCAGCAGTGACCTGCTAAAAGGAGCAGACAAACAGAAACTTGAGCAGTTTTGGTTTCCCTGCTGAGAAACACCTCCCTGCAACGTCTAGCACTTGGGGACTTTTCTGTAGCTTGCTGACCTTTATTGTTTCCCCAGTGAAGGAAAAAGTCTGCTAGCACTAAGCAAAGCTTCTCTTTTAAGGCAAAATCAAACCACCAGCGCTGCTTTGAGCAAAGAACTTCAAATATATATTTTCTTAAAAGCAGGTCCCTACAGGATTTCTTTACTTCTGAGTTTAACATAAACATTTGGGGGTAATTCCTTAGCTGATATAATTGCAAGTACTTCCATCAGGAGGTCCGAAAAACATTCGGAAAAATATACCAGCTGGTTATCCAGTGCTTCCTTGGGGGTTCAAATTATTAACACTAGCTGAAAGAAATGGCCTCTCATGGGTAGGCACAGATCTGCAAAATGATTGCTATCTGAAGTTCCCCTTGTGGCTCAGTGCTATGTGCTGGAAATGACACAGTGTCCTTTGAAAGTCCTACCCAGTGAAGGTAATGCTAGGTAGCCATCAGTCTGAAGTAGTGTGTTCCTGTTGTGCCCTGCAGTCCAACTGCTGTTGCTTCCCAGATTTCCTTTCTCAACTGGAAGTTTTGTTGGGCGAGGAAAGCATTCAGCAGAAGTTGTGGTCTGATGGCTGCTGCAGGGTGGCAGTGTAGTTGCAGCACATCCTGGATGTGTTGGTTATCCTGGTAACCGCTCCACACACTGCCTCTGGTTTGAACTGGGATGGAGATCAATGAACTTCAGTCCAGGAAGTTAGGAGCATAGCTGGATTATTTGCAGCGGAAGCAGAGGCTAATGTGATGATAATGTGATAATCAGGTTGTAATGGAAATCTGTGGTAGAGAAACAGAGCTGTCCTAGATTTTAATGGCAGAAGCATTTTTCCTTTCACCTGATTGATTTCTTTCAGATTTATTCATGATCCATTTCCAAGTTCTTTCACTTGTAACTGGAGTGAAGTTGAGGTGCTTCAGTGGTCTCCCTTTCCCATCCAAAGTCCTTCTTATCCCACAGCTGCCTCTTTTCCTCCTTGTTTCCTTCTCTGGAGCGCAGTGAACTCCTTTGTAAATCAGCTGCTGCTGGTGAAAGCTGGACCTGTTTGGAATCTCCCTCCCTCAATCAAGACCATAGCAACCACACTGCATTGTGGCAGCCCTGTGGCTGGTATCGCTTGCTGCGCAGTTGTTTCATGTGTGCCATCTGTGAATTGCCATTACCTGTCAATTCTCTGTATCCCAAAAAGAGGCAGAAGAGAGTCTTCAGCTTTCTTTATTCAAATAGATGGAGGTTCTACTGGGGCATTTCCTGTAGGACCTCTCAAATTCTGGGGGTTCACAGATGTCTTTTTATCCTCATTTCCCAACCACATTATCCCTCCTCCTTTTTTCCCATTGTCAGAGGTACTCAGAATTTTCAGACTTTCTGGTCTGCTTATCATATGCTCATCATGACTCCCCCCAGTAGCTACCCCTTCATTTCTTTTTGGTTTATACATGATTTGCAGTCTGGATTTGAGAGTTCTTTGTTTTGCCCAACTTGAGCCATCTTTGAGTCTTGCTTGGCAAAGTCCATCTCCCCTTCATCTTGTCAAGCCAGCAAGAGTTTGCAAGATAAGTTTGTTTAACCAGATCCTTGTGACCAAAACTCTTCTTCTCAGCTTTCTCTTTATCTTGTTTTGCTGAGACCCCTTATTCTTCCTTTGTTCTTCCTAAGTTTCAGCTTATTTTGCAAGGAAACCTTATCCTTGTTTTTCCTTCAATTCCTCCTTTTTCCTTTTTTTTTTTTTTTTTTGGTAACTTTATTGTTCTCACAAACCTGTAGCTATAATAAAATTTCTTATTAATCATCATTCAGTGGAATGATCCTGGATATGATATCTGCATTAGGACAAATTTACACATCTGATAATTATAATTACAACTATTACTATCAACAGGAAAGCAGTCACTCTTTGGGTGATACTTGCAGGCCATCCTGCCAGGGACCAATCTCCCAGGTTTTTAAAAATTTTATTTCTTTCTACAAATCTTTCTACAAGTACAACCGGCAGCCATAGCCTGCCATATATCCATCATGTCTCTGACCCATTTCCGTCTGAAACTGGTATAATCAGTTTTTTTTTACCTTAAAATTCCATTTGTCTTATTGATCCAATCCATGATGTGTTTTGTCCTGTATTATGCTAATGTATGTTAATTCTCTAGAGCTGCTTGGAGTTAAAATTCCCCACTGGATAGGATTCTTACTTGACTTTGGTATTAATAGGCAGGTAGTAATGCTAGTGAGACTTTGTAATTTCTCAAATTCTTGCATTAATTTTAGGACCAAATTATTTTCTAACCCTCTAACTCCTGAAATGCGAAGTAATACTATTAGAATTTTGGCCCTCATAAACAAATTCCTGTCAGAGTCTGTATTACTTACCCACTCATTTTATCTGATCAGCGATGGATTTTTGTATACTAAAATTGGATGGGTTTGATCATGTTCCCTCTTTTGCCACTATCCTCTTTGGCTTCCCTAGAGGCTAGGGGTTCAGGATCGCTACTTGGACGATTTCAGGTGAACGTTAATTGCAGATCTCCATTCTCTTCCAGCACTGAGGTCCAGCTCTCTGGGGCCTGTGCAGGTTTGACACAATATAGTGGATCCATCCGTGTTCCAGTTTTCACAGCAGTAAGCAGCACCAGGAAGGCTCTGTTCCAGTTTGAATCATAAAATCATAGAATCTTTAGAATTGGAACAGACCTCTGAAAGCTGTCAGTCCAACTCCCCTGCAATGAACAGGGACACCACATCTCCATCATGTTGCCCAGGGCCTGATCCAGGACTCTCAGGACTTCTGCCTTGGAAGTCTCCAGGGACGGAGCATCAAACACATCACTAGGAAACTAGTCTTTTTCAGCAGGACTCACTCAGGAGTGAGTGGTGATTCTTTCCAGTCTCCAGGTTGGGCGTTATGCACCACTAAGTCTAAGGTAGGGTTTGTGCTAGCCAGCTTCCTGCCAAAGAGATTTGACAAGAGGCAGTATCTTGCCCACATTCCCTCTTCCTAGTTGGAGAATACTTGGGTAAGGTGTTCTGAATAGCAGCTCATAGGGGGATATGTCTCCCTATGTCTCCCCTAGGTTTTGCCCTCATTTGTGCCAGGGCTAACAGTAGCAGTCTGACCCAAGGGAAGCAAGTTTCCAGCACCTGTTTCAGAAAATGTTTCTTTATTTCTCCACTCATTTATCCTCCCCTTCCTGTATTTTGAGGATACTGAAGGGTGTGCAAGTCCCATTGTAGCCCTAATGTAGTTATGATTCCTCTCAACACCTTCCCACTGAATTGAGTTCCTCTAAATTTATTGTCTCTATTATCCCATACCTGGGAATGATTTGTTCCAGGAATATATTTATGATGGAGCCAGAAGTTGCTGAGGCTAGGGGAAATGCTTCCAGCCATCCTATAAACTAGCATATTATCACTAGGAGGCATTTAAGTTGCCCAGCCCTTAGCAACTCAGTAAAAGCTACCTGACACTGCTGGAAGGGTTGCCCTCCTTTTGCTGTTTGCTTTGTTATTTACACTAGCACATCACTCTGATTTGTCTTGCTAGGGCAAATAGCCCTATGATAGCAAAGATTTTCATAAAGTCTCCTGCTAATCCTCTGGAGTCCCAGTGGCTTTCTTCATGAGGTTGTTTCACGGCTTGTGGGACCAATGATTTGGGTAGCCCCTGTTTGCTGTCCCTTGTAAATCACTAATTCTTTTTCTCTGGCCTGACTATTTTTAATCAACTCTAACTCCTCTTGCAGGAAATGTGTTTTATCTGGCTGTGGCTAGGCTGTTGGGAGTAAGGGGAAGATCTTAGATGCTTCTGGCAGAAGTGCCACACCACTCTGAAAGCTTCTTCATCTGCCAGTCAGTTAGTTACATTACCTATTGCTTCTTCTGAAAATCCTGCCTGATGTCCGCTGAGATGTATTATGGCCACCTCCTGGGGGTAGATTCACCACCTTCAATAGCCCACTCTCATGGGCTAATGCTTTTCCTCTACAAGTTAACAATCCTTTTATCTTTTGGCACCATTTGGCCTTACACTTAAAAAATAAAATAAAAAAAAATCAAAACACTTGTTTTGGCTTAACCTGGCAGGTGGCCCAGCACCACGCAGTCATCTGCCCGATTGCCCTCCCTTTCCCAGTGTGATGGGGGAGAAAATCAGGGAAAAAAAAAGAATGTAGAGCTTGTGGATTGAGACATAATGATTCACTAAGATAGGGTCTAGCATTGGTCATTTTCTCTGAACAGCAGAGGGGATAGATAAACTTCTACCCCTTTAGAAATTCCTTCTGTGTGATGTCATACAGTATGGGATACCTCCTTGTCCAGTTTAAGTCAACGTCCTAATTCTGTTCCCTCCCAGCTCCTTGGGCCCTTTCCTGCAAATGGCCTTGGCTTAGCAGGCAACTATAGATATTGGTGTATTGTCAACATTGTTTTTCTCCTAGAACCAGCATATGGCATCATGATAGCAACCTGATACCACATAGTATCATACCTGAAGAAAACAATTCCAACTAAAACCAAGGCAACCTCTTAAATCACGTATGGCTGGAGAAGTCTATAAACCTGCTCTCTTCAGAAACAAGTTTTAGTTTAACTATAACAAAACAGACTGGGCTGGTTTTCCTGCAGTTCCAAGGGACAACCACACTCAAGTGTCTTGTTCTTCTTCCTCTAAACTTAATTATATACAAAAGGCACAACAAAAAAAAAAAAAAAGTTTGTTATTTGGAGGACTTGTACCAACAAGCACTGTGTCTGCTTCAGACTGGCCATCCTCATCCTCCAGCCACATCTCAACCAGGGGCTCAGCTGGGAATGACTCCCTGCCCCCAGCCCTTCATTGCTGATTGAGGAGCATGTCACTTGCTATGGCAGGAGCCGCAGCCTTAGCTTGCAGGCATTCCTTTTGCTAATGCCCAAACCCTTTGCAACTGCCATGCTAATCTTCCAAAAAGGAGCTTCTGATGGGAGGCTTCTCTCCATCTCGTTATCCCTTTTTCCAGTGTTTCAATATACATCCTAAAGGAGATTTCTTCAAGAAATCCCCCTTCTGACAAACGTGTATTAGCTATTATGGAATAATATACGTGGCACAGAACACACACACACACACACACACAAAACAGCATGGGTTTGTAGGCCATCCCCATATGTCCTGAGGCTGCAGCTGTCTGTGTGCCATTGCCTTCTTCCTTTCACTGCTTCCTGGTTCTCACGGCCAGCTGTGTGTGGTTGTGCAATGCTTGAGGACAGGATGTCCAAGATAATGAACCCTGCTGTTAACGCTCATCTAATTGACTCCCAGTCACCCTCTACCCAAAGCTGACTTAGCCTTTCAACATGCCTCATCTCAGTTGTTGGGTGTCTTTTTAGTGTCGCAGTGCTGAACTTATTTAAACTAGTCTCACTGGAGGCAAAGCAAAACTTCAACAGTTTTCAGTTTTTTTCAGTTTCTGAGCAGTTAGCACTTCCTTGAACGTAGTCTCTTACTTCCTCGGAAAACGGTTCTCGCTGACATCTCTGACGTACCTTGGTACTTGCAAGTATCAAGGCCTTCCCACACCCTCTGATTCTGGGTGTGTATGGATGAGGGTTTAAGGGCAAAGCAGGCTTGAGGAAACTGCTGTCAGTGTC
>JAOWBP010004220.1:684070-701189 GCA_028571105.1 Tragopan temminckii | reverse complement strand
AAGGGCAAAGCAGGCTTGAGGAAAATGCTGTCAGTGTCACAAATTTCCTGTCCCCTTTTGAGACTGCTTGTTTTACAAAATAGTTTGGGTGTTGGCTGTGCAGTGTTCTGATATCCCTGTGAACGTAAGAGTCAAAACAAAGCAGTTAAATAAGATTTCACATCTCAGAACTGGAAGTTTTCCTATTTTGTAGGAGGCTTCAGGTATGGGGCTTGAAGGTGAAGAGGGAAACCAAACTCAAACTACAGTGAACAACTTGACCAAAATTCCTCCCAGTCAAGCAGAGAGGGGAGTGCAGAATAATCCTTTTTGTAGAACAAATAAAAATTCTTTTTTTCCACAGACCCCCTCCTTTTCTTGCATTCAAACAGCAAGGCCTTCAAGCCTTGGGTCAGAATCAAACCATCACCACAGATATTTCTTTTTCACCTTCCTCACCTGGGCAGGTGGGAAGGAAACACGGTCCAGGTACAGAAAATGAGGGGAAGTCCAAAGAGCGATAAATCTTTCTCTAACGTTACTATGTGCTAAAGATTTGGGCAATGCCACCTATACAGCTGGCATCCATCAGGCACAGGAGCAGCTGAGCATGCTAGCTGAGCCTCACAGGTCTCCAGGTGCATACTGAATGTTTCCCAGAGAGTTTCTGTGCAAACATGCTGAATAAACATGCTCCATCTCTGTTTAGCCTCGTTCTCTCAAGAGTGAGGTGCAGATGCAAGATCCAGGAACTCTGGAACATTAATCTTTTGTACTCTTTTCGTGCTGCATCTTTTCCAGCTATAGCTTGAGAGCGTGCTGATGGCCTTGACCAGCAGTGTCTGGTTGCTCTGCTCTGCCTGCTGTGCTGTAGAGCAGCTGAATGGAGCTTGTGACTGAAGCAGTGTGTATGTCCATGGCTTGGGCAAGTGACCACGCTGAGAACCGTGGGATCTCTGCTGATGCACCCTTTTGCACCCCAGAAGAGCTGTCAAGTGTCTGAGAGACGTTAAAGGAAGATGTGGAACTCATGGACTTGATGGGCTTATTCAGAGGGTTCTTTTTACCTTTGCTGAGGCAGAAGCATGGTCCAAAATGACTAGTCTGGTCACAGGGATGCGAAGTGACCACTTCTTGCTCATGCCAGTGTTCCACACATCTTGTGAAAATAAACAGAGAAGACAGAACTGGGAATAGGTACATCTCCTATCCCTCCAAGTTGGCGAGAAGAGGTTCAGGAGGGGTAGAAGAAACACCAGGATGTGGCGGATAGGTATACAAGTGTCTTAGTTTCAGCTGAATTCTTTTCTTCGGAGTATCAGGTATGATGCTACGTTTTGGTTCTAGGAAAAAAACAATGTTGATAACACCAGTGTTTGTAGTTGCTGCTAAGCAGTGCTGTACAGAGCCAAGGGCATTTGTAGCGAAGGGCCCAAGGAGCGGAGAGGGAGCAGAATTGGGATAGCTGACTGAAACTGGCCAAAGAGGTATTCCATGCCATATGACACCATGTGGAAGTTTGGAAAGGAGTGGGAGTTCATCTTGCTCTCTTCTTTTGCTCAGGGGCTAGCTGGGCATCTGTCAGGGAGTGGTGAGTACTTGCTTGTGCAACACTTGTTATATTCATGTATATATTTATAACCATAACTATTTTCCTTTTCCTTTTCTCTATCTTAGTTAATAGCTTTATCTCAACCCACAAGTTCTACTTTGTTTTTTGGATTCTCTCCCCTGTCCTGCTGGGAATAGGGGAGTGAGCAAACAGCTGCATGGTGCTGAGCCGTCTGCCGGGTTAAATCACAGCAGGAGAGCCCGTTCCTACTCGTTGTCACTGCTCAAAACACAGGTTTTGGAAACAGAGCTGATGGCTATCTTTCATGTTGATTTTTTTTTTTTTTTTTTCCCTATAAATGCCACTTGCAGTTGAGATTTGGGGCATTATTCTGTACGATGTTAGAAACTTAGGAGCATTAAAGAAACTCAGGACTCAGATAGAAGAGAAGAAATACTTTCGCAGGGAAAATGTGAGCAAAAAAAGGGACAGTCTGATTTGGGATTGATGTTCCCTATCAAACTCTTGTGTGGTTTGGGTCACGAGTTGGGAATGGCATCTCTCCGAAAGGAGGACATGAAAACTTGAAAAGGCCCTAGGATGGGTTTTCCAAGCCACAGAAGAATTGCAGCTTGCTTGCAGTGGCGTAAATTGTGCTGTCCATTACTAGATTCAGCAGTTCATGTAGTAACGTGGCCCATCCAGCTGAAGCATGGACTGGTGACAATATAACCAGTTGTCACGGAGTTAACTAGATCAATCTATGCCCGTGACAGGGGGGCAGTAGGTCCCTGGCCCCCCGACCCCACAAAATGGGAAGGAAAAGGGAAAAGGGATAGGGAGGTGGGAGCTGGGCTCAAGGAAGGAAAAAACCCAGCAGCAACGACCTATGTAGGAAAACTTATTTTACTAACTATGATATCGGAATGCAAGATAACACAGTATAATACAGTCTAATTGAAATTGAGACTAATAAATCAAATAAAATAGGAGAGAGAGAGAGAGTTCCTGAGACCGAGTCAAACCTGATAAGCTTGGAATGGCTAGGAAAGCACCCTCCAGCACCCACAGCAAGGCAGCAAGAGATCGCCCAAGCAGGAAGGGCCAGATCCCATCACTTCCACGACGATGTACAGGGACAGCTACCTGGAACTGGAGCATTAACACTTGAATTCCCAGTGCACTACATGATGCTATGATGTGGAATACCGAAAATCACAAAACCATGACACCAGTGAATTCAACTCTGCATCTGGTTTTGGGAAGTGTGAGGGACTCACTTGAGTTTCTGTTGAAGGAAACAGAAGTGACCTTAGAGTCACTCATTGTAACCATCTGGTGCCCCAGCTCTCAGCACACCAGGTTCCTGCAGTGATGGCTTTTATCATCTTTCCAGGTTGAAAGAAAAGTTGTATTCTTGACTGCCTCTCTGTTGGAGCCAAGGCCTCTGCAGTGGTGCTGTAAGGGAGGGCACTGTGCCACAACCCTTTCAGCTTACAGACTGAGTGCCGTGAGGAGTCCAGTAGCACTTTGTGCAAGAAAACCCTCTGGCATTCTGTGTTAGATCTGGATTTTTACTGGAAACATGTCCTGGATGAAAACCTTCCTTGCACAACACTTCTACTGCTTACAGGCAATGGTGACTGGCACGCTCCAAAAGTTTTCAGTGGCCAGATCTTTTCTAGATATCTGGCAAAGAAAGCACCAGAGCTGAAGAACAAGACCTAACTCAGTGGTTCTTTAACAGGGACAGTGCTATGGATCTGCATAGCAGGTGATGACCCTCAAAGCTCCCAGTGCTGCTCACTCATAATGGCTCCTTGGGGCCATTATGCTATGGGGGCTATGTTTGCGTGAACGCTTTGTGTTTTTCTTTTAAAGAAGGAAAAGCTTGCCTTAGAGTGAGGAGTACAAAGGGCCAAGTTTGCAAAATCATGTCTTGAGTTTCTGAGTCTGGGCATGGTGGTATTTAGTTTCTATTCAAGTACTGACGCACTCCTTCTGTATTGCTGTGATTTCCAAACTGATAGGGTTCAGAGACACAGTGCCTTCAGAGAATATGGAGTTTTGTGTTTTATTTTTAACAGTCCTGTCTATTTCTGGGGAACTGTGGTTGTCATTTGGCAGTATGCCTGGTACTTATGCCAGCCAGGTGTACGTCTGCCCACCATTGACTCAGCCTCTATAAATTCCTGCTGAAGGCTTTAGTCACTTCTCCTTTAGCTAGTATGGGTTGCTCAGCTCTGTTGGAGCCTGCTTAGGGATGGGGCTATCAGCTTAGCCCTGACACGTTACCCACGTCTACACAGATAGACAAATCTGAACTTGTTGCCTGTGCAAAGATACAGCCAAATGTGAGCCAGACACTGAGCCTCTGAGCATGGAGTCAGCCACTTGTCATTAAATCCCATCCACGAACAAGCAGGTAGTTAGGATTTGTAGGCACCTGGGCTCTTCAGATAGCTTTCAAATGCAGAATGAGAAGTAAAATATGGCGTCTCAAGAGGTCTAACCTTTCATGGTTACTTAGAAGATCGTCTTTGAATTGAGAATCTTTGAAAAAAAAAGTGGAAGTTTAGCATATATTTGGATCCTATCTAAAGAAAAACAGCTTTATTCTGTAATAACAGTATCTCAAAGAGATACTGCCTCTCTGCTTGATGAGCTGATGTTTGTGTCGGGAAACTGGGGATGGAGCTGTGGGATGAACCCTGTACAAGCACAACCCCCGGCCTGGTGTCTGGCTTCGACTGAGGCACTGTTGTGAGCTGGGGTGTGGGGGACTTAGTGGGATCCAAAAATGTATCATGGGCTGTTTGCATAAGAGGCAAACTGGTGACAAAAAGAAAGGACTGACCCCTTGGGCTGGCGAAGAGATCCCTTGAGAAGTGCTGTGCCTCAGAAAATGCCAGCTGAGACAGAGCAATTTCATGGGAAAATGCTAGTTTTGATGAATTTCAGTTGCTGAAAAGTATTGGATGAAAATGTTTTGAAAACTGTTTGACTTTCTCTAAATGGCAAAGTTTCAGTGTTTCTAGGTCCAAATGCTGCTTCATTCTGATAGTTAGCATTAATTGAAGGTTAAAAAAAAAGTTGGAACTGAACTGAAATTCCTGAAAATGAAGAGAAACAAAATGTTCTCTTCCTCTTTTCCTCCCCCAGTGTTCTTATTCCTAGGGAAATTTTGGAGGATATATTTTTTAATATACTTTTAAATTTCTCTAAACTGGGATATTTAGAACCTCACAAATTGTTCTGGGAGGGCATCCCATCCAGCTCGCTGGCCACCTTCTTCAACACAGGCTGAAGTATAAAAGTGCTTTTTAAATTTTCATTTCATTTTGTGATGGAGCTACAAGCACTTTTTTTCCATCCCAACGGGTTTTGGAGTTCTCTAGAGGGACCACGGTGCAGGCTGTCCATACAGCAGTCTGTCTGGGACCATCTGTTTGGTTCCTGTCAAGACATTAATTTCCCCATCTGAAAGTAAGGAGCGTGAGCAGTGGGCTGTGATTTGTGATGCTGCTAAGTGATCAGCAGCGTTTGCTAAACTAACATGCTGTGAAAACACAAAATAATCACTCCAAGTAAGGCTGTGAGGAGACAGTTGTGTGCAGGAGTCAGGAGCCAGGGCTCACATCTAAGTCTACAGAATATGAAGGGAATCGGACTACACAGCAGGGGAATGTCTTAGGCCTCAACAAGCAGATACTGCTCACTGGCTGAGATACACAGACAGCAGGAACATATGTCCTCCCATCTCCTTTTTTAAATAGGAAGGATTGATTTCTGTTGTGCTGGGTGTGATGGTAAGTGGGTTGTGCTCTCTCTCATTGGCATCTTGAATCTGTTGCTGTGTTCCTGGCTGATGTGAAAAGTGTTCATTTCTCCTCTTCAGCTTTGCAGTCCTTGCCAGGAGAGTGTTATGTCACCAGAGGTGTGTAGTGATTTATTACACATGCTCCTGCTCGTGTCACTGTCTTAAGTGCCTGGTTGGGGTTTGCTGTTTCCCCTTTTGAGGTTACATGGGACAGTTTCCTTGCACCTGCTGAAGTCTATTTAGCCTTGACTCACTGGGAGTAAGAATTTACACTTCAGTCATCTGCAAGTGCTAGTGTGCACTTTAGCTCGGCACAAGGGTTGTAGAGTTCAGCTTTGCCTTCTAGGGATGTTCATGAAATGAAAAAGAGTGCCAACAGTACTCCTAGAGATCCTCACGAAGATCTGGATCACCAGGGCTGGATATCCCAGTGTGGAGAGAAGATGAGACATAGTCTGTAGGCAGAGTCAGGAGACTGGTGTATGGTGAGGTGTAATGTTCCCATAAACAACAAGTATTGATTTCAGGTTGTTGATAGTACTGGGTTTTGTCCTGGCCATTGACCTGTTTCTCAAACGTGGAATGCTTTGAAAATTTCTGTCAATCTGATTTGGCCAAAAATAGAGCTCCTGCAGGAGAGCCAACAATTAGACCTGCATCCTTCCCCCATTCCCCAGTAGCATAGACCTTTTTTTTTTTTCATTTCCTTGTTGGTGTTGGCAGAAATGCTAAATATGAAAAAGTTGTCCTGTGAGTAACCAATTTAAGAAACAGCAGCTGCAAAACAGCCCAACAGTTCAAGCAAAGCTGAAGGATTTTTGAAGTGTTTCACTCACTTGGAGAAGTGCATTTGTGGTGGGAGTGCGAATGGATACAAATAAAAAGGATCTGAGATGGAAAAAAAAGAAAAATATAATTTCTAGGAGAGTTAAAAAGCTACATTCATCTAGGATGTGACTGTATTCAATGCAATTATTTGAACGATTAATAGCGAAACCATTTTCTTTTAGTTTATCTAGTAATTCTCATAGAACACATTGATAAAATGCTGTTCTTCAAATACTGCTTGCATCTTAATGTATCTCACAGTATCTGATCTGCTTTCTAAAATCCATTTTGTGAGTATCCTTTCAGATACACCTGTAACTTGTGCCTTGGCAGCCACTGGTTGAACTCTCTTCCTGTAGACTGCGTGTTTCTGAGGCAGGTTCCATGCAGTGCTGTGCTGCACCGGCGTGTTTCTGTATGCTTCAAAATCACCTTGACCACAGAGGATGAAACCTCCGCTTACATGAGAAGACTCCATTCCTCCTTTTCTGCTGAGTTTTTCTAGAGTTGACATTGCTTTGTTTCTGTGTTTTGTTCTAAATATTTAAAACGGATTTCTAAAAATAATTTTTATGGGCTTCTACCACAAGAACAGGGAGTTGGGCTGTGTCTGAACAGAAGGATGGATGGAATTCCCTCTTTCTCCTTTTAGCCTTGCATGCTCTGTGTCCAGACCCAGTTTATTTGTTTAAAAAAAGAAGAAAAAAAAAAGAGGCCTTATTTCACCGGAAATGGGACAATTAAACTCCATTGCATCACTAGAGTCAGCAGGATGCACAACTTCCACTGTGGGGATGCTGATCTCTGCTGCAAGTATGCATATGTTGATCAAACTAATTGCGGTAAGCAGTAAGCAAGTAACGGCCATGAGCAAGCAGTTTGTGCTGGGCCCTGCAGTGCTCCTGGAAGATGAGCAGTGCTGGCAGCCTTGTAGAATGTTTAGAAAACAGCCTAAGCCAGGCTGTCTGGAGATGGTGGTGAGGGACTGAAGCATTCTGCTGTTGGATTCTTCAGTGCTGCAGCCCACCCACTGATTTGGGGCATGTTTTTCTGCTCTTTGTATTGACTTGAAGAACTGGAATTTGCTTTTACTCTATTATTGTGTACAGGACCTGACTGTTATCATCAGAAAGGGGTAGCAGCGTGGCTTCTGAGAAATTCAAAGGGTTTGACTCATAAAGGACCTTTCAAATCACTTTAAAACATCTAACAGGATTTTACAGCCCTAGCATTATTGCTTTCATTTTTTGAATTCAAAGAAACTCTCAGACTAAAAGATAAAAAAATATATAATTATTGAATCTGCTCATCAAGTTCCATCGAAAGTACTCACTGCCCATGTTAGTTTCAAGCTGCTGTGTTAGCTGGTCAAAAAATCTTGGCAAGAATTTCAGTTGGGTACAAAACTGAAAGTCTGGAGCTTTCCAGGCACTGATGCCTTACAGGTTTCTGTAAGGGTTGAACAGAGAACTGATAACATCTCTTTTCTGGGCCTTTGGAAAGCACCAAGAAAAGCCAAACCAATCCTGTCTCCTTTTCTATTTGAAGAGTGATTATTCTGGGGTTAATTTAGAGTATGGATTCAAGTTTGGAAACAAATGCTAAGAGAGCAGATCGTGGCCAGTGATTTTATTTGCCAGCCAGCTGTATTTCTTAAGCAACCAGAATTTTCCCTGAAAGTTACTAGTGATGCAATTAAAAGGAAAGGGCTCATTGATCTCATATAAAGCTCCACATCTAGAGTTACTCTGTGCAGCTGGCCTTTTAAGGTGGCTATTTACAAGTCCCAAGCTACGCGAACTTTGGGCAGTTACTCTTCTCTGCTTGTTCTGAAATGCATCAGACGTGTGAACAGGTTTAGAGGTTGTTCTTGGGTACTTTTGCATGACACTGTTGTGGTTTGTCTCCTTGACCATTCTGAGGCAGTACAAACTCCAGCTTTGCTACTTGGCTGCCCAAACAGCAAAGGCAGCTTATGAAATTTCTTTGGCTAGAAAGTTCAAAAACATTCTTGTTCTTAGAATTGTAGAACAGGAGAATCACCAAGGTTGGAAAAGACCTCCGAGGTCATCCAGTCCAATTGTCCATCTACCATCTATATTTCCAGCTAAACCGTGTCCCTCAGTACAACATCTAAATGTTTCTTGAACACCTCCAGGGATGGTGACTCAACCACCTCCCTGGGCAGCGCATTCCAGCACCTGAACATTCTTTCAGAGAAGAAATTTCCCCAGACTGCAGCTTCTGTGCTGCATTGTATTTCCAGTATATATCAGAGAAGTTGAATTCCCCCATGAGAACAAGGCATGGTGATCACACAGCTCATAGAACACCTCATCCGTCTCTTCATCCTGGTTAGGCAATCTATAACAGACCCCCACCAGATTGTCTGCCTTGTTGGCCCTCCCCCTGATCCTCCTGATCCTTACCCATAGGGACTCAACCTTATCATTCACAGCCCTGAGCTCAAAAACATCAAAACACTCTAACATACAGAGTCACCCTTATGACTCTCCTTCCTTGCCTATCCCTTCTGAAGAGCTTATAGCCCTCCATTGCAGCGCTCCAGTCATGGGAGCGATCCCACCATGCTTCAGTAATGGCAACTAAGTCATAGTTTGCCTGCTGCACAATGGCTTCCAGCTCCTCCTGTTTGTTGCCCATGCTATATGCATTGGTGCAGATGCACTTCAGCTGAGCCCCTTGCTTCACCTCCAGTCCCATCATATGGGCTGACATACAGGGCCCTCCATCCTCCCTGAGAAGGGAGCCACCTATGACAACCACCCTTCTTTCCTTCTTGGTGGAGGCAGTCTTGAGGTGTGGAG
Source organism: Tragopan temminckii (assembly GCA_028571105.1). NCBI lineage: Eukaryota > Metazoa > Chordata > Aves > Galliformes > Phasianidae > Tragopan > Tragopan temminckii. The sequence goes on along the minus strand of JAOWBP010004220.1, from coordinate 692,182 downwards.
TAAACTGCCTTGTCCTAGAGAACTTTGTGGGTGGACTTCACCTACTTCTCCCTCAAGTTCCAGAGCCTCAACCATATTACGTAGGGGCACCTGGGGAGCCGAGGTGGGTAGGGGTTGCCTATGATGCCGAGCTGGGACCTGTTCCCACTCCTCCTCTTCTCTTAAATCTCCTCGCTCTGCTTGACAATGAAGGGTTTGTCATGTTGTAGCTTCTTAAAGATGCCACAGCCCTTGTCTGTACCTATGCCGAGTCTGTCGTTAGCTCTGACTTGAGTAGGAAAGCTGAGTTTGCAAACAGCATGACCTAACGAGGCATCAGAGCTTGAGCAGACCTGTAACAGGGTTCATATAGGTAACTCACTATTTGCAAAGCCTGCAAGGAAAGGAGGGCTCCAGCCACAGATGAGAGCAGAGCTTGTGGTGGCTAAAGCGTGATGTCAGCTGGGTGTCCCAGCTGGGGCTGGGGTGGGAATGCCATGCATCTGCACACAGATGGAGCAGCGTCCTTGCCAGAGCCTAGAACTGCTGCCTGCATCTGCCAGCAGTGCAGGAGTGCTCTGTGACTGCTCACGTGAGGAGTGCACTGTGAGGAGAGAATGATGAGGAAAGGAGTGACACAGCACAGCCATCACACTGTGCCTCTTCTGTTATTTGCCTTGTGCTGATGCTAGCTGAAATTCAAAACTGGCCACCTGTGTTTTTCCTCATGTGTATCCTCTTTAGCCTGGGCTTGTGTGCACAGGACCCTGGAGGGAAATCCTCCTTGGATGCTAGGTTCTGTGTCCTCCCTCCAGCCCTCCCCTCTTTGCTTCTTCACTTGTGGTCCTGATGCTTTTCAAGGGGAAGGTTATATGAGGCACAAGCTAAGATGCTCAAAAACATGGTGCTGATAACTGTGCAATAGGAAGCTAAGGACGTTCTCTACTAGATGAATTACAGCAGCAGGAGCCCTCCTGTCCCAGTCCTCCCCAAGGGCTTTGCTGGGATCTGCTACAGCTCTCTCCTGTTTGAATTTGCAAAACACCTTCTGTATATTATTTCACAGGCTTCCGCTTGATGCTGATGTGTTCTTGGGATGCCTCTGCATTCTCCGCAAGCTGTGGTCTTTGGGTTTTCAAGGCCTTTTCAAAGGCCCAGAGTGGCACAGCTGTGCTTTTTGAATGCTTTGTGTGGCCTGAAAGCTGCTGTGCTTTGATCCAGCCTCTGTACCTGGGAATATTCATGGTGGTGGATGAGGAGAAGAGGAAAAGGCTGGAAAGCGAGAAGGGTTAATGTACTGGTGCAATGGGAGGTGTTGGGAGGAGTGACAGAAATGTTTTGCAAGTGTTGCTTTTTCTTCTGTTCACTTTTCTACCACCCTGGCAGCAGCCTCAGCCCTGACACATGGGATGAGGCCCAAAGCTTTAGTGAAGGCAGGTGGGAGATGGTGGTGCAGCGCTCCTGAGTCTCAGGGGCCCTTTGTCTCTCAAGGCTTTCAGCTTTCTCTGAGGAGACACATCATCACCCAGACCTGCACTCTATAAAGGCTTTTGAAGTCTTCTGTTTGATGCATCACTGCCTCCATCACTCAGCACAAGACCTCTGGTTTTTTTTCCTTCCCCAGCAGCAGTTTCACCCACCTGGTATCACAACTGTGGATGAAACAACAGAACCACATGCCTCTGAATAAGTGGGGTTTGAGGAAGGCAGTTTCCTAGAGTAACCAGTATCTTCAGAAGGACTTAGCTGGAACAAAGATAAATGTTTCCCTCCCATATGCAAACTGGGCTTTATTTAATTTAATCATTGATGGTCTCAACTCTTCTGCTGTCATCTGGCTGCTCCACTCTAGAGCCTGTTGGTGCCATGGCCTCAGCTTCTTGCCTGTGGTGGATGCTTCATGGGCAGGCATGGGCAAACATGTGGGCTCTACCCTCTGATCTCCAATGCTCTTTCAGCACATGCGTACATCTCTGGAGAACCAGACAACCTCAGTGATAAGTGCAAACTGCACTACTGTATTGACTGCTTACATTCAGACTCTTGGCACTGATGCCTAATGGAGATACACAACAGAAACCAATTTGGGTTTCAGATGCTTTGTTAAAGGCTTGAGAGGAGGTCTGGTTTCTGTACTAGTTAATAGTTTATATTTTCTCCAAAGGGCATGTGATTTCTGTTAATGGAGCAGCTGCATAGCACATAAATGTGCTGGGGGAGATGACCCAGCCTGGCTTGTGAGTAAGGATGTTTGAACAGCTGGTGTCCTCTTAAAACCCTGGTGAAACCGGGGTGCTTGTAGAGTTAATGTTTGACAGTGCACGAATTAAGTCATGTATGGTGTTAATCAAAGGAAGAAGTCATATGAAGGAGTGCCTCCCTGTACCAAGCCAATGAGCAAAGCAAACAAATGATGAATGAGAGTTAAGGCAACACTTCAGGATGTATCTAGAAGGAAATTTCTGAGAAGCTATCTCCAGTCTCTGATTATCTTGCTACTTTTGGGTCAGGGAACTGTGAACATGATGAACTGTGCAAGATCAATAATAAAAAATCCACTCCCCTTGGATCGTGCAATTTCTGCTGTGCAAGCAAACAGAATTTCACCTGACTGCCGGGAAGGAAAAGCTAATTAAAGAACTGTTATATAATTGGTCTAGGTTCCTCTTTATCTAGTAGTCAGCAGCAGACAAGTGAGCCTGGAAAGAAAATTCTGGAGAGATCATAGAATCATAGAATTACCAAGGTTGGAAAAGACCTCCAAGATCATCCAGTGCAGCTGTCCACCTACCACCAATATTCCCCACTAAAGAGTGTGCTGTAATACAACGCCTAAATGTTTCTTGAGCACCTGCAGGGATGGTGACTCCACCAGCTCCATAGGTAGCCCATTCCAGAGCCTGAACACTCTTCTGGGGAAGTTTTCCCTAACGTCCAACCTGAACCAGAATCTGAAAGATGCAGCCCCTGCTTGTCATACTCCTTGATTTAAATTTTATAGGTGTGTAAGGTGCAACAGGGATATCAGTTATGAGAGGTGTCTGAGCTCTGCAGGAAAGAGGCAAGTTGAAATGGACAATCAGTGTTCCAACAACCCCTGTGTGTGAGAGAAGTCAGGATTTAATCCGTCTGTGTCTCCTGATGTCTTGCATGGTGGAAAGCCAGACAGTAAGGCACTGATGTGTTTTTGCTAGGGCATAGCTAAACAGTTGTTGCCTAGGCAGCTAGAGCAGTGTGTGTTAGTTAGCAAAGGTGTTCTGTGGGCAGAAGGAAGTTGGCTTTTTGTCTGTGTCCTGCATGGGCATCTGTGACTGGCTGATGTCTGGCATAGTCCCCTGGGATACCCATGTGTCACCTGAAACCTCCCTCCTTGTGCCTGCAGTGCCTCCAGAGCAGACACAGCTTTGCATCGAGGTCAGGGGGCCTCGCTGTGGCCACTCTGGGGGAGCATTCACTGCGTGTTTCCTGGGCTGACAGCTCCACTGGAAAGCTTTCTGCTTAAGATCTAAGAGACAAGAGTGCAGCGTCTGTTACAAAGAATTGCCCTTGTCCTCTTCAGTCCCTATCACTTCTCAGTCTGACATGCTCAAGTTACTGAATCAGTGCTTTTAGAGGCTGCATCATTCGTTTTATTTGTGCGTAGTCCTGGAGTTGCAAGCTGCCAAATATCTGTCAATAATCAACCAGAGGATATCTTATCTTTTTCTTTTTTTTTTTTTTCTAACTTGGTCAAACACAATGTAAGGGCTAACAGACCGTGAATAACATTGTCGTAAAAAAAAAAAATAAAAACAAAAAACAAAACAAAAACCCAAACAACAACAACAACAAAAAACCAAACCGACAAACACATCCTCTGCAAATGTGTCCCAGCTGTTGCTAGGCTGAATTTATGACAGCAATATATAACTAAACTGTTTTCAAGAAGGGAGTTACAAAAACACTGTGCTGGAAGTTGTGGGTCCAGCAAGAGATTTGTGCTTTCTGGCCTTTGGGAGGCCAACTGAAGAAGGAAAGGTATGGGAGGTGATATAAATGATGACTAGGGACTTTGCATTGTTTCTGCCTGCAGCCAGCCAGTTGTGCTGGGTGCCTGACCTGGCACAGCCCGTGGGATTTGCAGTCTCCATGTTCAGTGCAATGGCTGTCTGGAAAAGTAATGCTTGAGAAGCTTAATTTATAACTAATATATATATTAGTGAGAGTGATTATATATATATGATTATAATTAAAAGGTTTATTAGGGTATATATATGTATACTCTATAAGTGATAGAAAAGCTCTTCATTTTTTTCCTTCTGTACAACAAGATGTAGATAACACATTTGATATGTTGGCTGAGATGTTAACTCCTCTGCATTAAGGGAACCGGAATTCCCACTGATTTCTGAATGAATTTGGACTTGAGTTCAGCCTTCTGGTCATCTTCTGATCAGGCCTCATTTTGTTGGCTGGTGGAGCTCTTGTTTCTTTGATCGTTTTCCCTCTTCTCCAGATTTTTCTCATGTTATGTGTTTAAGGGATCTGAAAAATCTTAAGTTAGTACTTTTCCACTCTCAAAATATGTCATGAAAATAATAGTTCAAATAAATCAATAGAAATTGGTTTTGATTTGCATAATTCTGATGTTTGAAACTCAAGGTTTTTTTGTTTTTGTTTTTTGTATTTTATTTTAAGAGGTGCTCTCTGGGCATCCCAAAAGTGCAATTTCTACAGGCCCACCAGACTTTGGGATCTGAACTCAGATTCGTGGTTTTATGGGAGAGAATTTTGCCTTCCAGAGAGTGCGGCCTGCTGTGATATTTGACTGACAAGGAAGATATATTGATAGCATGCTCTGGAGAAGTGACTGCTGAAATAAACCGTCAGTCAAGTGTGTGACTCCTTGTCATCCAAGGGGTCTGGGCAAAATGTACAGCCACCAAATAACAGATTTATTTGCAGTGTTGTTGCATCTGCAGTAAATCTCACGTCAGCTGTAACAAGCCAAAGGCAAAGCTATTCAGGCATGTTGCAAGAATGACTTTCACTGTGATAGGAAATCCTTTCCTGATCTCAGGTAGGCAGTAAGAAGTGCAGAAACACCCAGAGAATAAAAATAATTTGGTGGGAGTAAATAGCATCAAACACTTTATTGGGCTGGGATGAGGGAGGGGGATGGGCTCATTACCAAATTTACTGCTGGTTTGCCTGCTGCTCTTGTCATATTTTTCTTTTCTTCCAAATGTGTTGAGTATGGTATGTGTGCTTTCCAAAGATAAGGGGTTTAATTTTGTTTGTTTCAGAATATACATCAAAAAAATGGCTGTTCCTCCCTTTTCCGTCTCTAGTGGCTCATTTACAGCATAGTTGTGGTGCTATAGGCCTCCACGGCTTCCAGTTATGTCTATTCCTTGTCAACTGGAATATACAGATCCCCCTCTTCTCTGGAATGGACTGCTGGATGCAGTGTTGTAATTTCATTTTGAAGGAAGGGAAAGACTTGTGTCTCCTGGCATGCAAGAAAGCTAAAAGTGCCATGGGATTTGAGCCTCTCAATTTTAGCTTTGTGACTTTTCTTATTACTGGCTTCATGATTCATTATTCTGATCAAACCAGCTTCCAAGCAGTAAATAGCAGGAGGGAAAAATGTGTCATGTTGATAGCACGATAAAAGCACTGTCCCTCAGCTGAGGGGAGTGTGAGCTAATTCCATTGCAAAAGAGATGGCTCATCCTATTATGTAGTGTCACGCCACCAGGAACTTCGAGGCAAAGAGATGAGAGAAAGCACAGAAGGAAGATAGAAGAATGAGTAACTCAGGCTCTGATTCAGGCGAGTGCATGTACCGCTCCCTGCAGTCCTCCCAGCACAGGCACATCTGAAAGCAGGAGAATGGATGTGTCCCATGCCTAGCCTGTGGGCCCATCACAGTGTGTTGCAGCAGTGGCTCTCACCTGGGCTTTTTGGTTTTCTGATGGCCTGGGTTGCCAAGCATACCTACAGATTGGTAGCTAGCTCCCCAGTAAGAAATGTCAGATCAGCGCTGAGACTGGCAGTGATGGCAGGGCTAATTCTGTGCATCTCCAGCATGTCTGGGAGTCTTCAGCCCTCCCACAGGAGAAGACAAGATTTAGGTCTCTGTACTCAAGCACAAGGTATTGTGGTTGCAGCTTGGCAGATGCCTGCCAGTTTCTCTGTGAACATAACTTGCAATCTGGGAGCCAAGATAGCTGTGCAGTAGCAGTGTAGCTGTCACATGCTCATTTGCCTAATGAGCCTAAGCCTTCAGAAAGCAACTAGTACAAGTAAATGTGAAACTAAGCTTTGACTCCATGGATTCAACACAGTGGAACTGGACTTTAGGTGTGAAAGAACAGCAAACCAAACTCAATGAAGAATAGCTGCCTGGGTTGGGGATGTTGACTGGCTGTGTTTTGGCTAGCAGCTCTCTCCCATTACAGTTTTGTTGCCCTCTGTTCTTATTCATAGTGCCAGCTTCATCTCACAGTGGCTCACCTAGCTGCTTTCTCCCAGGTAAACCCATTGCCAGCAGCTCACAGGCCCAGGGCAGCTCTTGGAGCAGGGCCCAGCTCCCTCGTACACTCAGGGTTCCACGTAGCCACTTGCTTTTGTCATCCCTCTGTATGACGTGCTATCACCAGGCATCTTATCAACATTAGCACTGCCTTGAAGGGAGCTAATTTATGCGATAAGGGCTTAATGTTCATTTCTAAAGCTGTACCAGCAATTCGTGCTCAAAAGTAAGATTACAGGATCAAAAACTTGCAGGACGTTTACCTTGGATAGTATTGTACTCTTGTAAATGGTGTACATGACATAAATCTCTTATGAGGGTGTCATTTAACAAGGAAGTAAGGTACTGCATATATTGAGTATTTCACATTTTTATTATGTGGAGTTTATTATTTTAATGAATAACTGAGATTATGGAGCAGTACTGTTGAGCGATAAGGTGACATTGCTTGGCTAAGTCCATTGGCCCTGGGTGAAGTCTCAGCTATGACTTCAGAGCTGGAAGGGCAGCCCTGCTGTTGCTTCCTACCATGTGAGGGATAGTGGGAAGGCCTACCAGGTCATCCTGACAATAGCAGGACTTTAAGTGTTACTGGCTTGTTTTTATGAATAAGCCAAATCTCTCTAGTTGCCCTTTATAAACAAGCAGCTTGAGCAGTCTGTTTACATTGAGATTTGTATTAAAAAATGAAGGACATTTCTCCATCATCTTCTACTTCAATAATGAAAAGCACAGCTACAGTAAATTCTGGAGGAGTGTTGTATCTCCACAGATTTTTAGTTCAGTACAGCAAACGCCCTTAAACTTGACTTAATTTGACCTTAATTTGTTGACTTTTTCCACCTGCAAAATGTCTCAGATAAGGCTGAAAAAAAGAGAGGGGAAAAAAAGCCTAAAATTAGATTGCCAGGTGCTGCAAACTTGCACAAACTTCAACAGACTGTACATCTAATCTCTGTTTGATTCATGGTGGTGAGCAACTCATTTGGAGATGTATTAACCTTGCACAGATACGTTTGTCAACTGCTCCTCTCTTTGCTGTGGATTTGGGGTTTTCAGCAGTGGGAGCAGATGACTTGGCAAGAGACAGCATTGGTGTCTGGAGGGTTCCAAGAGTCAGATTACAGAGAGATCTGTCTAGAAAGATGCAATTATGATTGATCTAGCCTGGGGCAGGGAAGTGGATGAGGCTGACTGGGTTGGAGGGCCATTCTTGTGCTCTCCTTGCAATGATCTGGCTCAACATGTGTGCTTACCACGTCAGGGAGTGGCAGAGACAGGACTGCTCAGAAAGTATCATCAACTGGCTTTATATGTGGGGATGGGTGAAAGAAGATGGGAGTGGTGTGACTGGGTCTAATCATAGAATCTTAGAATGGTTTAGGTTGGAAGGGACCTTTAAGATCATCTAGTTCCAACCCCTGTAATAGACAGGGACGCTTCTCTCTAGGCCAGGTTGTTCACAGCCAGCCTGGTCTCGAGTTCTTCCAGGGTGCGGGCATCCACAGCCTTGCTGGGCAACCTTTTCCAGTGTCCTTTCATAGAATCATCATAGAATGGCCTGGGTTGAAAAGGACCACAGTGATCATCTCATTTCAACCCCCTGCTGTGTGCAG
>JAOWBP010004220.1:654075-683970 GCA_028571105.1 Tragopan temminckii | reverse complement strand
CTGGCCTTGAATGCCTGCAGGGATGGGGCATCCACAGCCTCCTTGGGCAACCTGTTCCAGTGCCTCACCACCCTCCTCTGGACCCACTCCATAAGCTCCACATCCTTTGTGTCCTGGGGGCCCCAGGCCTGGGGTCTGTGATGGGACACTGAGAAGCTTCGTTCTCCTTCCTTTCATTCCTTTCTGAAGAAGCATCCCACCTATCAGTGGATGGTGTGAGCAATGCACTGCGCTCCTGCTGACAGCGCTTCGGATAGTTACCCCTCATTCCCTCTTTTCCGTTTTTCAAAATGGAAGCGTGCCTCTACCCAATGAGGTTACAGACTTGCCTAGTCCTTTATTGGCAGTAGCAGTGGCTGCAGTGTGTAAAACAAGCATGCAGGGTTGCTTCCTTCTGGGATGTGTCCTCCAGGTCCCCAGTGAAGATGTGGTTTCTGGTGTCTGTCCACTGCTTCATAGCTTCTGATGGACTTTTCTGTGAATTTGTCCATTGATTAGTGAACCCTCGTAAGCTCTTGATATCATTGGTGTCTGATGACATTAAAGTGGATTTATAGGTTGTGCTTGAAGTCTTCTGTAATACTTTCTTTTTCTGGGCTGAAAAGTCCTGTTCTGAAAGCTTTAATCAAACATATTCTGGCAAAGCCCATACTCCTGAATCTCCTCATAGTCAGGTCTCCTCCTTTTGCTTTTGTGTTAGAAGAAGGTGAACTCTGAAATGTCAGTTTGGAGATGCTGTGTTTGAGCGGAGTGGTACGAGTCAGAGCTGTATTTGACCAGCTCTGTTTACCTAAACACGCAGTTCCTCACAAGCACTATTAATTTCAAAGGCTGCCTTATCTCATTAGTGTCTGAAAGAGAGGTGTCTAAGAGGGTGTTTGCACAAATGTGAGGTTAAAGTAACGGCACTTCTGTAGCTGTGTTGCAATGGCTATAACTGCATGGTTGTCCCTGATCTGCCTTGGCATCTCAACAAAACTTTTTTAAGATGCTGTTTTATGCCAGACACTGGCTTTCTGTCATTCTCTCCTCCTTATTATTATCCCAGAACTGGGCTGCTCTAGGCCCTGCAGTTGTACAGCAGGCACCTTCTTGCTGAAACAGGAGGGAAATGTGTTGGTTTTGAGTTACAGTCCAAAAGCTAAATGACAAAGTCCAAACCACACTTTTGCCTGGGAGCCTCTGCCCTTGGCTTGTGATGGGAGTTCTTCAGCCTGATGCCCATGACAAGCATGTGTGAGGAGCTTGTAGCCCCTTCAGGAGGAGGGAATGCCTTCATGTCTACTGGGGAGGCTGCTGAGAAGCAACTGTTCTATCTCTGAGCAGCAGATCAAGAGCATAACACGGTCTATTATTATGAATGATAATTTATAAATGGAAAAAATAGAAAAGGCAGATTAATTGAAAGCCCCAGCTCTGTTTCCAGATCCAACTTGGGGCTCTTGCATGCCTAGTTAGTTTGCCTTTATGAACTGAATAACTTGGGAAAATGTAGGTTTATTGCTTCACTCTGCTGCTCCTGAGTAAGCTCACCCCAGACCTTCAGGTGGGGCAGCTCCAAGTCTTTCCATGAAGAGAGCCAGGAGGAAATGGGGTCTTCAGCTTGGTCAGATTATCCGAGCACTCTCATTTTTCCGGAGCAATGATCAGTGGCCCTTTTGAGTAACCAGAAAAGCTGTGACTTCTGCCTATACAGGACAGAGGATGCAAGGACAAAGAATGTTTCATGGTTGTTTGTTCAGATGAACATGTCAAGCCTGAACTATGAATTAGTTGTGGTGGTTTAAGTTAGCTTTTATGATCAATAGAATAACAATTGTTATTTAATCACAAATGACACCAAGTTGGCAGGAAGTGTTCATCTGTGTGGGGGTAGGAAGGCCCTACTGAGCGATCTGGATAGGCTGGATCTCTGGGCTGAGGCCAATGGGATGAAGTTCAACAAGACCAAGATGCATACTTCTGCAAAAGGGCTGATTATATTCTGTCTATCAGCTGGAGATAATTCCAAGGTAGTTCACACAGCATTGCTTGCTTCTGAGGTAGCTGGTGAATGGCCAGTTATGCAGACCGCTGTGGATCTTGTTATGCATAATAACTCCAAATTGTTATATCATGCTTTCTACTCATAGATCCCCAGGCACTTTGCAGAAGTATACTCACCTATGTTTTCAGAGGGCAGAGGAGGCATGCAGAGTAAAGATATTCATCTGAAGTGGGCCAGTGGCGGGCTGTGGACTAGGTCTTCCTAGTTCCAGCTATTTTCCAATAGCTCTTCTGCTGCTCCCAAGGTAGCTGATCAGCTATTTGGCTTGCATAGGACAGGGAAAATTTCTAGATCAATCTAATGAAGATCCTTGGTGAAAGTGAAATGAATGCAGACAGAGAGGAACTCTTAATGTGTGGCATTGGAAATAAGTGTAGCTGATATTTGAGTGAATGCCTAGACTGATTCAGTCTTGCAGCTGGCAAAGTGCGTGCTGTTTATTGTGAGAATGAGGTATCTCTTGTCTCTTGTAAGAAAACCCTGCCATTGCTGGACCTATCTTCCAAATAGAGACTTTTGGGGTGAAATAAACTTCACTTTGTGAGACTTTCCTGAGGCTGCCCCTTGCCTCCTGCCTAGAGTTCTTCCATCCTGGACTGCCAGAAGAACAGAACTGTGCAGCAGACTGAACCTGCTGAGGACTGTGCCCTGATGTGCTGCAGCCGTCTCGCTTGATGGGAGGACACGCAGTGGGTGATGCTGCCAATATGTCTGCTGAGGGACAGGGCAGGTAGGACATTTCTGTGCTAAATTTAATGGCAAAATGTGGAATGAAAAAGGTTTCCCATTCAGGGTAGTGTATAGTCCTAGGTTTTGGCACAGGCTGGTGAAAGAGACCAAGATGCTAGTGCAGGAAACTGGATCTTTGATTTGTTTTTTTCCTTCCTTAAGGCAATGAGCAAGTACTGGCAGCTCAGGAAAAATGAAAAGTCACTTTTTAGCAGCAATATTATTTCTAGTTTCTGAATGGTAGTAACAAAAGCATTCACCTGTGCAGAAGAAAAGATCCTTGCAAGAGTTGGGGCACAAAGGGAGAATCATTGGTTTCAATTTATAGATGCAGAGTTGAACAGAGAAAGGATAAGTGACCTGCTCCAAACCAGCAATATCAGGGGAGATCTGACCCTGCTCCAGTGCCACTGCTTGCAGACTTCATGCAGATTTTCACCTCTTTCCTTCCTGCAGCAAAACGTGCTCTTGGAGCTGGTCCATCAGCTAGGGAGAGGCTCACAGCTTGCTGTGCCAGGGCCTCTGCCAAGTGACTCCATTAAGAATTGCTTTCACGATTACAGTGCTTATGCAAAAGAGGAGCAGGCTTTTGGGAGGATGTTTATATAACTTGGATCCTTTATCTGGCTTGGGTATCTCCTCATCACTTGCATTGAAGAATTGTTTTCCTTAGTGGCTGACTAAACTGCTAAATCCCGCTTTGTGTAACCCTATTTACCTTCTGTACCTGGTTAACCTTTATCATATTTGCAATTGTGTTGGGAAAGTAGCATAAACAGAGAGAGGTGGGTGGTGAAGGCAAAGGCTAGCCAGAGAGAGCCAGCAGTGTCCTGCTTGCCAAGGGCCCACAGATAAGAGGAGATGTGTGCCAGGCAGTGAGGTGCAGGAAAGCAATTGCCTAATTTGTGCTGATAAGCACAGTAGCTGTAGGAGTTTTCCATGCCTTTGTGGGATTGACAGAAGGGCTGAAGCTTAAGCTAAATAGTGTGAATTCCAAACTCTATGGAAATTGTTGGTGGAGAAATGAGTCCTCAGGGCTGGCTCTGTCAAGCAGTTGCCCTTGGGTAACTTGGCATTTGGGTCAGTGCTATCCTTCTTCCCAAAAATATACCATATATTCTTCCCAAAATATACCCAAAGCACCATTACCACACTGTTGTGCTCAGCCTACATCTGTGTGCATCCCATTGTCTTCTGTGTTAAGATGCTTGGAGGATCTGTTTTCTGTGAGCTACAAAAGAAGTTGTCTGTCTGATGGAAAGGGCCTGGCAGAGACCAAAAGGTTTACCTCTGCTGGAATGATAGCACTGCCTGTGTTCTTGTTGCTGTGTCCCTTATTACTAGGAACAAGAGAGTTTCCAAAGGTTTAAATAAGGGAAGCTCCCCATTTTTCTGAGATCCTGCTATATCCATGGGGCTCACTTGGGGTAGGTCTTGAGATGGTTTGTCAGTCTGGTCACACTGCCCCATGGAAGTTGCACCGGTCCTCTTTGCCTCTCTGGGAGAAAAAACGGTTTGGCCTCGAGAATATTTATCAATGAGGAAAGAAAATTCTACATGGACAGATGTTCTTCTTCCCTCTCATTGTAGAATCTGTTTCTGTGCCATACCTTTTTGTCTGCAAAATTCCACAGTAATTGCACTCCTAGAAAAACACTTAGACTAGGTTAGTTTTACGGATGGATCTTGCATGCAGTTTGGATTGGATTATGTTGAGGTCAGGTCTTCCTTCTGAAAGTTCAGATATGTTTCCTAGGACGTGTGACTGTACACCTTTTAGACTGAGCAGCTGAGGAATTGATTAATTGCTATGTGATATCTGTTCAAGTTTTTTTTCCCTAATATTTGTCTAAGATTCAGAAAAAGAACTGAAGGAAAATTTTCATGGGTTAGTTCATTAAAAAAAAAAATATACAAGGATTTCTATACTTGTGGAATATCCAGGGCATTTGAAAGAATTTCTCAGCACTGGAACAAACACTGGTTGCTGAGATCTGTGTTGTTTCATCGCTGGATTCACTAGGCTGAATGCTATGAAAAGGAAATCAGAGCTCCCTGGTTTGTGTCACTCTTGTTTAATTGAATGTGATTACTTGTTCTCTGAAACTTTGTTCTCCTCAGGAAGCTGTGTTAATCTGAATCATGTAATTTGAACCAAGTGCCTTCCTCTTCCTTTGAAAATTGGGTTTGAAACCCTTACTTCCAGTTAGATCTGAGAGGGCAGGAGTGGCTTCCCCTGGTTTTGGAAGGAAGAACAAAACACTGCTTGCCCTTAGGACAAGACTTCTGGGTCCTGATGTCCTGAAGCAGGAAGAAGAGGGATGAGACCCCAAAAGAAATCCTGGAGTGCCAGTGTGCCCAGTAGGTGGTGAGGCAGAAAGCTCACCTACCTCCTTGACCAAGGAAGCCTAGATTTGCTCTGGGAAAAGGGAATCCAAGAAACCTTCCATTAGTAAAATGTCATGATGGCATTGCCTTGAGGATAAAGGACTAAAGGCTAGACAAGCAGCAGTCTTGTGCTTGGTGCTAGCCCAAGTGGTGGGTACAGACTTCTCATGGCTCCTGTATCAGTGCTGTAACTTCCAGACTCCCATAGAAATGCTTCTGGGTTGCAACAAGTAGCACACTTAAACTTTTTGCATTTGGAGAGAAATGGAGTAAAATAAAAAGCTAGAATTGAGTTCAGCTGCCTAAACAGCTTGCTGTACAGTAAGCTTTTGGGAACTTGTCTTCAGAGGAGTCTGTATTGGTCTACATCTAATCACAGGCTGTATGGTAACTGTTGAGTCCCAGCCTGAACCACTAATTGAATACCTGGAGAAAGGACCCGGTCAGCCCTGGGAGCACAGGTGAAGGCAATTCAGCTGTGAGACTGGAATGGTTGGAGCCTGACTGCACCTCTCTTAGACCTCATTGAAGGGCTGACCCCCACTGGGGAAGGGTCTCTGGTTGGAGATTCTTCCTTGTGGAGTCTTTCCTGTAAGCCTAGATCCTCAGAGATGGGTGAGTACTTTTACTTTCTGTTTGAAATACCATCCTACCTGTGCCGGTCCCTTTGCTGTTATGCTCCTGTATTGCCCTTCCACCATGTTGATCTTTCCAATTGTAACACAGGCCCTTCTGCTACTCTGTGACTTCCCAAGAGCGTGTGTTGTGGTGGATAGAGCAGTAGGGTACAACTGATACAACTGTGCCTTGGCAGGAAATGATTTGGTGCAGAACAGTTACAGTGGGAAATGCTTTAGTGTAAATGCTGGATTTAAACCCTTATCCATGTTCTAATTTGCTTGATTAAACAGAGGGGTAGATGCTCAGGTTTGCAGCTGAGCCAGTTTTAAACTAAGCAAGATCCCAAACAGCTGAGCAAAGCATCATCCCAATGCCGAATTGCAGGCTGGTGCTAAATCCCTTCTAATAATTTACATCCCAGTATAGCTTTTCTTTAGTCATCTGCCTTTGTCCGTAAAGTTCCAGTAGCTTAATGTAAACTCTTCCAGCTACCTTGCTGCTAACAGACTCGTGACAGTACTTAACCATTTACATTGTAGGTAAGAAAACAGATTTAAGTCGTATTGCTGATTGCATCAGTACTGAATTTACCCTTAAGCTGTCCATGGGAGCTGAACGTGGGTTGTATCTGACTCTGCCTTCATTGAGTTAGTATGAAGCCTGTGTTACAAACATCTTTGTATCTTCAAAATGTGTCTTGTTCTCAACTCATTTGAAGTATTAACTTGTGAGCTGACACAAATAAACCAAAAGACATGAGAGAAGTAAATGCATGGATGACTCTGGTGTTTCTGTTGGTTGTACAAGATACTTGGCTCTGATAACAGCAAACTAAGCGCATCAAAACCAGTGTCTTCTACCTTCTGGTTGCAGCTCCAATCTCATCTTTACATCCATGTTTGTGGTTCATGGTTGCTCTATCAGTCTGAGATAAATACTGTGTTTGCTAAAGGTGGCTGAATGTACAGACTCCTTGTATCTGGCAGGAGCAGAGCTGAACACCACTCAGTTCCAGGCCTGGCATGTAGCTTAGACATGAAAGACTGGAAGCCATGGGAATTTGGTACCAAGAATATCGTGCGTTTGAACAAAGGCCAATTATTTTGAACTCTTTTATACCTGATGTGCTGTTAGCAGTGGGAGCATGACCTGTATATCGTTCCTCTTTGGACAAAGCCTTGCACAGCCCTGTGTCGGAGGTAATGTGGCTGATGCAAACAGCAGGAAAGAGGTACAGTAAGAGAGCCCGTGCTCAGCTGTGCATCTGCTTCTTGGCTTCTTAGCTGTGTACAGTATTGTCGGTGACTCTTTGGAGAGAAGTAACTGCTTTGTTATGTTTCCAAGACACCTGGAGCAGAGCAAGGGTGAAGCAAATAGACTTTCCAGAGGAGCATTGCCCCTTCCTGCTTGCTGAGTTTGAAACAGACTTGTGCTGTATTTGCTGAGCAAAGAACTGCAGCTCCTCACTGGTCTGTAACAAGCCTAGTCTAAGTAGTGGTCTGTATGGGATTTTGTCAGCAGCTAACTTGCTCTTTCTTTTTTTAATCATTTAAGAGAAGTTACATCCCAGAAAATGCAAGCTCGGTGGAAATTCAAAGTCTGTTCTGGACTTTGTGAGTTTTTCAGAGCAAGCAGCAGCCAAGCATATAATCCTGTCTTCTCACACCTGTGACTTTGTCCTTCTGTCCTGGCATGAGTTTGATCGTGAGGTCTGCGTTCTTCCTGGGCTGGCTCCTTTCAGAAGCTGGTGGGAAGGGAGATGCTGGGAGGCTGTTGAAGAACAGAATACCAAGACACTTGCAGTTGTTAAGTAATTAGGTTTACTTGCAAAGAAAGCCCAAAATTATAGGGAATGATTAACAGTGGCAGAGATTGGATATTGGCACAGCTAGGCTTGGCTTTTGGTTGGAGTGGTGGTGAAATTGTGTATAAATGTCAAGACTCCGTTCTGAAACTGTAGGGGTACAGTCTGGTACCAGCCTCAACCTTTTTCCACGAGGCTGTGAAATTCCTTCTGGTTGAATGCCAGTGTGAGATATAGAACATTTCCAAAATCAGCCTGCCTGTTGGGTGTGAGAGAAATTTGCTTGTTTCCCTGACAATTACCGTTTTGTTTCCTGGCCTGTAAGATGTATGTCCAAGAGAACAAATAGATTTCTGCCCATCTGTGTTTGGGCAGAAAGGATCAATTTGAAATTTCATTGTACTTGTAGTTTTAAGAAGTTCCTGGAAAAAAATGGCAATCAAGGAAGGGTAAAATGTCAGATCCTTGTGGTTGTTTCCTTCCAGTGCTTCACTTTGGGATATTGAGCCATCACTGAGGTCTCACACAGCTTGTGGCACCTTGTCCAGACCAGGGCCCTGTGAATGCACCCACATGAATGCACCAACCCATGTCTCCTCCTTCATTCTGCCGAAGGTATGGAGGTAAGAGGATGCAGCTGCCTTAAGTTCTGTAGGTGATTAACAGGAGCTGAAAGGACACATGTCCCTTGGGATGAGGACTGTGAGCAAGGTGTATGGGTGTGCTTTTCCTCATTCCTGGGTGCTGGGGAGAGCTTCCAAGGCTGTTCAGAGCTTCAGCAAGCTGCAGAGGACTTGGTTTTGTTACATAATTTAACCCTCTCTTATTCATCACTACTGACCTTTGTAACTCTCTGCAGTTATTGTTTAAATTGTTCCTGTCATCAGGATTACTAGAGCTGCTCCCAAAACCTGACAACCCACAGACCGTAACAACTCCTCACTCCTTTTTTTTTCTCATCTGTTCAAGCTGTAATGGAAGCATTTCTCTTCCTACACTTTCTTCTGCTTGCATTAAGTTTTCTTCTAATGCTGTGTTCCTGCTGGCCTGTGTATTACAGCCAGCTCCTTGCTACGGCCTCTGGTGAGCAAAATGATTCCATCCTTTGATATTGCTGTGCCAGAGGATTTCTTTTTCTCCTAGCTTGTGTGTGTGTGTATATATGAATAGATGTTTGTTTTTGTACTTTTCAGCATGTGTGGATAGAGCAATTCAGCTTCCTAGCACTGCCATCCCAATCCCATGTTGTGCTCTGTACAGCAGTGTTTCTTCCTCTCCCTGTTCCCCATCTCTCCTTCATCCCCAGACATACACGTTGTCCAATTCACTGTTCATGGTCTGCACTGGAATGGAAGCCAGGGGGTGCGTGCAACTTCACCTGGGAGAAGCAGTTGCACACCAACTTGTTGCACACTTGTGCAGTCACAGTTATGCTTCCTAGGCAAAGCTTCATTTGCCCTCTCAGCTGTGATGTAACAAAGCTGGTACTTGGCTTCCAGCCTCCTTTTAGTGAGGTTGCTTATGCATGTGAATTTAGGCACACCATTAAATGTTCTGAGTATGTGGCTAAAAATTCTGTGAGATTAAGCCTTATCCTAGGTGTTCTATTTTGACCTGAAGTGAAAACCCGTGTCTTTCAAAGCAAGCCACCCTTGTAGCAAAAGTTTAAAGGGTTAAAAGGGTCTTGAAATATAGAAGTCTGAAATATTCCTCAAATCAAGATATTAGAAGCACAGAAGAAAATTGATAATGAACCTGTATTTTCCTGTGTGCACACAACCTTAATGAGAACCAGCCCTCCTGCAGAGAAAGGAGTTTAATTTTCCTGTCTCTTCAGACTGCCTGAGAATGTACCCATGAGGTCAGTGGACTTGCCACGACTGGAAACTTCATTGAGGGTACCTGCCAATTCACTGAAGAGCCATTGACAGGAGCTAATTTCATTTGTCATTGGTCTGGTAAGCAGGCTGTGAAGCCTGATGAAAGGCTTCTTTTGAGTGTGATAGATCAACAATACAGGTTGGATTTGCACAAACATGTTTCAGCTTTGCACTCTTTCATGTTTGTTCACAGGACTTAAGGGCTTGAGGAAGCAAGCTGTATGCGTGTGAAGTGTTTGCCCAGTCATCCCAGGATTTTCCACCCAGTCTCTGAGTTGGGTTAAGGAACAGAAGCAGATGAGTAAGTTGCTTATGGCGGCTGCTATGTCTGTCTGTTACAGACTTGTCTCCCTTTTCTGAACAGGCTGGCCTGTGCATGCAGAATCTGGAAACCTGACCAGACCTTTGCAACACAAGCCCTGATCTGAGAAGGTGTTTGGGACAGGTGGAGTTAAATATTGGAAGGAAGTTTCCTTGCTTGGAAAGGTCTTGCTTGTTTCCTGACTGCAAGCATGCTGACAGGCCATAAAATATGAACAGCTGGTGAATGACAATAGAATTCTCAGTCTCTCATCTGTTTTTTCTTTCTGTCCCATGCCTGCTTTCTTTAGTGATTTCAGGTGCATCCTGAGAGATGCATCCCAAGACTGCCATGAATCTAAATGCAACCTATCTGTGCAGGCCTAAGTCCCCACAACAGCTCTGTCTCACTGCCTGCCAGGACTGCATAACTTAAACGACATTATTGCTATGCAGGAGCTCTCCTTGAGCTCACTGCACAAAGCTGTAATGAGTGGATAATTTGAGACTTTTATCCCTTGCTTGTGCTTAGCTGTTATCTTAACCCTCCTGCCTTTGAAACCCAAAGACAGTTCTTGCTGTTGCTTGGAACATTCATAAGGTGAAGGGGGCTGTCAGGGCATCTTTTAATTGTCTGCTGTGGCTTCCTTTCAGACAGCCCACCTTGAGTGCTCTTATTGACAGAGAGGCTAGTAGGCATTGCTGATGGTATGCATGTGTCTTCTTGTTAGAGGATAAACAGGCACATATGAGTGGCTCAACAGTGAAATGCAGCAGGATGTGAAAAATGGAGTTTCTAGCATCTCTTTTAGAGTAACCAAAAATAAGCCACAACTCTATCATTTTTTTTTCTTTTTCCTTGTGTACTCTGTGATGTTGACATCTTCACTGCAACTGGTCTACACACAGAAATGGGATTTATCCTGAGCTTTCATCTCCCTCTTACTACAATCTGATTACCTTTCTTCTTCTAAAGAGTGCCTAGATTACTAACAGTTTCTCATCTTAACGCATGCTCCGTTGTATGCTTAGGAAAGGAAGCCATTCTGCCAATGTTTCCCTCAGCTTTGTGAACCTGCTTCTTAGCCAGAGATACCCAGCCTTCTCCCATCAAGTACTGCTGAACCCCACTGCAGGCTAAAAAGGGATTTGACTAGCTCCAGACAGACCATCTGGTTTGCTTCTCTATGACTTGATGGAAACTTGGGAAGGTGTCATATAACAGGAAAGAACTTTGATTATTAGAAATGTCCAGGTTTCGGTTGAGAGATGTTTTGGTTATTACTGAACAATGGGATTGCTCCCAAGGCTGGATTGGTCCATACTGCTCAGCAAGAAAGAGCCACTGCCTTTATGGCATGGCAGCAGGGAGTGTGGTGGAGCCAGGGCAGCTGTCCTGAATTAGGATAGGGGTTATTCCATACCACCTGACATCATGCAGAAGGCTATAAAGCTGTGTGTGGTGCAGATGGGGGCTGCTAGGGGGGGAGTTGGCTGGGTGGTGAGATGCTGTGTTGCTAGCTGGATGTCAGTCAGCAAGCAGTTGTGTCAGCTGGGTGGTGAGTAACTGCATCGTGGATACAAATGTAGGTCACTCTGAAAGTAATGTCTCCTATGTATTTCCATGGAAACTACAACAAATACAAGGAGAAAAATAATGCTATTTGATAGATCAAGTTCCCAGCTACAAAACATTGTTTTTCAGCATAGTCACCATCTTTAACCAATTTGTGCAGGTGAACTGATCGAGACACTATTAGTTTCATGGTGTGATGTCTGTGCATGGCTGTTCGGAACATGGCTTGTCTTTCACATCACTATTGCCACTACTGAAATGCAGTGAGAGGTGGGCGGTGCACTCACATCCACTGTTTGGTCTCTGTAAACATTCAGCAAGCATTGACAAATGTCAGTGGGTGCCATTTTCCTTCATGGAGAAAATTCAGTTCCAGCCTTTATCTTCATGTGCACTTCCATATCGGATGCCATTTTGTCAGACTGTCCCTCTGCTGTCATATGTCACATGGTGACAATGCTAACAGAATGTAGGTGGAAAGGTTCAGCCTCTACTGCCATCCCACCAACATCTGCCTCTGATGCTGTGGGCTGACATCATAAAACAGGAGGCATTACTTTTGGAGCAACTCCCATATATTGTCATATTGCATTTTTGTTCTCACTTTCCTTTTCTGTCTCAACTGCAAGTTCTATTTTGTCTCTAATTCTCTTTCTGTCCCACTTGCGGGAGAGCGAGCAAATGGCTTTGTGGTGCTTAGCGCTCTGTGAGGTTAAACCACAAGAGAAGGCTGTGCTTTGGTTTGGGTGGTCCTGCGTGGAGCTACGAGTTGGGCTTTGTGGATCCCTTCTGACTCAGGATGTTCTGTGATTCTATGATTCTCATGGGGGGAAACAAAAGTGAGCTTTTTTTTTTCCTTCTTTTTTTCCCCTCTCTCTTTCCCTAGCTGGTTTATTTTGCTTGTAATTGGTGTAAGCCAGTAATGAGATTCATAAAAACAAGACCAGGGTGCTTGCTTTGTAGGGCAAACCCTGCAAAGAAATTGTGTGTGTGGTTGGGGCTATGGGCAGATAAGACTTTGCATTTAAGTAATGCTTCCTATTTCAAATGGTCACTGAAAAAGGGACAGGTATGCAGTTGTTGTCTTAGTTCAGAAAGTGCCTTCTCCAAGGCACTATTGAGGGATTGTTCCACTTCAGACTGTGAACCCCCATAGTTTTGGACAGCACAAGATAAGAAGGATATGAACTATGTCAATTTATTTATGGAACACTTTGACAATTGAACTATTAGACATTTTGATACGTTGTCCATCAGCAAAATTGAAAAAGTCTTGAAAAAAGCCTGTGCTGCTAAAGTGCATTTACTGTTTATAAAATACAGCTAATCCTAGTGAGTGGGAGCAGCCAGTATTGTCCGTAGTAGGAAAGAGTGAAAACAAATTATTTGTACTTCAGGACTTTCCTACCACCATGAAGAAACTGTGAACCTTACATAAAGAAGGGAGCTGAACATACAATTTGAGAATATGGTTTTACTACTACCAGAAGAGTGTGGGCTTTCATACAAAATTGTTTAAAATATGTTTCTATAAGATGTGTACTGGGTACTTTGTGAGTACGTGCTTTTATCTGTAGAACACTGTCCACTGTAACATTTTCCTGCATTTGACTGAAATCTCTGAAGGATTATTAAAAACAAACAAACAAACTGTGAGGAATAGGAGTGCTCAGCCTGCATTCCTTCTCCCCCTTTCTCTGGGGAACCCTTCCCTATCTTTCCCCACCTCTTGGTCTTGATGGTGTAGTAACTGTTCGCTTTGTCAAGCCCAGCAGGGTCCTAGTGGAAGTTTTTAATTCTCATCCACAACAGCTGGAGTTCTGTAGGAGGCTAAGCAAGTCATATGGACATCCGGGGAAGGGTGTGATGATCACTGTAGTTGTTTCTGTGGTGTTACTCATCAGGTGCAAGAATGGAGCAGAAGGTATGCAGACACTCATGGTGGGTGGAAGGAACTGCTTTGTGAAAAAGCCCAAACTGTCATCAGGTCTCTGTGGGAAGTGATTAGGATGGATGATCTGGGCAAAGCAGTACTATCTAGCAGAGGTGAGAGCAAAGACACCTTTCCTGGACATCAGAATGGCTCTCTGGATGTAGATTCAAGTGGGTGAGTTAGTGAACCATCCTGATGCGGGGCAGAAGAAAAAGCCAGTGTGGCCCAAGGCTCAAGCAGAAGCTGCTTACCTCTCTTTTAGTTTGTCAGATCCCTCATTGCTGCTGGGTCCTGGGCTGTGTGTGGGCACCACTGTTTGTCTGTCCTGCTTCCTACTCGTAGCATGCTGTAGACATCAGCTATTCTGTTACAGGTGCTCAGCTTCCTGTAAAGCTGGGGGAATTATCTGTGAGTGGGATGGCTGAGCCCTGGGGCAGATGCTCTACGGACATTTGTGAGGAAAAGTTTTTTTGTGAGGCTTCAGGCCATTTTAGGGAGGGTGATGTTGGTGGCTGCCCTGCGATCTTCTCACCTTGTGAGTGCCAGCTCATGCTATGTGGTTCTTTGGGAGTAAGGCAAAGGCACAGAGAAAAATGGAATGTACAAATGACTTGGCTGTGTATGTGGCCCTCATTAGCCATGTGTGGCTGGCTGGAGCTGTGTGGGGCTTGAAAAAGCTGTGTGGGCCCAGCTCCCCCATGCTTGCCCATTCTGAAGGCGTATGGGCCTGGGACCTTCAGATGTCAATCTCGATGGCTATACCATTGGTAACCTTTGTCCTACAGCAGGCTGGAAGTGTAACCTGGTAATAGAGTTAATTAGCTCATTTGTTAGAGGGT
Organism: Tragopan temminckii; assembly: GCA_028571105.1. Lineage (NCBI taxonomy): Eukaryota > Metazoa > Chordata > Aves > Galliformes > Phasianidae > Tragopan > Tragopan temminckii. The sequence continues at coordinate 669,853 of JAOWBP010004220.1, read as the reverse complement.
ATTTTGTGAAAACCAGTGCAACACTTTTTCCCTATCAGGCTTTGGGGTGATGCTCATCTCTGTGACACAGAAAAGCAAGTTCTCCTTCACTGGGTGGTGTTGGTACTGTTGTGTTGTATTTTTTTGTACAAACTCCCTTGCCACAATGTCTGAACACTTGTGAGGAGTTGTTGCACCAGGATGTGGTCAGGCTCAGAGGCATACAAACTGATAAATGTCACATCCTGATTCCTTAATTGCTCTTCTACATGCACGGTTCTTTGGCAAGTAAAGTTTGTTGCATGATTCATTGACCATAATGTTCAGCAGAAGGAAGACAGGAGTGGACAGATGAAGACAGGTCCTTTGTTGTTGAGGGAGCAGCTCTCTTTGCAGAAGCATGGAAGTGGCTGAAGCTTTCTTTGAAATTGTCCCAAGATTTGTACAAGCTGGATCTGAAGCAGGACATCCCAATGTTTTTGGAGTCAATCTCAGTTCCACCACCTTTCTCCCTTCCCCAAGCTCTCCAGGTCCCTGCATCTGCTGTTTATTTCCACCTTAGGCTTCTGCCCTTCCCTCCCATCTGCCCTCTGGCATGGGGGTGATGATGTCTAGCCTCATTGCTGGAGCACTTGTTGGAGGTCAAGTGATGAGCACTAGCCAGTAAATATGTTTGTGAGGCCTAAACCCACCTTTGTCAGTCATACTGCTTCAAGCTTGTTATTTTTCCCCCAAAAGTGTGTTTTCAGACAGTTTTAAGCTCCTTGCAGTCTTTGTTTGTTTGGCAAATAACTACAGCTAAATAAACTAGAGATGGTGGATGCCATGTAATATTCGGAAAACCAGTTCACAGTGCTGTTCCTCCCTGTAGCTAGCTGGTGAAGGCAATCATAGGAGAGGCACAGGACCACGTTTCAAATCCCCTCTACATTAAGATGCAGAATATGGGTTTTAAGCCCCCAGAACAGCCTTGTCCATTGGTTGCAGGCCATTTGTGAAGGGTGCTTCTGCTTCTCCAGCCAGGCTCCTCATGGAGGTGTGTACAAGTGTTCAGGAGGCTTCGCAGAGTCCTTCACCTGGGACATTATTTCTCACCCACCCCAAACACAGGACAACTTGAAATTGAGGCAATTTGCTTCAAACCCCTTCTTTGAATGAGGCAAAGGGAAGTTTTGACTCCTTCCATGTCATGGTCTTTTGTTTCCTTAGGAGAAAAGGACAGCAAACAGAGCATCTCATGAATATAGGCTGTTGGAAGTATCCTCAAATGGAAGTTTGCTTAGTCAGTTGCTGTTGTTTCCACTTAATGCAAACTTCCAAAACAATTTGCTTCCAGTTTAAAAATTAAAATCATTCAAACCGGCACATCTCTGGTGTACTGAAATAGCTGTCCCTGGGCAGTCAAGCCACTGCAAAGTGTCCTGTTCAGCTGCATATATCTTAGTCATAAATTGGTATTACTTCATCTCTAATTATCTCTGTGCTGCTGGTACTCCCAAGTACCTTGGAGCACTATGAAGTAGTAATAACTATTGATATGTGTGGGAGAAATTAAGCGTAATAGGTAGCTTATTAGGAGAGCTTTGAGAGAAGCTCGGAATGGGATTTTGTATTACACAACACACAAAGCTTCTCATGGGTGCATCTGAATGCAGACTTGCATCAGGAGAGTTAAAAGGTGAATGGTTTGGTTCTTGGGTATTGGACTCTGTCGACTCAGTAAGTGGAAGAGTAATATTTACAAGCTGAATCTCTGTGGTTTGTTTTGTTTTATTATTTGTTTTGGATTGCTTTTTATCCAGAGGTCTTTGAAGCCAAGTAGAAGATCCAGAAAGGCTCTGAGTTGGGCTCTACATCTGGCCATGGGCACATGGAAGTGAGGCACACATCCAACGAAACGTGGCCTGTCCCCTAGCCAAAGCACAGGCTTCCTCCATGTGCTGCAGCAAGCCCTGCATCTCCCAGTGCTGTGCGGAAGGCAGTGGAGTGATGCTCTGATTTGTACCTCACCACAGGAAAGGACAGAAAAGTACTATTTTGGTGCATGGATTCTTGTAGTTCATAGCCTGCCATGTTTGGTTTTCCTCTAGCTACTTGCATGGTGAACCTGACAGTATTCAAGTTGCTGTAAAGCTAATGACTTAACGAGTTAATATCAGTAATTTAAATCTGTGCTGTGCATACGGCAGCATGAAGGGATGGGATTTAGAGATGAGACTCAGTAGGTTCTGTTGATGGTTGGATGTGACAATCTTGAAGGTTTTTTCCAACCTATGTGACTCTGATTCTAAGAGCAGAATGAAGATGCAGAAACTGCTTAAGGTGTGGTGCTGGGTGCTGTGCTGGGCATCCAAAATCACCTGTAACTGATGGTATGCTGCGTGGAGGAGGGGACACACAAAAAAGTTTCTTGCAAGAACCTCTGGAACTGCTTAGTGGGTAGAACTTATTTTTGCTCTGGTGTTGTGGCTGACCAAAAAAGAGTGGAAAAATGTCTCAAAGCTTTTTTGTATTCTGTTTTTGTCCTAATGGTACTGATACCACCAGTTACTGCTCTTGTTGTTCTCTCCATACTTCCAGTGCTTCTTCTCCAAGGTGAACAATCCTATCCTGTACTGCTCTGGCTGTCCCTGTCTTGAACTGTCTGCTTGAGTGTGAAGTCCCAGTATGGAGAGGAGCTCTCTCATGGATTAACAGTCCAAGACCAGAGCTTTGCAAAGGGCACAGATTTGAAAATGGTGGCTTAAATGCAAGTGCTTGGTTTTTGCATTGAGTGTGTAGGAAGTCCCATTGAAAACCTGTTGTCTAAGTAGTAGGTTAGCAGTTTACCATGATAATTCATTTACTTTCAATTGTGTTCTCGTAACTAAGTGTACCTAGGGGATCACAAAGGGATGTACACCAAAATATAACTGAATGACTCTCTTGCTGCACACCTGATCTTTCCCTCTTTTTACCCTGCTCAAGGAGGACTGCTGTCTGCCCATATGAGGATCTTGCTGATGACTGCACTGCACTCCAGTGCATGGCATTAAAAACTAGAAAGGACATACCCAGCCATCACTGTGCTGTGGCAAGAGTGCAGTTGTATTCTTGTGCAGCTATTGCAGTCTGTTTGTAAGACATGATATAATTGAAAAACTTGGCACATTTCCCACAGCAAACATTGTTAATCCCCACGAGCTAGGATTAGTCACCACTTCTTACAAGCCTTGACACAAAGCTAGCAAGTTATTCAGTTAATCCTTGCTTACAGGATAAATATTGCATCCAGTGGGGAATTTGGCAGTCTTCTTCCTCTCATCTTGTATAGTGATGCATTGAGTCTCTTCCACCTGAAGTTGGAAGGGAAAAATGCAATAACGTGATTGATTCTAGCACCTGCTATCATGATGCAGCTGGATCAGATGAGAAATTGAGTACGAAACAATCTGCTGAATCCAGGCAGTGAATGTAAGCAGCATCTTCATACTCTCTGTGCTGCTGGAGAGTTTTTGTGATACACAACAGTAAATATTCAGTGCCTCACATCTGCAGTTCTCCTCCAAGCATCCTTTCTACCTTTTTGTTTTTGTTTTTCTTTCATGTGATCTCAAGCTGTACCTATAGGTAGTGTCCCTGAAGTTGGTTGGAGGATTTCCCATGAAACCAGGGTCACTGAGATGATGGCATTTTAGGCTCTGTGAACTTTTCTGAAGTGCAGCTCCAGGTTTCCTCGTGGACGGTCTCCAAAACAGCAATACCACACTGAGCAGCTGGTAAAACAGCTGGGTGGATCTGGAACCACTGAGCAATCTAGCTAGGGATTCTGGCTTGAGTCAGAGCGCCAGGAGAGCTCAGAAACCTTCACTCTTCAGCAGCCCTGACAAAGGCTTTGTCTTCCAAGCCTGTTGTTGGAAGCATTTGGCGAAACCAAGACCACAATAGGGGAGATGGGTCTTCTGGCTGGAGACTCTTGATTTGTGACCAGCCCTGGCTTCCCAGTATCTTGTCAGAGTGCACCTGGCTGCTAGCTGAAGTCTGACTTGGAGTAGAAATGTTCACATCGAGTGATTTCTGTCTTTACTTTGTTGCTTTCTCGACAGTCTGTCTGGAAAAAGTTAGGGTTCATCTTTGTCCTACCACTAGCGTGATAAAATAGTTCTATACGTGGTGCTGGAATTGCAGTCAATCCAGTGGCAAAATTGTGTTAACACTACGGGTGCAATAAATGTTCTAACCTCATGTTTTTTTCTGCTGATCCTGGATGCCATGAGGGAGGTTGTCACGCTCGGTATCTGTTTGAAAACTCTCTCCTATCTGTGCTTTGGGTTTTTACATACTTATTTATGATGTTTCCATCACTTGTCTCTGCAACTCGGGGTGGCTGAGCAGAAAGGCATCCGTCCCTTCTGGCAATTGGGATCCAAACGCTGTGATGTTTCTGGACCTTCTCCAAAGTGTTTCTTTGCATCTAAGTATATCATGTTGGTAGGCTTCTTAACAAAAACACTGTGCTGAGCCTTTTAAGCTGGCACGACCCTGCTGGCCCTGAAGGCAGGAGGTTTCCAGCAGCTTGGAGTGAGTAGCCAGATGACTGAAATGTGCCAGCAGCGGTTTTGTCCCCACCCGGAACTGACACAGGAAGGTTGTGTTACTGCTGGTTCCCCTTTTCTCTTCCCTGCCAGACAAGGTCACTTTGGAAGCCAATGACCAGTTAAGCTTTAGTTCTGCTGCCTTGGAAAATTATTATCAGAGGGGACAAGCTTCCATGTAAATGATTAACTGTCACATCCGATGACTGTTCACATTTTAACAAGCTCTTTTTGCACAGCTCTCTTCACCTCTAGCGAACCTGAATTTCTACGATGGGTTTCTCAGTGTGTTGTAACAGATCATAGATTCGTTTGATTTGGAAGAGACCTTTAAAGGTTGCCTAGTCCAGCTCCTTGAAATGAACAGGGACACCTACAGCTTGATCAGGTGCTCAGAGCCTTCCCCAGCCTGATCTTGAATGTCTCCAACGGGGGGGGGGGGGCAGCTACCACCTCTCTGGAAAACCTGTGTCAGTGCCTCACCACACTCACTGTAAAAAAACAACAACTTTTTCCATATGTTCAATCTAAATCACCCCTCTTTTAGTTTGAAACCGTTCCCCTTGCCCTGCGACCACAGACCCCAGAAAGAAGGGTGTGCCCTCATTTCTTACAGCCCCTTTAGAAACCAGAAGGCTGCTCACAGGTTTCCCCAGAGCCTTCTCTTCTCTATTCTGCGCAGCCCTAGCTCTCAGCCTGTCTTCCTAAGAGGGTTCTATCCCTGGGGTCATTTTGGTGGCCCTCCTCTGGATGCACTCCAGGAGGTCCACGTCTCTGTTGTACTGAGGGCTCCACATCTGGAAGTGGTGCTCCAGGTGAGGCATCACCAGTGCGGGTAGAGGGGCAGGATCAGCTTCCTGACCTGCTGGCCACACTTCTTTGGATGCAGTGCAGGGTATGGCTGGCTTTCTGAGATGCCTGGACACATTGCTGGCTCATGTCCAGCTTGCCTTCCACCGGTAGCCTCAAGTCCTTTTTGTCAGGGCTCTCTCCTTTTATCCCCCAGCTTGTATTGAAAGCAGGGGTTGCCAAAACCCAGGTGCAGACCTTGCATTTGGGTTTAGTTAAACCCCATGATGTTCACCTGGACCCACTGCCTGAGCCTGTCTAGGTCCCTCTGGGTGGCATCCCTTCCCTTTGGTGTGCCAACTGCATCACAGAGCTTTGTCTCACCCACAGACTGAGGGTGCACTCCATCCCAGTGTTGATGTCACTGATGAAGATGCTAAAGAGCAGTGGTCCCAGTGCTGACCCCTGAGGAACACCACTTTTCCATCCGGACACTGAGCCATCGACCACCGTTCTTTGGGTGCAATCTCACAACTAATTTCTCAGCTATCTATCTGTCCAGTCTTTATCTTTCTAATTTGGAGAGAAGGATGTTATGGGGGACCATGTCAAATGCCTTACTAAAGTCCAGATAGATAACATCAGTGGGTCTTCCCTCGTCCACTGATGCAGTTATGCCATCAGAGAAGGCCATGAGGTTGGTCAAGCAGGACCTGCCCTTGGTGAAGCCATGCTGATTATCTCATTTTACCCCTCTTCCTAATGTGCCTCAGCATAGCTCCCAGGAAGATCTGCTCTATGATCTTCCTCAGCACAGAGGTGAGGCTGACAGGTTGGTCTTCCTTTCTACTTTTCTTAAAAATGGGTGTGTTATTACCTTTTTTCTGATTGTTTTTCTTAGCTGATTTTTCACTGAGATGTGGCTGCAGCATCTGATCACGGCAGGAAGAACTGTTGGAGGGAAGAGGGAAATAGTCCCCAGTGATGAACTTATGGGAGCTTTCCCTGGAAGCCCAAATGTTGTCCCTGCTCCTACTCCCTTGTTGCTGCTGGTAGAGCATGTTTCCTTTTCTGTTGCCAGGACAATGAGAAGCAGAGTGTGACTCACCCTGGGACTGGTACAGTCTCTCATAACCCTTAGCTAATGAAAGCATTAAGTTGCATTAAAGCCTGCCTTGCTCCTGCTTGGCTCAGATTTTGTAGGAGCTGAGAGCCAGGCTAGGCTTCTGTGAGGTGTAATTCATCAAGGAGAGAAACTCAGAGAAGCACTGTGATGCCAGGAGGAACAAAATAAAGGCTGGGTTGTGTCAGCGTGGCCTGAACTGATCCTCCCGATATTGCACTTCAGAGATGTTTTCCTAAAACAAAATGTTTTGAGGCTGTATTTTTATTTTTGTATGTGTGTGTGGAGCATGCATGCAATCTTTAAAGCCCTCTCATCTGAATGAGCTGCAGGGCTACATGAGATGTAGGGCAAAGGGTGGCAATTGGCCTTTGATTTATTTACAGCACCTTCACTTTTGTTCTGTTTCCCCTTTTAGCAATAAGGATTAAATTTTATTCTTGGCTTAAAAAAGTTAACTGTGAGCAGGCTCACACTTGTGTGCTCCAAGGCTGTTTTTAAGAGGTGGTTGATAGCAGCATGTTGTGGTTTGACCTGGCAGCAGCTCAGCACCACACAAACACTCGTTCACTAATCCCAGCTCCCACTGGGATGAGAGAGAGAATTGGGGAAAAAATAGTAGAACTCGTAGGTCGAGATGAAAACAATCAACTAAGATAGAAAAAGGAAGAGATAAATAATAGGAATGATTATACATACTATATATAGAGAGTACAATTTACAGAATGAATGATGCGCAGTGCAGTTGCTTACCACCAGCTGACCGATGCCCACCAGTCCCTAAGCAGCAGCTCCCCCTGCCCACTCCCCTCAGTTTTAGAGTGTTTTTTAATATGATGTCAGATGATATGGGATATCCTTTCATAGAATCATAGAATGGCCTGGGTTGAAAAGGACCACAATGATCATCTAGTTTCAACCCCCCTGCCATGCGCAGGGTCGCCAACCACCAGACCAGGCTGCCCAGAGCCACATCAATCCTTTGGCCACTTCAGGCCAGCTGTCCTGGTTCTGTCCCCTCCCAGCTCCCTGTGCCACCTGGCCCCTTGCTGGCAGGACAGAATAAGCTGAAACCTCCTTGGCTCTGTGCAGCACTGTTCATCAACAACTCAAACATCAGTGTGTGATTAACACTGTTTTTCTCCTAAGACCAAAACATAGCATCATAGCGTCCACTGTGAGGAAAATCAATTCTGCCCCAGCTGAAACCAGAACACAGTGTTGTAGTGCAGACCTGGGGAAGCATTAAGGAGAAAGTCAGGGTCTGAGAAAGAGAGAGGTCTGAGATTAGCTTCTCCTGATGCTGGTAGGAATTGCTGGCATCCATCTCAGTCCCTCAAAGACAGATATCCAAAATTCAGAAGTCTGCCTGAAGGATAAATCTCATAAAGTCACACTGAGTGGCTTCTGAGACAGATTTGAGCAGGGGAGATGTTTGTATTTGTCCCCCAGGCTGCATCTGCCATCTCTGAAATAGCTTTGAGTCAAAGTTTGGCAGTGCTGTACGTACAGCTCATTCAGAAAGTGCAACAAGCTGGTAAGCCTCTGTTAATGGCTGGGCAGCTGTTAATTGAGACCAGCAGCGCTGAAAGCCTCTGGCAATTAATAATCTAGTGACATGGAGTTTTTTCTCTTTCTTGCTAACCACATGAATGGAAATAGGGTTCTTGTTTTATGACGTGATCGCTGTTCCCAGACCTTATAATAAAATCTCAAATGTTCTGACGCTGAAGCAGCACAGGAACCAGTGATGTTCTTATCCAGGTAGAGACAGGCTCAGGTGTGGGACCAGAGTCATTGCCCCCAAGCTGGAATCTTGTTGCCCTCCTCAGCTGCTGTTCAGGGTCTCTATCTATTTCTGAGAAGCTGTCTGGGATAGTGGACTGGCTCTTGTGCCTGGTAGTAGTTGGTGGCAAAATGCGAGTTGCTGAAAATAGTGGGACAGATGCCTGTCTCTACTAGGGCCAGCAAGACAAGGTCTGTGGGAAGAATATCTCGGAACAAATCAGCTGCTACAGGTGGGAATGAAACTGAAGAAATGGCCCTGGAGATCATCTTCTGTTCTGAAATAGAAGCTGCTAAAGTGCAGAGAGATATTAATTGGCTGGACTGTCCATATACCACTGTGGCAACAGCACAGCAGCAGCACAGGCATGTGCTGACCTCTTCCTCAGATCCTCCACTGGGAAACATTCATCCCTCCTTTCCCCACCTCTGTCAGATTTCTGCCTTTTAAAACGCTGAACACTCGTATAATAAAATCAAAAAAGAGAAAAAGCTTTCAGAACTGATTTTTCATGACAAGCGTTACTGTCAAAATGAAGAAGTCCCAACAACTAACCAAAACAAAGATTGAATACAAGCATTTTTCAGCACCAAGTGATCTTGTGTGATCCGGGGTGTCATTTTCACAGCAGCCTTTCAGATGTCAGAAAGAGAGACAGGCTTCATCAGGATGATGGAGGAACACCAGTGGTAGTCTCATCTCAACTCTTGAGCTGTGGTTTTTGATAACGTTTACTGAATTTCCTTCTTCTGGTGGTCCTGCTTGGGTGAAGCACTGTGCTGGAGCTGCTGTCTGCTGGGAGCAAGGAGGTATTTGCATTATAGCAAACAGCTGTGAAGCCACTGCCTGCACGGCTTTAAAGCTGATTGAAGCAGAAGAGATTTGCCCTTATCTCCCTATTTTCTTCTGCTTTGCTTATGAAGTTAAAGCAATGTTCACTTCTGCAGGACTAGTCCAGTTTCATTTGTTCAAGCTGGAGCCTATTGGTGAGACGTAACTGGGCACTGGATGGTCGATGTTTCACTGTAGGTGTTTGTGTGCCTTACTCTGTTGGTTTATTATGTCTGTGCTGTTTGTAAAGTGCCAGGGGATCCCGTGAAAAGAAACATAATGTAAATGCTTGCTATTACATACCTTCTATCTTCACCCTTAAGGAAATTCTGATTGAGTTGCTGTTATTTAAGGGTTTACAATAGCAAAGCATCAGCCTTTAGGTAAACTCAGAGAGGCATTAAGTAAGACTTTTAGAATTTTGATAATGAAATTGCAGGGAAATAATTTGTAAGCATGGCAGATGTGCTCTGTAGCCAGTGCCAGCATTCCCCAGCTGCAGGCAGTGTTGAGAGGCCCAGCTGGTACCTGTTGGGCTCTGCCTTCGCCTGGGAGGTGGCAGAGATGGAGGGAGCTCAGGAAGCTATGGTGCTGCAGACTGCCGGGGGATGGGGCAGCGCGGGCAAACAGATATGATGTGGAGGAGAGAAGCCAGTTCCAGGACACAGGAAGGAGATGAGAGTGGTGGGACCTACCTAAGAAGGAGGCATTTTTGGCAGTGTTTCTAGGTGATTGATTCCAACTTTAACAGAGCTCTGATCACAACCTTTTTCCAAGGCTTTTGTGAACAATACAGCTTAGTGTTACAACAAAATTGGGTTCTGAAATGCACTATGCAGCCTCTCTGTTGGCAGCCGCATCATCCCAATCAATAACATCAATCCATCAGCATTCCAGAAGCACTTAATGGCTCAGGCACAATCGGCTCATTTCAAACACAGTGTCACAAGCTGAATAGCAATTGGTCCTGTCCCAGCTGGTGTGAACTGAACCCCTGCTGGCATCAGTGGGCTGTGCTGATTTGAAGGAGCTCATGGACCCGATAGGATGGTGTTTCTTGGAACCCCCTTTCAGGAGATATCTCTGCTGTTAATGTGGGACTGTATCTTGAATATGAATGCAGAGTTGACCACTATTAAATATGTGAGGGACTGACTAAATCAAATGAAGTAGCTCAGATCCAAGACCTCTATAGGTCTGGGGCATTGCTTCTGCTTCAGTATCAGAAACACCATGGCCAATGGCTTTGGTGGGCTCCAGAGTCCAGCTCCTTGTCACTGCTCTTTGAACTCTGCTTAGAAGCACACAGTATGCCTTCTACCTTTTGAAGGTGTTTATAAGTGAGAGCTAGTTCACCTGCAACAAAGGCAGTGGATTCAACCCTGAGAATGTTTTTAGAAAGGCAGCTTTGAGGATAGAATTTTCTCTCTTTAAAGTATGTGTGAGGTGGAGGACGCACGTGGCTATGAGGGAGCGGTGTAAGGAGAAGCCTCTAGCATTTGTATTTGCAGCCCTTCTGTTGTTTTTTTTTTGTTGGTTGGGGTTTTTTTTTGTTTTTTTTTGGTTTTTTTTTTTGCTTTATTATCTGTCTGGAAGCAACAGACAACAAATAGTTATTTGCTTTAAAAATATATTAGTCTTTACCTTGAAAGTTGGGAGAGCCCTATACTGCCCTTAACTCTCGTGTTTTGGGTTGGTTTGCCTGGGGAGGCGGCAGGGAAGCATAACTATTTATTCTCCCCACTTGTTGGAGAAACTCCTCCAAGATGAAACTGCCATGGGCTTGGCAGAGTTACACTAAGAAGGAGCACCACTTACAGTGCACGGGCATTGGGTAAAGCGTGCAGCAGCCCCTTTGCAGTGATGTCTCTGTTATGCTATGCATGGATTTCACAGTTATTGCAGAACATAACTTGGAGTGTTGAAGTGATCTGATGAAATTATTATATGAATCTTTCCAAATACCAGGGACAAAAAAAAGGGGGATGTACTCAGCAGCCTGACTGCTGAGATTGAGGCCATGTGGTTTATCGCCACTGAATGAAGTTCTGCATTGAAACCTGCATGCATAAGCACAAAAGACATCAGAGGTACAAGAGCCCTCTATGTCTTTGCCAGTGATCTCTGTCTGGCAACATTTTCTTTGAACTCTCTCATGAGAGATCTTGGCTGCTCATGCTGAAGAACTGGCATGGAGTTGAACGCAATCATTCTGCTGTTTCAGATGACCATTGCTGGAGCAGCAGCTGCATGCCCCGGTGTCCTCTGGAAGCCAGGCCTGGTGTCTCCATATCTCTTGTGATATGGTTGGACTGTTCTGCAGTACGTCACTCCCGGTGCACAGCTCCATTTTCCATGGGGAAGAAGGATGGTGTATCAGTAATGAATTTGAGGCCGTCTCTTTGAGCCCTTGCTGTGTTAGGCAAATGAAAATACTGAAAGGGTCGTGTTTCTTGTCTTCTGAGAGATGTGTAACATCCTGGCTTTGGTTCCATGATGGCAGAGAAACTCTTATTTATAGCTCATGCCATGCTGAAATTTGCTGGGTAACCAAGTTGTTCCCTTACACCTTCATGTATCAGCTTAGAACCTAGTTAGAGCTAGTGCTACAAGAGACAGAGCAGCAACTCTCCCAGGAGGAATAAAATGGGATTCCCATGCCACTGTGTGAAATACAGTATTGAGTAACCCAGACTAGAGATCATAGAGTCATAGAATATCCTGAGTGGGAGGAAACCCATCAAGATCTTTGAGTCCCACTCCTGGGTGAAGGTATTACTATTCCAAGTCCAGAACTTTGATGGCCAGGTGTCAGGTGAGAGCAGGGCCCACCTCCTGCATTTCAGCTGTACGGCAGCACTAGGTTCAGGAGATGGCTGGCATAGTACGATTCCTCAGCACTCTTCTGTTTTCCCTCAGTCAGCTGTTTAAAGGTTTCAAGAAGCAGAGTCTGTACTCAGTGGGCTTTTTCTCTGTGAATTTGTCTAAGTTAATGCAAAAAACAATTCCGGCCTCTAAAATTGCTAGTGGCATGCAGTTGTATAATGCCATTGTACATGAAAAAATATACAGCTTGTGCAACTGCAGGCACTGCTCCTTGTAGAGCATGCCACACCTGAGGCCTTGTTTATGACAAGATGGAAAGGATCACAGTTGAAGGCTGTTTCATGACAACTAAAATCCTAATTAGCCCAGCTATCTTCATATGGTACAAGATAATTTCTTTTCTGGGGGAAATGGATGTTAAAGTATATGCAAATAATCAATTAAAATGAGGAGTTCGTTACTGGCTTGCTCTTTACCTGCAGTTTTATAGGCAAAGTTGGGTAATCTACTTCCTTGATGGATGTAAGCAGCGCAGTGAAGGCAGCCGTATGGTTCCTCGAGCAAGGCTGAGAGCCAAAGTGCTTGACAGCATGGCAACCTTTAGAGGATTAACTGTAATTGTAGGCTGCCATTCTTTGGCAGAGCAAGCAGAGCAATCAAATATTTACTGCTGGGGATGAATTGAGAAGCAAGAGCTTTGTGCATGTGTGTGTGCATGCGCGGGAGGTGGGCCTGGTACATCACAGAGCCTGATATGAAGGGTGCCAGCACCTGCTGCTGCTCTTTGGCAGCCTATGAAGGAGACCCAGCAGTCATGTGCACAGGTCCAGAGCTGACAACGCGCCGTGGCTGACTTTGGAGCTTTTTGTATTTTTAGTGTTGCTGATGACAGAGACACTGACAGCAGAGTGATCCCAGCTACCTTCAAGTGAGAAATGATTCATGTTCTGTAAAAATAAAGTGTGATGCAAGCAGCCCTTGTCTGTTCTGAAGTGAGGTCTGCAGCTCTTGAACTTCTAGACATCCCCAGTTTCCAGTTCTTTAGGAAAGATTTTTACTCGTAGTTGAGCATGCCTGTTCCTGGTCAGCTCTCCTGAGAAGCATTTTGTCTTTAGCTCTGGCTGGCAACCAGGTTGAGCGTTAGGAGATTTTAAAGGCAACTCAAGTCCTCTGTGGCATCCCCAATACTGGCGTGCATTGCTTTCTTCTCCATTTCAGTCAGATGTTGGTCCCTTCAGTAAAGGAACCTGGTAAGAGGTCATGTTGGGCACGTGCTCTCCTCCAGCCATTCCCTTGATGTGTTATCAGAGAGACAGCGCAAGCTGGTGATACCAGAGCATCTTGTCCCTGCCCATCTGCTCTGGATGCTTTTAGAGGCAGAGATAAGATCTATTTCCAGACAGGAGTCACATGCTTTCTGTGGGAGAATCTGGATCTTTAGCAAAAGACATACACTTGAAATAGCGAAGGGGGAGGGAGGGAGAGTGGAGAAAAAAATCTATTTTAGTAATGCTTGACGTTTATGAGGTCTTAGACTATTTCAGCAAATGACATACAAAGGCAGTCATGGGAAAAAAAAGAAACCTTCAGAGAATTGATACCTCTTTTAATCAATGATTTGAGCTGTACAAAAGGCCATTCGCACAAAGCCAGTGTGGGCAAGCTGATGGTGCTGCTTTCCTTCCCTGGCCCCAAATGCAAGAGCCAACCTTCACTCAGAGGCCAGAGCAGTCTCTTAACAGCGTGTGGGTGTGGTGGTATGAGAAGTGGTTGTTAATAATGTGCCTCCATCGCCTGCAGTCCTGACAAGTGGAGATCTTCATCAAAGACCTTTGAGATTCTGGAGCTGGGAGATCATAAAAATAAGCATGCCAGCTGAAAATGAAATTGCATGGACTCTCCGACACAACCGAGACTGCTTGCTTGTCCTGTGCTTCAAACATGTTCACACAGATGAAATGACTCAGCTCTGGGAGCTGAAATAATGATTCAACCAAAAGCTTAAACAACAGTTGCAGGATGGCAGAAAACCCTGTTTGTGGATTTTCAGCTCTTCCATCAACTATTTAAGACCTTTCATACAGTCAGATAAGTGGCTTTATCAGACAAAAAGTCTAGCTTAACAGAAAGAATCACATGGGTTGCAAGTGGCATTTATTTCCTTCCTTTTACAAGCTTGACTGCCACTTTGTAAATGGCAGTGTTTATTCGTAGAAGAATTGACGGAGACTTTAGTTACCGATTTATTCACCAGATACCATCAAGTTGCATTTGTGTTGAGGAATGATCTGTAAGCAAGGAGCTGGAAGCTATGGCTTAAAAGGTGAGTGTACTCTGGATACCTAGGCATGGGACTTAGGTCACAGCGTAAAACAAATACTAACAACTCCTATGAGTCCACAGGTGTTGTTTTACTTATTTATTTTTGTTTGTTTGTTTAAATTCAGCCAAATAAACCACTACATAGTTGGCACTTTGTTGAGGGCAGCTCGGAGACTGACTCAATGAGACTACATCAGGTCAGATGTGAGGCTCATCTGCAGAGCAGCATGAAACCGTACAGAATCACAGAATGGCTTGGGTTGGAAAGGACCTCAAAGATCATTTATTTCCAACCCCCTGGTGTGGGAACGGTTGCCAGCCACTACGTCAGACTGCCCAGGAACCCACCAGGTCTGGCCTTGAATGCCTACAGGGTTGGGCCATCCACAGCTCCTCTGGGCATCATGTTTAAATTTTAATTTTTAGATCCATTCCCTCTTGTCCTGTCAACGTATACCTTTGTAAAAATTTGGTCCCCCTCTGCTTGTAAGCCCCTTTCAAGTATTGGAAGATCACAGTGAGGTCCCCTTGAAGCCTTCTCTTCTCAAAGCTGAACAAGCCCAACTCCCTCAGCCTTTCATCACAAGGGAGGTGCTCCAGCCCTCTCATCATCTCTGTGGCCCTCCTCTGGGCCTGCTCCAACAGCTCTGTGTCCTTCTTGCACTGGAGGCCCCAGGAAATCATACAGAAGAGATTGGGTTTATCATTTGATTGATTGGATTTATGTATTGATCTCAGTGACTTCTTCCTTTCCGTTATAGCTCTGTGTTGCTCCATGAGATGACAGTGCAAATGTATGTTGTGGACTTGTTCTAAGTCATACAGATGTGAGCATTTCTCCATGAAACCAGACTGGATGTTGAAATATCCTGGGTGGACTGTGCAGTAACAAAACCTGTAATATACATTTTAGGTAAGCATAACATTTTCTGTAATGTAAAGTATAGCTGAGAGTTTGTGATAGGTATAGAGGAAGAACATTAGCAGCCCCTAGTGTGTTTACTCTGGAGAAGTTGTAAATGAGTTTTGGAGGACTCTCTTCATGACTGGTGTTTAGATTAGCCAGGCAGACAAATCTTGCTGTGGAAAACCTCAAATATAGAGGCAATCTTCTTCTGTGGACCTATGGGATAAAGAAAATTGGATATCCAGTTTTCTCTTGTAAAGATCTTAGGATATGGATAGGGCTCTGGGCAGTCTGATTTACTCTTGTAAAGGTCTTAGGATATGGATAGGGCTCTGGGCAGTCTGATCTAGTTGGTGGCAACCCTGCCCATGGGAGGAGGGTTGGAACCAGGTGATCTTTAAGGTCCCTTTGGACCCACGTCGTTCTGTGATTCTATGATTATGTTGTCACCTGGGCTGTTTCTGTTCCACAAAATTTCCTTGAAAATGAAGTCACTTGGTTGAAATGATATCATGAGTGTTTTCATCATCTTCTTCGACAGAAATCCACAGCCCTCCTCCTTCCCCAAATCACTTCTGTCTGCCGAGCTACTTAGTTTTGCAAAGCAGGGATTTTAGCACTACTTTGTCTTCTTCTCTATC
>JAOWBP010004220.1:596947-633217 GCA_028571105.1 Tragopan temminckii | reverse complement strand
CAGTTAAGATGTAAAGAATTAGAAGATTAATATTTTATGACTCTGGATCTGTGGCATTTCTCAAATAGAACAAAAATGTGCAGTTGCTACCAGGGAATAAAGCCTAGGCAGTCCTAGTCTCTCTGGCTCTATTGGTTTGCTTTGCGAGACCTGTGCTCGCATGTGCCATCATATTTTTGTCCTGGCTTGGGAAAGCAGTAGCTAGAATGGAATGAGAGGCTTATTTGAAATCCCTAAGTACCACTCATAATTAAGAGCAAAAGAGAAGTTTGCTATTAATTAACATTTATTGCCCCATTTTTGACCATCCAAATCCTGTTGTGGTGCACTAAGTCTCCAAAAAGGCCTGTTATGCTCTCTGGGGTGAGATTAATCTTCATTACTGCTTCTCTATTAGCCTGACACTCTTCGTTAGTTTCTCATTAATGATCCGGCAGATCGAGGCTGCCAGTTAAGGGAGTAACAGAGAATATTATTGGAAAAATAGAGCACTTCCAAATGGTATAGTAGCGGCTCAGGGCCCTGCTGCCCAGGCATCATGACATAGCCTTGGCCACTGTCAATGGGCTGGTAGTGGTAGTTGCTGGTTGTGGATAGCACTGGATATGAAGCAAATGGTGATAAACCATATTGTTTCTTTTCCTTTGTTCATCCGGTCTGGCTTTTCACTTGGCTTATTCATGTGTTGCTTTGAGCCATTGGAGTTTTTGGGTCCTGCTTCGATAAGTTTCCATCAGCTCCCATTGCAAAATAGCCTCTGCTTAGCTCTGTGAAATGGTATGAGAAGAGCTGGGCTCATCAGGAGTGCTGATGCAGTATTTGTTGCTAGTTTCAGCCATGGGTTGTAGGAAGCTCTTCTACTGACAGGGTAACCCTCGCAGCATCTGCAGGGGGATAAAATGAGTCATTTCCAGTGACTTACCAGTCACTGAGTCAGTGTCAGAGTCAAGCAGTCAGGTCTCCTGGCTCCCAGGGCTGATGTACTCTGCATTGGGCTTAGAGAGAAGTGCTGTGACAGACATAGATGTGCAGCCTGCTGATCTCTAGCTACTTCAGTTTCTCGTGGATAGTCATGGAGAAGCAATTTTTTTCTTCACAAGGGCTGCAAATGCAAATGCAATGTGTACCAAGGTTACATTACTCTCTGCAACGTAATGTTGATTTTCACTGACAAGTCCTGGATCAAGGAATTGTAGTTTTTTCAAAACACTTTGTAGTTGCTGAAAGAACCTGTTAAATGCAATCTGTGAAGGCTCCAAAATAATAAAATAATAATAATAATAATAGTTTTTTTAAAAAAAGGAGAAACAAAAGTATATCTGCAATATATGTTTTTCAAGTTTTAGTAGTAGTCGTAGTAGTAGTAGTAGTAGTAGTAGTAGTGGCAGAGGCTGGATTTGTAAATGGATTGATTGCAAGTATCAGTGGCTGGCGAGAACACAGGGTAGGTCTGACTCAGTCAGTGGCCTTGGGCTCCGTTGACCACATCCTAAAGATCAGAAAAGAGCAATTCCCTGCTTTCTGTCAGGTCAGGCACAGCTCTGCAAAGGCAGCAGAGCAGTGTGGTCAAAGATGGGAGTGAGGTGTATTGCCTTTGAGGAACCCTGGGTTCAACAAAACACAGTTTGCAGCTATTTCCTCCTCTCTGGAGCACCCCCAGGGCTTTGCTCTAGTTGCCATGTAAGGTGTATGTACTTGGGGCATTCAGGGTGCGTATGCACAATCTTCACATCTGTTGCTTGGATCCAAAGTTTTGCCTTTTGGACACCTCAGCACCCTGGTATGTTTCTAATCTTCAGGTGGATTAGGGGAGTTTTAATGTTCAGGTTGGAGAGGTAAATACTCACCGTTAAGTATTTCAATGCTACTTTGTACAAACGTCTAAAAAATGCAATGTATTGTCTCAGCAAACATTCCTGCCTTGGAACGTATTTGCTAGATAGTTGGCAAAAAGCTAGAGCTGATGGGATGTGAACTTACACCAAGGTAATCTTGTTTATACTTTTTGAATACACGACTGCAAATAATTTTTCATTCTCCTTTCTCTGCCCCAGTATAAGCTGTGCAAAAACTAGGAAAGGAGATTTCTGCCAGACTCAGGCAATACTTAACCTCTGTCTCTGTTAGCTGAAGGACTTTTACCATTCAGGCTGGGGATGGGAGGAAGGCTTTTTGCTGACAGAAAACGGAGCTGTTCCAGTAGTAGCATGCTGTCCAGGCCTCTGATGGGAGCTTGAAATACTGCTGCAGCACTCAGTGGGAATTTGGGGAGAATATTTGGTCAGCCAACATGATGCTGTATTGTCTCAGCTCTTCCCATACTGGGCAGGTGGTTTACAGAGCTCCAGCTGTGCTGTAATAATGGAGGATGCAGGCTGGTAAGAGAGGCAATGGAAAGGCAAGACAGGCAAGCCACAGTTTCCGAGAAATATCACAGCCATCTTTCCATTTACAAAGAGGTTTTGGATGGAAATACCATCTTCTTTTTTTTTTTTTTTTTTCCTTAAAAAGTAGAAAAAAAGGTGGCAGCCCTACTTTTCCTATTCAGTCCTACTGAAGTGGAAAAATTCTGATCATACCTACCTATTAACAGCAATTACTGTAGCATCCAGAGCCAGTGATCATCAATCACAGACAATTTTGGTCACTGCGGGTGTTTTCCCATTAAGAGGGAGTCCCAATATTAAAAAAAGAAATTAAAATGTTCCCTTTTGAGGCAAAAGATGTGGCTGAAAGAGGTAGGAATAGCTGTGGTCTCTGCCCAATGCTGGCACACTGGAATTAGGACTTGTGTGCTGTTGAGGTGCCGGACCTGTTTGTACACCTGTTGAGGTGTATGAAGAACAGAACTGCTGCAGCTGCTGAAGATCAGGCAATGTATGTCAAAAACGTCTAGACAAGATGGAAGACTTACTACAAGTACTGGGGAGAAGAAAAAAAAAAAAGCAGTGAAGAACAAGTAGATTGCATGATTATATGCTGCCTAAGGAAGACAGATTGAGATCGTATAATTCTCTGGGGAAGCTCTACATGTAACAATTATATGTTCAGTTAGATGCACTGTGCTATGTGATTTTTTTTTTTAAATTAAAAAAAAATGGAACGAGTGCTCAAAGAAATGTGGAGGAGGATAGCGAAGTGCTGAGCTGAACTCTTTTTCTTTTATATATCTCTATACATACTGCATAGTAGAGGAGAAAGAGCAGAGAAAAGGATGCGTTTGACACATGTCAGAGATATCAACAGCTCCAGTGGCAATTTTAAGGAAATTAAATGGAAATCAAAGCAGAGCATTTTTGAGCAGAAGTCTCAAAAGCATTTAAAAACATAGAACATCAGAAAAGCTCAGCATGTGTCAGCCCCTTTCGTGTCCAGCATGTTAAGACCAGAAAGGACTCGATGTAGGGTTCACTACACCAGAGGGCAGGAAAACCTCTGTGGCAAAACAGCTCCTTCTAAAAGACCAGAGCTCTGCAATCCCAGCGTAGCCGAGGGATGAAGGGAGAGGACTGGGACTCCTGGGTACTGATCTGTCAGCTTACTGCAGATAAAACCTGCTTCTTTATTTCTTCAGCTTAGCTGGCCAGAAGAATTCACAGCATTTCATGGAGTTTGCCACCACGCTGCACCACTCTTTTTGGCATACTGCTCCAGTGACCCCAGCCCCTAGCTGTGTTCTTCATCCTCACCTCAAGGAGGCTTGGAGGAGGTGAGACCTTGCTACTCCTACCAGCTGCAGGCTCTCAGTGAATACTGTGCCATCTGGAAAGCAGGGCACCATGAGTTACGAGTTATGAAGTGACTGAAACCAACCACCACTCGACTTCCTCTGTTTGGTGTCTCATGGTCTTGCAAGGCCATGTAATAAATGGTGTTTTCAGCGCTCTTCCACTGAAAATCAAACATCACTTGGCTGTCATCACTTTGCTGGCCACTCTTCCATTTCTTACCCTTACTCCCATTTCAATCTCTACCCATCTCATGGGTATTTTCATCCTCCTTGATCATACATAACACACTAGAGACAGCAGCCGGGATGACATGACACCATTTCTGTCACAATCCATTGCTTCTGTGGTACGGAAGATCAGGCAGCACACATAGCCTGACACAGAGAGGAGCCACAGATTCGTGCACCAGTGTGTCTACGCAGCAGAACAGTGTGTTGTGTAAGGAAGTGAGAGGAAAAAAAAGACACTGACATTTTTGTTTTCTCAGGAACTCATCCCCCCCAAAAAACACAAGAGGAATGAGTCATCCACAGAGGATATTGGCCTCTCTCACTTGCAGCTGCTTAATTCTATAATTTCAGTTTACCAGACAAAGAAAGAAAGAAAGAATGACTGGATAGGATGCCATTGTCACTGTGTAGAATTCTCCCTTTTCCAACATGAATGTTGGATATCAGGTGTTTGAGCTATGAGTTACGCACAGGTGAAGTTTGTGCATGCACATCCCTGGCACAGTTCTGTGAGATCCTGTAAGAACATATTGCTGGTGAAAACAACAAAAATAAATTTTAGAATTCTCTCTGTGTGAGCACTTAAAAATTAATCACTGTCTTTCAGATGAATTCCTGTATACAAGACCCAGGCATTGCAGAGCTGGGAGTAGCAGTTGATTCACTGGAGGGCCATGCTGCCATTCAGAAAGACCTTGGCAGGCTGGAGAAATGAGCCTACAGGAACATCCTTCAGCTCAACAAAAGGAAATGCCAAATCCTGAACCTGGGGAGAAACAAACCCAGGCATTACTACAGGATGGGGAACCCCCAACGGGGAAGGCAGCTGGAAGAGGAAAGACCTTGGGATCTTGGTGGACACCTAGTTGAACAGGAGCCAGCAGTGTGCCTTTGTGGCGCATCCTCAGCAGTAGAGGAAATGTTGCCAGCAGGTGGATCCTCTTTCCACTCAGCTCCGGTGAGATGTAGCTGGGCTTCCAGTACAGGAGGGACATAGACACACAGAAATGTGCCAAATGGAGGATCAAGAGGAGCATGAAGAGATTGGATCATTTAACTTAAGAGAAGAGGCTGAGAGAGCTGGAGTTACTTAGTCTGAAGTAGGGAAGGCTGGGGTTGGAGGAGGACTTATCAATGGGCACAAAATAAAACACGGGAAATTCCATTTCGAAATAGAAAATCCCTTACTGTAGAGTGGACAAACACTGGAATAGGTTGTTCAGAGAAACTGTGGAGTCTCTACTCTTGGAAATATTAAAAACCCTACCAGATAAGATTCTGAGCAATTCTGCTCTGAGCAGTTTGGACTGGACAGTCTGCAGAGCACCCTTCTGACCTCAGTGGTTCTGTGATTTTATTCCCAGTTGTTAACACCAAATAGATTACTCAGCTGCCAATGAGATAAAATGACCTGGTAAAGAACTAAACTGATTCTCTTAGAGTGAAGGTCTGCTGGGCTGGAGTGGATTAGGCGAGCCAGACAGGTCTGTCAACTGGATAAACTGTCTTCTTCCTTTTCCTCCGAGCTCCTCCCTTTGGCAAACTCTGAGCAATAGAACATGCTGTATTGCAAAGCCAGGACCAGAGTTTATGATCTTTAGGTCTAGGAACTGCTTTTGTTATATAAATAACAAATGAAGAGTGATGCTGTCACAAGATCTTCTCGATACATCAGGTCAGAACCACTCCAGTTATCAAGTGATCTCCTATTCTCTGGCTTTGGCTGGAGTGAGTGCAGAAGACAGTTT
The DNA here is from genome assembly GCA_028571105.1 of Tragopan temminckii. NCBI lineage: Eukaryota > Metazoa > Chordata > Aves > Galliformes > Phasianidae > Tragopan > Tragopan temminckii. Next base: position 627,508 of record JAOWBP010004220.1, on the reverse strand, counting down.
GTTAGGGTTCATGCCACAAGGTGTAGGGAAGTGGCTGCAGATATCAACCTAAGCTATTTTTGGAATAGCTATATTCCAAAAGCTATATATTGGAAGAAGAAAGCGGTGTGGGATGAAAAGCAAGGCTAGTATTATGAATATGTGCTATAGCTTGTACTGTTGATCTAATAGAAATTCTGCTTGTTTCTCCAAAGCCTGTTAGAACTTAGAAGCTGGGATTTCAAGGTGTTACTCTATTAGTGATAGAGAGAGGGTGGAACTGAAATCCTCTCACTTTTTTTCATGACACTGTGGGAAATAATTTCAAGTTATGATCAGGGGTCTGAGGAAGAAGGCAAGGAGGTCTCAAAGGTCAGTCTGTGATATGTGATCATTAGAATAGAAGTCTGGCAGGTCTCCCAGGGATACAGGCATGCTAAGGGCTCTGCAAAACTAAGATCTCAACTAAGTATGGGCTGCTTGGGGATAAACTAATACCTTAGAAAATGGACTGGAATGGAGACCATCCAGCCTTGGAAGGATGGGGCAGTGCAAAGCCTTGGAAGGATGGGGCACTAAGCTAGCCTTGAATGAACCAAAAGTAATAAAAAGTTCCTTGATCATCTGTTGCTCTAGGCTTTTCTGTTATGGTGTTTTCTTTAAGAATGCCTCCATTTCTTTTTGCTCTGTACTGAGATACTCGAGCCAGTGGCATGGGAGTACTAGTGACAGGGTGGGTTTGGCAATTAAGCATCTAAAAAGCTTCAATAAAGATCTGTGAAAACATGAGGATTCTCAGTAAAGCATCTTTCATTCTGGAGAAGTCAAGGAAGTCATGTAACCATAAGGTAGCAGAAAGAATTTCTGCAACTACTGGTTTTATCTTAGCCTGACAAACAGGTATATGCTTCTGGTTTCCTCTTCTCTCCTGATGGAAAAGAAGCTACGGCTTTCAAAATGCAATTTAAATGTGGAGTGCAATGTCCCCATACCCACAGCTCACTTCTAATTGAGATAAAATATAAACTACTCATTCTAATGTTCAAGAGCCAAGAAATGCCTTGTGGTTAAGGCAAGTTTGGCCATTAGTCACTTTCTGAGTCCCAGTTCTGCCAGCAACAGTATGTGACATCAGCAAGTAAGCTTCCCTGGTATGGGAAAGTACTTTGCTATGAATTTCCCTGGATTATACTCTTGTTCCATTAAAGCTAATCCTGTCCTTTGAGCAGGATATTGATTCAGATTCTGCTTTCTCTCTTACTGACCGTACGCTACAAATGAGAACGACAGCCTCACAAATCATCTGGCTTTTCTTTGTAGATAGACTTTCAGTTTCCAGCTGAAGAGGCTAAATATTTCTGGTGGCTGCAGCACTAATAAGTTCTGATACACTCACAGCTGGGGCAGTCAGGGAGCAAAAAGATGCCACTAGGACACTGCTGTCTGACCTACTGCTGTTATTTCTGAGAGCACTAATGGTGCTGTGAGAGAAAAACAGAGCAAACGGAAAAGAGATTATTCATTCTAGGAAGAAAATTCTGATGATGAGGGATGAAGGAAAAAGAAGGTCTGAAATTCGTCCCATCAAACGTCTCAGAGTTTACTCTGTGGTCTCATCTGCAGCCTCAGTGGGGTTTCAGGCAGAACCTGCATGTGAATGAACACAAGGGGGTTCAAATGTGCAACTGTTAATTGCAGACAACTGTGGGAGTGATGATGCCAAGGTTGTCACTGTAATGCCAAAAGGATCCAACTGGAGTGGTTAAAAATCATGTAGGACTGTATTTAGAGCTTGTACTCACCTCTCATGGTGTCTGTACAAATCCTGCTTATCATCACTCTTCAAAATGAGGCGCATTTCTGAAGTTCCTAATTTCAAGCAGAAGTTCCTGAACTCAGGTAGAATTTTTGAATTTTTCTCTCTAAGCACCCAGGCACTGGTTATCCCTGGCTGGCCCCCTTCTGTGGTAGTATCCCATCTCACTACCACCATCCCACAGATCCTGTGCTGAATCACCTTGCAGATTGCATCATTTCTGCCTGGCCAGGGAGGTGCAAGAAGCTGGTGGAGGAGCAAGCCAGCCTCTTCTGCCCAGAGACACACCATTGGGAAAGCTCTGCCCTGCCTGTGTTTTGCCCTGAAATAACTGCTCAGGGTACCACTGATGCCAGAAAATGCTATTCCCATGAATGGGAATAAATCAATAAACAAAAATTCCTCTCCACCAAGTAATGCTGAATATACCACAATTATGCTTATCTGTTGGCCTCAATATTTTGTACTATAGCTTCTACAGAATTTTTGTATAAGGCAGAATTGCATCAAATGGCTCTTCCCTCAAAATGTTAGTACACTGCTGCAGGTGCAGGGCAGCAGAAGACTATCAATAGAGCAGGCTGAAACGTGATCTGGTAATTTCATTGGCTTCCCATAAAGTTAATTCTCTGGGGACTTGACAGAAGCCGTGAAATTATGCCAAGAATTAAAGCCAGAGCAAAGTTGGAAGGACGAGTCTGGCTCCTGTCTGAATCAAATCACAGTGCACTCAACAAGTTGGCTGCTGCTCACATACAGACCAAAGCTCCTGCAGTCGACTCTCTGCAAAATCTGTGCAAGAGCACGAGCCCAAGTACTCTGAACATTGCACAAGCAGCAGCAGTGCCCCCTGAGGCATGTGCCCCATACACACGGGTATCCAGAGGGGTGAACATGCACAGAGAATGTTGGACTCCTCCTTAGAAAATGCATTGTCACCATGGGAAGATTGCTATGTGTGATGGTTAAAAGTTGAGTGGAAATCAGAACTGGAACCAGTCTCTGTTTGACCTAAAGCTCTGGGTTGGAGATAAATCGATGTCAAACTTCAATCTCAACTGTTACTTCAGGAACAAAATGGGTGTTTTTTTCCTGTTGATTTAGCCAGCCTCACCCCTGACTTTTCATAAAGATCACATTACACTGGCAATCAAGGAAGGCCGCACATTTCTGGAGACACAACCTGCGAATACCCACCACAGACAATCCTTTGTTCTCTCCTGGGTCAGCGAGGAATTTCTCTGCAAAATACTCATTTTTTTGGTGGCTGCGCATTGATAGGAAGGAACACACAAGGCCGCCATTGTGGCATAGCTTTTCCACATAGATCTTGAAGTTATGTTTTAAAGGGAGGTTGAACCACATTTCATGGGGAATTGTGAGAGTTCTGATTTTTTTTTAAAGCAAACAAATGTAAATTTGAAATACAAAAAACCCATGCTATGTTACATGTGTGCCCAATAGGTTGTTTCAGTGAAAATGTAAAGTCATCCTTCTGAAAAACACGTGGTTTTGATGATTTGCCTTTGTCCTGCTGCAGCCTGTTTAGCAGCAATTTTTAATGTTAGCACTGGAGTTAAATCAGGCTTTGAGAGGTCCTGGAGCCTGGAAGCGTGGTGGTGTTGTGCTCAACAGCCCCATTGTGTTTACCTTCTGACCACTCTGTGCTTCCTGAGAGAACTGACTTTTGTGAGGCTGGACCTCTGGATCAGATGTTGGTCTCTTCTGTTCCTACTAAAAGGGAAGGAAACTATATAAAACTTATCCAGAAGTAGTTAGTCCTGGAGGAGGTGGTGGGGATGTGAGCAGTGCTGAGAAGGCACACTCCATTTTGTTTATCAAAAAAAATGGAAGAAGGGAGAAACTTCTCCGAAAGGGACCACTGCTGGGCTGGGGCAAGGAAGGGCTGGAGCCAGGCAGAAGCTCCTATGTACAGTCAGGAACATGTGATTCGGCTTGTCTGTGGTGAGTGCCTTTGTAGGTAATTAACTCCATAAGGACTTTGCTTTGGAACAGTCATCCATTAGGAAGTAACACTTTGCTGTTCACGGAATCACAGAATGGCCAGGGTTGGAAGGGACCTCAAGGACCATGAATCTCCAACCCCCCTGCCACATGCAGAGCCACCAACCGCCCCATTTAATACTAGACCAGACTGCCAAGGGCCCCATCCAAGCTGGCCCTGAACACCTCTAGGGATGGGGCATCCACAACCTCTCTGGGCAGCTGTTCCCACACCTCAGCACTCTCTGTAAAGAATTTCCCCCTGACATCCAGCTTAAATCTTCCCTCTCTCAAATTAAAACCATTTCCCATTGTGCTGCAGTTATCTACCCTTTCAAAGAGTTGACTCCCCTCCTGTTTGTAGGCTCCCTTTAGGTATTGAAAGGCTGCAATGAGGTCTCCCTGCAGCCTTCTCTTCTTCAGGCTGAACAAGCCCAGCTCCCTTAGCTTGTCTTCATAGGAGAGGTGCTCCAGCCCTCTGACCATCCTTGTGGCCCTCCTCTGGACCCTCCCCAAAAACTCCACATCTTTCCTGTGTTGGGAGCCCCAGACTTGCATGCAATACTCCAACTGAGGCCTCACAAGTGCAGAGTAGAGGGGAACAATCCCCTCTGTTGCCCTGCTGGCCGCCCCTCTTCTGATAGAAGCCAGGATAACATTGGCCTTCTGGGCTGCAAGCACACAACACAGCTGGCTCACATTCTGTTTTTCACCAACTAGGACTCCTAAGTCCTTCTCAGCAGGGCTACTCTCAAGGAGTTTTCTCATAGTTTGTGTACATATCTGGGATTAGCTCAACCCAAGTGCAAGACCTTGCATGTTGCTTAGCTGAATCTTATTAGGTTCACACTTTTTATTTGATCAAGATCCCTCTGAATGGCGTCCCTTCTGCTGTATCAACCGCACTGCTCAGCTTGGTGTCATCAGCAAAGTAGGTGTGGGTGCACTCAATCCCATCATCTGTCATTGATCAAGATGTTCAAGAATACTGGATCCAAGATGGACCTCTTGGGGACACCACTCATTACAGGCCTCCACCTGGACATAGAGCCATTGACTGCAGCCTTCTGGCTGCAGCCTTCCAACCAGTTCCCTATTCACCAAACAGTCTAGCCTTCAAATTCATCTCTCTCCAATTTAGAGATAAGGATGTGGTGGGGGACCATGTCAAAGGCCTTGCACAAGTCCAGGTAGATGACATTCGTTGCCTTCTCTTTGTCCACCGATGCCGTCACTATCAGTGTTGGACCAATGCCATATGAAACCTGAAGTAAGTGTGCCAGCTAAAGTTGGTGGAATAGTTATGGTCAACTAAGACCTTCTCTTTCCCTCTTCTCCTGGATCTTTTGCTGTGCCTTGAGTTCTTGTGGTCTGGTGACAGGAGGAAGAGAAAGTGTTTGCAGCTAGTTGATGGCACAGGTGTTCTGGAGCCCTTGTTCTCTGTGTGTCCTCTCGCCTTCCCAGTAAGAGTTTGAAGAGCAAGCAGGTTTAAAGAAAGCTCTCCAGCAGGGTGGGAACCACTGGCCTAACTTCACTTGAAGTTAAAGCTGATGCCACCTCCTTGGTCATCCCAGTAGCTTGACACCTGCTCTTGATCTTCAGTGCTCGTGAATGGCTTTTCCAGGAGTGTTTTAAGCTTGTTCCTGCATTCATCTTACGTAACAAGTTGAACAGGCTGCTCTAATTCAAGTTAAAGATCTCATTCTAACATGTCAGTTAGGGAGGAGACCTTAGGCCTGGCCAAGAAGCCATGCTTTTTCTGCAGCCCATAAGCTGCAGCCTCTCCGCTTCCTCCACAAGGGAAATGTGGCACTGCTCGCTTGTCACAAGAGGTATTCAGGTCCTGTTCAGCACAGCTAGCTTCAATTATCAGCCCACAGCCCTGTTATAGCCATATGAGGACTCTTTGAGGTAAAGGCAATGCAACCGAGGGTAGAGGTGTGTTCCTGGAGTAGTTAAACTGGATTTCAACACAGAGCAGTTTGCACATCCAAGGTATTTCTGCATGCTTGCATTTCTCCTGGAAATGAACAGGGCTTTCTAAAGCCAATGGCAAGATGGCATACCTGCTTGGCTAATGGTTTGGGAGGCAGCAGGGAAGGTTGTTTCTCTAAAAAAAAAAGAGTCAAGCAGTCTCTCAGGATCATTCTGAGTATTTTCTTCCACAGAGATGTTGTGACTTGAGACCTGAAGTTATGTGAAGCACATTTGAATAGCTTTCTTGGACTCTGTAAGCAAAGTGGGACAAATCAAACTGCTCACTGATTCTGATTAGGAGATTTGAACTCAAAGGAAATGTTGAATAAAAAGTCTAATTTTCCAGCTTCTGTCATGTTTTTCCCTGAGACTCCCAAAAGTAGGACTAGGCCACAGGAAAGTACTAAAGCTAGCTGCTTCAGCATTTAAATTATTTATTCTGCTTACAGAAAATCTGGTTCTCTCCAATAAGTTGCTTGTCCTACTTATAAGTCACGATGGTGGCACTGCTCTGAGTCATACATCAGAGGTCCCGGATGAGTGGGTGCAGTGTGGACGTGGTGTGGCCACAATGCCTTGGGCTGCATGAAGCTGGGGATGTTCTGGCAGTGGCATCTGGCATGGAGTGTTTCCATGACGTCTGTTCTGGCACGTACATACATTAGAACAAGCACGTGCTTGGTGTAGAAAAACCATTTGCTTTTAACCTCAGAGATATGATTGAAACCCACCAGAAACTGATAAACGTTTCCCAGGGATTTCTGTGAGTGGTAGAGGCAGCTCTCGTTAACAACAAATGTTGGCTTAAGCTGATATGAAAGTTGGAGAGCCGTGTTTGTCTGGGCTTTGCAAGGGTCTTTTTGTTCTGCAGAACAGTCTCTTCTGCATCTGGGAAGTTCATGCAGGCTGTGTTAGATGACAAATTTTGCTCAATTGAACAACTCAGTTGCCCTATGCCAGCAGTTCTTATGAGATAGTTCTATGCTCTTTTAGAGGATTTGGTGCAAAGTGAGCGAAAAGTTCTTCTCATCCTTGAGGTATATGTGGGCTCCACCCCCTGCATTCTTCTGTCCAGGTTGCTAGTGGGTTCTGAAGCCATAACCTACAGAATCACAGAGTCATAGGAGCTGGAAGGGACCTCTGGAGATCAACTCCTCTTCTAAAGCAGGTTCCCTAAGTAGTTGTGCAGGAAAGTATTCAGGCAGATTTTGTATATCTCTACAACCTCTCTGGGCACATTGTTCCAGTGCTTTGTCACCCTCAAAGTTTTTCTCATGTTCATATGGAACTTCCTGTATTCCAACTTGTGCCCATTGCCCCTTGTCTTGTTGCTGGGTACCACAAAAAAGAACCTACCCCCATCCACTTGATTCCTGCCCTTTTAGATTTCTATAAGCATTGATAAGATCCCCTCTCAGACTCCTCTAGGCTGAAGTCACAGGTCTCTCAGCCTTTCCTCTTACAAGAGATGGTCCAGGCCCCTGACCATAGGCCCTCCCCTATACTCTCTCCAGTAGTTCCCCATCTTTCTTGAACTGGAGAGACCAGAACTGGACACAGTATTTCAAATGTGGTCTCACCAGGGCAGAGCAGAGGAGGAGGATAATGTCCCTCGACCTGCTGACCACAATCTTTTTAATGCACTCCAGGATCCCATTGGCCTTCTTGTCCACAAAGGCACACTGCTGGCTCATGGCAAACCTGTTGTCCACCAGGACACCACAAGTCCTTCTCTGCAGAGCTCCTCTCCAGCAGGTCATCCCCTAACCTGTACTGATGCATGCAGTTATTCCTCCCCAGGTACAAGACTGTACACTTTCTCTCTTTGCAGCTCATCAGGTTCCTCTCTGTCCAACTCTCCAGCCTGTCCAGGTCTTGCTGAATGGCAGCACAGCCTTCTGGTGTGTCAGCCACTCCTCCCAGCTTCTTATCCTCAGCAAACTGAGGGTGCACTCTATCCCTTCATCCAGATCACTGGTGAAGATTTTGAACAAGAATGGACCCAGGACCTACCCCTGGGGAACACAGGCCTCCAAGAGGACTCTGTGCCACTGATCACAACACTCTCTGTTGTGCCAGTTCTCAGTCTCACTGTTCACTCATCTATCTCACACTTCTTCAGCTTACCTATGAGGATGTTATGGTAGACAATGTCAAAAGCCTTCCTGAAGTCAAGGTACAACACATCTTCTGCTCTCCCCTCACCTACCTAGCCAATCAGGACAACACAGAAGGCTACCAGATTGGTCAAGCACGATTTCCCCTTGTTGTATCCATGTTGACTACTCCAGATAATCTTCTTTTCTTCCACTTGCTTGGAGATTACATCCAGAATAAGTTGTTCCTTCACCTTTCCTGGAACGGAGTTCAGGCTGTCTGGTCTGCGATTTCCTGGGTTCTCCTCCTTGCCCTTTTTGAAGACTGGAGTGACCCTGGCTTTCTTTCAATCTTCAGGCACCTCTCATGTTCTCCATGACCTCCCAGAGATGATGGAGAGTGGCTTGGCAGTCATTTCTGCCAGCTCTCTCAGCATGCCATCAGAGTGCATGGATTTGTGTTTGTTGAGTTTGCATAGATGATCTCTAACTAGATCTTCCTCAATCAAGGGGAAATCTTCGTTTCTCCATACTCTCTCTCTTACGTCCAGAGTCTGGGATTCCAGAGGGCCAGTCTTATCTGTAAAGACTGAAGCAAAGAAGGCATTTAGTAAATCTGCCTTCTCAATGCCCTCCATTCCATGGTACCCACCTCATTCAACAGCAGCCCCCGTTTTCCATAGTCTTCCTTTTGCTGTTGATATACTTAAAGAAGTCCTTTTTGCTGTCCTTGACAGATTTAATTTCAAGTGGGCCTTAGCCTTTCTGGCTAAGTGCTGGATGGCCAGTGTGAGTGTGGGGAAAGGATTTCTTCACACAGATGCCTTTCTCCCCACTTTTTACTGCAGTCAGTCTTGGTCTCCTGTGGGAACTTAGGTTTAAACATAGAATCACAGAACAGCTTGAGTTGGAAAGGGACTCCAAGGATCATCAAATTCCAATCCCCTGCCACAGGCAGGGCCACCAACCTTCTCTTGGTAAAGCCATGCTGGCTGTCTTGGATCACCTGCTCATTCCTCATGTGCCTTAACATGTCTTCTAGGAGGAAAAACATCTGGTGCTGAGAGCTATAGGGAAATCTGTGTCTCCCACTCAGACATTTAAATGTTTGCATAAATGTCCTTATAATGTCTTCTGTTAAGCCCTAAAGTAATACTTTGAATTACTTGAGATATTTTGTCATCCACGGCCTTTTAATTGAAAGCCTTAGCAGTATTATAGCCGAGGTCTTTATATCTTAATGACAGTTCTTCTTCCACCTGAGCGAGTGGAGCTCACAGAGCTCGAGCTGCATGCTTAGCAGCCACTCTAATGCAAGAGCTTGCATTTGGCAGAGGCACAGCCTGTTTCTAAAATTGTCTCCAAGATCCATTGTATGCATTTGTGTCACCCAGATGGACTAGACGACTGGTATTTTACACGGTGTTATTGTTTGTTTAGCTAATGAAGTGGGAAAAAACAAAGAGCTGAGATCCTGGGCAGCCCTGAGAGAGAGGAGAAGGAACCTAGCAGCCAGGGTGTTGAACTGCAGCTCCATGGATAATTTTGATTCCTGAGTCAAGAGAGTCATGGATGAAGTGCAGAAAAGGATGCCTCAGCACAAAAAGAGGAGGAAGATGCTGGGAGCTGTCTGCTTTCCCTGTTTATCTCACTGGGAGGAACTACTGCAATGATGCGTGATGGAGAACAGCTTTTGTCTGCTGATGCTTACTCAGAGCAGGCATGATCTACTTCTGCCAACATTTCCAGTCTCCCTTCTGGAAGGAAAGAACATGCTCACAGAAGTGTGGTTTCCCTTCCTCGTGGCCTGTCCCCTACCATGGAATGAAAAGCTGTTCCTTTAGTTTTTTTTTCTGATGCTGAAGGGTCTAGTGTGAAGCTCCTGCCTGGAGGAGCTTTGCTGGAGAGCAGAAAGCACAAAGAAAACAATAAAATATCTTCCTGCGTCCCCCACCCTCTTTAATTTTCTGGTTTGACTTCAAATGCAGGCTGCCATCATTCCCACATGGAAAAGCCACATGAAAAGCACCACTAAACAGTTCTGAGTTTCTCAACAAGAATCACAGCAGCTAAATATATTTAATCTGTGGGTATTGTTCATGTTGGCTTTAATTTCCTGTTCTCAAAAGGTTTAGGAATTTAAACCCCTGAGTCATTACTGAAGCCGTTAATGCTTGGAGCCTTTTTCAGAAATGAAGATAAAGGAAGTGATATTAATACCAGCTTAGCATGAATTGAACCAGAACAGCTCTGTGAGAAATTCATTGCCATCCCAGAGACATCACTTGGTTTCTAACCATGACAAAAGCTGCCCAGAAGCAGGTAGGTGGATGAGATCATTCTCCCTGAAGTGAGTAAGACGCTTCCCATTTACAACTAAAAAAAAAAAAAAAAAAAGTCTCTCTGGCAAGTTATGGGCTGCAACATCCCCATCTGGAAACTTCTAGAGCACTCTACTGTTCTTTTGTTTCTAAAAATTGCAATATCTTTTTAAGCAATGATTTCTCAGAGTATATTCATGAGATTTCCCTGGAGCTAGAGGTGATACACTCAGTCACGCTGGATAAAAGATTGGAAGAAGACTTCCCCTCAGGTTCAGCATAGTTAGGTCTTCAGGTTCGTGCTATACTTGCAGATCTTGATGTTTCCTCCCGAAGTCCTGATGGCAACAGGCACCCAAATACCTCAGAAGCAAGGTCCAGTCACGAGATGCTTCAGTGGAGGATGTGGCTTCCATTGCTCTGGGGACTGAACAGGATTTAGGACAAATCAAGTCATTCACCTTCTTTCAGGGGCCTGGTTTAGATGCAAAACAACAAGCTGCCTTTGATTCTAAAAGTGAACTCTAAAGACTGAAACAAAGTCCAGGAAAAATTGAAAAGATCCTAACTAATGACTGTAGTTAGAAGTGAAATGAAAACCTTGTGGGAGCTGGTATTTATTTTCATGTCAATGTGGTTTTATTTCTGGAATGTGATAGAAGGAGAATAATCCATACTGGAAGAGGCTAAAGCAAACACAGAATAGCAGTGATGCAGAGTGAAATGAGAGAGTAAGGAAGGAAGAGGTTGTTGCAGTAGCAACGGATTTAACTGCTGTGTCCAAGCAGTGGTGAAATGTTTAACTGCTCAGACCATGGAGACGCTTCTATTCCCACCCAGACATGATGCTGCCTTCAGGCTGAGCTCAAAGCAGGACAGAACAGAGCCTTATCAGGAGGAAGATAAATAGATGAGATGGGGAACCATTTTTGTGTTGAGTCCTTGCTGTCAAACAAGAATATAGTGAAAGGAAGAAGGGGCATGACACACAGCAGTGTCTTGTGGCAGCTCAGGTCCATCAGGAATGGCTGGAGCAGCTTCCCATCAGAATTCAGGTCAGAGTTTCAGGAGAGAGCTTGCAGCAACCATGCTAGAAGGGTATCCTGGCTAGCGCCCCAGGCAGGTGTACTCAGCATGTGCTCAGGAAGGACTCCTGGCTCAGCCTGATAGGATAAGCTGGAGTGGATGAGTTGCGTGGTTGCTTCTGCCTCTTGAGAGGTGCTCTCATTTTACTTGAGGCTCTGTGAGGCCATCTAGGGCAGTTTGGCTTCACTCTCTTTTTGCAAAGCCCTGCAGCGTGCTTGTTCCTGTTGAGCTGGTTTTAAGGAAGGAGCCTTCTGTCCCCTTCTTGCCTCTATTCTCCATCATTAATTAGCTTGAGTCTCTGAGACTGCAGCCCATGACCACTTCTTTTCCTTTCACTCTACAGCTATTCCTGCTCTTGTAACAAGCTTTCACAGAGCCAGCAAGCATCATGCTGTGTCTGAGCCTCTGGGGCTGTCTCTCCATCTGTTTGTTTAATGACGCGCAGCAGCCTCATCTCTGACTTTGCACCCTCAGGACAATAATCCACTCTGACGCTCAGGCCAGCCAGCTATTCTGTGATGAGGCTGTGGCTGGTGCACTGTAGGATGGAGGTGGTTTTAAAACACTTCTTCTGAATTTCATTATGGCTCAAATTCTTTGTGAAATGAAGGGACATGAGCACTTGCAGTGTTGGTGCTGTTCTGTAAAGCTGAATGTGGGTTCACAATGATAGTGATAGCAGCAGATCTTGTTTTTAAAAAACTTTTGCACAGTTTCATGAAGCAAGAGGGGTAGATGGCTTGCTGTGCTTACCGAACAATCCAGAAGCACAACCTTCAGGAAATACTTACGGCAAAACGAGCCACGTGGGATGGCTTTGGAGCTGTCCTCTGAATGCCATGCAGATAATAGAAGAAAGAAAAAGCACTTCTGTATCCAGTGCTTGGAAGATCACTTAGAGGTCGGGATGGAGGTGGGAGGAGGGCCTGCTCTGCCAAGGGCCATCCAGGCCCAGGATGCTGTGAGCAAGACTTTCTGGAGCAGGTAATAACATGGCCCCAAGGCTTTCTGCCCAGCATGGTCAAGTGCTCTTGTGTTTGGTGTCATGCTGGTGGGAAGAGGCTTTGGCACAAAGTGTTCTCTTGGTCTGCTTGAGCCCATATTCAGGCAAGGAGCTCAATTCCAATGAGACAAGGGTAAAGACAAACAAATTGTGAGAATGCTTTAGTGTTCTTGAGTTATTTCCATTGAGTGAGAACTGATTGATTTGTGTAAAGATAGTGGATGTTCAACATAAAGGTGAACATTTTAAGATGCTTCCAGTTGGTCATCCTTAAAATATGGCAAACTCATAGCCTCCAATTGATGACAGAGGTCTGGGCTATTGAAGTCTGTACTTGTCATGCCCTTGTGAAGGGAGGGAGCCCTCAGAACTCTTGAGAAAGCAGGACTATGTTTGCGGTGAAGCCTTTGAAGAGAGAAGGGCCACTGATGCATGAAGGTCCCTCAATTTCCCTAGCACAGCATTTTTCTGGAGCTTATCTATGCAGTAAGCCTTTCAGATGCCTGTTTGCTCTGTGGTAGTAGAAGGGCAAGGCAATTTGCCCCATTACATGAATCTCCCTCTGCTCTACCTTATTCAGGAGTAGTCAGAAAATCTGACTCCCTCCCCCGCTCTCCCGAAGTGCTTTCCTTTCTCCAAAAGCAGCATGCCACATCTTTCTCTCACCTCAGCAGTGAGTCTGGGTTATTGTTTGCTACCTGCTCTTTCAGCAGGAAAAGTCTCCACACACAGCTGGGAGAGAGCCCGCAGATTTTCAAAATCTCCATTTATGCAGAAGACACTGAGCAGAGTGTAAAAGGGATGACAGAAGCACGGCAGGATCCTCCTCTTTCCCTCCCCTTCCTTGCCCTTTGATTCAAGGAGCAGGGGCTGGTTTGTGAATGAGGAGCTGAAACTCATTCAGACTGAATGAATAACTGATAAAGGATGCTTGTTAGCTGAAGCCAACCACAAAAAGGTAGCAGTTCTCAGGAGGGGGCTTATTTCCCAGTGATTCATCGGTGCATAGCAGATGGAAGGAACTAATAAAATATTACAGACGTGCAGAGCTTTGATCTTTCTGCTCTTTCTTTCCTTTTCCCAAGGGTGTTGGCTGTGCTGTTGAAGTGAATGGAGAGGAAAAGGCTACTCTGGCAGCAGGGCTTGTGGAGGGGAGGTCAGGAGCCCCAGTCCAGAAGCATTCTTCGGGGCTTGACAGAGATTGGCCAAAGTGCATTTCTGTAGGCTTTGCAGCACTTGCCCTCCTTCCCCTCAAACTGATGTTAACCTGCTTGCAGGTCTGCTGGAGCAGGGCTGGGGCACAGATGAACATTTTGCTGTTATATTTCTTTCTGCAAGCTCAGAACTTTGAACATGAAAAAGTAAAATGCATTTCTGGGTCAAAAGCTCTTGTCTTCCTGATTTCTGTTTCAGTTGCTGTAGCTCCCAGGGACCTAGCAGCCTTGAATCTGGGGCCCTCAACAGCCACCAGGTTGGAATTTATTTTTTTCTTACTGTGACTAATCTTCAGGATGAATACATTTAAGTTTTGTCTCTGTGGATGTGATGAAGAGAGAAATTTGTTTCCGTTAAAGAGAAATTGCTACAGTAAGACTTCCCCGGCCCTGGGGCTTGAATGGAAAAAAGCACAAACATCAGTAGCATGCTGAGAGCTTCTGGGTTATCTGTCCACTGTTGTCTGTCAGTCTGGCTGTCATTACACAAAGGAAGGCTACCAATTCACATTAGCGCATTATTTTTGCAGAGGATTGGATTGCAATTTATATGTGCATATATTTCCTTAAGAAGACATGTTTGTGAGTGCATTTTTTCTTTAACTCATCAGGCCTGGCTTCTTTCCTAAGCCTTCTGCTCTCCCCACATGACTTATCTAAGCGACTACTCCTTATTCCACCTTACTCTGCTCGACCACTGGCTTTGCAGCACCAGTTTCTGCCTTGGCCTCTCCTGTTGGTCTTTGTGTATGACACCTGCCGTTTGCTGCTCATTTCCTGCAGAAGTGGGTGCTCTTCCCCTGCAGCAATGAAGTTGTAATGCCTTGTGCACACTGGGGTGTGGCTCTGCAGGTCTCCCTCCCCCCCAGATGCTGGCAGTCTTCACCCATCCTCATGTTCAGCTTTTATTGGATTTTCTTTAGCACAGTGCAAGGGTGTTACTGCTCTTCGTTGAAGGAAGACGTAATATTTGCACCCAACCCATAGTGTGTTCACATCCACTGTTTGGTCTCCATAAACATTCAGCAAGTATTGATGAATGTCAATGGGTGCCATTTTTTCTGCATGGAGGAAATTCAGTTTCAGCCTGGAGTCTTCTCTTCTACAAGCTAAAGTCCAGCTCCCCGAACCTTTCTCATCAGAGAGCTACTCCCTCCGACCATTTAATGGCCCTCCTCTTGACCCACTCTAAAAGTTCCACATCTTTACTATGTTGGGGACTCTAGGCCTGGATGCAGCACTCCAGATGGGGTTTCATGAGGGCAGAGCAAAGGGGGACAGCCTCTATGTGGACATTGGCCACAACCCTCTGGATTCAACCATCCAACTCTATTCACTGAATAGTCTGCCTTTCAAATCTGTATCTCTCTGAGTTAGAGATGAGGATGTGGTGAGAGACCATGCACAAGTCCAAGTAGATGACATCAGCTGCCCTTCCTTGGTTCACTGATGCCATCATTACATCACGGAAGGCCACCAGGTTGGTCAGGCACCATCTACCCTTCAGGAGACTGTCCTGGCTGTCTCAGATTTTCGCCTCTTCATCTTGCATGTGACGCAAGTGCTGTGGTGTTCATTTGAAGGTTATCAAAGAAGCTTGCAAATATGTGGTACTGGAAACTGGTAAAGGTGAGGGATTTGTTTAATGTCAGATTGCAGCTCAGGATCTCCCTAGGACCTGCCTGCTCCATGTACAGTGATTTAGTTGTTTGGCCTTGAATTCATTGAATTCCTTGACTGGTCCTGTGGGCGCTCCAATCACCATAGGTGGGGGCTCTAGATTAGGGTGCAGGGACGAAGGAACAGGAGTGACAGAAGGACTGACTGCCAAAAGCTGGGTACACAGAAGTGATGGCTGTGGTCAGACCTCTCTATGGAAGCAGGTAGGCAGCTTGGTAGAGAGATGCCTGTGGGAGTCAGGACTGGTTGATCTTCTATCCTTGTATTGTTTAACATTCAGGAAAAAAAAAAAAAGAAAAAAAATCAATTTAAAATGGCTCTTCTATCCTTTGAACTTAAAAGCAAACTAGAGGGGGGAGGGAGAACTGGCAGACACCCTTGAGGACTGAATACTTAAAATAAGATCTTTTTATTTAAAACTTGGTTTGCCAAAAACTCTTAGTAAGACTTCTTGCGCTGATCTTGGACAGGAAAACATTGCAAAATACCACATTCTGGTCAGACAGTAACACTGTTTCCTGCCCTGCTCAAATACCATCCATAAAGTCCTACTGCCTCAGTTCTTGGGATTGCTTTTGTCCAATGTTTGCCTTCTCCACTGGGGTGGATTCTGACACTTCCTGCTGGTCTGGGGGATTGGCTGAAACCACTCCAAGCCTGTAGACAGAACAGCTTAAATGCTTGCTTGCTGCTCTGGAGCTAAATCTGTATTCCCAGATGATATTCCCTGCAAGATTCCTCCCATTCACCTCCAGAAAACCAGCTGGCAGATAAAAATCCAGCCAACTAGATCTATAATCACAACATGGAAGCTGCAAGATAAATGCAAAAAGCCATATCCTTCTGTTATTCTCCTAAAAGCATGGCTGAGCTCTAGAGTTCAGCTTGGCACAGATGATGAGGTTAAGTCTGCAGACAGATCAGGTCTGTTTGCCGTAAATTGGTGCTGATGTCCATACACCATTCAGAAATCCCTGGTCTGAGGAAGGCAGATCTGGAGCTCGCTGTGTTCAGAGCAGATGTACCTGCATGGGGACCTGCACTGTCTGACTGATGGTGTGAACAACTATCTGCTGGAGAGCACCTCTTTGAGCAACCTTCACTTCCACCACGATGTGCCCTCTAGACCTGCAAGATCCAAAATCCTTCAAGCAGGTTGCAGAATTCTCCATGGGGAGCCATACAGTCCTTGTTTTCGCAGTAAAATGAAGCACACGACAGACTGAAGGACAGCAAACTTCCCTGGACATGTCATGGTGACCCTGCTGTTCCTGGTGTCCAGCTGGACATCTTCAGCAGGTGGTAATCACAGAATGGCAGAACATCCTGAGTCGGAAGGGACACACAAGGATCATTTAGCTCCATGCTGTTCCCTTGGCTGTCATCAGAGAGCAGAGCTCATCACATGCCCCTCCGCTCCCCTGAGAAGTGGCTCTAGGCCACCATGAGGAGCTGCAGGCCGCCATGAGGCCTCCCCTCAGTCTCCTCCACGCTGAACAAATCAAGGGACCTCAGCCTTTTCTCAGTCTTGATGTCCAGACAAATGATGTACAGCCTGTGCCATGCTGTCCTGGTCACTCACTCAACTTCTTGCCAGTGGTTTCAGGCTGAACTATTGGGCTGTGAAGGAGAGAAGTTGAAGGAGGAGCCAAATTGTTGTCCTCGTAGCGAGAATGGATGGCTTGTCCTTTTTCACTCCCAGGCCTGCATCTTCCCTCTGCGAAGCAGGCAGTAAGTGAATTTTTCAGAACCAAACTTGGGGGTCTGCCCTCCCTGCTCCTCTGTGCTGTGCCCACATCTGTGTCCCTGCAGGCTGAGGCTGGGGGAGCTTTCTCCTTGTAGGTTTCTGTCATATGGTGTACATCAGTATGGTATGCTGTTTACTGTCTCGTCTGTTCCAAAAATGTTACACGAGGGGAAAGCTCTTGGCCAGGGCAATGTTGAATTTTCCAGATTCTGTTCCATTGGGGTTTCTTTGCTTGCAACCATTAGCATGTTTTTTTCCTTTAAATCCAGGCCTCTGCAGTCTTAACTAGCTGACTGGGAACATAAGCTTGCTTGATATATGACAGTTTTGTTGGGGAAACACAAGCAATGGATGTGGTAACTAGAGATGATTGGCAAAAGCATCTTCTTTCTGTGGAAAATTTCAGGAGTAAGTTTCATTCTCTCTTTTTTACCTGAACCTAGATACAATCTCAAAACTTCCCCCCCCCAAACACCTAAAAACAACCAAACATGAAATTACAGCTCCCTCCCCCTGTCTTCACTTTAAATAAAAGCCTAAACTCTATTTATACTCTTTATTTAAACACAGATTTTATAAATACTCCAAAGTATTCCTGATGATTCATTACATCAAAAATGTCAAAACAGACATTTTGAATTCTTGGTTGTTTTTTTGTTTTTGTTTTTGTTTTGTTTTGTTTTATTTGTTTGGGTTTTTTTGGATGTGCGTGAATGTTTAACTAAAGTATTCCAGCACATTCATTTAATGGTGGTTTTGTTTAAAATAAGAGGTGTCTGCCGGTCTTTCTGGAGTGGCAGATCTACAGCAGGTTCTGGAGATGGCTGAGAGCAGGGATCCACAGCAGCCCCCATGGCCTCACACATTTGCAGCCATGACCCAGACTAAGGCAGACCAGCCAGCTTCCTGCCTCTGCCCAAAGCTGTCTCCCTGCTATTTGCCAGTGACTGTAAACCAGGGAACCACTCAGTCCTGTGATATCCCCTGTCTGTAATTCACACAAGGAAACCAAGTTAATGGCAGACTTGTGAGAAACCCAAGTCAATTTGGGACTAAAATGAGGGCTACTGGAAATGACTTGTCTGGGCAGACATTCACCCTGGGCTGTGTATTAGGCCTGCAGTGTTGTCATGTTCACTACCTTTAATTTCAGGAGCTCAACACAGGTTTAGTGGAGCCCTATAGCTAGGTGTTCATTGGCTCTATCTTTAACAAAATGCTCTGTTGATTTTGTGTTTTTTAGGTTATGGCAATTCGCAAATCCTCCTCATGCATGGGGTGCTGAATGCTGGCAGGGCAGAGTGTAATTCCTGACATTGGTGGAAGGCTGGAAGAGAAGAAAAATCCAAGGGAAGCCTGGCAGTGGAGTCAGTGCTGGTTGCTCAACCCAGCCCACTGACACCATGTAACATAATGGTATATAATGTGGGAGTCCACAGTTCAGTGAAAGGTTCCTTAGATAATGAAAGCTCCAAGAACTACTGTTAGACATGGAATGTGCTCACAGTGTTATGTTTGCTTATATTTGCTATTTAAAGTGCACACAGAGAGACACAGCTGGGCACTCTTAACTCTCTTGGATGAAGGACAAGAGAGGTTCCTGTTCTGCAGAGCAAACCCTATGGCTTCCTTGGAGAAGTCCTAGATCTTTTCCTGCCCACTTCTGAGCTTCAGGCTCTTGGATTTCGTTTTGGGAGCAGGCCCTTCCACCGACACAGGAGCCAGCATGGAGACTCCATCAAGCCAGGGGTGTTCTCTGCATGGGAGCAGGTTCAATGCCAGTAGAAACCCACATGAACTCAGATGAGCTTTGACACAGAAATGAGGTATCGTAGGAGGACTACAAGCCACCAAAGGTCAATCTCTGTTTGCTGTGTCCAGTGTTGTTTGTTCCTATGCCTTGCTGGCAAAGAAAAAAATCCAGCCTGTTCCTGCAGAACACTCCCAGTGACCCCCAGTACTGCCTTGAGCTTTCTGAGCACCCTCCTAGAGCATCCAGTACTGCTGAGATCACCCCAATACTGACTAGAGACTTCCAGTGTTCCATGGAGCTTCCCAGTACCCTCCCAGTGCCCTTGATACTGGCTGGAGACCCTGAGTACCCTCCCAGTGCCCTCATTACTGACTAGAGTCCCCCAGAGCCCTCCCAGGATAGCTGTGCATGCAGTGACAGAGCACTTGGCTGAATTGAGAAAGGAATAAACCCTTCTGACACCCACCTGAAGTCAAGGAATTAGTCAGTAAGCTCCCACCTGCTGTGAAGAGGAGATTAGGAGTGTCTGCTGAAAACCCTGATTATCCTTTTTCACTGTCAAATGTGGCTGTCAGTTTTACACAGGTTTGTCATGGCAGACTCAGTCAACTCTGGTATGTGCCAACTGTGCTTGTAGCAAAGGTGCAAAAGGACACCATCATGTTCCCACTCCACAAGATGGACATACCTATGAGACTAGGTTTGCTTTAGAGATTAAATGCAGTGCCTGAAGTAGAAGAAGGTGACCTTTGAGGTCTTGTGTTTTTGCCCAGTGTCTGAGCAGGCTGTGATTTGAGCTGGGTAATTTTGCTTGGACGCCATTATATTAGAGGAAACCATCACTATGTTTGAGTTTAAATTACTTATTATTCATTGTGATGGAAAGAAAGCAGCAAAGCTCTCTTGTCTCTCTTGAGCCAAGACAGGAGCTGTGATCCTGCTCTTCTCTGCAGCAGGAGAGTCTTTCTACTTCAGTGGCAAGATGCTTGTTTTCTCAGTAGGATCAAATAATGCAAAGCCACAGATAATAACGCAGAGGCTGTCTTGTTTTTGATTTTCTTTCTGTTTTTTTTCCCCTCAGGTGGGAGGATTTCTCTCAGTTGCTTTTTTCTTTCCGTACCTTCTTTCTTCTAACTCCAAATCTTTCTAAAATACATCAAACATCTTCTTAATGACATATTTCTGAGCATAATTCTTACCTTTCTCATACAGGATTTTCTTCCAGGGTTTGTGAAGTACTCTTTGTTAGCATGAAATGCAGAAAAGCCAGATGGTTTGGCTGGAGTCCAGTTACCTAAGAAACATAGCACTAAGACCCTATCAGAAGCTGTTTCCTCTAAAGATCACTCTTGACCTGCTTTGTTCTAAAAACCAGCTTAGAGTCAGCATTGAGCTGTCAGTGCATACTTTCCCCGCGTAATTAATCTACATGAGTCGGCCTGAAATCAGTATCAGTGACTTTGTGGCTTCTTTTTTCCCCCATTAAATATTGCTTCTCCATGTGACTCTTCCTTCAAAGGGGTGTAGAATGATGCAAGCTATTTTTCACCAGTAGTGCTGTAGTGGAAGTTCTGATGGTATTTCTCTCTCCCTGGTCTGAAGCGCGTGGTTTATCCAAGCTCTGGGATAGCTGGATATGCTCTGATACTTCCCTGGTGGCTTCAGAACTCCTATAGCTCCCCCACGGTTGTTCTGGCCACTGGGGCAGATGGAGAGTAAGGAGTGTGTTGCTGTGCACACATAGTCTAGGACAAAGAAATGCATGTGGTCATAATCCCTCATGATGAACCCAGAGAGGCAGTGCCCATTGCTCAGACGTGGGGAATATGATTTTAAACTGCTAAGTGTCTTGCTCCAAGCTAAGCGCTCTGCTCTGCCAATTGATTTTTTGAATTGAGATCAGAGCTGTTTTTTTCTTCTTGATCAAGGGAGATTGCGAGCTGTCAGGCTCAGTAGGAATCTGGTCCCCTTGACTCCTGCAGTGTGATCACTGTGATTGCTGGCAGGGTTGGGTCTCTGTCAGTGCCTTACCTCTAAGGTGTCCTTCTCTCTTCAGAGCTCTTACACTATTGTTGTCTTTTTTTTTTTTTTTTGGCCCGTCTGTGATGACTCTTGCGTAATTGTTCCATTAAAATGGATATCAAAATAATTGGATGGTCCCTCAGCAGATGTAAAATTTATTTTCCACTTGTGCCTTTGTGCTGAAGTTGGGATCTTGGATTTTAAAAATCCTTTTTCTCCTGGCAATGTGGGAGTTTCCCCTAAAGATGTGGAATGTTTACTGCATACCAAAGGCAAGACATTATGCAGGCACGAGGCTCCTAACACCTACAATTTCTAAACTGCATGTGGCCTGTTTGGATTTCCTTGTGCTGAATTCACATGGAAACACAAACACATGTGGCATTTTTGTTGCTTTTCTAGGAAATCACTGAGCGCAGCCCTGCAAAATAATACTTCCTACTGTTAGCTCCACTGAGTGTGGGGGAAGGTGCTGCCTTTGTGTCCCAGGCTGCTGGAGCCACATGCCAAGGCTTGTGAGTCATTCACCCTGAGTGTCTGGCTTTCCAGGAAGGCAAATCCCAATTTTAGAACTTATCAGGGACTGAAGAGCACCGTGGGGAAATAATAAAGGAAAGGTCATTGAACATTATCAGAACTGGAGGTTTCCAATGGGAATCATGCCAGGAAATGCATGATTAGTGTAGGAATGGAATGTTGTTTCTGCATAAGATATTGAAAAGGGGGAATTGATCTGAAGAAGTAGAGCACAATATATTTGTATTTTGTAACTTGTACTTAGAAATAGCTGCTGTGAAGAAGTAGAAATACGATATATGTTAGTAGCATATTTTAGAAATATAGTTGCTGAATTATGTGATTAACTCTTGCTTGCAAAACTGCAATAGTTTTTAAATGTTCCAAAAAGCATAGGTATAGTATTATGGACTAGAAAGCATATTGTAGGGCTATTCTGTTTGGATAAGAGACCCTCAGCAAAAGAAAAACAGACTTAACAAACATCAAAGAAGCCGGGGCCTCTACACAAGGCTGGATTGCCTTCTCTGTGGGTAGATTGGGATGCAACAGTCAGACGTCAAGATACTCCCCTCTGTCCTCCTTCCAAGCTTATCTCTACGCAAGGATGAGCAGATGTCCAGAAACAATGAGCGAGCGTTGAATGAGCAAATGTGAAAGTTAACTAATTAGTGATATATGCTGAGCTAGCAAGAATTGATGTTTAGTCCATATCCGTATGTTTAATTGAGTGTTGGGAAGGTTGTGAACCTGAAGTACTCAGCCAATGAGGGTAGAAAGAGATAAGCATTGAGTATTAGGGCATAAAAGATGGAACGCTGTTTTCTGGGTGCTCTCCTGCTTGCAGGAGGCCCGCCATTGCAATTGTGAATAAAATCTGCTTTATCAGAGATACCGTCCTGGTAAATTATTTGGATATTTCCAACAATTAGAAATAGGAGAAACTGTGTTTTGTCAAGACAGCTGGAATAAAGCCAGCAGGATATGGAAGCCTGCTAGTGGTGAAGCAAGCTAGCAAGGTGTGAGGAGACTGGGGGGGAAAATGTGAGAAATTAATAGCTGGTGTCTTGCTGTGTGTGCTTGACACCACTCTACAGCTATCAGGTGCCCAGTCATCACCTGGGAGAAGTAAAGTAGAAGGGCATTTCTCTTGCCTCTGCTGCTGCCAGGTGAATATCAGCACATGCTGACGGTCCTCAGAGCTTCATGACTGGCACTTGTGGTCCCTCATGCAGGCGCAAGCAATGCGGTGCTGCACAGTGCATGGAGAGGCATGCAAGTGAGGCACAAGAGGGGTAGGACAGATTGCACTGGAGAGCTTACCTCTCACTGGTGCCATCAGCCTGCTGCCTGTCTTGGGTGGGGGGTGTGTTCTCCTTTCCACTTTTAGTCAATATGGCTGGAAAAATACCAGTTCTCAGGGAAAGCAGAAGTCCCTTGATTCCGTGGTACACGTAGCAAGAACAAGAATTTTACCTCAGTGTCGTACCTCAATGCTGGTGTATCCTCAGCTGTTTTGTTTGATTACTTGCATATAATATATATGCAATATATTTTGGATATACAGAGCAAAATGCATGTGTGCTAACAGCAGCTGCAGGACTCCACCTCAGGAATCATTCAGTTTCATCAGTGAAATCACACTGGAATGTGCTTCTCATCCAAATGTTAACCCCACTTAACCTGAAAAAACGTCACACTCCAAGTCTGTCTTGTGTAAGAACAATTACTTGACTGGTTTTCTCTAACAGAGGGACCGAGGAGTTCTATTTATGTCTCTGCCATATCAACAGTTAGATGGAGAGCTAGAACATTTAGCCATATTATGTTCGTATCTGTTTGCAGGAAAAGACAGCTGAGTGGAAGAGAGACAATCTGCTTCCCAAGAAATCCACTTCTGAAAAGCTAGTTAAGGATACACAATTTGTACTGAACCCTTCATTCAAGTGTCTTTCTTGGCCTTTTCTATGCCTTGCAAGTTCATCAGAGCTCTTCTAATTGGGTCTCCTTATCTTTGGTGAGCCCTAAGCCTCCTTCAATTAATGTTCAATTTTAGCACCATTGTCATGCCTCCTTTAGCTGTTCTGCACTGTTGCATGCACAGAGATACCTCCTCACAAGAAAACTTAAAATGTCCAGCTTCTACTTCAGTGTTCCTACTCAAACCCTGAACAGTGCTCTTCACAGTTGGTATCTACAGCTGCTTTGCAAATGTCATCCAAAGTGATTTCAGTGTGTTCATGACTTGCACTGCAAGACTGTGGTAATATTTCTTACTGTGATACTGGCTGTAAGTAAGCCATTGGGATGTGGTTGGTGATGGCCCTAAAATGCTGCAGGCAAGGAACTGTGTCCCTGCAAGATCCTCTGGGAAATGAATGCAATGCCACCAGACACGAGAGCAGTCCCAAGAGGCCCACCAACCCAGAGGCACACTGATTATTTCAGTCCAGGTTATTACCTCTGCTGCGGTTAAATTCTACACTTTGGTCTCATCCATCCTAGAAGCACTGAAAGCATTGGATCACAACACATTACTAATTTTCAACAGTAAGTGAAGGGTCTTTCAGAAAAACAGAAGGATCCTAAGTAACAATGGTTCTTCTGACTGACAAAAATGTGCACCATTAGGCTATTATTTGGTTTTAAATTATATCCTCAAGGCAGCACTAGTTTTTCTGCAGGCAGAATAGGCATTTAATAAGTTTTCAAGTGACAGAAAGATTCCAGCCAACTCCAAACTCCACTTTGTGACAGTGGAAATCCTGGCTCTCAGAATTGGAGTTGTGGAGAAATTCTGGGAAGGAATATTGAATGGCTGTAAAGCAGCAGTAGCTGATTTAGCAGATATGAACACCCATGGAGGTTTTTTGGGTGTAGAAGGTGGCTAGTATGTGACCAGAGATAAATGTCCACGCTGTCATTGCTGCAGAAGAAGAGAGCCTTGCATTGCCTTGGGACCAGCTGCAGCAGGGTGTGCACAAGCCCTTACTGGCAGTGTGGATGCTTGGATGCTGGGCGTGCATTTCTACTGCATCTCTGAGCTAACTAAACTAAAGGCAGTCCTGGGTACATCTGTGCTGCTGCCATCATCTCGTTCTTACAGTCATCGTGTGATTCAAGAAGAAGAG
Source organism: Tragopan temminckii (assembly GCA_028571105.1). Taxonomy (NCBI): domain Eukaryota; kingdom Metazoa; phylum Chordata; class Aves; order Galliformes; family Phasianidae; genus Tragopan; species Tragopan temminckii. Next base: position 603,163 of record JAOWBP010004220.1, on the reverse strand, counting down.
AGGCTCAGTGCTGGTGTCAGGCTGGAGCAAAGGGGCAGCAGATGCTGGCACACAGCATGCCCAGGCAACGCTGTGCCATAAGGCCGTCTCTGAAGCTGTTTACCAGACCTGCATAATGTAATTTAAAACCTTATTCCAATGAAGGCCTATGTTTCTGGGTGTAAATTGTGAAGTGTGGAGCACATTGCTAGTGACCACTGTCTCTCACCCACCTTTCTCAGAGCACAGACATTGGCTTACATTTCTGAGCATTGCATTGCTTTGTGCAGCTTGGGATGATAGGAGGGGAGCAGTGAAAGATCCTGGAGTGCGGGCTTGAATTGGTGGCGTAATTTTTTCCACTGCAAACATTTGTTAGCAGACAAGACTGATGAGTACTAAACAGAGTAAATAGTCTGACCAAAACACTGTGGGAATCAGACACTCACACCAGAAAGCCAACACTTATTAAAATATAGCATCTGATTAGGTGACAGCTACAAGTTATTCCCAGGGAAACCCATTTAATTAGTTGGAAGGAGTCAGTATGTTTGATCTTCCAAGAGAAAAGCACTTCAAAGGGCTGGTAAATGTGAATTCAGGAGGGGAATTCTGTGAAGTATTCGCAGTGCCTTCTGCTCACTCAGACTTGTAAAAATCACCACAGCCTTCAACTCTCTTGTGTCTCTTTGAATGTAATGAATGTTCATTCCAGCAAGTGTTTTGGGTTCACATTTCATCTGCAATCAGCCAATTTTTTCCTATGCAGCTTCTTTTGTTGCCAGCAAATTCAGACAACCTAAAATCAGTTCAAGTCTATCACAGCTCAATGGAGAAGCAGCACATCAGCTGTAAGCAGGTAAATCTATGATCGTGATCTCTGTGCTGCGTGGTTTCAGGACAGGAAGGATCTCTCTTCCTCTAATGATGCTCGCGGTTTTGGAGATCCATTATCCCAGCCACAGTTGGTGTTCTATTCGTTGCGGGCACGGAGTTTTTTGGTTTTTTTTTCCCCCCAAATTCTCCTCTTTTCTGCACACAGTGCTGGCCAGAGCAGCCAGCCCTTGTTCTGCATTGCTGGAGGTGTTCTGCACTGTATGAAAATTGTATGAAAACAGAGATCTGAGTCACAGGAGGCCACTTCCAGCTCAATGGGTGTATGTGGTTTCCACACTGACATAAACACATGAATGTGGCACAGAAACTGATTTCATGAAGTAAGGATTATATTGGGAAATGCTTTGTCATGTGTAAGTGCTTAATTCTTTAAGCCATCTCTCCTGCCTTCCTGCAGTGCTTTAAAGAGCATGATAGAAGAATATCTACTTCTTTACCTTGAGTAATTATAATTTTTATCCAAATTCAGTGTTTGTTTTATTAATTCAGCCTTTGAAGAGGATTATTTCTCCCACTACCTGTTTTATGGGCATGAGGTAATATATTTTAGTGTAACTAGGTAATTAAAGGAAACAAAAATCAAAACCCAAACAAAAAATGAACAAAACACGAGTGCTATTTATCCACAACATTGTTCTATGTAGTAAATGTGAAATGAGTGGGCAGAGGTCGGGACGATTTTGGGGTAGGTAGTGCCCTCCCCATCTGCCAAGTGAAATGAAATGTCTCTGCTTTCTTCTTCCACATAAAGCTCCAGCCCTTCATCCACCCATCCTGGTCAGAAAGTATCTCTGGGAGTATTTCTAGCACAAAGGAGGGGAACAGCTAATAACAGCATTAAACCTGACCTTCTGTGTGTGCTTTCCCAAAAGCGGTGCATATATTAACATTCTGGCAATAATACTGAGCCTGTTTAATTTTCTGTTTGACTAGAAACACTGAGAAAATGTCATGGTATTTGATCTCATCTTTGTCTATTTTTGCTCCTGCTGAATGAAGCTTATTGGACTCTTGAGACCCAAGTGCACGCTGCATGACTGGAAGCAGGCTGTGTATAAAGGGGCACTGTCCCTCAGGCATGAGCTCCTCAGCCACACAGGAAGTATTTAGTTTTATATTTGAAGGCTGGCTGAGGTTCACTAATGGCTGTTAATCCACTGGCTTCTTTGACTTCGTCCTATGCCAGGCCCTATCCAACACCTGAAGCCTTGGGGTTTCTGCTTGCTTCACATAAGCATTCAAAAATGCGTAGGAGCAGAAGTCTGTTCTGCAGGTGGGGCGTGCAGGGGCGGGATGGGTTGAAGGAGGGGCTATGACAGCTAGGTTTTACTTCCTTAAATAATGGAAAGTTAAACTTCTTTTCAAACACTGAAGGAGCAAACCATTCTAAAGGAAGAAGAGCCCAACCCAAAGGGGCTTCAGTGTATAAGCAGGGGATGATAGGACAAAATAAGGGTGGGCTGAGAAACACTGGTGCTATCAGCATCATTCTGGTGCCCCATGAAACCAGCTGTGAGACTGAAAGCAAAGCCTGTGAGCATTGTCCCAGCAAGCAGGAGCATGCATCCATGTAAATTAAGAGAGTAATTATGAGCAATGTCTCCAAAATATGTTTAATAATTGGACCTCCTTTTGACATTTTATTAGCACACCTTCATCTTAGTATTTCCTTCCCACAGAGAAAAAAAAAAAAGAAAAAAAGTAACTTGTCCCTTTCTGCTTGCCTGCCTGCACATACACACAACTTAGCAGCCACTGCTTGTCTGCAGTTGTGTTTGGAGACCCTGGCTGCCAATGACCATCCAGACTGTCAGAGTACACAGGTAAAGATCACAGAATCATAGAATGGCCTGAGTTGTTGACAAGGACCTCAAAGATTATCTAGTTTCACATCCCTTGCTGTGGGCAGGGTGCCAACCACCAGACCAGCCACATCCAGTCAATGCCTCCAGGGATGGGGCATCCACAGCCTCCTTGGGCAACCTGTCCCAGTGCATCACCACCCTCTGAGATAAGCCCTGCTGCAAGCATCTTGCACTCTAACCAGCCAAGACAGCCAGCAAAAAGGGATTTTTTCCGTTTTTCTCTTCAAAAGGAACACTATGCGGCTGGCTTAGAGTTCACAGGAATAGCAGCACTGGTATTGGAAGGGAAAACCAGATCTCCCTGGTACCAGACCTTCAAAGGTCAAAGATCTTTCACAGACCACCCTTCTGCGTGTTTTTTTCTCTGGTTGCTGCATGATGCCCAACCTTTCTGTTATTGAAGTGGAGCCTTTGCTGGAGCCACTGCTGCCTGCAGCTGACAGAGAAAGACACAGCATAACTTTTCATGCCTCTGTGCAAAGTCAGTGGCAGAATTAGGCTGTCAGTTGAGCCATGCTGACCTAGGAAAAGCATATGAACTTAGCTTTCATTTTTGGTGGGGCTCTGAATCGAGCCTTGATGAAGTTTGCAGTGTTACCATCCCGGGTAAAGCATAACTAGTAGCAAGCAGATACAGGTGTGTCTCCTCAGAGGGTGTCACTGTGAGGAAGTTTTCACAGCATGAGCATCTAAAGATCCTGCTTTCCCAGGGCTGCTGCTAGCCATCCTGGAACTGCTTCTCTTGCATTCTCCATTTCGTGTGGTTATGGTAAAAGCTTTTTTTCCACTGCTGGCTCAGAGTACTTTTGCTTGTAGTAATTTTCATATTGTTGGAATGGTTATTAACCCACCACATAAATATCTGTATGTTTGAGTCAGTATTGAAGTCTCAAGGAAGGAAAAAATAAAAGAGAGAGAGGCCAGACCACAATCAACACTGATCTATATGTGTAATTGGTGGTACGAGTTTTATACAATTGGGTAATTCTAAGCAACTTTTGTTCTATAGGGGTGTCTCTGTCCCACACTAACGCCCCTTTTGCCACAAGAAATCAGTGTCTTCTACTGAAAAACACATGGTGACTCAGAAAGTTTTTTGACCATGACATAAAAACCCACAAGCATGAAGCAAAGTTCTCCCCTCCAAATCACACTACCAGTAGCTCCTAGGACCAAGAGTTTCTGGAATTCAGCTCTGTTCGACATGCCAAGCAGCAGATAGCTTGGCTTCGTGCATTGCATGCACTGGGAGTGCTAGCAGTAGAGTCCCTTTGTGGGGCTTTGCCTTTTTTTGATGGTTGGTTCCATGAGGTACTTTTTCATCTGTGTTACTAAGAATATTTTTCTGGAAGTGGTATACAAAACTGCTAAACAGGAGCTCAAGTGTTGGACAAATTGAGGGCTTTGAAGCAGTGAAACCTCAGGGCCAAGCCTGAGATGATGTGCTTCTATTAGCGCTCCCTGCAAGATGTATTTGTGACATTACTGCAGATAGCAGGTGTGTATGGTGAATTGTGAGGGTCTGGCAGGGTATCTAGGAGTGAGATACCTGCCCATCTTTGGCAATGCAGTGTTATAGGTACAGCTGAAAGGAATTCAGTAACAGTAAGGTGGTGATCATTATGCCAAGTCTCAACCTTGTGATGAGGAACTCTCACTAGACCAAGCTCTAGTATAAGCCACCTGTGTGGCGTACAAGTGCCAGATGGCAAGGGAGTTTGTAGGAGGAGATGCTGGTAGGAATTCCTACCCATGGGCATGTTCCACATTCGTACCAATTGCCACTGTCGGAGTGATGTGAGCATGATGACCTGCCACAGCGTTTGGATAGCACCTGTCATCACAAAGTCTTCATCTACATCCAGTCCTCACAATGCAGTGTGTGTAAATGCTGGGGAGTTGCTGCTCTGAGTGCTCATAACGCCCCTTATCGCAGCAAGTCAATGGAGTCTTATGGGTGACAGATCGTAAATCCCGAGTTATTTTCTGCATGCTACCTGTCTCAAGCAGTAAATCTGATTTTCATTTACCCTAAGTTAACTTCTTTTCAGAGGCAATAACATCGCCTGTGAGCCTTTTTTTCTCCCAAATTTGCAAACTCATGGCTAATGGGTGGTTTGGGTGGACTCCAGGACGTCAGGAAATCAATTGCTCCCATTCTGGTTTATATTGAAAAAATGTCAGTATTCAGTAACACTATCCAGAGGCAAGTAGAACTATGAAGTTACAGAAAAGCAAGAAGAAAATTCTCTGTCCTGCTGTGCATTGCTTATCTCTGATCTGGGCTTCCATGATCAGTCCAGAGCAGTGCTTTGCTGGAGGGGGCAATTACATAGGGCAGGACACCCTGCAGCAGGGGGTGGTGAATTGGGAAAACAAGTCAGGCAAATCAGCAAAACGCTTTGATGCCAGAAGTCAAAGGAAGGGTCTAGAGACTTCAGGATCAAGTCTATTTTGCAAGCACAAATTGTAGCTGTAGAAGAGTATCTTTCTTGACTACCAGGTTGCTTCCCGTTAAAGTCAAGAGTAGCATTCCCATGGAGTGCAGTAGTAAGAGAGAAAGACTTTCACAAGCAAGTATTTTTATCTGGAAACCACATCTCTGAGGAGATGTGAAAATTTAGAGACCCAATTCTTATATCTTTTGCACCAATAAATTGCTGTGAAACAAAAACAAGCCTGCTGCCTGTACCTGTGCTGCCCACGGCTGCAGGCAAGTACTTTCTTTAAACTCTATTTTCGGAAATAATACAGTTTGCAAGATGTGTTTCATTCAGAATGGGAAATTAAATTTATAGCAAGCCCAGGCACTTAATCCATTAGCCACATGGAGCTAAATGGATTGAGTGCAATTATCTGCCTGATGTACTCCTCCATCTTAATGGAGTCTTCTGACCACGTCAAAAAGAGAAGAAAGGCAAGACACTTGCATTTTGTACCCCTGTGGATAAAGCAGAGCATGGTGAGCTCATTTCATTCTCAACATGAAGGCAAACTGAAAGCATATTAGCTAGTGTGTGGTGGGGTTTTTTGTGTGTGTTTTTTCTTTTTTTTCTAGGAGCCAATAGTGTGTTAATGTGTATTCTTTCTCTGACAAATGTGTGCCACAGACAAGCTATCTGACCAGATAACATTGTGACTAGCACATAATGTCAGACTGGGCACTTGTAAGTCCTTGCGCCTTTGCATAGTGGCTAACAAAATGCTGAGTGAACTGGTAGGTGCCCACAGCCAGCCTGACAAAAAGTGGCGGAAGATACACTGGAGTTGAAGCCTGGATTCTGCACTGTATAGTCTCTCCAGAAGCTGGAATGGGGTTTGCTCTGTTGTTCCAGTTGGAAAAAAATGGATGCACGGTGGCATACTCATCACTTACTTCGTATTTCAGTGTGTGGCCTCATTCAGATTATGAAATCATAGGTCTTTTTCCTTTTATTCCTCTTTTAATTTTTGTATTTTTATTCTATTTAATTGA
>JAOWBP010004220.1:579403-594653 GCA_028571105.1 Tragopan temminckii | reverse complement strand
CCTTGAATGAATGACTTTAGCAGAAGTCCTCAAAACCTGCCTGACAGAAGTGAAACTGGTCATTGAAATATGGCTTTTGAGTGCTCAGTAAGTGCTCACAAATACTGCTAGAAGTATAGCTAGCTCTTGTGTTAGTGACTAACTTCCTTCCTGCTCCACTCATAAGCATAGATCTACTGGTGAGGGCTTGTAGATGTGCATGTTCCCACCTTGTGTTGCTTTAGGGATCTCTTCATGCTCCCACAAGCAATTCAGAGGGAAGCAGACATGTTAGCTGCTCAGCAAGGGCAACCGGTTTGAGCGTGTTGGGTTGTATTGTTATATTAATTCAGGATGGGCAGAGAAGCAGAAGCAGAATATCTTGTGGATCTTGATAAAGACAGTTCGGTAAATGAAGGAAAAAAATAGGAAAAAGGAAAAACCACAAGTGATGCACCAGCAGACCAATGGCCATCCAGATACCAAACAAGAACTACCTTGGGAAGATTGTCTCCAGATTTTTATTGTTGAGCATTCAACTGTATGGCTTGGAATATCCCTTTGGTTCTACGTGTGTCCCCTCTCAACCTCGTGCCCATCTCTGCCCTTCCACAGCACTTCTACTTTTCTGCCCAGCCAAGAGGTGCCATCAACCAACAAGAGAATAATGCTTTGTAAGAAAGGAAACTCGGTGTTTCCAAAGGTCCTGCAAACTGATTATTTCCTATGGAGCCCTGATTTCATCTGGGAGGGTTGGCACAGTGCATGAGTGCTTCAGTCAGCAAGGCAACATGGCTCTTTCATGTGCTGTTGTCACAGGAGGTTGGACCATGAGAGAGAGCTTGAAAAATCACTTGACTAGAGAACAGGTAATCCCTCCTGTTTCCACTCTGTGTCACAACTGTTAGTCCAAGAGATAGTGCTGCCTGGTACAAGTGTCTTTCCTCTTAGGGGTCACTATATCCAGGCACCAGTTGCCATTTAGAAAAATGCCAGATGGGTACAAGGTGCTTCCAGATGAGAATACAGAATGACACTGCAGTAGGCCAATGCCCTGAAGTGGAGACATTTCTAACTGTTATTGTTTGGGAGCAAAGTTGTGTCTGCTACTCCATCCTTTGGCTACAGATGGAGAAGACTTTCGTGTGCTTAGTGCTTGATGTTCCGTGGAAGTAGGCTGATAGCATCTGCAGAAGCACAGCCGAACAGAAAGTACATGCAGGAGAAAGGGCAGGTATGTGGTATGAAGACTTGAATACCTGCCAAAGAGCTAGTATGTATAATTAATCATTCTGAAGAATTCCAGAGACTGTGTGGTGCAGTGAGGGTCCCTGGAGATGGCAGCATTTCTGACCATAAGTAATGTTCCTTCTTACTCCCACTGACACTTTATGTAACAGTCCTGCTCTAATCCTGACTGCCTGTCAAATCTAAAATAGCTTTCCTTCTGATGTTTTCATGATGGGGGGGAATTGAGGGGATTTTAAGTATGATACCAGCAAGCAAGCAAGCAAGAAAATGTATTCACTCTGTGCTGTCTTCTGAAGGAACGTGGATGCTTGAAGACAGATGATGTGGGCACAGATGCTGAGCACCATATTATTTTTCTTGGATACTTCCTTACCTGAAATAAAGATTATAAGAACAAGATTATTTCTTTGAGGGGGAAAGAGACCTTGTGATCAGTCAGATGCTTCAAGGAGTTGTTCCATTAAAACACAAAGTAAAAATCTTAGTATCATAATCTTAGCTACTTTCTGTACACCAGCTTTCTGAATTCTTTGCCATGTTGTATTTCCACTTACATTGCAGAAGGCAAGGCTGTTTCTAGGAAAACAACACAAAGACAAATGTCCAAGTGTATCTATGGTACTTAAGAACTGAAATTATATCCCAACCAACCCCAACCTGACTCCGAATGAATTGCTCGAATAACAGCACTAACTGAAAAGATATTTAAATTGCCTTGAATCGTTGAAAAAAATAATCTCTAATGCTGTTTCTTTTTACTCTTCTGTAAGAAGTGGAAGAGGCAGCACTGTTGGAAAAACACTGTGATTCAGCGCTCCAGGGAACCCATTGCGGTGCAAGGCAGATGTGAAAATTGCAACAGCATCTTAAAGCAATTCAAGGTGTCAACAAATGAGTTCCCATCAGGAGAGCTTCTTTGAGGATGCACCAGGCTTATATTCCAGGTCATGGTTCAGTTCATGTTCAATGAACAGCAAAGCTTATGGTGAAGGGCTAGGCTCTGATCCTCTTACTTCACTCAGAGATTTACAAGGACAGAAGCTCCCACTGAATCATTTTGAACAATCTTCCTTCTCTGTTAAGTAGAGGAAGTGAAGCAGCAGCTGAAACTTGACCTTGTTTAGAAGAACTCTATAATTATTTGCATCCTTCTTATGGACTGCTGCTGCCAGCAGCTTTCTCTCATGTTGCAGCTGTGAGTCATGCTGGCTTTTCCTAGGATATGTTCATCTGGGCAAGTATTGCCTGTCATGTTCCATGAGTACACTCCCTTGATCAAAAATCAGAATTCCTTTCAGCTATGTTTATTTCTCTCTTTGACTTTTTCTCTGTCTCCATCCATCCGTCCACCATAATCCCACCAAACATGACCTAGTGCTTGCTCTTTCTTGAGGTTAACACAGTCTGAAAATAGAGTTGCTTTCAATATTGTGTGAGTCTAGACCTCTGATAAATCTCTTCCCCATATCTTCTCAGTAAGACTTTTTGGGATGTTTCAAGGGATGAATCTCAGTTGTGTTCATTTATTCCAAAACTCTGAGGCCTTGGCTATGCCAGGAAAGCCTGCACAAAACAGAATGCCAAAGGTTGTTATACTTACCAAGTGCTTCCTCCTCTGGACACAGCTAGGCTTTGTGCTATCAAAAAGTACAGGAGAAAAATACACCTGAGTATGGACATAGAGGTGCAGCACAACATACGTTGTCTTTCGGTAAAAAATAAAATGAGGTTTTGCTGAAATAATCGTATCAGCATATGGGATTGTTGCCAGAGGAGCTCCATCAGTGAAGGATCACACCTCCTTGGAGCCCCAACTAGCAGAGCTGTGCTGGGAGAAATGCTTGTGCATCCATCATCCATTGTTGCCTTATTTTTCTCTTTAAAAGGGTTCTACCAAAGGGAAGCAGGGAAGAGTGAGAGACCTGGAGTGAATTCCTCTGCTTCCCCCACAGGCTAGCTCCCATGGGAGAGGAGAGGTTGATAAATGAGATGTGAGTTTGAGATACTGGTCCCCTGACGAAAATGCAGCTTGGCTGAAGTGCTGTGAATCCAGACTGCTTTTGTCTCTTTGGTATAATCTCAGGAACATTATTCTCATTACAGCTGGAGAGGAGCCACATGAGTTTGGTCCTTGATGGGAGAAGAGAAGCACTGTGTGGTCCCATCTCTCCACAGCATCTCTGAAATGAAGCTGTACTTCAAGACTGCATTGGCTGTTTGATGCTTGCCAGCGGTCAGTTGACTTTCTTCAATCACCTGCAAAATCATCTGGTGACCCAGTTTCCCACTGAAAAGGCATCTGCGTTAAACTTGCTTTACTTACAAGTTAATTTTGTATATTCTATTTCAATATATCTATGGTCACATTGTCCTATGCCTCCCTGCTTCTGCCATGAGTGGCTCACAATCAGGAACCACGCTTGGGGGATCATGGATGTGGAATTGAAAGTATCAGCAAAAACATCTGTTTTTCACATCCTTTAACCTCACAAGCAAATCCATAGCGTTACCAAAGTCTCTGTAATCCTCTTTGGCATTTTACCCCTGATGCAAGCTTTAGCTCTGGAGCCTGTGAGCCAGGAGGCAGTTGTCCATGCCATCTTGAAAGGAGACATTTCCATGCTGCATCTCCCCACATTAGCCCTGGAGCTTGAGGATCCTGCAGCTCTTTGGTTTCTTTGATATACCAAAGTGTTCTCCAAATCCTACTACTCTAGCACTTCAAATCTGATTAACTGCTGTATAAGGTCAGTGTGTTCAACTTGTGATTCGGGTTCCCTGATGCAAAATTTGTATTCAGTTAGCCCTGGATTGCATGCCTATAAAATTCCTAACGCGCAAATGTCCTACATTTGACAAAACTAGACTAGAAATCTCACTAGAGCAGCCTCTTGCATGCTGTCTTTGACTTTCCTTCCAAATAATTTGTCTTTATGATAGTCCTCTTGGGATTTGGGATTTTCTATTCTTGCCCCTCCCCAGAACGGGGGAAAAAAAAAAAAGAAAAAGAGGAATGCTGTAAAATGACAAATGCAAAAATAATTTGCAGATATGGATTTTTATCCCCAATCTTCTGAACATCTTTGTTTCAGATCAAAATTCAGGTCATTGCCCAGTGCCTGATGTTTGTTATTTTTCATCTTTGCAATCCAGAGGATGATGGAACTATACAAAGTGTTGCCAGTCTCTGTGTGGACATTACTTGGATCCATGAAAATGTGCTCAGTGTTTTCCAGGTGTGAAGAGCCAAAAGAAACCACCTTAGGGTACCATGTGATGTTGTTTGCTTTGACCGAGGTTAACTAAAATGAAAGATCTCTCTGAACATGGACTGTTCAAAACCATCCAAGTTTTTTACATGTGCATGTGAAAAAGGAAATGTGGTGTTTACAAGGGTACACGTTGAGCTTCAGCTTGTATATTTGTCTGTGTATTTGTATGTCCAGACAGAATTTCCCGAGTGAAATTGGTTTGGTTGTTTGAGCCCAGCTTTTAAAGGTAGGCAAACAGTGCTCATCTCACGAAGTACACAAATAGAACTTTCTGGTGCAAATGGCAGGCCTGGATACTCCTTCCAGCCAGCCCTGCCTGTCAAGCAAAGCCTTCTCGTTCAGGTTTGGGAGAGTTCCTGGCCTCCAGCTGAGTCTCTTCTTGTCTGCAGGGATCTTAGGTGCCACTGCATCTTGGGGCCAAGGGAGCCCAGGTGGTTTGCGTCTGGACTGAGGGTGCAGTTACTGATGAGAGGTGCTCAGTTGGATCAAAACTTCGGAGTTGCTTCTCTGTTTTTCACATGCAGCCACAGCTTTGTACTGTCACTGGAAATGTTGCATGGGGTTGTGGCAGTCAGAGTACTGCCCGACTGGGATGGGTGCATCTGCTGTGCTGTTCCACACCCTCCGACACCAGTTCTGGTCCTGCAAAGAGCTGCAAACTGTCAGCATCCCTGTGACCCATCATGAAGCATGATATAACTGCCATGCCAAAGCAGAGCTGCAATAGAAGGCCATTTCCCTGGAGGGCTGGGTCAAAACGTTTTATTCCAGTCATTTTAACTTTTCATTCTAGTTTATTTTCTTGCTGATGTTTCTTCAGTCCTTGATCAAATGCCTCTCGAGGTAAAGACTTGCAAAACTCCATCAACTGCTGACTAAAACCGTGCTTTTTTGACACGGGGGGTGTTGTGCTGTCTTCCCTCTTCCACTGACTCCTTGCTGATGCTGCTGCAACAAGCTGCATTGCACCTGTAGCATTCTGCAGAAGAAAAGTTCCTTTTGCTCTGTGTGCTTGAACTTCATCCTGCCTAAAATAGGAATAGCTCAATTTTCCTTTTTTCATCTGCTTTCCCTGGGATGGTGCTGTGAGATGCACTGGTGAGCAGCAGCACGCTGCACAAATATCAGGCCAGTATGCTCGGGAGCTGTTAGCTGGTCAACAACATCTCACACAGTACCTGTGAGTTTTCACAACCTTGTACTTAGGTCAGCGGTGTTTGTTTTATCATGCAATAGCTTTTGGTTTAAGGGTAATAAGAGAATGGAGGGTGAAATGCTGGGACTCATGCTGCCTGCTGAGCACAGACTCAGTGTCGGTTATCTAGAGCTCCAAGCAGAGGCTGATGTTATGAAGGTACAAGACGTGCAGAGGTCAGACTGATGTGATTATACATGGGAGCCCATTGGTCAGCTATGAAACAGCTTCATAGGTAATGTGAACTGAAACAGGGAAAAAGCTGAACCAGGATTGGATGGCAAAGCAAATCTTAGGTTTGACGTTCTCTCTGTCAGCTGCCAAAGGAGTTTTAAGTGGCAGTCACTGGGAATGAGATGGTGGCTCACCCTATGCCTGGTAGTTTGGTCCCACATGTGAGTGCAGCTTCCATGTTTGCTGTGTAAGAATGAGTGAGCTCCTTCCTCACTGCTTGTGGTGGCCAAGTTCATCGGGTGCGACCACATCCTTGCCTCTTTATTAACACAGTGACCATTTGCAACAGCACTATATCTTGCAGAGTGCTGCTATTCACAGGTGAACACCTGAGCACACAGAGGAGCATCCACGGATGCTATGTTGTCCAAGTCCCAGTCCATTGCTCCACCTGTCCCTTCCCCAGGCATAGGTACATCTCCTCACTGCCACCACTTACAGCACTGCTGACCCTCTCTCGCTGTGTGCTGTGCATGGCTCTGGGTTTGACCCAGCCTCGCTTACACAGATAGGTGCTGGAGGACCGAATGGCACTGAACTCCTCCAGTCTCCCTGTGGGTGAACCTGATACTGTTACATGGTGCTGAACCAGTTACTGAAGCTTGCCACAGTCCCAGCTGTGGCCCTGACACAAGACAAGGAGTCTAACCTAACTGCTGCTCCCTGCTGCAGGGATTACTGGCCTGTGGTGCACTGGGACTTGGTGACACTCACTTTATTTAATCCAGGACAAAATCCCTGCCACATAACAGGCTCACCAGGTACTATCTGTGCTCTGCCTGCCTTGACAGAGGCAGCATCCCTTGCATCTCCATGTAATGAAGCAGAGCAGGAAGGACTAAAAGCAAGAGGAACCCAGCTCTGCGGTGACGGTGCTGTTGCAGCTGTAGCAGGGAGGTCTAGTTAGATTTGTTTTTTGGCTTTTGGATAAAAGAGGCAATAGGTTGTTGTTTGATCAGAAGCCATTGATTAGCGATGGCCCAACTCTAAAGCTTTGCCTTCCTGGTTTAATACACCCTAAATGGCTCAGTGGTCTTGATATGCAGTAGAAGGATATGCATTGTCTCTTCTTCTCCTTCCCTTTCCCTTTTCCTCTCCCTTTTCCTTTCCTATTCCTGTTCCCTTTCCTTTTACCTTCCCTTTCCTGCTGTAAGAGTTTGGTTGCAGTCCTCTAAGGTCCTTACTTGCAATTGCTGCTTGAGATGAGAAGAGCAGCCCTTCAGCACACATCTTCAGTCTGCGTGGGTTAATGTAGCAGCTAAATCCAAGCAGTATCCTCTACTGTTGGTGCACTATGGCACACTCTCAACTGTTCCTAGCTTTATTTTACAACCACAATTTCTTCTAAACTTAGCAGAACATACACTTTGTCAGGACCTGTACCTGTGCCAAGTTTCAGGTTTCAAAGTATTGCCATTTTTGATCTATTCCCTGCCTCTTTCCTTCTGTGTGTCTCTCTCACGCTCACACAGAGAACTTTCTTCTTACTGTAGAAAATTGTATCTTTTCCACACATTTGTAACTTAAAACATCTGAAGGGGTTTAGCTCCAAGTTTATATTTAAAAGAAATAATGAAAGCCAACACTGGCAGAGAAAGCAGTGTGAAAACTTGCAGCTCAGAAAATTCAGGAACATTATGGGCATTTGCAGCAGAGGACTGAAATGAAAGTCCTTGCAGCCTTCCTTCATAGGAAACTGTTTGCAGTATTCAATAGGATTATCACTCGTGCAGAGTTGTGGTTCTTTTTAGGCAATGTAATGTTTTCACAAAGCAAAAAGAATTACTTGCTGGCAGCCCAGTTGGTCATTGTGATTCAGCATCTTCAAAAGCACTCAGAAGGCTGAAAATTTAAGTATTTGAAGATGGGAGAGCTGTGCTGTGATTTTCTGGCCTACGAGCACATACAAACATCTGGGCCTTTTTCACAGTAGTATCTTCAGGTCAGCAGCTTTTTGGACCACTTCATCATGCCTGTCTGAATTTTCCATCATTCCCTGATATTTTGGGGATTTTGCTCTTTTATCCACAGTTGGCTGTGCTGCAGAAAGTATGAGCTCTGTAAGGCAGGACTAGGAAATAGGACTTAGAGTAAGACATATATATTCTGCTTGCTTTTTATTTAGCAGAAAGTTTTTTCAGCTGTAATCCACAATGATGGGACCTGAGTGACAATCAGGTCTGCATCAGGACCCAGAAACTCACAGAGATATTTCTCCTGCATGTCCCTAGTTCCTGTTTGTCTCTGAAGATCTCAGACTTCCCAGATCACTTTCTGTGATGCTGTTAGGACTCATGCATCCAGGGGTACAGATTAATTGGGTTATGCAAGTGTTATAGATGTTAAGTGGTTAATACTGTTTATAACACCGGCTGCAATACGAGGAGGCTCTGAATCAAAGCTGCAAATTGGCCAGCCTCCTCACTGGGGACATTCTTGCCTGTATTCAGATCCAAATTGTTATGTCTGGCTTGAATATTTGTAATCAGGTGAACCAAATTCTTGAGTTTGAGCAATGCTGGTATTTGTAAACCTGTGAAATTGGAGCAGGATCTAGATGGCTCTACTTTAAGCTTAATCCTGTTGTCTAAACAAGTTTCATCTGGGATAGATGTAGACCTTCGGGAGCAAACTGTAGGTTTTCTGCCCTGAAAGGGATGATTTAATATGTCATCTTTAGGCCTGGAAAGATTTGTTTGGGTGCAACCCATCTATTACACATGAGCATGAATGTTCCCGTGTACTTTCCATAAAAATCTTCCAACCCAACCACTTGAGACACAGACTCCGAAGGAACTCAAAAGATTAATTTACAGGGTTTTAGAGGCAGTGAGCTCAGACATACCACATCTCAATATGTCTTAAAATGGGGACAGTGTTTGAATGAGAGATTCCCTCCCTGGGAAGCTGCAGCCGAAGCTGTTCTTGAACAAGGGTTTTTGGCCATTCAAATACTTATAAACTTCAAAGCAATCTGTAGTTTTTTCTTCAGACCAGCCTTGTTTTTCTCAATTTCATACCATTTGCTGTTTTGCGTGGGCACTGTATAAAGTAAAATCCAAGGATGCTGTTGTTGTCACTGGAGACAAACTCCTAGAACTGATGCCATGTAAAAGCCATGTAAACCTAGAGTAAGAAAACGTTCTTTCATTTACCACATTTACACAGAGTTGCATTTTAAGGCCTAAGCACTAATGTGCTCCATGCACAACATGCAGCTCCTCTGGGAATCCAGTGAAACACTGCATGTTTTTATTTCCAAGTTCTACTTCTTTGGGACATGCCAGATTGAACACAGGAGGCTTCTTTGCGGCTTGGTGTCCATAAATGGCCTCATTTGATTTCTCTGCCAGTTGACATCTACCTCTTGCTAATTACGTGCCAATTAAAAGTTGATCAGTCACTCAGGTTGGTTTCTTTGCCATGCAGGTGGCAGTGCCAGGTGAAGTGCACATAACGTGCCAGGGGCCTCTCCCCCCTTACCAGTCATCCTCGGTCACCGTGCCCACCACACAGCTCTATTTCTACTCATTAAATAGACTTAATAAATAAATAGCACCTTCCAAATGCATAGGCGGTTTGTCTAGCACAGTGTTGGCCGTTCCAAGCACGCTCTGAAGTTGAAACAGTCTGTTCAGCTTGGCCAGGATTTATCATTAGAGCCGCATGGGCTAGAAAGCGTGTTTGTGGCCGGCATGCCAGCTTGCCTGAATAGCCCACAGTGTAATCTCCCTCTTTCCTAGGTGGGAGGAGCTGCCAAAAATAGCAAGCCAAGAATTTGTCCATGTTATTTCTGGGATGGCACCAGGAGATGACATCAGAGAAGAGAAAAAAGCAAGCAGTGTGAGAGGCGTAGGCCTCACAGTGATGTTTTGGTTTGCAGGCTGCCCTGAGGGGTCTGGTCTGCACTGCAGGTGCGTGCATGGCGGGGAGGCTTTCCCCAGGTGTTCAAGCTAGAAGACTGTGGCCTCTGCTCTCTGGTGGGGAACCTCTCGTGGCCCAGCTTGGCAGAGTCTGGCTTCATTGTCCCATGGAGCAGTAAGCTCCCTAATAGCTGCGAGGCATGCACGGAGTGAAGCAAACTGCACAAACGAGCTCTAGCTGAATCTTCACTCACAGGAGCCTATAAATGAAGCTGCGGCCTCTGTGGAAAGGGCCATTGGTGCTGTAGGACATGTTATGACCTCAGGAAGCTGTGTGGGACCCTGGGGATGGGGACACTGAGCACACCCGTAGTGCTGCTGCCATGTGAGGCTGGCACAAACGCGCCTTGTGATGGAAGGCTTCTGCTGGCTGCTGGCCAGTGACAGAAACAAAATGACAAGCCAGGCGGAGTTGATCCCACACATCTTACCATGGGTAATGCAGGGATGTAGGAAAAGCAAGGTGTTTTCAATGAAGAGAGAGGTGGAAGACTCACATTGGGGAGGGAGGGACTCGGGCTGCTGCATTACAGTCTAGGAGCAAGCGCTGTGAATGAGTGGAAAATCAGGCTTCGTTAGAGTTGCTGCTGAATTGTGCACATTGTTAGCCAGGATGGATTTGTGGGGGTATGTCATCTGCATCACTGGAGACATCAAAACCTCCTCTGTGCACTGACGAAAGATCTGTCTCCCTCCAACACGGGCTGCAGGCCAGCTCTCCGGCCTGTGATGGAGCTAATGGGGCATCCAAGTCCTGGGCCCAGTGGCACTGGCCTCATAAGGGCCTATTTAGCAGCTGGTCTCAGCTCCCAATAGCTATTTGTTTGCTGCCTGCAGTTGCATTCACCATTATCCGTATTTAATAGTGCGTCATGCCACAATGAAGAGGCTACTGAGTGTGAGTCCTGGGGATGAATAAATTACTGTGTTGTCTGCTGTGGGACAGCCACAAAGGAAGAGCTCGGTTGCAGCTCTGGTCCTCCTTTTTCTTCTCTAATATTTGTTGTGTTCCCATAGTTGGTCGACGGACTGTGTCAAGTGGCAGACTGGAAGTCCTGGGTGGCCACCAAGATTTAGCAGTACAGACATAAAAAGGAAACACGTGTTCACATTTGACTATGTTAATTAATGACATTACACTGACATCCAAGCAAGAAACTTTACACTGCCAGTGCTGTGTGGGAGAGACTTCCTGCTCTACCAGGCTTGGAGTCTCATCTGAGGAGGCAGCCATAGGACAGTGGGGATGGAGAAAAAGTAAAAGGGGGACATGAAGGCTCCAAGAGGTAAAACCACCTTATTCAAGTCCTAAGACAGCAAGCAGGCCTGAGAGTAGAAATTAAACATCCTCGTTCTGAGTCCTAGCTAAAAATATCTTGGGCAATTAATATCCTTTATGTATCACTATAATTAAGGAGGTCAGCATTTGACACTAATCCTGCAAAAATTGGTCATGGCTGCAGAAGGAGCTGGGCTCAGTGGTGTCTTCTCCCTGAAAAAGTTATTTTCACCCATCATTCACTTTTTCTTCCCTTAAAAACTCAGAAATAGCAAAGTATCTTGTTTGGACACTTACAAAACAAAGCATTCAGTCTAAAGTAATATTACAGTTCAAAATATGCTTGACCTTTACTTCTAACTGTTTAAAATGACTCAAGCAACGCAGTTGGTCTGAAAAAGAATTTATTTTGAAGAGAACTCTACTGATTACTGGATTTTCTTGAAGATCTCCTGGAAATTGCAGCCAGTATTTCCCAGGTTAAAATTGTACGTGTTGAAGGCACCAACCAACACATTCCAGGGGAATACTATTGTTTGTTTTTAACTTGTCCTTTGGTTTGGTATTTAAAGGATCATGTATAGATGTGGGGATCATTTCAGCAACTTGAAAACAATGTGGCAACTTTACAATAGCACGGAATGGCTTACTGCAGTGAAAAAGCATCAAAATCATAAACCTATAACTGGGCCAGTTATCAGAATAGAACAGTTTCAAGGCAGAATGTGTCCTGCATATTAAGGTTTGCAAAATTGTTTGGTTAACCTATTGCAGTCACTCCTATTTATGGCATGCAGCTGAAACTTCTGTAGGTGACCCAGCAAAATGTTTCTGTAGTTTTTCGGACTATGGGAACTTTTTTCTGAACGACACAATGGAACAGCTGCACTATGCAAAACACAGCATCTCGCCTGGGCACAGCCTTGAAAAGCCACACTGTTCTTCCTTGGTGCTGCAAATGCTAGACAGTACTTATTCTCCATAGTATGAGAGCTGAGAACGTCAGTACACAGGACCCCAAACTGAGAAGAGAGAATATGGGAGATTGAGGGCAAGGAGATCATTTGGCTGCCTGACCTTCTTGGATGTCTGCTAACAAGACCTACTCACCCAGATCTCTTCTGTCAGTAGAGGCATTTAAAGGCTGCTTACAATGGGATGGCAGAGTGCTTCTGAAAATTCTTATTGGGAAGTTTTAACTGAGGATAAGAAGTGATTTACCAACAAGGAAATACTTTGTGGATCAAGCTGCAAGGTGATAGACTTTTACCATTACACTCATTATCCCTTTAGTTCCATTTTGTTATAAAGCTTTCGTGTAAAATCCCCACACAAGGGAAATAGATAACAGCTCATGAAACTCCTAGTCTGCCATATAGCATTTCAAACCTGGCCTAGAAAGGCAAATATTACTGTAGCTTATTTTTTCCAGTTGCAGATCCTTCTCCTGTAGGCTGTCGGAAAGTTGGCCAGTTGTACATGTGGGGTGTGCAGGCATAGGGAGCTTTCTATGCAGAGCTTCATCAGAGCTAGGATTCAGACCTCCTTTTCTACTTGATGCCATTGAGATGTGAGTTTGTAACTTCTTCCAGATAAATTGACAGTACTGCAATGTGAGCAAGACAGCTCTGTTTAAAGGCAGCTCACCAACCCTATGACCCTACAGGAAAGCATCTTGCATCAGAAATTTCATACTAAGTGAACAGGAGCTGCTATAAATAACCAAATAAATACCCTCCATACCCGTATTTGGGCCTGAAAGTGCTGCTTAGTGTGTTTTTCTTACCAGAGCTCTGTTTTTCCAGTGCAAGACAGAATCTGCTTCTCTGTCCAGATGGCTTGCCTGTAGGGAAGAGTGGACTGTCACTACTGTACCATACTTCTAAGCCTCAGCAGTGTACTGGTGACTTGTGTTGGGGATTTAAGGTTGATTGTTTGATCCATAAGCACAGAAGAAAAACCTTCTGTATACTCTGTACCTCCAGTACTAGTGAAGGCCCTTCTTGTAGGAGGTGGCACATCAGTCATCTCATCGGGATAGCTTTTATCCTGACAGGCTACTGCTGATTTAGCTCTGCAGTGCTGGAATGAGGCCTCTGGAGAGGAAGATAAAGCTCTGTATGCTTATGCTTAGGCAGCTGACAGAGGATTTTCTCGCTAAGGGCTCTCATCTTTCAACACACCCTCACCAGTGAGGTAACCAGGAGATCAAAGGCCACACAAGCTGAGCTTATCTCTGCAGCTGATCCATTTCAGTTCTGGCTAAGGGTGACCACTTTGCTGCGTCAGATTTTATCCTTTCCCTATGGGGTCAGGTCAGGTCCATTCAGCTAAAAAATAACTTTTCATCACTTCAGGTATGCCTTGAAATGTTGTTGATTGAAACTTTTTCTGTCCTCTTATTCCAAAGCCCTCACTCAAGGCAAACTCTCTCTGACTCCATGGGAGTTTTCCCAGCATAAGTACTGATTCAGGACACAGTGATGTGGTGATGATGTAAGGCACAACCTGTTTATTTTATACACTATTTAGATTACAACTGGAATGGGAAGCTACGTGAGTTGTTGCAGGCCATTGCTCACAGTTCTCGCAGAGCTAGAGATGTTCAAGGTGGGGCTGGTGCTGGTGGAAGTGCCCGGAGCTGATGTCAGAGGAGAACAGACACACAGAGTATCACGTCAACCCCTCATTGTATGTGGAGGCATAATGAGGGATGTGGTACATTAACAATAATGATATATGCTCATAGGAAGCATTGGGCCTGGCACTCCTTCCTCTGTGTGGATGAAGGATGAGATAAAGACAATTGTGGCAGACGTGGAGTTTGTTGGAGGAAGAGCTTTTAGGCTTTGAAACATATCAGACTAAAACATTTGTCCACTTTCTTATCCCACAGTCATTCAGAACAACGTTACTTTGTTTGCTTCCCACTACTGGAGTTATGGGGAGAGTTTATCTGTGCATTGCTCACGTTGATTTCCTTTTTCCTAGGGAAGGAGGATTGAAAGACAAGAAATCCCTTAGCAAAAGGAATCAGTGGAAATGGGAGTCCAGAAGGTTTCTTAGTGTAAGCAAAAGTTTTAGTGAGATTATAAGTAATAAAGTAGAAATAATAATATACTAGTAATAATAAAATGCTAGATTTTTTCCCAGTACCTTTTTTAGTTTAATTCTAGTCTCATTTTTTTAAATTATTTTGTTAGTTCTAATTTTAAAAGATACAGCAAATTGGAAGCCGAAAGGGAACTCATAGATATTTCTTCTTTTTTCTGTCAGTAAGACTCTTCACCCATACCCCTAAACGCTGACCTGCTCTCAGGTTTGTGTTACCTTGCCTACAGAGGCTGAGGACTGCTGCTCTTGTTCATCATTAACAGTGCAGCTGAAACGCTGCATACTACCTGGCTCTCGTAAATAAACCTAACTCCATATGTATTCCAGCAGAAGCAGAAAATTGTTGGAGAGACCTAACAAATGGACGGAAAATATATTTGACAGCAGTAAAGAGCATGCAGGAAAATGGCAATCATGCAGCTGTCTTGCAATGTTGCCTGCTCCTGAGTTTGCTTCAGTATGAAAAGCAGCTCTTCAGTAAAGTAGCTTCAAATGCAAAACAAGTACATAGGAGCAATAAAACTCATGTCATGGCCCCTTTGGGTAAAGCTCATTTGGATGAGATTCTATGGGAGTAGAGGTTTTAGGACTCCTCTCTGTGGCCTTCCTTGCAGTTATGTTTATATCCTTTCTCAACATTTCTGGTGTTAACAAGTATATCTTTGATGAGTGTCCAAAGTTCATATCCGCTCTTGTGTTTAACCTTCATATACAGTGGCTGAGGTCAGGCAGCTAATTACGTGCGCACCAGCTGCTGAGCACGTAGGCAGATCCTTTTTGTTTTACAAGGTAACTGATCAGAAGCAGCAGGCCAGCCCATAATGATGTGGCAGCCCTTAACACCAAGGAGTCATCCGGATTTGTGCTTGCACATTGCAAAACACTGTGGTGGACTGGTGGGCAATTGAGACAGTTTCCATAGGTCAATGCATGGAAAACATTTTCAAGGTGTTGTTATGAGACACAGACCCACGTTCCATCTTGTGATCTGTCACAGCTTTGC
>JAOWBP010004220.1:566957-579303 GCA_028571105.1 Tragopan temminckii | reverse complement strand
CCAGCCCATAATGATGTGGCAGCCCTTAACACCAAGGAGTCATCCGGATTTGTGCAAAACACTGTGGTGGACTGGTGGGCAATTGAGACAGTTTCCATAGGTCAATGCATGGAAAACATTTTCAGGGTGTTGTTATGAGACACAGACCCACGTTCCATCTTGTGATCTGTCACAGCTTTGCTACTCTTGTGGAAATAGTACAGCAGCAGTGGATGTGGATCTGCAATGGTGTGATGTCTGTGAGTGAGGGCGACACAGCAGCTGTTGGCCAATTGAGGTGTTTCATCCAGAAGATGAAGTGAACCAGCATGCTGTGAAGGGTGGTTGTGATGTCCCTGGTATATTTGGTCTGTATCAGCAGAGTCTTCTTTTAAGGCACCTTAAGGAGACCTTAGTCTTGCAGCACCTAACTGGAAGACTTGAGTCTAAGGTGAAGGCTATAGCCCTAAAACTGTCTTTGCCCTCCAATGTGTGAAGCACACAGGTATGACAGACAATTTTCAACATATGGGGACATCCAAGCTGGCCAATGATTAAGGCTTCAGAAAAGGGTATGTCCTAAATTCCCTCCTTCACTGGGATTAAGGCATCTAATGTTTCATAGAAGCAAAGAACTGATGTCAGTGAGTAGATGTCTAAAACTATATGTGGTGTCCATAACTCCCACTATGAGGAGTGGAGGGCTACCTCTCTTTAATACAGTATTCTACTAATTACAGCATACGCATCAGTTTGGATTGTTTGGGTAGGCCTCTTTTGGACATCAAAACCAGAATGATTTTTCCCGGAGTTCCCAGACCTATATGTTGTCTTATAGCACACTGAAACTTTGAATGATGGAGCTTCACACACAGATTTCAAGCTCTTTATCTGCACATTTTACATGGATGTTTTGCTCTGCATTAATATCTCAGACACTATATTTCATGCTAACGAGTTCCAATACTTATAGTAAGGAGCAGAATAGCACTGTCAAAGGAATAATTATTTTCACACTTGAGCAGCAGATTGATAAGGACAAGTTTTGCTCAACCTAATCAGTCTCTGGAGCGGGAAATATTTTTGTGTATCACCATGAGAAGCTGAGCTCCAAGAGGTTGTATGTAGGTTTGTGAGCTTCCTAGGGAATGGCACCTGCTTGAAGTGCAAACCGGAGGGGTGCAAGAAGGCATCAGAAAATCCAAGGGTGTTCTTTGCTTGGGTTGGCCTCTGGCTTCAGGGACAGCTGGGCAGTAGACACCAGTTTGATATAATATCATTTTTTTCTCTCCACAATTGGAAAAGAAAATAAAGTTATGCTGTAGTCAAGTAGAGAATTCTTGACTGGTCCAAACTGAAAAATACACCTTCTGCTGTTGGCAGATAACACTGTGAATATTTGCTTTGGCTAATAAACACAGAGAAGTTGTTAAATGATTTACCCGCTCTGTGTACGCAGCATTTGTTGCTAAGCTCTCCAATACTTAAGCATCCAGCTCTCCACTGCAAGGCTCATAGAGTGTTTTGAAGGCTCCCATACACTGTATCCCACCAGACTTTTTGGTGAGAATGGAAGTGTGAAACATCCCAGCACCAAGGCTGAGCTCCGGTACTGCTGGCTCCACTCTGCTAATGGCAACGGGTGCTGCTGGTAGGAACTGGGAGGGCCATTGCTGGGCTTGGCAGAACAGCCTTGCAGAGGGACTGCTAGTTACTCTGCTGGCTGCAGGATAGATTAGGTGCCTTTGGAAAGGCAATTTATTATGTCTGGCATCTAATTTTGCTTGTTTGTTTGTTTTTAAGCAGATGGTATTATGCTACTAATAAATTTCAGGTTTTGCCCTTCAACCTTAGTAAAAGCTTGTTGGTAAGAGAAAATTATTGTCAAACGTATGTCCTAAGAATGATCAAAAAAGTGAACAGAAGTCCAGCCAGTCATTTTCTTTGGTTTTAAAGATGATTCAAAGCTCTATTTAGCAGTCTATTAAGCAAAGTTTTAGGGTTTTGATGAAGTTGGGGTTTTTACCTTGGTTTCAGAAGCCATATCCTGAGGGGTGACCTGAGGGCTGGATTTGTGAGACAAGCTGCTCTGAATCACCACCCCCAGCACAGAGCATCATATGAGCGTGGTAGGGATTGCTGCTGGTGTTTGACTCATGGATTCATGCATCACCTCTTGATGCTCCACAGAGGTAGGATTTTCCAAGATAATCCACTGTTTGTGGATGCTGCAAGGGATTGGTTTGCTGTTTGTGTGCAGAGCAGGGGACACAGCATCCTGAGGACACTGAATAAAAAGCCTGGAGAGATGTAAATGTTCTTTATATTCAGAAAGCTCATGAGGGGCATCTGTGAGACAGTCGTTTTTACTGCAGTAAGGATGTCCTAACGAACTGATTCTCATATTTGGCTTCCAAATAAATCTATTAGTTGATGTCATGAGAATTATTCTCCAAGTTGTATCAAACCCTCAAAATGTAAGTGATTTCCTACATTCAGCACTCCTCACTCTTTAAACTGGGTCTGGAAACTAAATGGCAAAGCACCTTATAGATGTTTTTGCTTTTTGTATGAATGTTCTGTTTGAATGTATCGTTCTCCCTTCTTTGCAACCTTTTACACCTTTCCACCATCATTCCAACTGCACTGTTTCTACTGTGTGATTTTCTCTAAGGAAGTGAAATGTGTGTGTTCAAATTGCCTCC
The DNA here is from genome assembly GCA_028571105.1 of Tragopan temminckii. NCBI lineage: Eukaryota > Metazoa > Chordata > Aves > Galliformes > Phasianidae > Tragopan > Tragopan temminckii. The sequence continues at coordinate 576,619 of JAOWBP010004220.1, read as the reverse complement.
AAATCTGAACTTGGTATCACACGCTTTGTATGATGCATTGAAAAACCATGTCCAGTCTGCATTGCAAGCTGTGAGTCCATCCATAACCACCAAAATATGGAATATGCTATATTAGGGCCTCTGTAATTATTCAACATGAAATGATTTTCTAAATTTCCTGTCAACTGTCTGCAACTGATTATTTGCAAAGGTATTCATTGAAACAGGTTCTTACTATGCACAGAAATGTCAAGCAACGAACTCATTCTAAGATTTGTTGAGATGCATTTGAGCATTTCCCAACAAGTGGAAATGCAATGCCTCCGGTAGTTTCCAGGTAGAAAGTAATTCATGTAGTTATTTTGGTGGTTGATTCCTTTGTTAGTGAACATTTCACACCAGTAGTATATATGATGTGATTTTAGAGTGCTCTGAGATAAATAGACCTGCATGCCTTTCTTACAAGGATCATGAAGAACAGTACAAATCCTGACTGCATCTCACATTTCCCTTTCCACCAAGGAGGTTTGTATAAGCAGCTGGTTCACATTTACACTCACAAAACAGAATCAGAGAATGGTTTGGTTTGGAAGGGACCATTAAGATCATGTAGTTCCAACCCCCTGCTGTAGGCACCTCCCTCTAGACCAGGCTGCTCACAGCCCCATTCAGCCTGGCCTTGAACACCTCCAGGCAAGGATCACCCACAGCCTCCCCGGGCAACCTGTTCTAGGGGCATCAAGATCAATCCAGACCTTCGATATCCTCACCTACTGTGTTCTCTATTAATGTCATCCAGTGCTTCAGGCTTTCTTTACACACACAGTGAGAAGGAAACATCTTGATGTATCCCACAGTTGCCTAGAAAGAGGAATGTCCACAATCTGAGGAAATGACTGATAAGAGTTATTTTGAGAGAGGTTTCAATGTGAGCTGGGTCTCTGATCTTATGGAGATGTCAAGCTCAGGGTGGAGAAGTTTGAAAACGTATGATTATCTTGTTTGTGCCCAAATTGGAGCCTGAGGTCTTAAAAATATGAGAATTCAAAATGCAGTAGCAAGAGGAAGAAAACACAAATGGAGGGAAATACAACTGGGACTTTTATCTGTGGGGTTTTGGCATGGTCACCACACGGGCCAGGCTGCAGTCCGTGCTCCAGCCGCCTCCCCACCATGTTACAGAGGTCTTTGCTCTCCAGCAGCTGTCATCAGTACCACATTAACATTTCATAAATAAACAGTCTCTGCGAACCATATTGTCTCTTTGGAGGATATTTATTCAGATTCTCTGCTCACCATAAGCTTGTCTGAGTGTGGTAATTCTCGGAAGATCTACAGAAGAATTTTAACATGCAGAAGCTGGAAAAGAAGTGACCATCTCATGGCAGTATTCACCTTTGCCCTTTGACTTCTGGATCACTCTCTATTTCCCTTTGGGTTTTAAACGTGTTCCCAGAGCAATGTGCTTCAAGACCCCACAAGAGCATCACGCTTCACTGTTTCCTTCTGTGCACTATTAGGCTGCAAATAAAGCTTTGCAGCTTTGAAATATGCTCTCATTAGCTGTAATTAAATCTTTAAATTCTCCTTCAGGCTTGGATAAGGCACAAGACCCACTCATACCCCATATTTTTCTTTTCTCCTTTTTTTTTTTTAAATTTTGTCTCACACTTAGCTAATTACTGAATGCAATGATGTTTCCAAAGCAGCCACAAATAAGAGTATTTATAATTCAACAAGGCATGTGTTAATCTGGCAAACTATTATACTGGCTACACAATCTCTTATTTAATATGAATCACTCTATAAAGTGCCTCAGCAGCACAGCTTCTTATTCATTATTGGTTAATTTCATGATATCAGAGATGTGGGATTTCAGTTAACAGATAATTGAGATCATAAATCAAAATATTTTCAATGAGATTACATGAAACATGAGACGTTCAGGTTCAGAGCCTGCACTGCCCCTGTGCTTGTCAGCCCCCAGCAAGGATGAGTGAGGTCTGCAGGCATGTATGTTGTTCCTTGGGTCTTGATTCCAAAGTTGAGTCAGTGTACAGAGGGCAGGTTGTTGGTATCTATTCCCCTTCTGTATGATTGCTACACTTGCAAGCCACTATTAGTATAATATTCACAAGCAATATCTCTCTGCTTCTGACATGTCTGTTGAATGGGCAGCTTTGCTATGCCCAAGTAAGAAACTGTAGCTAGTCACAGTGCACAGACCCAATTTCCAGCAGCATCCCAGCATTTACTGATATACACATGACTTGAATGGGTTTTCACGTTCTGTGCTGACTTCCCTAAAGAATTCCCCAAGCACTCTCAGGTTTACAGAGGAGATCTGGGAAAGGGCAGAGATGTCCTAAGTAGGTGCTGTCAACAACTGATCCATCATTCCAAATCTTTTCCTTGACAAACAGTGAAAATCAACTTCCTTGGGATGACTGATTCCTTTTGGTAATCCTAATTAGCACTTTCATTACTGAAAAGGTTATTGTAGTGGCTGCTGACTGTGCAGATATTTCAGCAGAGATGTACTGACAGGCACCTTCATCCTCCCTTCCCCAGTTAATCCTATTGACTTCAGCGAGGTTTGGATTGGTCATGTTACCAATTTTCAAGCAAGAAATAAGCTTTTCGATTCATTTTCTTGAGAGGCTTACCTTAAAGACCATCATGAGTGCCATCACATGGCATGTAGGGGACAGCCAGTAGATCAGGCCCAGCCAGCAGGTCCTAACGACCAACAGTAACTCCTTCAATGAGCAGGTGGCCCCCTGGCAAATGAGTGAAAGGCTGTTGACGTAGTCTACCTAGACTTCAGACAAGTCTTTGACACCGTCTCTCTCAGAATTCTCCTGGAGAAGCTGGCAGACTGGGGCTTGGACAGGTACACTCTTTGCAGGGTAAAGAACTGGTTGGAGGGCCGGGCCCAGGGAGTGGTGATGAATGGAGTTAAATCCTGCTGGTGACCGGTCATGAGCGGTGATCCCCAGGAGTCAGTATTGGTGCCTGTCCTGTTTGATGTCTTTATTAATGATCTGGACAAGAGAATTGAGTGCACCCTCAATAAATTTGCAGGTGACACCAATTTGGGGGAAATGTCGATCTGCCAGAAGGTAGGAAGGCACTACTGAAGGACCTGGGCAGGTTGGATCAGCGAGCTGAAGTCAATGGCATGAAGTTCAACAAGACCAAGTGCAGAGTCCTGTACTTTGGCCACCACAACTCCAGGCAACACTGCAGACTTTGGACAGAGTGTCTGGAAAACTGTGTGGAGGAAGAGGTCCTATGGGTGTTGGTCAACTCTTGGCTGATCATGAGCCAGTAGTGTGCCTAGGTAGTCAAGAAGACCAAGGATATCCTGGTTTGTATCAGAAACACCCTTCTATTCAGCTCTGGTGAGGCCACACCTCAAGTGCTGCGTTCAGTTTTGGGTCCCTCACTACAAGGAAGACATTGAAGCCCTGAAGCATGTTCAGAGAAGGACAATGAAGCTGGTGAAGGGTCTGTAGCACAGGTCTTATGAGGAGTGGCTGAGGGAACTGGAGGAGGCTCAGGAGTGAACGTATCTCTCTCTGCAATTCCCTGAAAGGAGGTTATGGTGAAGTGGGAATTGGTCTCTTCTCCCGTGTAATTAGCGATGGGACAAGAGGGAATGGCCTTGAATTGCCGTGTGGGAGGTTCAGGTTGGATATTAGCAAAAATTTCTTCTGAGAAAGAGTGGTCAGGCATTGGAACAGGTTCCCAAGGAGGTGGTGGAGTCACCATCCCTGGAGTTGTTTTAGGAAAGGGTAGGTGCAGTACTTAGGGACAAGTTTTATTGGGCAGTATAATGGTTGGATTAGATAATCTTAGAGGTCTTTTCAAACTTAAATAATTCTATGACTCTGTGGGTCCAATTCTCATGATAAAAAGATCTTGTTAAAAAAAAGAACATTGAGTTCTAATCTTTAAGTACTGCCGACCAAAACTTGCTGTATAGTTTTTATATATATTTAAGGGAGTAGTATTTTGGGGGGCAGATTCCTTTTGTCTCAAGCAGACTGTGTATTTTCTTTCTTGGCTCATTCATAGCAGCCTTGAAAACAGTAGCTTCATCTGGAAATGCTGATATAGCACTCAGCAGCACAGCAGCAGCCCATAGCTCTCCAGTATATTTGAGGCTGCCAGCAAGAGCTGGGCTACTTCTGGCTACATCTTTCTGGGCAAGTTGCTGCTTTTTATAAGGTCAAATGTGTAGCTTCTTCCTACTGAAAAGCATGAGGAAGGACAACAAATGATTCTTTGTAGGCACTCCAGAGACACATAGGCCCCTCGTGTGCTTGGTGGTAGGAATACATTAGTACAGAGATTTCCTGTTGCTACAGTCAAAGTTACGCAGAAAAGCCTTTGAGAGAAGAGAATGAACTGTTTGTCACCAGCTTTCTCTTTGTTTCCTGTTCTTTTTGCTCTGCCCCTCAAGGGTGCTGCTTGACTTTGCTCCTCCCAAAGCTGGGATGTTAACCCAGCTCATGGAGCAGGTAGGCGTGGAGCTGCTGAGCCATTTACCCTCTGGGGACACCTCACTGTGGTTGTTAAGAGACTCCCTGCACCTTTGTCCAAGTCACTCCCCCTATCTGGATGCTCAGACTAGGCAAATCTACTCTCAGTGCTTGTCCCATTTGGAAACCACATACCTTGCACTCCCATGTATCTCAGGAAAAGCAGAGGAAGGAAAGAAAGGCCATGGGATTGGAAAAAGAAGCCCCAGAGAATTGGCGATGTCGGATGTTTAGAGAATGCCTTGAGCGAATGTTTCCTTGTTTTATCTCCACACATAAGGCATCTGTGTTGAAGCTCGACTCTGGGGAGCAAGGTGCAGAGAGGAGCTGTGAGGTGGACCCTTTGGATTCAGAGGCATTCACACCTCTGATGAGATGGAGACATGACTCCTCCACTTCATTCAGGGGTACAGTCATTTTTCCAACTGCTCAAAAAAGTTGCTTGAAGCGTTCATACCAGCAGTCATCTGGAGCCAAAATCGTTTTGTGGATCCAGATGTGAGTGGTGTTCACAAGCTGTGGCCATCTGGCTGTATAGCTTGCAGTTAGATGCAGGGCTCATCAATCCTTCTGTGCCTGAGATTCTGCCCCAGCACCCAAACTATCTTCACCTTCTGTCTGCATTCGGAAATGAAAAGGTGACATTCTTCATTCCACAAAAGCTTTCTGACTGCATTGTAGGTGCTTTACGTTTGGTCTGCATCATCTGAAGGCCTTACTAAGCTGTGTATCTGTGAGCAAGGGTAGTAAAGGGCTTGGCACTGCAGGGTCAGAACCTCTCATTTCCTGGTCTGCATCACTGGACAAGGAAATGAGAAAAAGAGGGTGCTGACTTCTCACTGTGGCTTTGCTTTTCCTTTCTAGGAGTGTCCTTCTTCTTTTCTTTCTCTTTTCCCCTTTCATCCTCTCTCTTTTCCCCTTCTCCCCTTTTTCCCTTTCCTGTTTCCACCATTTTCTTCTTTCCTCCCTTCATCCTTCTGTGATTCTTTCTATTTTCTCATTTCCCTGTCTTTCCTTCTTTCTCATTCTTTTTCTTTTTCCTTCTCTTTCTGTCTTTCTCTCTTTCTTTCTCTCTTTCTTCCTTTCTATCTCTCCTTCTTTGTCTTCTTTTCCTTTCACTCACTCTCCCTTTCCCTCTCCACCCTCCTCTTCTTATTGAAATAGCCCTTTATATCATCATTTGCTCAAAGTGTAGAAACAGGCCAAAAACACATGCCCCAGCTGAACCAAAATGCATTCAGGTCTCATGTCATTATTTTTAACCAGATCAGTATTAAAAGTTTTATGAGCTGCTCCAGTTTCAGAAGGTTTCCCGTAAATGAACTTTCCACCACTCGGTGACGGCAGTGCTTTGCCAACACATGGATGAAATGGAAAAATGAAAGAGGGAAAAATAAAGACCCTTTTCTCCCTGCTTTTCCTCCATCTGGTGCGATACAGAACTGTGACAGGAAACGAGGTTTTGCAGGGTTTTTTTTATGAGCAGAAGTGCTTTTTCTTCTCTCTCTCTCTCTGTTTTTTTTTTTTTTTATTTTATTTTAATGAAGCTGTTGAGTATGTCATTTCAGAACTCCCTCCAGGTACTTGGAAGCAACCAACTCCAGCATGGAAAAGACATTATGTAATTGCAAAAGACAAAACCCTCCCAACGCTGAGGCCTCGTGGCAGAAGCCAGTCTCTGACCTCACCCTTTTCAGGCTCTCTGGAGAACACTGTGTTCCTATGGCCCCTTGCAAAAAATAGCCCGGTGCCAGATTTCAGCAAACAATTCCAGCATTTCCTTCCCCTTCCTCTGGTCTGTGGGTGTTTTGGAGTCTCTTGCATGTGTGGGCAGGGATTAATTAGCTAAAATAAAAACTGTACTACAGAGGCTGCGTAAGAAAAAAAAAACACATATATATTAAAAGAAAAATGCAGGCAAGTGTAATAAGCCTGCAGCATCAGCTAGCTCAGACTTGGTTCCAGTTTTGGAGCTAATAAAGACTAAGCCAGAAATGAGGGGTTTCCTGGGTCCCCTGGTCTCCCCTCCTGCAGTGCCAGTTCCATTGTGCCCACATGTGGAGCCTGCGCCTGTGCTGGTGGCAGGCAGTGCCGAGCAAGGGGCTGGCTGTTGGGAAGATCAAGGTCTTGGTTTGTTTCTATCTTCTCCCAGTATGATCCCTAGAGGGATGTAATCATTCAGTGTTGGTTTTCCTCTGAATTCTCTTTAATTTCCTGACTGTGGTTTGGGGGTTTTGTGAGGTTTTATGGTTGTGGAGAAGTTTTGCCGTTTACAGTGGCTATTCTACATGCTCTGAAAACAGCACTTCATTTCTTTTAAGAAAAGCCTTGCATATCCTAATTTAAATTGCCAGGTCATCCTTATTGCCAGTGTGAAACATCTGCAGGATCCTGAGCACATCTTCCACCCACCAAACCCTTCACACCAACCCTGGCACTCTGGGCCCCTTTCATCTTCATGCTGCAGGATGAAGGCCTCACATTTCACCAGCAGTGCATTCAGCAGCAGGGAAAGCCTTTCTGTTTCAGGACAGCAGAAGCCAGCTGTGCTGCCCTCAGCCTTCTCAGCAAATCTGTGTGCTTCTGGTTTGTTTCTGCCAGCTGGAGCTCAGTGTCTTCTTCACAAAGTTCTGCTTTTGGCAGGCAGGCTGCCAGGGCAGCTTGCAATAGGTTTTCAATGGCTGTGCCATTTTTTTAAGATTGTTGAACCCCAAAAGGCTGACAGAAGCAAACAGAAGCTTTTGTTGCCTTCACAGGGAACCAACCATTGCCTTAGCATGCAGAACCATTTGCGTTGCATTTTCTTCAGCACAGTGGTTTGGCTGTTGCAGCACAGGGACGTTTTGGCACGTTCCAGAGGGCAGCAATGTGAACCTCACTGATGGAGCTCTGCATTAAGCAACAAACTGCAGAGCTCTGCTTTTGCCTGTGGTCAGGATGGCACATTGTATGCACTAATGTCCCTCCAGCAGGTCTGAGTGTGACACTGGCCTTGTGTCCACACCCCCACGAGCATCACAGCACTGGAAGGGTTTCTCCAGCTTGTGAAGTATAGTATGAGCTGAGCAAATGTGTGAGTCCCAGCTCAGCATCACTTAAATACCTCAGCCAAATGCCCGTGTCCTGCGGACATTGCTTGTGTCCTTCTGTTAAATCCCTCCAGGTGCTGACTCTTGTGGGACAGTAGTGTTCATCAGACATAATATTGTCTGTTCAGCCACATTCATGCAAACAAGGAAAGTCCCTGTCTGCCTGCTGTCCCCGCACGTTGATGTCTCAGCAGCAGAACTGAGTTTGTATGATAGCATCTTAACAGGCAGCCCTGTAGAGGTCAAGGCAGGAGGCAGATGAGCCAGAGTTGCACACCCTCCTCTGTGAGTTTTGCTTCTCAGGGAGTCTACAAGAGCCCTGAGAACATTTTGTTGGCATGGGATTCAAAACAAGCCTCTGCACTTGACCTCCCTACTCTTCTGCTGGTGCCGTGGTGAGAGGTTTACAAAACCATAGAGTCCATCTGCTCATCCCCAGAGCCTTCGAGCTTGTAGGGAAATTTCAGTCCCAGCTAACAGGGTAAGCTGCTCAGCAAGGTGACCAATGTCTCCAAAGTTGAGAGTGCCTGGGAGCACCCCCTGCCCTGGGGGTGTGGGATGGGCTGCAGCCCCTGCTGCCAGCTGTGCCATCCTGCAGCTGCAAGCTATCTGCCACCCAGCAGCTGCCATGAACCCAATCCAAAGGTGGCTGTGCCTTGCCAGAGCCACCCTTGGGAAGATTAAGGCTCCAGGTACTAAACACCCACGCTGAGGATCCCAGACCCTCATTAAATGCCAGCCTGTTTGCTGGGTAATCTTCAATTTGCGCAAAATGATTTGATTTTTGAGAGAGGATGCAGAAAGCACTGCCAGATTGGTGCTCCCTGACAAACAGTGCTGTGTTATGGAGCCTTCAAATCCCACACAGAGCCTCTGCTCCAAATGCCAGCAGTGTTAACACTGTATCCCTGAGGAGACAGCACTGCATCTCCCTCTCCGGGAGGACTTTGCCTTGCTGTCAGTTCATGCTCCTCATGATAATTTTTCAGCAATTATTTTCAGAGCTTCCTCTTCTCCCGTAAACAACCCACTGACTTCAGATTTGTCGTTCTGTTCCCAAGATGAAGCAGCGCGTGTGTGCCTGCATCATCCCCCAAGCACCCGGCTGAGGTGGGACGAAGCCTGTGTGTTTCACGCTGGATCGATTCACTCATGCAGCACAAAGCTGTGATTGTCCATAAACGTTGTGGATTAAGGCTGATTGCTGCGAGGATTGCATTGCTGTCTGCTGATTAAGGAGAGCTCAAAGCTAGCAGCTCTGGACTGAAACTGCTTTAGCCGCCGGCCTGCAACCCAATCCTGGTTGAGGTGGCCAGCTGGTGCCCTCCTTCCTAATGCAGCTCACTCGTAGTTGCTCTGCTTGTTCTGTCTCTATTTCCTGTGCCTGCTGTCAGTAACTTACCTTCTACTCCACAGTGTGATTGGAAGTAGCTGATGGATGTATGGTACTAGCAGGGGAAAATCGTAACACTAAACATTTCCTGCACTTTTCTTCCCAGAGCTTTCCTTCTCTTCCTCTCCATGCAGTCACCTCGTAGCTCCGTCCATACTCTCCCTTGTCCCCCAAATTCATCTGGTTATTGTGCAGAGGGGTTTTGCTTTGGTGCAGTTGAGCACTTCTTCCTCATTTGTACCCTTTTGAAGTCTGAGGCACAGCTACAACATCACTGAGAGTGTCTGCTTAGCAGATTCTGGCACTTTGGGATCTTGGCCAGACCACAGGCTGCTCCTCCCAGCAGGTGGGTGGCAGGGGAAGCGCTTGTAGTTCCTGTCTCCTTTTTCACCATGCTTTAGCAGCTTTGAAATCTCGCTCAAGTGCCTGAACCCTGATCTCCTTCTACCCCTCTTCCCCATCTGAATGAGGATGAGAGCTTAACAGTGAAAGTGAGAGGTGTCCTGGATATTCTTTTAAACCTCCATTAACCGAAGACAGGCACATGATGGCTGGGGAAGAGACTGTGGGATGTCCATGAATGCCATTGATTTTTTCAGAGGAAGCCATTAAAGAAATAATTTCCACGTTCCATTTATTATTCTACTGATAGAA
>JAOWBP010004220.1:539686-556165 GCA_028571105.1 Tragopan temminckii | reverse complement strand
CCTTTTCCTTTTCCTTTTCCTTTTCCTTTTCCTTTTCCTTTTCCTTTTCCTTTTCCTTTTCCTTTTCCTTTTCCTCTCCCTCTCCCTCTCCCTCTCCCTCTCCCTCTCCCTCTCCCTCTCCCTCTCCCTCCTTTTCCCTTTTCCCTTTTCCCTTTCCATTTTCCCTTTTCCCTTTTCTGCTGCCAGGTGAGCAGCTCCACTTAGATGCATGAGGATGTTGCCAAGAGAAGCCTCATCCAGCTGTCATGCCTTGATTACCTTTGGGATTAGTCTCTTGCAGTGCTTCCCTTGATTCAGTTCCTTGACTTTCTCCATTCCCTTGCAACATTTGCTGGCTACAGGCTCTTGTAGTTCACATTGACATCTGTCCTCCAGGGAAGTCTTCTTGGTTGTCTTTTCCACTCTGTATCCACCTTTTCACATAGCTTCTCATGGTGAGTTCTTACAGGAAGGAAACACTTCCCACACATGGTAAGACCAGTGTCCTGTTGGTTGTTCAGTTCAGTCAAAAAGTATCTGGAAAACCAGGTTTGGATGCAGCTAACAAAACACTGCTTATTGTCAGTAGTAACCTTAAGGGTAGTGATCAGCTTTGGGATGAAGTTCCCTGAGACAAGTCTTAGCTGCCTCCAGACACGTGGATATGGCTTGAGCCAGTGATTCTGTGATAACAGGATTTGGGATGTAGACTGCTTAAATGTCTCTTTAAAGCAGAAACGTATCCATAAATAACTTTTTTGTTGCTGTTGTTGGTATGTGTTTTGTTTTAGTTTCATAGACATGAGCTGGGGGAAAAAAACAAACAAATAAAAACAACACAAAAGAAGGACAGGGCAAGGGAAGGCTGAGATGTCCGCATGCTATACTGAGCAGCTGAAGAAGCACTTCCAGGGCCAACCATTTCCTCAGTCCCATCAAAGCGGGGAGCCCAAATTATCTTTGTAATGTATACGTATGTTTTCCATTCCAAAAGAACAGCTTCAACAGAAAAGCCTGAGAGTAGTGCATTCCCAAAAAATACTGAGAGTGTGGGAAAGGCACTCTCCCAGATAGAAGTCCCTCAAGGAAGGATGGTGGCTGATCCAAAGCTCCCGCATTCTGGAGGAAAGTGCAAGCCACCAGCCACTAAAGAATAAGAAATGCTTTTGTTTGCTACTTTGAGTCACCAAAGTGATTCAGATCCACAGATTTCCAGCTGACCTATAAAACAAAGGAAAAATACACCGTGAATCAAAGAGTCATAGAATCACCAAAGCCGGAAAAGACCTTTAAGATCATTCATTCCAACTGTGCACCTACCACCAATATTTCCTCACTAAACCATGCCCCTAAGTACCAACATCTAAATGTTTCTTGAACACCTCCAGGGACAGTGATTCAACCACCTGCCTGGACAGCCTGTTCCAGCATCACACTGATCTTTCGGAGAAGAAATTTTTCCTAATATCCAACCTGAACTTCCCCTGACATAACTTGAGGCCATTCCCTCTTGTCCTATCGCTAACTACATGGGAGAAGAGGCCAATTCCCACCTTTCCCAATCTCCTTTCAGGGATTTGTGGAGCACGATAAATTTACCCCTGAGCATCCTCTTCTCCAGACAAAACAATTGCAGTTCCCTCAGCTGCTCCTCTAAGACTTGTGCTCCAGACCCCTCATAGCTTCATTGTCCTACTCTGAATCTTACTCTGAATGTCTTTCTTGTAGCAAGGGGCCAAAAACCAAACACCTCACAAGAGCTGAATACAGCTCATAGCTTCATTGTCCTACTCTGAATACACTCCAGGGCCTCAATGTCTTTCTTGTAGCAAGGGGCCAAAAACCAAACACCTCACAAGAGCTGAATACAGAGGGATGATCACCTCCCTGCTCCTGCTTGCAACACCATTTCTGATACAAGCCAAGATGCCATTGGCCTTCTTTACTACCTGGGCGCACTGCTGGCTCATGTTCAGCCAAGCATTAACTAACAACTCCGGGTCCATTTGTTCCACACAGTTTTCCAGCCACTCTACATCAAGCCTGCAGCACTGCCTGAGGTTGTGGAGCCCAGAGTACAGGATTCTGCACTGGTCTTGTTGAATTTCATCCCACTGGCCTCAGCCCAGCAATCGGCCTGCCCAGGTCCTTCAGTAGTGCCTTCCTACCTTCCGACAGATCGACACTTCCCTCAGATTGGTGTCACCTGCAAACTTACTGAGGGTGCACTCAATTCTCTTGTCCAGATCATTAATAAAGACATCAAACAGGACAGGCACCAATACTGACTCCTGGGGATCACCGCTCATGACCAGTCACCATCAGGATTTAACTCCATTCATCACCACTCCCTGGTCCTGGCCCTCCAACCCAGCAAAGAGTGTACCTGTCCAAGCCCCAGTCTGCCAGCTTCTCCAGGAAAATACTTTGGGAGTCAGTGTCAAAGGTTTGGCTGAAGTCTAGGTAGACTACGCCAACGGCCTTTCCCTCATCCACAAGGCGGGTCATCCAGTAATAGAAAGAGATGAGGTTGGCCAAGCAGGACCTTCCTTTCATGAACCCATGTTGGCTGGGCCTGATCACCCAGTTGTCCCACACATGATGTGATCTCACTCGGGATATTCTGTTCCACAACCTTTTCTGGCACCAAGGTCAGGCTGGCAGTCCTGTAGTTCCCCAGATATTCTTTTCCACTCTTCTTGTAGATGGGAATCACATTGGCATGCCTCCAAACTTCTGGGATCTCTTTGATTGACCAGAAATGCTAATAGATGCTGGAATGTGGCTTGGAAGTCACCTCTGCGAGCTCCCTCGGCACCCTCGGGTGGATCCCATCTGGCCCCATGCACTTGTGACAGTCATACTATGACAGACAGGTGGAGAAGTAGATCTCTAACTGTTCGCACCTGAATTGTGGGGGTTTATTCTGCTCCCCATCCCAGACTTCCAGGTCAGGGAGTTGAGTACCCTGATGATAATTGGTCTCACTTTTAAAGACAGATGTAAAGAAGGCATTGAGAACTTCAGCCTTTTCCTTATCTCATTCCATATCCTATGGAGATTCTCCTTAGTTCTCCTCTTACTGTTAATATATTTGTAAAAAAAGTTTTTTGTTCTCTTTTATCCCATTGGTCAGGCTGAGCTCAAGCTAGGTTTTCACCTTTCTAATTTTCTCCCTGCATGTCCTAACCACTTATTTGTACTCTCCTAGAGCTCCCTGTCCCTTCTTCCACAGAAGGTAGACTCTCTCTTTCTGCTGGAGCCTCAGAAAAAGTTCCCTGTTCATTCATGCAGGTCTTCCCTGCTGGCTCATCTTATGGCACAGGGGTACAACCTCTAAAACTTCCTTCTTGAGGAGCATCCAGCCTTCCTGGACCCCTTTTCCCTTCAGGACTGACTCCCAAAGGACTCTCCCTACCAGGGTCCTGATTAATTCAAAGTCTTCCCTCCAAGCCCAGGGCAGCAGTTTTGCTGACCCTGCCTCCTAACTCCACCAAGAATTGAGAACTCTACCATTTCATGGTCACTCTGCCCTGGTCAGCTCCTGACCTCCACATCTCACACCAGTCCTCCTCTGTTCCTGAACAGCAGCCCTAGTGGGGCATCTCCTCTGGTAGGCTCTCTTACCAGCTGTGTCAGGAAGTTATCTGCCACACACTCTAGAAACCTCCTAGACTGCTTCTACTACACTGTACTGTATTTCCAGAATATATCAGAAAATTGAGTCCCCCATGAGAACAAGGGCTGGAGTTCATGGAACTTCTGCCAGCTGCTTGTAGAATGCTTCATCTGTCTCTTCATCCTGGTTAGGCAGTTTATAACAGACCCCTATCAGGTTGTCCACCTTGTTGGCCCTCCCCCTGATCCTTACTCATAGGGACTCAACCTTATCATTCTCAGCCCTGAGCTCAACATCAAAACACTCTAACATACAGAGTCACCCTTATGACTCTCCTTCCTTGCCTATCCCTTCTGAAGAGCTTATAGCCCTCCATTGCAGCGCTCCAGTCATGGGAGCGATCCCACCATGCTTCAGCAATGGCAACTAAGTCATAGTTTGCCTGCTGCACGATGGCTTCCAGCTCCTCCTGTTTGTTGCCCATGCTATATGCATTGGTACAGATGCACTTCAGCTGAGCCCCTTGCTTCACCCCCAGTCCCATCATAGTTCCCCCAGGCTCATCTCTAGTGAGACTGATTTCACCACCTTCCCCCTTCATGCCTAGTTTGAAGCCTTCAGTAAGCTGCTGCGTGCACCAGCTATTGTCTTACACATAGATAAAAGTCATAGCATCAATTCCTACCATGCTCTCAATCTGAAAGATGCGTCTTGCTACTGTATGTATAAGTTCCCACTGCTGTGTATACAGATGTTAGTGAGCTACTTAAAAGCTCTTTCATGGGCTAGAGAGTAATGTCTTATTGGAAGCCTATACTGTCAGCTAAGCTGACAAAGGTTTTATTTAACATGAGGCAGAACTAATATCCTTTAAAGAAAGCTGCCATGCTGCTAATTGTCACTCTGGTCTGTGTCAGATACTTTCAAGAAGCATGTTTGGTTCCCCCACAAAAACAACCAGCATCTTTCACTCTTCGTGCATAATGCACTCCAGATATTCTACCCTGTGAGAATTTTTTGTGCATGCTGCAATGCCAAGAGAAAAATAAAGCAGTTCAACTTATTTAACCCAGATCTCAGACTGCCTGTCTGCATTGTCTAACTCCATGAAGCTGATGGTGCACATGGAATGGATGGAAAACATGTGATTCCTACAGAGTCCTGTATTTCAAGTTGGTTAGCAAATGCAGCATTGGTTTACCAAGGGCCGTAACAGACATGAGCTTAAAACTGATGTACCAGCAGCAGGTTCTTGTGCCTTCCTGTACTGTACCATCAATATTCATTCTCTGTCAGCCAGGGCTGGAGCCCTCAGATGTTGGTGAACTGACAGTAGAGACTGAACCTTTCCACCTATATTCCATTACATTTTGTTGCCGTGGGACAGGCTGTAGCAGAGAGGCAGTCTGACAGAATGGTGTCTGGCTTGGAAAAGCATATGAAGCAAAAGTGTGTCACTGAATTCCTTCAGGCAGAAAAAATGGCACCCACTGACATTCATCAATGCTTGCTGAACGTTGATGGAGACCAAGCTGTGGATGTGAGCACACTGATGGGTGATGTGTTCCAGCAGTGGCAACAGAAACAGTGGGGCACCTCCACTAATGCAGATTTTGATAAGCATGGCATGAAGGCTGTTGTTTATTGCTGGTGAAGATGTAGAGCTAACAGTGGTGACTGTGTCGAAAAATGTTGTTTCATAGCTGAGAATTTGCTCTATCAAATAGTGTCATTGTTCTCTTTGTATGCATTGTGGTTTCCATGGAAATGAACAAGAGGTATTACTTTCGGTGCCACCTACATATACGCAGCCCAAGACAATTCCTCTTCAGTTTGTGCAGCCCAGGCAAGCCAAAAGGTTGGACATCCATGCCCTGAAGCAAGAAGTGGGCACCAAGCTCTGGGGTGCTGGTGTGTGCATCAGGAGCACCAGACGGAGGCTCAGTACCAGAGACCTGCACTGGCTTTATAAATGGGACTTTTTTGCCCAGTGGCCACACAGCTGTGAGAAATTCAGTTTCTTACTGAAAGCTGAAGCTCATTTAAAAATATCAAGTGTATGACTGATTTCCCACTGGCTTCACATTCTGGCATAACCTGGTCCTTCCTGGACCACACTGTAGACAACAAGCTTGTGTCTGGACTCTGATTTCATGAAGGTGCTGAGATTGCTTTCATGTGCCACTCAGGTCCGAAGGGATGGGGCTGTGTGCTGCCAGCACACTGACTACACTGTTCCCTTGCTGGACTCCCAAAGGCTTCTTTAAACAGACCGATATGAACTGCAGAGAAGAGCACGTGCTCTGCTCTACCCTCTGTTTAAGAGGAGAGGCCACCAAAGTATTTTCATCCTCCAGCTATGAAGGAAGCTGCAGAAGATGCTACCTAACGAGCAAGGCAGTTGCACCCTGATGCATGCCACTGTCAGGACAGCATCCATGCTGAATTTCACGTGGTCTTTTGGCATAGCCACCTCTGCACCAGTGCTTTCTGAGGCCCATTGAGGCTGGAGGACACCGACATTCTCTAAGTCCTTTCAGAAAGGCCTAACTTCTTTTGAGCTGTGTGAAAGAGACAGAACCAAAGCAGCATGCAAGAACAATTACTAAATGTCGTTAATTAGGTTGTGTGAAGATGGTCTCCCTCCTCTTTTCCTTTGAAGCATGAAAGGCCAGAGGGAGCCTTTATTAAAACCAACAAAGAGATCTCAAAGGAAGAAATTCCTTTCTTTAATGTGGTCACGCACATCATCTCCCGCCTGGTGTGACCTGCCATGTGAATGTGATTACCGCCTGTGTCACACTGGGGCACAGGAGCACGACACCTGAGCTGCAATGTGGAGAGAAGGCTGCCATGACAGCAGCCACTTGGATCCTCTTGCTGCTGAAGACAAAAGTGCAGCATCTCAAGATTGCTTTTGATGGCTTATGTATTTTCTGTTGAACTACTTTTGATATAACACATTCTTTCTCCAAAACAAACACTGATAAAAGCAAACTTCAGCACCCAGGGTAGCAGCTGGATTTCCATCCTGGATTTTCCTACTAGAGCAGTGGACCTTGCAACTTCTTTATTCACCAGATGAGCTTTTCTTGGCTGTTAACAGTGGACCGGAGTCCAATAGTGGAATGATTATGGTGCCACAGTCTGCTCAGGAAAGTGCACTGCACTGAAGATACCACCTTACTTTTGTCAGAAGAGAGGTGGGAGACCTTGAGCTTCAGCTCAGTTACACAGCAGGTGGCTGCAATACTCCCTTCCCACTCAGATTCTGTCCCATAGGGACAGGTTGTGTATGAGCTCTGATCTGTAGAGTCAGTACATAGGGGTCAGGCACAGGAGCTGTGTTTTCTGTTGGTGCGGGTGCTGGGGATGGGGCTCAAATGTGGCACTGTACTTTCATTGTAGGAAAGTAGGAGAAGTTGCAGGACCTTCAGGCAGTGTGTGACTCTCTTTGCCCTTTTCTGAGTTGCTCTGTGGGCTGGTGAAAGCAGATGCTTGCTGCACTGTAGCTTGTCCTGCTTTGGTAATCATGGAAATAAAACAGGGTAGATCCAGAATAATGTCCACAGAGTAAAGACTCTGCACGTACATGAGCTCTATAGGAACATCATTGGTGGTTGCTGTCAGAAATGTGAAACGTAAGAAGCTCTGTGATTGTCTTCTCTGTGCTGTTCTATTGGTTTGGTCTGACCATGTTGTTTCTAGAGCATTTTCAAAAACACTGGGACTATTTTTTCCCCATTCTTTATTTAGAAATGGGGCAGCATCCTCACTGAGTGCTTATATAGATGATATTACAAACCACATCCCACTAAACATTACAATGATAGGCTGGAAGTTTGGATTTTTCCAACCAATATTCTCCATTCCTTTCTTTTCTCAAAAAAAAAACCCAGCCATAGAATCAAAACAATTTCCAAACAGAAACATCTAGCCTCTCTCTTCATTCCTCTACTCTTCTGTCTTTACTGCTGGGCTGACTGGCCACATCTGAAAGGATGTGGAGAAGCAGCTGAGTGTGTATCAGCGAGCAATGTTGGTGACAAGGAGACTATTTTAGCAGGGTCCTCTCCCACAGCCGATTTTTCCTGTTGTTGGGCAATTGCACATAAGTCTCCCCCTCTGGTCCGGCCAGAGCCCCTCAGGAGCTGGCGCACATTGTGAGCAGACAATGCAATTAGCTGGGTTGCACAATGTGCTGCTTGGAGTGACCTTTCCAGTGAAAATAATTAAAGGAGGCCACGTCTGTTGTTGATAATTGTCTTCATTAGTTTTGAGGTTAATTTCAGGGATGTGCTCGGGAAGCAACAGAGGAGGCTCAGGGGTGGCTGCCCAGTTAATTGCTTGTGAAATAATAAAGTCTGTTGGCTTTTCCTTATCATTGACAAACAGACCATGGGTACAGTACATGTGTGGGAGCATCATGGGGCCAACGAGACCCATAGATGGGCAGGTTGGACACTTCTGCTCTCAGAATAACAGCCTCTGGGAGAGGGACCGGTGGCACTGACCTTCCTGAATATTAGGGGATTTGAAACCCAGGGTCTGGATCTGTTGAGGACATCTCACTCACTGGAAGCCAGGACAGAGCTGACTTTTGCCTAGGCTCCTGTTTCTCCATGCTCTTTCTGGGGGCTCGAGGGTCTGGAATATGTGAGCAGGATGAAAAGGAGTGGAAGTACCTTGGGCAGCAGAATTAGAGCAGAGCTAGTGGAAAGGGACAGTGGCTGGGAGTAGTAACACAAGGATGGCAGGTCTCAACGCTCATAGTGGAACCATGATGGGGACAGTCACAAGCCCTCTCCTTGGCATGTTAGTCTGGCACTATGCACACCAGTACCACCTTCTGTCACTGGAGCTGTCCCAGTTGCCCCAGAACCCTGCCATGGGGCTTTTCCCTTTACACTGGGACCTTTGGAGATCACGCTGTGTGTCTAAGATCTCTGCCTTCTTAAAATCTCGTGTCTTCATCTCTTTTGTCTTTATGCTTTGGTCTCAGCAATGTAATGAGCCACTTGGCCCACAAACCATTGTGATGTTTGCAGCCACGCTGTCTCCAAGCTGGGAATGTGAGGAATTAACACAAAAAGGGTGCTCTGCAGAATGGCTGAGGATCCTCCTAACTGGTCTTGGTATGCATCCACCAGACTTGGAGGGACCTACTTCAGACCCATCCTGGGAACAGGCAGCTAAGCAGAACCCCTCCTTCCCACCACATTTGCTCATCATTACAATAAACAAACTTCTCTGTGGGCAGTTTTTTAGCTTTTTGGGAACTTTCAAAGTCTTTTCTTCAAGCCTTGCTATTTGTAACCAAATGTACATAGGCTTTGGCTCCCACGTCCTGGCGCAGAGCTGACTCAAACACCCACTGCTTGGTTCCATCCTGGCACCCAATGTACCAGCCAGCACCATGATGTGTGGCTTGATGTGGTGTGGAACCAGGGCTGGAAGATGCATAGCCCAAGTCCGTTCCCTCTCCTTTTCCTGCAGTTCTTACATTAAGAACTTACTGTCTTGTTGGACAAGAAGGGTAGAGAGGAGCTGGGAGAGCAGAAACATGAACCCAAGCACAGCTCTTGCTCTTCTTCTAACACCCATGAGTGGCCATGGGCAGCTCACAGTGCAGCCCAGAGACATGCAGCAGCTGAAAGATTCTGTGATTTGCATTTGACTGTAATATTTGTAAGGCTCATCTCTCTGCTGTAGAAGAAAAAAAGAGATGAGAGTGTCACAGATGGGTGCTTCAACCATATTTTCTTGAGAACATCGGAGGGGAGAAAGAGGTCTTGGATTTTTCAGTAATGTCAAGCTTAAAGAAAATGAGAGAGGAGCACTTGAGAATGCATTCCCACAGGGAGCAGCTGAGCAGAAAAGAGGTGACCAGGTCAAAGGAAAAGCATGCAAGCAGTTTAGAGAGAGAACCTTCTTGGCTGCCAGTTTGTTTAACTTGCAGGAAGGAGCTCAGCAAGCCCTGTGCATCTATAACTAGCTAAGACACAGAGTTCTCGTCCTTCCAGATGATAATACAGGGAGAGGGCTTGCAGAAGTCACGTCTGTATTTCCTGTTTCTATTTCAGCTTAAGGAAATACTGTAGGTTGTACCCTAATGAAATGATCAAAGTGTTTTTGTTTGCTTGGTTTCCCTGTCCCTGAGTGCAGTTTCCTGGGAAATCTCACTGCAGTGTTGCGTATGCAACAGATAGGTGGGAAGTGCTTGGAGCCTGGAATACACATGAGAGGAAAATCTGTCCTCTAGTTCCCAATGAACCAAAGCTCAGGCATGGACTCAGAGAGGCTGTGTAGGATAGGATTCAGAAATACAGCATCTGATAAAGAATAAGATTTCTGAAGGTGGCCATCAAGACCTGAATGTATATGTGTCGGTGTGCCAGTCCGTCCCACTGCCCACTGGGCATTTTATGAGGTTTTGGGAAAATCTGACTCCAAACTAACTTGTTTAGGAGCTGTTGTAATGTCCCTTAATCCCATGAGTTAAAATGGTCTCTTGGTACTTCTCCGCAGCCTGTCCCCTTCCAGCAGAAAACGCATCCACAGAGTGAAGGAGAGCCATGAGTTCTGGGTGGTAGAAACACACTTTAAGAGCACATTAGGTCATCTCTTCAAATTTATTATTTGTGTTTGGAGTCCATCTCTGCTGCCTTTACTAGCAATTGCAATTAATTGTAAGTGATGTATTTCTCTGTCCCTTTTGACACACACATTTTATATGAGAATGTTAATTCAGTTTAGTGCTCACTAGGATGTTCTTCCTGTTGTTAAACATTTTATTGAAATTCAGCATACATGAGAGCAGTAAATCCATTTAACTTCCATAGTGAAGTTCAAGCAGCTACACTGATTTCCATGAGCTGGGTGTCCCGTGGTAATCTAGTTACGGCTCATGCCATCTCTGTAGCTATTCATGAAAGATCTCAAAGCTATAAAAAATGAGTTTGTTTTTATTCCAAGCTGTAAGATCTGTTTTTTTCCCAAAAGGTGTCAGTAAGGCACATGCTCCTGTGTTCGAAAACTGGTCCTGGTTTTTGCAACTGTGTTCCCAGTAAGCATTTTCTCAGCACTTCAAATGATTTGCACTCCAAGTTTTGTCTCCTTATGGTTATTTTCTGCAGTTTGAAGGGTGGGTTGCTAGTGATCTCACATGTCATTGTTTCTGCTTCATGAATCAAAACCTAAAAGCTAGAGCTGAAGGACCAACAAAAAATGTTAATAAGTAACAGGCTTCTAGGAAAGATCTTTGGACAAAGAAGTGCTTGGTCAAAATTGAGGTCTTGTGTAACTTCTGGACATTTTCACAAATACCTTCAATGCTTCTTAATGATCATCTCAGATTGGGAAGAGGCAGAAAGCTACCCCAGCACTGTTATTCATGATGTGTTTAATAAATATTGTCCTGGAATTCTAGAAATTCAGTGAATTTCTGCTAGAATTCATGTAAACATTGGTTCATTTACAATAAGTATAGCCAGACATTTTTCTTAAATCTCACATTCATTTACTTGCTTCCCAAAAATCACATATTTAGCTTTATAACTTCTCTGCAAGACTATGGCCTTGAATCAACACTTAGCTTCAGGCTAGTGATATTTCTGTATCTGGAAAATATCTGTCAGCTCCTTCACAGCAGATATAAAACTAGACTGTTCTGAAAATACAGTTATACTTGGTCATTTCTCCCTGTGCTGTCTTTAGTGCAAGCACAATGCTCCCCACTGCTTTATCCATATCATTTATGTGTTTCCATAGTGCCAAGTAAGGCACAGAGCCTATTGTTGCAAAGGCAGATTATCCAGGATTTTGGGACAAGCAGGCGTGGCTCTTGCCAGCCCCCCAGTGTTGGCACGTCGCATCCTAAATTTGCCTTGCTGTGTGTCGATTTTCTTATCTGAGCAGAAGCAGGAGACGAGATGATGTACAAAAACAACCAAACAAGATGACCTGTTTGAGCTTTGCACCAAGATTTGATTTGCATTCATGTCCAGATCAAACCTCTTCTATTTCCCATTAGCTCAGCGCTGTGTTGGGCACAACCCATGTTTGCCATGTAAGACCAGTGAACAGAGAGCCCTCGCACAGAGCAGGGCTGGTGCACTCTGGGGGTGAGCTCACCTTTGTTACGGGGCTGTTACTACTCTTGGCCACGGCCTTGGAGAACCAGCAGAGGCAGATGCTGGCTGGGAGTGACCATCTGGCAGCCAGAGCTGGGGCTCGCTCTGCCTGTGCTCGGAGGGGCCCAGCCCGCTCAAGGACTGCATAGCAAACAATAACAAAACCAAGCTAGAGCAATTTCTGGCAAATGCAGCTAATCAGCCCATCATTCTTCGATTCTGTGGAGATTATCTAACAGAGATATCTTCAAAGTCCAGTGATTAAAACATTTATGTAAATATTATTTTAATCTTCTTTAAAATGACTTGCTCAAATGTCAGAAATGACATTAGTGTGAGAGAAGCTGTTCTTTCAGTTACATTTCCTCATTTTTATTCTTTCTCTCCCATAATTTTTGTAACGCCACCTGTGTAGGTTATTTTTTAGTGCCGTTCAACTTTGTTGATAGATACTCACCACTTGTGCTGTGGAGGTTTCTCACTTTTTAAATTGCCTTTAATGCCACTTTCTTTTCTAAGCTCTGAGCTGCAGCGTTGTGAAGCCTTGTCACAACTCCAGAGCTCTGCACCTTCCTCGCCTGATCTGACAGGCACGGCTGAGTGGTTAGCAGCCAGCCCTGGGGGTCAGGGCAGCTCGACCCGTGTCTTGGCCTTTTCCATAGTTGCCGTGTGACCCTGCACAAGTCATGCTCTGAGAAATGCAATTGCAAACCACCAGTAATGAGAATTTCTTAATCCTCAGATTGACTTTGCAGAAGGGAGTGCTCCCAGCGCTGCTGTTCTCCATGAGACCTCCTGCATCTTGTACCTTGGACCCATGCTGGTGCCGCTGATGTCCTGCTAAAGGCAGTAGGAAATATTCAGAGGTTGACCAGAGATTCCCTAAACTGATCCTTACCATTGACTCAAACGCGTCTTTTTTTCTGTATTGAAATGGAAAATGTTCCACATTCAGAAGTGTTGACATTCTCCATAGTGTCACTGAAGTGCTGTCACATTTGTCCGACTGATGTCTGCAGGCCCTTTGCGGTGATGGCTCTGGGCAGCACTACCATAGCCTCAGGGGAGCAAACCTGCCTCCTTCGTGTATCCAACACTCAAGAAACTTTCTAAATATGCCCTTATGCTGACCAGGTGACACTGGAACTGACCTTCTTTGATAGCAGCCACCATGAACCGCAGCCTGTGACTGTCCAGCAGGTGTTTGGCAAGAGAAGCATCGCAAGAGAAGAACGTTACAATTCTTGTATTTGGATGGTGTTTGGGCAGCCTAGGCCTCAAAAAAAGTCACAGAACCTTGTACACGAGACAAAGCTGCTTCAACAGGGCTCCAAGCTGTGCCACAGCTGGTGGCACAGACCATCCCTGACATCTCTTCCCATCACAAGCCAAATGTCATGAGCAAATAGTTGCCAAGGGCCTTCCCCACAGAATTTCACTCTCTTTCAGATTCACACGGTAAAAAGTAAGGTAAAAACCTGCCCCTTGTCAGGGCAGGTGGCAGGCAAGCACCGCAATGGTAACAGGAGGTTGTTTCAAGAAATACCTGGATTTTTAAAGTGTATTACAGAAGGAGCAAATGAAGCAATGAACATAAAAGGCGCGTAGAGTCAGTCATCTTGTAAAATGCCTGGGAATTATCTTCATTCCATGAAATGCCTGCTTTTACAGGATGACCCACAGTTATTGGCAAGTTAGCAGAAGCTCTTCTGTCCTTTGCCTGCACTAGACTTATGAACAAAATGTATGTGTTTTGTTTCTGTCCTTCCACCGTAGCTCATTGCCATATACTGATGCACAGTGGCATTTAGATAAAGTAACTTAAGTTTAACTAATTTCTAGTTAAAGTGGCAGCTCTGTTGCAGTCTGACTTGCTTTTCCCCAGCAAAGTGCTGCTTTCTGCAGCTCCGCTTTATCTCTGGGTCTCCTCACACTCAAACTGTGATTAAGGCTGCAAGGAGGTGAGGGAGAGTGATGTGAGGGAATGATGGAGGAAATGCTGCCTTTCCAGCTGTGGGTCATGTCCTGAAGCCAAAAGAAAAAGCATATGGGGAGCAGCTGCAGGGTTCCAGGTTGGTGGTGGAGCCCTGTAAAGGACCAGAGGGGGCTGTACAGAGAACCCTGGGAGAAATGACCCCACCTGAGAGCTTCCGCACTGCTTCAGCAGTTGGCTTTTCTCCCATATTGCAGTGATGGCTATGTTTAATCTGGTGACTTGAAAAGAAATACAGGAGACAAAGGGAAGCTGAGAAGGTAATTTGGTTTCTACTGGCTGGTGGGTCTAAAGATAGAAGATAAAGTGTAAGGACTGTTTTGTCTCTGCCTTCATGTTATTTCCTTACTGCATCTCCCAGTGCCTCTTGTGTTGGGAAGTTGGGTCATTTCTGTCATTTCTCTTCATCTCTCCTGACTCAATTCATTTCTGGGGGGAGGAGGAGCATGGCACTGTTAAACAGAGCAAGGCAGTCTCTGCCAAAAGCACCTGTCCCTTTCCCCTCAGTCAGATAACCCCAGCACCAATGGTGAGCTGTTGGAGCCTTTCCCTGGGTGCTCCAGTCCTTCCCTTCCATCTCATCCTTATCCTCAGCTCTCTCCTCTGTGGTGGGGTATTCAGTTCCATCCTTCTCTTTTCTGACTCAGCCCAGTTCTGTCACTTTCACTGTATGATTTATTCTCACCCCTGCTTGGCTCCAGCATCTCTAGTCTTCCTAACGTGTCCAGCCCCTTTCCTAGCTGTTCGCTCATGGTTCTGGCCCTGAAACCTGATCTCTCCATTAGTCCATCAGCACCATGGGCACGATGCAGTCCTTGCAGATGGTATAGTGCAGGGGCTGGCTTGGATGCTGTTCTGTACACCAAAGCAGCCATTCTTAGCTGGAAATGCTGACGGAATCCCACTGTAGGACGGTGACAACATCCTCCCTCTCAGCACTTTGCATCTCACCACTTAGCCAGCAGCATGCAAGCCCCTGGCATGCTGCAGACATGGGTGGGTGTTTCCCTATTGTTTGCGGCCTGGGTGTCCCAGAGGCTGTTTCTAGGGGACAGAGCTGGGAGGTCAAGCTGTGAGGCAGTTGAGGTAAACCAACGCCACACTGAAGGATGTGGCTTTCCTCTGGAAATTAGAAGAAAGCTCTCCCTACATACAAGCCAAATTTTAGGGCACATTAGGAGTAAATGACACTTGAATGGAATGAGGTGAGGAAGCAAAGCCAGTGTGATTAGCTGGTAAATGGTTGCAGGGAATTAATTGAGGCTTTGATTCTGTCCTTTGAGAAGAAAACGAATGAGAAAATGTCTTATTAGAGGAGATGAGTTGTCTCCATCTTTGGCTTGCCATTCCTGTTCTCTCTGTTGGATGCCTTTTATCTGAAGTGATTTGGGTATGGCCAAGTGTTACCAGACAGACACTGTGTTAGACTTGGCCTAACAGTGTCTAATGGCATCTCAGGACATCTCAGAAATTACCCAGTAAAATTACACCAGTAGAGAGAAGCCTTTATATGTGATACAGCCCTGGTGCGTGGATGCATTGCTTACTCCAGGGTATGAGTGAGGCTATGGGTCAGTTGTGATTGTAAATTTACCAAGGTGGACTTGCTGGTAGGCATATTCTGACTTAAATCACAGTATCTGTTGAAGGCAGAATGCATTTTTTTCATACATTCACACTCTTAAGTAGGCAACAATTCTGTGGTTTTGCTCACAGCAGCCAAGTAGCTTTGCCTCATCAATAAAGGATACCCCAAAAAGCTCTGTTTTTGGGAAGGAACCAGCTGGTCCCTCTGCCCTTTATCCACCAGCTGTGCTGGGAGTGGTCACGAGGAGCCCATTGCTGAGATGTGTGCAGTAGGGTGCCTTATGACCCATAGAGCTGTGCTCAGCAGAGTGGCTCATCTGCTCTGAATTATAAACCAAGTCATTTCTAATCCCATGGTTTTAGCCAAACTCACCACGGCTCAAATTTTTACCCGAGGAAAAACACAAAACATAAAAGTCATAACTACAGAAGCCATATTCAGATGGATGGAGGCCAACCTCAGGGTGTTCTTAATTGGTTTGTACCAAGGAAAATCCCAGAGCAGGAATTTTCTTGGTCCCTATCTACTTGTCCACAAGCGTTCCAAGATGCCAGCTCAAAACAGAGGTGAGGAGTCTCAATCCTGCTGTTATTCCAAAGCATAGTAGATGGAGGCTGGGAAGCAAGGTGTGAGAGGCAATTAGAAACCCCAAGCTTGGAGGCCAGTTGTGACTTTTATGATCTCATTTCCTCATCCACATACAAATGTTTGGCCAAAGCCCAATCTCTGCAAACTAGCTTTGTTCACCGCTGGTTTTAATTAGCAGGAACAGTCCAGTGCTATGTTCCCAATACGAGAATGACAAAGTATCAGTCTCAGTCTCTGGCAGTTTTCTCTTCTTCATCCTGTCAGAGGGCCTCTTCTGAGCCCCAAACCAGCCCCTTGATCTCCGCTTCCAGGAAACCTTTATAAAATTCATACCAGATTCTTGAGCAAGAACCAAATGTTTCAGTCAAAGCTTTTTCTTTTTCTTTCTTTTTCTTTTTCTTTTTTCTTTTTTCTTTTTTCTTTTTCTTTTTTCTTTTTCTTTTTCTTTTTTTCTCCCTTCCCTTTCCTTTCCTTTCCCTTTTTCCCTTCCCTTCCCTTCCCTTCCCTTCCCTTCCCCCTGTCTCCTCTCTTCTCCTCCCTTCCCTTCCCTTCCCTTCCCTTCCCTTCCCTCCCCTCCCCT
>JAOWBP010004220.1:509346-520532 GCA_028571105.1 Tragopan temminckii | reverse complement strand
AGGGGAGGGGAGGGGAGGGGAGGGGGAGGACACACATCCTTCATGGGAAAAAAAAAAAGAAAACACCACATTTTC
This sequence comes from Tragopan temminckii, assembly GCA_028571105.1. NCBI lineage: Eukaryota > Metazoa > Chordata > Aves > Galliformes > Phasianidae > Tragopan > Tragopan temminckii. The sequence continues at coordinate 520,457 of JAOWBP010004220.1, read as the reverse complement.
AGATTACCATGTTTGATAAGGTTTTATAGATTTATCTTTCCCTTCCTCAGTGATGAGTTGGAGATAACTAATAAGCTGGTAAGGCTGAGTGTAACAGATCCAAAAATAAGCCTCGGAGAGATTCACCACAACCCATATCCGACAGGTCTTGTCACTTGGATGCATTTGCAAAATGCTGGTTTGTCTTTCCCCTTGACAGATGCTTTGATGAGCTAATCATCTCATTTCCATGAACTGCACATCTGTAAAAACAAATGGGGATAAGACTTGAACAAATGACTAAGCTTCACTCTTGTTTGCAGTGTTCCATTACAATTGTTTGAGCAGATCTGGTATTGCAACCTGACAGGTGACATGCACACATGGCATGTCACGCAGATGGCTTCTCTGAAGTTTTCCTCACCAAGAAGGCCACGGTGGGCTTTCTTCTTGTGCTGCTGATGGACTCATGTGCCCCGACTAGCAGCAGCTAGCCTTGGGTCTGCAGGCACCTACATGCTGCTTTGCCTCTGTAAGCGGTAGTGATGCAGAGCTTCCAGCACTGACAGATGCTCTAATCCATTTTCTGCCCCAGTCGAAGTCTGCGCTACTGGATTTCTACTCCGGGCCATATTCCTGTTGTGTTTTCAGTGTTGTGCTCTGTGTCCAGTGGAGTACACAGATTAAAAACCTCTTTGGCCATTTTGAGCCATTTTTCTGTACTTTTTCTTTGCATTGTGGAGGTCAATGTGCATAGGAGTCCAGGATCCCAGCAAGAGAATTAAGGCCAACTTGGTGGCTTGATCATGCTTCCAAAGTTCCAGTACACACAGCCATGTATGCATAGTCAGGAATAGGATGCCGTGAAGACATTTTGTGTGATCGACCTATTTCACCTTTATTTTGCACCATTAGTTAATATGGATGTAATTTTCTGCATGCCTCACACCAGGCAAAGTTACCTTCTGCTTTTTCTTTACTTCAGCTTCTCTGATTTTCCTCTCTCACTTTGAGATCCTTGTTTTCTCTTTTTGTTTCATTGTTACCTGGATTAAATAAACCATATCAGCTAGGAACAACAGAAAAACCATTTTGCTACACGGTTAATTACATCAAGAAAGTTGGCGTATTTTCTCTTCAGGATTTTATGCAGCAGAGATGTGTTGGCAGAAGAGCAGTGACACCGGTCTGTGAGTACAAGGAGAAGTTCACACAGCTCCTGAGAAAAGCAAGAGCTTTAAATACTGTTTGGGTCATAAATCTTCAGAAGTTTGTTTCCTTTTTTCAGCTCAAACTTCAGTCAAAAGAATGACAGCCTCCCCTCCCCTCCGTGACTATAGCCACTCATTTTGAAGAGGGAGAGTTTTTGCACTGATGTTGCAAACACGTTTTGCATCTTTGTTCCTACTAAAGCAAGGGTAAGATGTTTTTTGCTGCAGTGCTGGCAGGAAAGCAAAATCCAACTTCAACCCTCTGGGCTCCATTGCTTTGTCCCTTAGGACCATATTTGGTTAAAGGCTAAACTTCTTTATGTTCCTCTGGGAAACGTGAAGGGAACTGAAAAGCCTGTGTATGTTTGCTGAACATGGACACAATGCTCTGTTCTCAGGCTCCCTCTGTTCAGAAATGAGAGATCACCAAATAGAATTGCATAAAAGCAGCGAGGCTCGGGGGGCTCTTTCCTTGCCACCACGCCTGACTTGCAGGTGCCTCAGCAGAGGAGTACTGGGGGGTGGTTGGTTCTCCTGTTCTCAGATTAGCACTGCAAAATAGTTCAGTGATGGCTTTTTTTTTTTTCATGCACATAGTGTCTGCTCTTTAGTTCTTCTTGTTGCATACAATCATTATTATTATATACATACATACTGATATATTCAGTTATAGGGATATATTAACGCTGGTGCAGGGAAACTGCACTGTGAGCCACAGTTACTGCCAAGCAAGGGTTAAAGCACAGCTATTCGCCTCTTCCATTTCCGTACTAACAGCCTTCAGATCTTGGCACCTATCAAAATAGATGCTGAAGCCAAAAACTAACAAAGGTGGAAATGATCGCTGCGGGGCAGACTGCCGCTTCCTGTAATTGGATCTCATCCCAAACAGATAGGACTCCAGCTGTAGCCCTGCGCTTGTGCTGGACATGCTTCAGGGAGCTGCTGTGGTGTACAGGACTGGAGCAGCCAGGGAAGTGTCCTAAAAACAAAACCAAGCCAGGCAGGGGCAGATACAGCTAGAAGAGCGGGTTTTGACATATGCATAAAAAGGGGCTGTGGGTGGGGATTATAAAGATGGTCTTTTCTTGTTAGTCAGCTTTAGCTTACCGAGAAGCATGGCAGGAAAAGGAATCAAGTTGAGGTGAAATAGGGCACCCCTGGACTGTGAACAAAGCAGCCTCTTTGTGTTCCCGGTGCTCAAGTCACATGCGGTGCCCTCAGCCCTTCTTCCTGATATAGCACACACTGACAGCCACGAGGCCTGAAGGCTCAGCAGGAGGTGAGCAGGAACCTTGGCCACGGTGCAGCTCCTTGTCCTTTTGATGTTGTACTGGTCAAGAGAAAGCACAACAGATGGAAATACAGTCTAGTGGTGCCCCTCAGTAGCAGTGTGACATTGTAGTGGGAGGAAGAGATGGCATTAGCTGGGCTGTGCCGCTCACTAGCTCACTAGCAACAACTGGTTGGTTGTCGGATGGCACCTCCTGGATGCTGGTTCCTGGTTCTGTGCCCGTTCTCTCTTGAGAAACAAAACACGGGAGCACAAAGAATGTGATGAAACTACCTTGGAGTTGCAGAGATGCAGAAAAATGTGGTTAATTCTGATCTTTCAGGCATGTGATGTGGGAAATGCTGGACTCTGGCAGCCCAATTAAGGACAGGGGAAGCAACAGCACACACCCAGCCTGTTGGGTAAAAGGCCATAAATGAAAAGGGTGTGTGATTTCATAAAACACATTGAGGCTTGTGGAGGAAGCTTACCTAAGTCAATTTTAGAACGTGCATGTGCCTTGGTATGCATGAATTCAACCCGATTTGAGCCAAATCTGATACAGTTCTGAGTACTCCTGGAAATTGTAAGGAATACTATTCTCCTTTGAAAGAACTTTGTGCTGGAATATTAACTTGGTTTTGAAAAGGTTGCCAACACACACAGCTCCACTGACATAAATGGAGGTGAGGTTACATCAGCCACCCCAGTGAAAAACGGTGGATAGATGTCTGTTACATTTTAAATAAGGCTCATTTCCACTTATTTATATTTGATCAAGAAAGGGCTGGTGTTGAACCACAATAAATCGCTCTCAAATAAAGGAAGCAATGCTAATTAATAAAGTGAATAATAAGCTAGGTCTAGAACCTCTGGGTTATGTCTCTGCCCATCCAGTCTTTATTAAACACTGTATTAATATTCTATTAAATTTCCTTTTGCATTTCAGACTCTCTGTTACTTTCACTCTGCTCTTTAGTGCTTTTAGATACCTGTTCTCTAGTGAGTTTTGTGGTTTTTTGTTTTTTTTCCCTATGATAAATTATTGGAAATGTCATGTAGCCTCTTGTATTCAAAACTTTCTCTGTGTAGAGGGGGAAACAAGTGCATTCTTGCTTGGTTTCTTCATAGATTTATGCCATGTTATTCACTCAGCTTGCAAACTCTTGAGAAGCATTGGGAGTTAGAAATTAAAGCGCTGTGCATACAGGTTTTGCACTGAGTTATGAGATATAAGGCCGTGGTGTTCCTGACCCTACTGTGGGTTTGCTATTTGAGTTTTTTTTCCCGTTCTTGCCTTAGGACCACCCCAAGTTTGAAAAGTGATTTAAGATTCTGAGATGATCAGGTCTTTTTGGAAAACGTATTGCTACTTAGATTGCTCTGAAAGTAATGCCTCCTATTTATTTCCATGGAAACTACAACAGATATTAAGAACACAAAAATGCTATTTTATTCTCAGAAAAATAAATAAATAAATAAATAAACAAACCACTGTTTTTCAACATAGTCACCACCATTAGGTAGGCATTTTTTCTACAATGAACAAGAGCCTGCATGCCATGCTTGTAGAAATCTGCATTGCTTGATGTGACTTGTCTTTCATGTCACTGTCACCACAGCTGAAACACATCACCCACTGCCTCCCTGTGCTCACTGACAGTGAATGTCAGTGGATGCAATTTGTTTTGCATGGAGAAATTCAATTCCACACCTTTGCTCCATATGCACTTCCATGTCAGACGCCATTTTCTCAGACTGCCCCTCTGCTGCCATCCATTGCACAGCAACAAAATGTAACAGAACACTGTCGGGAAGGTTTGACCTCTACTGCCACACCACCAACATCTGCTTCTGACACTGTGGCTTAACATAATAAAATAGTAGGCACTACTTTCAGAGCAGCCCTCATACATTCATCATCTCTCTCAAGCTTATCAACATTACTGTCTTCTATCAGCACCAAATTCGCATTAAAAAAGAAAAAAAAGTATAAAGCATTAGAAACTCATACTAGTTCTCTCCTTTCACACACTGATTTCTGAAGTTTCTCAGTTCCCTTCTGGTTTCCATTGCTTGGGAGACATATACCTCATGCCAAGGGGTTTCATAAATATTTTCTATCCCACCTTACTATCAGCTTTTTCCTGCTTTAATCTGAATGCATATCAGGCCCCATTCATTTGAGAAGCCATTGTTCTGCCTGGCTGCAGCAGTAGTAATGGAGTGACATAGTTTCCTCAGAAAATGCTCTCCTCAAAGCGAAGCACCCTTCAGTTGTATTTTTAACACAGAACCACATTTACTTTGTGTTTACACACAAATTGCACTTATAATCTTGCAAGGGCACACCGTAAAATGTGTTCACAGACTCCTCTGGTTACCAGAACAAATACTGGAGGCTGTTCAGAAAAGAAACCCACAAAGTAGAGATCAGGATGTTCTGGAGACTGGTGTGGCCACAAAACAAAAAAAAAAACAACAGCCAAGCACCGTATTTTGGGAGGGTTTTTCCTATGCTCACCATCATGATAGGCGTAGGGTGGTGGGCTGTCATCCTTGTGTAAGTTAACGCAATGGGGTTGGGCAGACTGAAGCTGCAGTACAGTTTCAAGAGGGCAGTTGCCTCATTGTGGTAACCAGAGGTGTGTTCAGTACATGGCAGCACATGTCACACTCATTAAGCTTCATAGTGCTCTGAAGCTGGTAACTTGCTTCTGGGAGCGTGGCCATGAGTTGGGGAGATTGACTGGAGATTGTATTTGTTCTTTTCAGAAGAGATTGTTTTCTAAACTGGCTGTTAAAAGGAAAATATGTTCAGAGGTGTTGAAAGAGAAAATGGTTTTGCATTTGCCTGTGCTGCTCTTTTTTTTTTTCTTTTTTTTTTTTTTCTTCTTTTTTTTCGGTTTCTCCAGTCTTTGAAAGCAAATAGACATTTTCATCCTCATTTCCATCTCTGTATCCTTGTGCACTGGCTCAGCCCAAATACGATCAGTGAAGACTGCAATTTCAGGGCGTGGGGGGAAGGTGGAGAAGTGTGCAGTGATCCAGACAACAGACTTTCCGAAAGGCAAAGTTCTCTCTTAGGCTCTTCTGGCCTTTTACTTTTTCCTGGGTCTTTCCATTTTTATTTTTGGGTCATAAGCACTCATGCTTTCATACTCCCATGGAGTGTTTCTGTAGCTTGATTATGGCAGTGCCCAGGCCTATTTTGAGGCATAGTTAGTCATTCCTTGTTGGTAACCCCTATGGGGCAATCTATCCTGCCCACTGTTTTCTTGGTTTTACAGAATTTTCCCTCTTTCACGTCATGTGCCAGCCATCTGGGCCCTGGATGAACAGTGTCTTTTTTCTCTTTTCCCCATTAATTCTTTATGGCACTGATGATCTCCTGACATAATTTTTTTTATGTAATTAAGGAAAGCAGTTTCATCAGATCTGTCTGCACAGGAAGGCAACAACCAGTGACAGCCTGCATGCACCTCTATCACCGACTTCCTACACGGCACTTGCTGCTTCCACTGAAGCTCTTGCAGATAGTTTTAATTACTCTTTTTATTACCCAAAGGAGAAGGCATTGCCCACAAAATAAGGAGGTCAGGGAGAAGTCCCGTTTTCCCAGCCTGTGCAAGGAGAATGCTCTGACTGCAGATGGGAAGCAATGAGCAAAGGTCTGGTTGTGGTGCTGCCTCGTGGGACTCGTGGCAGTGCTCATGTCCCACTGTCTGCAGGATCCTGCCTCCCCGGGCGCATCACAGAGCATGAAGTGTGATTTGGGTGTTTGCATGAGGGACGGGGGCCTCTGCTGCCCTATATCCCCTCATCAGCAGACATCCAGATTGATCGTATGGAATACCCCCATCTCTTCGTTGACTCTTTCCTTGCCTGTTCTCCTTTGGTGCATACAGCCATGCTGAGGCAGTTATCTCCTGATGCCCAGTGAAAACAAGAAAAGAAAAAACCAGTAAAAACGGAATTATCTCCTTTGTAAGCAGGATAGAAGGGCAGGAACTTGCAGGAACTGCAGACAAAAAGGGAAGCAGGCTAAATGGAAGAAGGGACCAAGCAGTCTTATGTGGAAATGCTATCACCAGTGATTGTGTTTATTTTAATTAACTTCCAAACAACACATATACATACATTTTTTTCATTTCAAATATTATTTGAGCCCAGCTTCAAAGGAACCTCATGAGTTAGCAGTTCAGATAACTCTTAGCAGAGAACAACTTCAGAGTGAGAGTGAGAGCCTTATGATGAAGCTTGAAACATTAAAGCAATCACTTCATCTCCCCGGTTACCTGTGTGCCTGGAATGCCTCCTCCTTGTGCTCCTGTGTGGGAACTGTAGACAGGCGACAGTTATTAATTAAAACAGTGGCATGCATGAGGTTTTGGAAAGGGAACAAGAAATGCAAACGGTCTGTGAGTGATCTCCTCCTTCTCTCTTTCCCCAGCAATGGATTCTATTCCTGGCTTTCCATGTGGTATCTTTTCCTTGCAAAAAATAAAAATTCCCTCTTCCTCCATCCAAGACTTATTTTGGGGAGATGCTTGGGAGCACCTTTTGCTTTGCATTGAATTGGTGCTTTATTTAGTGGGAACGGAGCAGCAGAGGACACCCCCCACTCATTGCCTGGATCAGCTCTGCTGGTCAGCATGTAGACAGACCACAACAAGCACAAAAAGGTGTTGGTAGTATGTCCACGGCACAGTGGTGTGAGGGAGGCTCCCTGGCCTCCATCTGGGCCTGGCTTTCAGTGTGAAAAGGCACAGAGCTAGTCAGAGGCAAAGACTAGAGGTCAAACCCGTGCAGTCGGTGCTGCCATTCCTTCCATCAAACAATTCAGGACCTGTTATCCAGCCCTGGTGTTCTCCAGAGCTCTGTGTCCCACAGAAAATCTCCCTTATACCATCTGCCTATCTGTAACTTCCTTGCCACTGTTCCTGAGTGTCCTTACTGCTGTGAATGCCTCAAGAATAAGTGTATTGCTTCAGTAATGTCATTAAAAAAATTAATACATTGGAAATGTTTACTTCCTCTACAATAATGATAATCTTAATTTTTGAGCTTCCTGCACTGGAACATTATCTTAATTAAATTCCTCATTCACCAAACAGTTCCAATAAGCATGAATAGCAAATTTCACCTTGCTGTATTCTTCTAAAGGACATTCTTTGAAGGCTGGTTCATGACCCACAGCACCAGCATCAGTCAGGAGCCCTCTGTGCCCAGCTCAGCTCAGTGCTGAACAAAGCACACCACTTGCTAAGCACTGTGCAGCCTTACTGAATCCATTCTAGATTCCCTGTTTTCAGCACTGTGGAAGCTGGGAGGTATGTGACAGATCTGGAGCAAGCTGTCATCTTCTGGTGTGTCTGTCCTGCATCTGATTTCCACCAGACAACTTGTTCTTTGTTCTCAATGTATTCTTTACTGGAGATGATCTCCTGTGTCTATCCCAGCAGATACCTGTAGTATCTCTCTGCAGGAGCTCAGTACTGTTGAGCTGCAGAAAGATCAGCAGTTCGTGTGAGCACACACCCTACGGAGAACTTGCTTGAAGCTGGCAATTTTTGCTGTGTTTGCTTGCCACAAATTTTCTGATACTGGCTGGCCTCCACCATGCTGAAGTACACCAAAAGACAACTCTAAATAGGTGCTAAGGTTGCTGAGGATGTTATAGTGGCCTCGTCTCGTTGAGAGAAGAAAGAAAGGAACAGAATGGAATGGACTGCAAAGAGAAAGAGTAGAAAGCAAAGGGAAGAAGTGAGGAATCCTCCTGTGTCAACTAGCTTCAGTGTAGATGGTGGTGTACGACATCTTTTCCGTAGGGTTTTCCTCCCAGCAGCAGTCCCTGCTCCTTGCTGGCTATGCTCTGAAGCATTGGCCTTATTGGTCCTTCGAGGACCAAAACAACGCTCTGGAAATGAGCTCTTCCCAGCTGCTGCCTTGGTAAAACGAGCTAAGTACATAAAGCAGAGCACTGTGATAGCTTGTCTATTGATGCAGTACTCTGTTCTCAAAGTGAAATGGGTTCTCCCAGCTAGAAGCTGGCAGCACTTGAGTAGAAAGATGAGCTCCATGTTCACTGAATGGAAAAAGCACATCAAACAGGGGAAATGGTCTTTTGTAGCTCATTTAGATGTAATGCACACAATTCTGATCTCTAGGATGATTTATCTTCTACCTTCAATATTTTTAGAACCTGATTATCACTATGTGTCAGTTCTTCCATGAGATCTAAAGTATTTGTTCAAGACTGATGCAAGGTGAATAGGCTGTGAAGGGGTTTGAGTTCCTTTGGGAGGGAAATCCCAATCTAGCACACACAGTCCCAATCTAGCACACCCCATCTCCTCTCTTTGCCTCCACGGCAAACCCCACGTATTGCTGTTGGTTGCCCAGGAGCAAAATGGACATGTGCTTATCAAATAAGTGCATCTTTGCCAGCTTGTTGAGCCCAGGAAAGCCACAGCTAGGACATGCAGAACTCCCCAAGTGATCTCTGTGTCATTTCCTGTGGCTTTTAGTACAATTATTTCCTAATTGTTCTTTGTGCCAGGCTTTTTTTTACTTGCCAGGAAAGACTGCAGATGAAGCATGCGTGTCTGAAGCCCTGGCATTCTTTAGCCCTGACAAAGAGATGGCAAGCTCACAAAAGAAGAATGGTGGAAAATAACCCACTTGTCACAGGAGGTCTTCTCTGGGGTTTAGTGCTGATCGCGAGCCCAGTTACATCACAGCTCCTGCAGAACATTTCTCCCTTGCTATCCAGCTTCATTACAGTTCCTGTTTTCTGTTGCCTCCCAAGGCAACATTATTCTGCACTTTCATTGCAGCTTATGGGGGAAGGGAGCTCCAAACTTCCAAAGCAAGGAAGAGTCCCGATAAAAACCCCTTTGTGTGCAATGTGAAAGTGCCTGCCTTAGCACCACTCTGCAGTCTTTCCCTGCAGTCCATTTTAAACTCCATCAGAAAAGTGCAACGCTGCCCACACCAGCTCTTGCAGGGCTTAAGTGCGTGCAGTAAGATGGCACACTCTCAGGGCTCAGCACTTCTGATACAAGAGGTCATATGAGAGGCTGCATGAGCCTTGTCTGTGCTTGGTGGTGGTTTTACTGAGAGCATGCAGTGCTGAAGGCACTTCTGCACTTGCACTACATAGGAACCGAACATTTAACTTCCTGAACTCCAGCATTCCCTATCTATAACTTGATGTTTTCTCTCTATTTTTAGTATTAAAATTGATTTGTGTTAAGGATGGGAGCTTGTTGCACTGAGTGAGCATGCATCATTTAATTAAAGGGATGATGCAAACATGTGTCTGAAATTTCCTGTGGACATCGTCTTCTGGGAGGTTGTCCACATTTTGTTTGTCAAATTGGTATTTGTGCAACACTTCCTTGCAGGAAGCTGGTTTGTGCTGAAAGCAATATCTCATTTAAGGCCATTGAGAACATGCTCCGAAGCCAAACTGCATCAGGGCTTGAGCTGATCTCAGCTTTCATTAGGCAAATGAACACATGCCTGCTGCTTTACCTCAAGGGCCTCTCAGTATGCTGATGTTCTTCATGGCTTGGGCAGGGTACACTGTCCACAGAGGACCTGTCTAAAAAGGAGACCTCTGCCCAGGGCCATGTTCATTCACCTGGGTCTGGCTGTATTCTCAGGCAGGGGTTGAGTCTCACATTCTCAGCAGATGTGCCTGCTAAATAAAGCATCCAAACAACAAAAAAACACTGTAAGCTTTTGTCTTTTGAGAAGCTGGACAGGTTGTGATGTGAGCATGCTTTGTAGCAAACCTGACATCATCCTCAGCAAGGAGACCCCGCAGGGTAAAGGCTATCATTGCTGGAGGATCTGGCTGGATAAAAAAACCACAAGGATGTGTGAAGAGAACCTATTAACCTCTGGAAATGGGATGAGATTACCAGAGGCAAATCTAAGGGTTCTTTTAGAGGAAAGTTTGGACTCCTCCAGAAGTTAGGTTCAGTTTCATGTTTCCAGCTGACTGGCCTAATGGAGTCTGGGAAATGGTCATCCCAACCTCTGTCATGATCTCAGTGAACTGAGCATGTTTAAGAAAATCCCCAGATCTGGAAACTGGCTTTGAGTAGGGGGAAATGATGGGCAGACTCTGTGAAACAGCCGGTAAGACACAGATTTGCTGAAGAACAGAGGAATTCATCTTACCTAGCTTACGTCATCTAGAAATTAAGGTTGGGCTTCTTGGGTACTCATCTTGACAGGGAGCTTCAGAAGCAACCCCACGTTGCTGCATTAGCATGGGGAGCTGCGAGAGCGCGCTCTCAGCCTGAGGGGAATGCTGGTGATGCAGAACACATTGCTGTCATTAAAAGAAGTGTAAGCTTGGGAATATTGCTCTGGACTACAGGTGTGTGCAGAGATGGTTCCTGCAGCCTAGCAGATGTGCAGCTGCTCATCTGTTTCCCTCTGCCTCCATAGGAGATGCTGAGTGGCCTGCTAGGCCTGCCAGTCACAGAAAGAAGTCTCAGTCCATGAAGGATTGAAGGTCCAAGCTCTGTTCTCAGCCAGGTCATTTTAGCTGCAAAATGTAAATGTAATACCAACATCAGGATGTCCTGTAGACTTACTAACAGTGCAGTGAGCCCTAGGTCACCAGCCTG
>JAOWBP010004220.1:457942-468870 GCA_028571105.1 Tragopan temminckii | reverse complement strand
GGGAACCTGCTTTGGCAGGGGGTTGGACTTGATGATCTCTGGAGGTCCCTTCCAACCCCTACAATTCTGTGATTCTGTGACTTCTCGAGGCTGAGGTTTCTCAGCTTGAAGAACTTAATTTCTTTGCAAGAGCAACGTGCTGACAGGGAGGGTAGTGGAGTCATATTTGGAGAATGCAGTCGTGAGGTTTATATCACTGTATAAAATCTTTTAAGACAAAAAGACCAGCTGCCTTCAAATGAGCCAGAAGCCTGTGCTTATCTGGGGAGAGGATCCTGGAGATGACAGTCATCCCTGCAAAGTTTTTTTGGCAACTGGTTACATTATTTTGACACTGCCCTACAAAGTTTAAATCTTGGTGGTACTGGTGGTAACTGAGATCAGAGGTCTCTGAGTTGCATAGCAGCTGCCTTCCTTGGTGCAGTGAGTTTGTCTAGAAAAGCATGGCCACATAGTTGTGGTTCTGATTAATATGCATGTCATCTTGGGGTGATGCTGGTTCTGGAGGAGGCAGTGGCTGGTCCAGCTGCCTAAAAGAAGATCAGTGTGCTGCAGGGCTGTATGGTGACAATGATAAGAGAAAAAGCACAAACCCTAAAGGCAGGACTTGGCATTCGTTTTGCTGCACGTTTACCTGTGTGTCTGCAAATCTTTAGTCTACTTTGAGTTGTACATTATAAATTCTGCACTAAGGTGTCTCTGTCAGCTAAGGTGGACTTTAACTCCTCTTTGTGTCTTCCCCAGAGGGCTTGTGTTGTGAGAGCATCTTACTCACAGGATGTGGTTTGAGGGAAGAGAGGCAAGGTTTGGGCTGAGAAATGGAAGTCTGCACCTTAATGAAAGCAGAAAATGGAAAATGAGCTGCCAGTGGCTCCACGGTTTCCCCAGGCCTGCCTCGAAGCAGCCTTTTCATGCCGCCCTTCATGTTGCCCTTCAGTGGGACAGCTTCCCAAATATGGGCTTGCTGACTTTCTGACCAAAATAGCGTCTGCGTGACAAAATGCAGCACAGAGGAATGTAACCTTAATCCAGGCATCATTGTGTAGCAAAAGGCAGGAGTCTGTGAGCTTCCACAGCAGCTTGGTGTCAGGTTTGTTGCCATCTGCACACACGGTGGTCCTGTGGGACACTGCCTGGATATTGGCAGCTTATAACTGCATGACGACTCAGTTCATGAGTTCCCTCCTTCCCTTCCTTGAGGATGTGCCAGCACAGAAAGGAAAGCTGTGAATGGGTACCAATGCTGGCATTGCTCTGCAGTGGGTATTCCTGCACTTTCATTTGTGTGTGCAATCATGTAAATTCTGTCCTGCTTTCTGTTGGTTGAGGGAGGCTGATGATCCTTTTTGGGAGGATTACATCTGCAGAGCCCGGGAGATGGAACTGGCAGCTGCAGACCACTTGAAACTATCCCCATTATGCAGAGCTCTGTCATCTCTGACATTTAAAAACTTCAAAACCCGCATGACTAAGTCCTTGGTATCCCATCAGAAGGTGATGTTTTTGAGGGAGCCTCTCTGCTTAACCACTGCCACACATCAGGTTATATGTTTTATACTTACTGATAATGATTTCTCCCCTTTGCAATGAAGAGGGCTCAGTATTAATTTCTAGGTTGGCTCCTGTTTTCCCTACAGAGAAAAAAAATAGGGTGCAAAGGGCATGTAACCGAACACTGACCAGCTCGTTTTGCAGAGGTGAGCAATTGCACTGAAAGTGCAGAGTACAGAAATGGGAAGGAGAGCTCAAAGCAGTGGGAAATGCCCTGATGGGACACAGTAATCACCAGAGACCTTGATGTTTGCTGTGGAAATGAAAAGAAGGACTGGATGCGTATTGTTCTGACCCCTCCACCACCTTTCAGTAGTGTGCTCCAGCAAAAAAATGCATGAACAGAACTTGATTTCTGCTTTGTCCAAGTTTCAGAGCTGTCACAGGTGTTCCTTCACAACTGTGGATTTGGCACAGTGAAGTGTGTATCTGGCATGGATTAGCTCATTGTTTTTGCCCTTGTGGCAAACTTGCTTCAAACTATTGTAGAATTAAATCTGCTACCACCAAAAGCAAGCAGAGCAAGTCACCCAAGAACTGCAGCTGTGTCCGGTGGCACGTGTTGCAGCCGCATGGCAGCACAGCTCTCTGTCTCATCTGGGCAGTACAGAGTAAGAGCATACAGATATGTGGGCTGTTTTACAGAATAGCTTTTGTCTGATTAGGAAAAAGAAAAAAAGGAAAAAAAAGTGGATGTTTTGATGACTTTATTTCTTCAAGCAGTGCTTGTGAACATGACGCTTTCCTTAAAGCTCTCTGGCACCAGCAAGTTCATCCAGGGGAAACTGCAAACGTATGAGTTACTTACATGCACGTGGTTCTGAGCTTTCTTCTTAGCACATCTCCAGGCACATCTCCTGCATGGAGGCTTTAAAAGGGCTGACTGCATGCCAGCTACAGGTTTGTCAGCCACCTAAGCTGCTTGGCTGTCTATCAGGTTGTGTTAAATTCCTAATGCAGTTGTTCCTGTGCTTTAGCCAACAGTGAAATCTACCCACATCACCCTACCCCGTGGCATTTACTGGCTTACCGTTGGATGACAGTCAGCATGCTAAGACAAATTGGTCTTGCAGCAGTTTTTCTGACTTTACACTGAGTGTGCTGACCTGCCAATGCCTCTGCTCTAAGGACTGAAAAGGCCCAAACATTCCTCAGAATTTCTGCTCTTGTAGGAACAAGTAGCAGCTGCTACAATGCTTTTGTCCTCTTCCTCTCCAGCCACCATCACCCCTGTTTTGTTCTCAGGGAAAAGAGAGGGGCAGTGAGGTTGCTGTGTGAGGTTGCTGTGTGTGGCTGCTGCCTGTGCCCATACACCTGGCACCCTTGAACCAAGGGCAGAGTGCTGAGACATGGCTGGATGGCTCCTCTCAACCATCACAGCCATCCTTTTCCTTGGTCTCACAGTGGAGTCCAGGCCTCCCTGTAAAGCCACCAAGTTGGCCAAAAGGGGGGGAGGTTAAGCGGGGAAAGTTCCTTATTTCCTCTCATGTTCATAACTCAGTGAGCCAAGGCATATTTCTAAGTGGTAGCGAATATCTTGGAGCTGTCCATGTTAAGTACTGGGATTTGGTTGGGACAAAAGAAGGCGATGGAGCTGTCAGTGGTGCCTGCTGAGATGTGATATGAGTGTGGGTTGCCTGTTGGCTCAAGTGGCTGTGGGGAAATTCAGTGTCCCTGCCACCTCATTGGGCTGTTCAGGAAGAAAAAGGCCAAATTTTACAGCTGTAGCGTTGCTGTGGTTATGAGAGTGGCTGAAGCCCAGTTGTCTGAACCTCTTGTGCTGATTTCCAGGCATGAGTAAAACATTCCAAATGTTTCCTCAAATGCAGGAGGCCTCAGTGGGACTTGTGAAGTGACTTGTGCTGCTCAGGAGGTGGAAAACGACAGCATGGAATCATTCAGTTGGAGAAGCCTTCAAGTTATCAAGGCAACAGGCTCCTTGCTCTGCACTGGGCTGTGTCTGGCCCAGAAGCCATAGCACGGAGGCCTCAAGACCCACAGAGAGGCCTTCTGTGTTTTCCAAATGCGTGCATTAGGGATGTTCCTAAGATATCCTGGGTTTTAAGGAAAATCATAGAATCATAGAATGGCCTGGGTTGAAAATGACCACAACGATCATCTCATTTCAACCCCCTGCTGTGTGCAGGATCACCAACCAGCAGACCAGGCTGCCCAGAGCCACATCCAGCCTGGCCTTGAATGCCTCCAGGGATGGGGCATCCACAGCCTCCTTGGGCAACCTGTTCCAGTGCCTCACCACCCTCTGTGTGAAAAACTTCCTCCTGATATCAAACCTCCCCTGTCTCAGTTTAAGACCATTCCCCCTTGCTCTATCACTATCCACCCTCATAAACAGTCATTCCCCCTCCTGTTTATATGTTCTCTTCAAGCACTGGAAAGCCACAATGAGGTCTTCCTGGACCCTTCTCTTCTCCAAGAAAAAAAGCCTCCTGCCCTAGCGCATTTCTTTGTTTCCTTTGATGTTACAAGCCCTGCTTGGGCAAAACATTTGTTGCTCTTTGTCCAGAGGAAAAACACAACATCTCTCACATCCTCACTTAAGCTGCTTCAACCTCAAGCCTGTTTGGTGTGAATTAATAACATTTCAGAACTGCTAGGGGTCAAGAGCAGCACCTGCAGGGCTTGCACAGGAGCAGGCTGGTGCTGTGCCCTGCCAATATTTGTTTTGCTTGAGTAAACATTTGATTTTAGCAACACGAACACAATGTGTGAGCCGTGCTGGGATGTAATTCGATGGGAGGAGGCAGCTATGTGCAGGGGGAGCTGCTAATACCATAGGAATGCCACACTTCCTTGGAGAGAGAGAGAAGACGGTGCCCAAGGTATCAGAAACAGCACCACTTGTCCTCCTGACCCTGCTGCCACCCTGAACGTGGTTGTTAAAACTGTATCAGGGTCATGCCCTGCAACTGATGTGATTTCTAAGGGAAAAATGTTAGGATTCAGATTCAGTGTGAATGCCATAGTGCTACAGTGCTGCTCCCTCACAGGGCCACCTGCCTCCCTCCACACAGAGTGAGACAAGAAAGAGGTGTTTCCAGACAAGTAGAAGTTTTCCTTTCATATGTATCACAGAGCGGCCATCAGGATAGGGAAGAGGGGAGGGATGTGTTTGGGACAGTTGTGGTAAGGTCAGGGAGGAAAGGAGATGTTCCTTTCCCAGGGTTTTAGTAATGGAATAAGTGGTTGTTAATTCATGTTGCATCACTAAAATGTTGCCAGGGCTCTAGTTAAACCAGCAGGCACCAGTGCAGGCCCCTGCTGCCCTCACCATGGTGTGATCAGTGGGGCAACGCAACATGGCAGCAACACAAAATGGCGGCTCCCTGGCAGGCACCCACAGCCACGAGGAGTGTCCCCTTTGGTTGTGAGCCTGTGGCCAAGGTGCAGTGCTCACCTAACTGCCAAGGAACAACTACCAGAGGCACTTGATAGCAATGTGCTTTATTTTCCCTAAGAACACCCTTCTCAGCGCTCAGTCTTCATGCTGGCAGCCAGGGGATGGAACCGAGGAGCTGAGTCAGAGAGCAGAAGGGGTTTCAGAGATTCGGGCTGTCCATCTGGCCTCAGATTTATTCAACTCCCTTCATGAACTCCAGGAATTCTGCCAAGGGGGAGACATCAGAGATGAGCGCTATTAGGTGGCACTGAAGTGCTTTCACAGCTGCCATAGTACGCGCTTGGCAGTTCTCCACGGCCCTTTCTCTTTTTCCATCTCACTGATGCACAAGAGGACAGGCAGATGGCTACCACTCCTCTGGCCATGGCCAGAGTTCCTCATGCCTGCCGACAGAAATATCACTAGTGCCCAGTGTCATCCCCGGCCACAGACTCCACTCAAAAATGGTCTGCGGATCATTTTGGCAGCACTGTGTTCAAAATAAGAGCCCTTCAGTGTTTAGGTGGCAATAGCAGACAGGCAGGCCTCAGTGAAAACAAACCTTGCAGTACAGCATCAGTGGGGAGTTAAGGGAGGCCCAGGTCCTTGTAAACATTTTACAAGCCTGAGAACCTCCCCAGCTCCATACAAACCCAGGATGGGATCAGGCGTGTTGCCCAGCTCTGCCTGCACAAGCTCACACCTGCCCCCAAAGACAACCAAGACCATGGGAGCTGCTCAAGGACTCACAACCAAACTTCAAGCAAGACAGACTCCTACCGTCATAGTCAATCCTGCCATCATTGTTTTTGTCCCCATCTTTCATCAGTTCTTCTATGTCATCTTCAGTGATCGTCTCTCCAGTTGCCTGTAGCATGATCTTCAGTTCCTCAAGATCAATGTAGCCATCAGCATTCCTGTGCGAAGACAGAAGAGCTTAGGAAGGGACCCACACACTGGACAGGTGAGCTGGGACCATCTCACCTCTCCCATCACCCATACTGTGGCCATGGCTCTTACTTATCAAACATCCTGAAAAGATCTGAGAGTTCCTCTTCAGTTTTTCCTTTGCTGTCATCTTTCATACACCGGACCATCATAACAAGGAACTCATCAAAGTCCACAGTGCCACTGCCTGTGTGCAGAATGAACACCGTCAGACAGTGGGTGCACGGGTAAAGGCAAGTGAGAAGACAAAGTACCTGCTAGGAACTGAGGGACAGAACTCAGAGAGCAGCTCTGTGGCAGGAGGCAGCTTGCAGGCTGGAGTGAGCAACAGAGGCCATGGACTGAATTCATTACTCTTTTTATTTTATTTTATTTTTACCTTTTGCAGTCATTTTGCCCTAGCAAACCAAACATACTGCAAAGCAGGACTGGAAGCACTGATAAATGTGAGTTCCTACCATGGAGGCAACTGTCCATCTCATTAATAATAAAAACTCCAGCAGGCAGGTATTCATGCACTATTTTTGCACCGGCAGTGTAGCACTGTTGTTTTCAATGACACTAAGGTTTTGCATGATTTTTGGCCACTTTTATATTTTCCAGTTACTTAGTACAGTATTTCTCTCCAACCTGCACACAGTGGTTTTTGTGTATGTATACTGATTTGATCAGTATACGTGTTTATGTCCACATATATTAGAGCACTGAAAGACTTTCCTGCTGATAGAAATCTAATTGTGACATTTATGCAATACTAGTTGCTACCAAATCGGTTCAAGTAGTCTGGTCATGACAGGCATAATAATTTTTATAGTGTTTATTAGTCTGGAAATTTCCTAGAGGAACCACACTGAAGTGTGGGATGCATTCAGTGTCCATCAAAACCCCAGCTCCCAGCTCTCAGCAGGTGCTGTCCCCAGCGTGGATCCTGCCTGAGGCCCATGGTCAGCAGGGAGCACTGGGCATGGGGACAGGGCTTGAAATGAAGAAACCAAAATCTCTCACCATCCTCATCCACCTCGTCAATCATCTCCTGCAGCTCCTCGGGGGTGGGATTCTGCCCCAGCATCCTCATCACCTTCCCCAGTTCCTTGGTGCTGATGCAGCCATCCTCTGCCCCCAGCACGAAGATGTCGAAGGCAGCCTTAAACTCTGAGAAGAGAGTAGAGAGGAGATGTGTGGGTCCTGTCCCATGCTGCAGCCCCAGGTTGAGGGCTTGCCCTGTGAGAACACCCAGGGGACACAGAAGCTGCCTGTGATGTGATCCTAGTGGATCAAAAGCCCTGGGAGCTCATCTTCAGGCTGCCACGTCAGGTTAAAGATGCACCTACCATTTTTTTGTTCTTCTGTCAGCTGCTCAACCTGTAAGTGAAAGACAGAGAGAAATTCATTTTAATTCCTCGTCACTGCTAACTGCTAACCCTCCAAGAGCTGCTCTCTCACAGGCTAGGACCTGATCAGAGGAGGGACATCCTTGTCCCCTTGGCCAAGGCAATTCCCAGTAGTCGTTTTCAGCCCTAGATTCAATAAACTATTGAAAGCATTAAGATCTTGTCTAGCTCCATCAGAATTCATTTTTATAAAGGTTCTGCCTCTATTCCCTTCAGCCTATTTTACTTCAGATGCTCAGAGGGCTGGAGCACCTCCCTTACAAAGACAGGCTGAGGGAGCTGGGCTTGTCCAGCCTGGAGAAGAAAAGGCTCACTGCAGCCTTTCAGTACCTAAAGGGAGCCTACAAACAGGAGGAGAGTCAACTCTTTTCAAGGGTAGATAATAGCAAGACAAGGGGAAATGGTTTTAAGTTGAAGGAGGGAAGATTTACGGTGGATATCAGGGGGAAGTTCTTTACTACGAGAGTGGTGAGGTGCTGGAACAGCTGCCCAGAGAGGCTGTGGATGCCCCGTCCCTGGAGGCGTTCAAGGCCAGATTGGATGGAGGCCTGAGCAGCCTGGTCTACTACTAAATGTGGAGGTTGGCAGCCCTGCCTGTGGCAGGGGGGTTGGAGCTTCATGATCCTTGAGGTCCCCTCCAACCCAAGCCATTCTATGATTCTATGATTGATTTTACGGCCCAAATACTCAGCATTTGTGTAGACTCTTTGGTCTGTATAAGCACCTCAAGCAAAATGGGCTCCTGGGATGAAATGGGGACGTGCCACACACAGGTTATGGTGCATGAGGAGCAGGCTGCAGTCACCACTGTTCCCTGAACCTGGGCGCTGGCATGAGGAAGCAAACTGAGGCAGATGGGAGCAGCTGGAAGAAATGGTCCCTGCAGCCACTCAGAGCTGGACAAGACGAGCTGGTAGATTGCTCCCAAGTTCTACCCAGCTCATCTATCCAGTCCTAACCCCCGCCATTCATCAGTGGAAGCTCATTAGTTAGCAGGAATTAATGAAAATTGATGCGGAGAGCAAAGAGGAATCCACCAAATCCTTGTGAAGTGCATTTCTTTCGGATCCTCTTGGAGTGCACTGCCATGCCATGGGCTTTGTTCCTGCCTGCAGGCAGTGACCCCACTGCCATACCCACCTGCCCCCTCGGTAACATCCATTACAATGACTTGTCCCCCTCACACTGCCTCTGACACCCCCCACACCCATTCCCACCATGTTTGGGTTGAAGCAGAACCCCTCAACGCAGCAGCACTCTGTCTTGGAAGCGAGGCTGATGGTTTTTCACCCAAAAAGCAGTAATTTGGCAAAAACAAACAAACAAACAAACAAACAAACAACTGGAAACCCCTCCTGCTTGCAGCAAGAGGCAGGGAAAGTGCTTCATCTTAGCAGGAATTGGGAAGAGAGCCCTATCCAGCTCCCTGCGGAGCCTTTTTGAGGTGAGAAGGCCCTGCCGAGAGCAGCAAGAAGAGCCCCAAGCCCTATGCAGGCATCATTCGGGCGGCTCAGCCGATGGCCATGGCCACTTGGGTAACCTGACCCCCTGGCAGCGTTCGCTATTTATAAGCCCTGATGAGAGAGGTGCTAGAGATAAAGATGAGCCCTGTGATTGTTCCCAGGCTTTTGGTATGCGTCCCCGCTGCCTGTTATCCTGACACTTGTCCCTGGCAACACTCTTAGAACGACTCAACAGAGCTGAAAAATGCTCCTGAAATAGCCTTGTGCTTGCACACCCTTATCTAGACATGAGTGGGCGAGACAAAAATCCACTGGGTTCTGCGGCTGCACCAAGGGAATTCAACATGGGTATAATGTTGGTATATACCCTCAAAGGTTTGCTGCCATTAATATATGTAGCAAATAACAAATCCTTACTTCCAAAGCTTTTTTGTCTATTGCATGTTGGCTTTCTACAGGACTATGGATGTGGAGCTGTGCTGGATGGAATGCAACCACACAGTGATGCTTTTATTACACAGCCTTCTCCCAAGCTGCTCACTGTGCCTTATGGTCACAGATGCTGTTCACAGCTTTCTCCCTTTTTCTCCTCTGCTGCTTGCTTGGGAAATGGCTTTCTCCTGCTGCTCTCTGTGAAGGCAGGCACCCATCCCACAGGATTTTGCTTTTTCAGCTCCTTTCTTCATCCCACATTTTCATTTGAAGTTGGGCAGGGGAAGTTTAAGATCTTAGTTAGTTAGTTATTTTGCCAGAGACGTGTTTTTCTACAGTTAAAATCTTGGGAACAGACTCACAAAAAAGCTATCAATTTCAGCCATATTTTGCCTCTTCTCCTTTTGTCTTTACACTGGCAGCTCCCAGCCGGAGCCCACAACACACTTCTCAGGTCAAGGACTCTGCTTTGGGTATCCGCAGAGGAGGTTTGGGTTGAAACCCACAGGCTTCAGCTAGAGATTTTTGCCCATTTTGGGGTGAAAAGGCACCCCAGGCTTTCTTCCTAATCCGTGCATGAAGTCTCTAAACAATATAGCAAGGACCTGTTCCATGGCGGAACATAACTAGTTAAAAAGCTTAATTATATGGGCTGGATTTTCACTGATTTTACAGGGCACATTCATTTCCCTTTTGCTTGCTCCTCGGGGCACTCAGCACATTGCCATGCACTACCCAGCTCACTCCTCACATGCTATCCGGATCCTGGGAGGGGGTCACTGCTATAAGGGCTGACCAAGGGACAGGGAAAGGTGGCAGCGTCTTCTTTCCCTCAATTTTGTTTCACCAAGCAATGTCTTTTTTCCCTCTAAACCTCTTGGAGTTGTAATTGTAGAACGCATTTTTCAACCTGGCCAACTCTATGTTTAAAAAAAAAAATCGCCCCAAAGTTCTTACGCTGTATTTTAACTCCGGGCACACAGTAGTGATTCACACAATCCGGAATCTATTTTCATCCTGATCACACCCGCATATCACTCTATGTCTACATTACAAAATGATGCGCTGAGCTTATTATGGACCCGAGCGTTCCGGGTGTGCAGGGCAAGCGCTGCGTGCAGCTGCCGGGATGCTCTGCATTCCCAGAGAGCCTGCTTTCCAGCCTGGATTCCTGCGCAGCAGACAACAGGGGGTAGCAGCGGCAGAGCGGAGGGGGCCATTCAGAAACACCGGCCAAAGCAGAGAGATTTTAAAAGTCCCACCGAAAAACACTCAGCCGAGGAAGGGGGGATCTTAAGCAACGGCGCTTAGGATTTTAAAGCTCCAGAAATGAGAAGGTGAGGTTGAACCCATGCAAATCATCTTTCAACCCACGCAAATCATGCTTGTTTTGTGGGAAACGCTGCTCTGCCGGGATGCGACCGCAGCCGGCAGCCGCCCGTTCCACTCTGCCGAGGTCCGGAACGCCTCAGCGCTGGGAGCTTCACGCAGACGAGAGGACGCGACTCCAGCCGAGCCGCCCGCCGGCGTCCCGTAACCCACGGCTGCCCTCCGCCGACATCTCCTCCTCGTCCCATCCCTCCCCAGCATCCCAGCCCCGGGCAGGCACTCACCGCCGCCTTATAGATGTCATCCATGGCTGGGAAGGGAGGGCAAGGGGCCGGGGGGCGTCACCGACACGCTCTGCCGCTGCCGCCCCGCCGGCCGGTGTAACCGGCCGTCCGCCAGGCGGCCCTTTGTTTC
>JAOWBP010004220.1:423638-456486 GCA_028571105.1 Tragopan temminckii | reverse complement strand
GTGGAGACCTACACGGTAATGGCCGCGGCCGCCGTTCCGTGCCGTTTCCTGAGGAAATCACGCGATCCGGGCCGGCGTCGGCCGAGGGGAGGGCGGGGGAGAGAGGCGGTGTCCGTTGTTGGGAAGGAGCTCGGCTTTTGGTGTCTGGCTTCTGTTTTTCGGCGGGTTGCGGTGTAGCGGAGCTGCGTTGTTCAGGAAGCTTCTCCCGAAGGCGGTGGTGGCACGCAGCGCACCGCCCTGCTTTATGTAAGGCGAGCTGCGGGCCGCTCCTGATGGAGCGCGGCGTGGCCGGGCGGGACGGCGGCGGTGCTGCGGCAGGACGGTGCCTGTAAAGCCGCCTGGACGGCTTCCCAAGGAAACTTAGAGCCGTTTCTGTGCATCGCAGGGCGCGGCGTGCGCACAGCTGCAGTGCACGAGGAGCGTAACGAACTGCCCGCCCCTAAACCGCCTTTGTTTGGGTGAGGAGCTGGGAGCAGTCGGTGGTTGGAAGCTTGAAATAAATTCTTGGGAATAGTTTCAGCTCTTTCTGGCTGCTCCAGGATGTGTATTCGCGAGAGCTGTGCTGGTCAGGTTCATCCCCAGGCAGAGTTGTCCCAGTGCCGTGGTGAGACGTGCAGCATGCTGTCTGGATGCTTCCGTGGCAGGCGTGCACCGTGACTCAGAGCTGTTAAAATCCTCAACACCAACATTCACCGGCATTTTACGATACCTGTGCGAGAGAAATTAAAGTGAATTTGAAGAAATGTCCAGGTGTTACCTGCCCCTTGCTGCGCTGGAGGTTACAAGCAGGGTGAGGGAGGTGCTGGCTGCCTTGGTGTGCAAACTACTCTGGTGGTACCCTGGGCAAGGCCATCAGCGTGCTGCATGCAGCTGTGATTCAGGCTTATGGCTTTGCAGGTAGTGCTCAGCAAATCAGCTGGTGGTTGGGGCTAGCAGCTAAGTTAACAGAAGTCTTACTTCTAAAGATTTCTAATGAGTGGAGCTCTGGGAATGTCATGCTATTTTGATGTCACTTTGCGTGGGTGCTTTAAAAGTAGCTCATTAGGAAGGGAAGTTTTACAAGTAATTGATCCTGGTTTGAGGGAGTCGAGACATTGAGCTTCCCTGTTTGTACAGCTATGAAGAGCGTTAGCAGGACTGCAAACCTGCAGCAGTTTGTATGAGAAAGCCTAAGCAATTAGATATAGGAGTCATTTTAAATGAAGACAGAAGTGATTTGTAAAATGGTCGACAAAGTGAAATGGTTTACAAAAGTTGGCCTTTGTTTTGCTTTAAAATCGAGCTGTGCTGCAGTAAGGACCTTACAGTGACCTGTAGTGCAGCAGAAATAAAAGGTATAAGAGTCAGTCACATCTGTTAAAGGTGAGAAGGGAAATACTGGTGGCAAACTGCATCATTGGCCATAAAAGGTAGCATCAGTCATCTTCCTATCCTTATCTTTGAAAGAGTCTTTTATTTTGGCACTGATGCTTGCTATTGCACTCTGTATTTTAGAGTTTGTAATCTCACATATGGGGGCTTTGTTTTAATGGATGATGGTTTAAGTGTTAAAACCTGTAAAATATATAGGGAAGACCCACAGTTCTTCATAATCTTGAAAGTATTTTTCAAATGTGGTTCTTGCTGGAACTGTTAGGTAGGAAGGCCAGGTATGGATTAATACAGCAGAGAAGATAAACACTTATTGACTGTTTCTGTTGGGTTAGAAAAGCGTGAGCACCTTCACTGAGTGTTTCCCCTGTGTATGCTAGTTGGATTAGGTGCTGACTGAAGACTGGCAGATTGCTAGAAGGCCTCAAGGCTACCAATGCTTCATTTGTTTCCTTCTGTGCATTTGTTTGGCCTAAAATTGTTTTCCTGCCTTTCTTGTCTTGTGCAGCTGCTTTTAAGTTTTGATAATTAAAGGAGAAGTCTGTGGCTTCCTCAGATGGGTGTAAACAAAATGCCTGAGGAGGCAGGGAGGAGCAGATGCATCATTGCAATGTGGAACCTGCTGGCTGTGGTTGCACCTGTGGCCTGGACTGTGGATGTAGGCAGCTCTGTCAGGTACTTGTTTTTCTCTCAGTGGTACTGAAGTTTGTGGAGTTGTAAGGAGAATACTGCAAAAAGGCAAGTTCTCCGTACAAAGCAAGATGAACAGGGTTTTGTTCAGCTGTGCAGGGTGTGGACAAAAAGGATTCTGAGATCACCAATGTTTGTTAACAGCTGGATTAGAAGCTATACATCTTAATTTTACGTAAGCATTTCACTTTATTAGATTGAAGAAGATAAAAGGCATGCTGTAATGGAATGAGTACTGCCCAAGGAGGCTGTGGATGCCCCATCCCTGGAGGCATTCAAGGCCAGGCTGGATGTGGCTCTGGGCAGCCTGATNNNACCCTGCACATAGCAGGGAGGTTGAAACTAGATGAGCATTGTGGTCCTTTTCAACCCAGGCCATTCTGTGATTCTAACTATGAGAACCTTGATGTAATGGGTAAGAAAACAATGAAAAAATATAGCACTAGATATGGTAACATGTAGAAAGGCTTACAAAATGTATTACACTTGAGAGTTTAATGAAGGCACTGGGAGGTAGGCTTCCAGGTTGAAAACCTGTGGGTGTGAACACTTTCATGTTTAGCTGCAGAGTGATGCAGTTTGTCATAAATGCAGGTGGAGATTTCACATGGTAATGCCTGGGAGGAGGCGCAGCATGGTTTCATCTCCCCATGTGTGCCTGCCAGGTGGTTTGGTGGCTAGGCTGGCATTCACCAGTCTTGAACTGTTGGTTAGTATTAGTCCACTCAGTTAAATGAAAATGTCACTACGTATCTAGCTTTCTTGAAAAGCCCAGTGTGGTTTTTTTGCTCTAGAATGAATTGAAACAAGGCGTTGGAGTATGCAAGTCTATTGCATTGGTGTTCCTCAAGATAATGACAGTTTGAATATGAATGTGCAGTCTGTCTGTGGGCTGGGGTTGTATGGCTGGTTGCAGCAGTGTTCTACGTGGGGAGTGCTGTGAGGAGTTGGCTCATCTGAAACATGCCCTAAAAGATGTTTTCCTGAGCGGACTGTCCATTTGGCTCAATGCTCTGTTTCTGGAAGTGCTCAGGGCTTGTCATTTCAGTAAAAGCTTTCATGGAAACTTTGTTGTATGTTTGCTTTGTATTGAATGCAGGGAGGAAGCTCCTGGCTTTGTTGTCTCATGAGCTTGCGGTTGGGAGCTATAGAGTTTACTGGGTTTTCAGTATCTCATCTAAGGTTTTATTCATTGCACCTTCAGTCTGCACTGTATTTAGCTATGCTGCTTGATCTGCCGTAGCTTAGCGCACAGCATTTAAAAATAACTAGTATTCTTATGGCTTCTGTGCACAGTACTGCTATGGTTCTGAATTTAATCTGATGATTTCCTTGAGTTCCCCCTTGCTTTTTCCTCAGGCATATGAGAAACTGCTGACACTCGGGTTATTCCTCTTTTGGTTTGTCATCAGCAAAGTAAATAATCCTGACCGGCGGTTTCTCAACACAACCAGCCTGGAAATCATATGCAGGCCTTAATTGAAACTAATTCTTGTAGGCATTCATCTGCATTTGCAGCACTCACCCAAACGTTGACGTGTCCTTTGCTGTACGCACCAGTCAGACATCTTGATGTGCTGCTCTGTAGGAAATGTTTTGTTCAGCAAGTCTGTGCGTCAGATGCATCTCATACCAATTTTGTTTTCTGAAGCAGCTTCATTTCTAAAATGCGAAAGGCATTCTGTTTAATGTGTGACACTCTCCTGGTCTTGGCTAGCAGTGAGAGCTGACTGGCTGCCTTTTATGTAACAAATTGAAAATTCACTCTGGTTTTCATTTCTTCAAGTGGAATTAACAGCTAAGTGTGCTTCATTCTCGTGGTAGCAATGAATCATGTCTGTGTTATCTGTGATGGGGAAACAAGTTATCATTTGTACTAAATGCTTTCAAGATTTGATTAAGATATATTTTCCAAGGAGTGAAGTTAAACTGGATAAGTTTAATGTGTTGCTTTCATGCAGATATACAACTAATTTTATTGATCCTTGTCTATTTCCTACTTTGTGGTTTTTTTCTACATTTAAAGTTTCTTTGGGATTGCCTTACTTCTGGTTTGTCCAAAGGTGAATTGTGAACTTACAGCACAATCAGTAGTGCTCAACAGGAATGTCACCTGCAATGAAAATGCTGTGTTCTGCTTTTGCTACGTATGATGTTTAAAATATCTTTGTCTATATAAGTGTTGGTTTGGTTTAGAGAATTATAATAAGTATTTGGGTGCAATTGTAGTGATCAGGAAGCTACACTGTATTTTACTGTAAAAGGAATTAAACAGTTAATGCCCAACCAACTAGAGGATTCACTTGGATTTCTGAAAGTTCAAAACAGGATTCCTGCCTAACTGTGAAGTGGGAACAGGATGCTTGCCAGACTCCTGTGCCTACTCTGCAGCTTGGTAGATTGAAAAAGGGATGCTGCTAACTCAGGCTTGTGGGTAGCTATGAATTCTGACTTGGCTACCAGAAACATTAAGAAACGGTTTAGAAATCTTGTTTGCTTTAGCTTTTGGATTGCAAGAATAACTTGGCTTTAAAAGAAGCAACAGCTGCATGCTTTTGTTTGTGGAGCAACCTTGTGCGTGGCATTAGGTGTCCTATCTCAGCAAAATCACCTTAGAGTTTGGATTAGCTTTTAAGTTAACTGCAAGATTAGACTGAGATTAGATTCTACATGCTTTATATGTAGCCTCATAGTATACCTATTGGCTTTTCTTCAAAATGCTTTGCAAGTTCCTTTCCTTACTTTATGTTCTTTGTTTCAGGTGTACATCATTCAGGTCAGTGTCGGCAGTCATCAGTGGACAGTCAAACATCGCTACAGTGATTTCCATGACCTACATGAAAAGGTAAAGATCTTAAAACTGTGGCCTTAGTCTTTTACAAAAGCAGTTCTCTTGTATGGGACATCTTTTCTTCCCTCAGTAGCAGTGAGAATGTGTATTAGATAGCACTGCACTCAATCCTTTTTGATTGAGCAGTATTAACTGTGCATGTTACGCTCCCCTTGTGAACTGTGAGAGATGAGCCTGAATAACTATAGCCTTAAACAGAAACTTGTGTCTGTGTTCAGTTGCTTCTTCAATGTAAGTTAAGATGTTACCACACGTAGGAAGTAATAAGCCTGGTCTTTGTCTTTCAGCTCGTCTCAGAAAAGAAAATAGATAAAAACCTGTTACCTCCAAAGAAGATTATTGGAAAAAATTCCAAAAGTCTGGTGGAGAAGAGGCAAAAGGAATTAGAAGTCTATCTGCAAACTCTTCTAGTCAAGTTCCCTGTTACTGTTCCAAAAGTTCTGTCACACTTCTTACACTTTCATTTTTATGTAAGTTTTGTTTTTAGCATGTAAGACTGCGGTCCTGAGTGTCCTTCCTTAGTTCTCCAACTTAGAGAGAATTTCGTGCAGTCTCTTCGGAACAACTGAAACTCTTTTTCAGCCTTTTGCGTAATATAATGAAAACGTTAAGTTGTTGGCTTTTTTCTTTACACCAACGTCTTTGCAGTAGGTACAGTCCCTGCCCACGCTACTTGTCACCATAGTAAGATCAGAAGATCCCTAGTAGAATAGTTAGAAGCAGTGAATAAATCTGCAGCTGAATTGGTTGTTAGGCTGAAGTCACAAGTGCTGGCTCTCAGAAGGAACCTTACGTAATTGATCCGCTTCCTCCCCCGCTCAGCAGTAATGGGCAGAGCTGTGGTTCACACTGAAAGTTTCCAGTAGACCAAATGAAGAAAAATAGCGTGCTCTCCTACAGAAGTGCTAATGGAGAGGCCCCTGGAGACATAGCTCCATCCAGCTGACAGTGTTACAGTAAGGAAGAAAGAAGCCATGGCTTACTTTCATGTTCATATTGCAAATTGTTCATTTGTCTCTTGTGCATCATTAACCTTTTTTGCAGTCCTGCTTCATATTGCAAGGGAGAGAGTGGACTTTTTATTGAGAGGAAAATGCACTGGAGAGAGCTAAGTGGAATGAAAGAGCAGTAATTGCTCTGGCGTGGTGACTGAGATTGCCTTTTGTAGTTTCTTATGAAGGCTTCAGAAATGAGTCACAAATGGTTCATTAGGTATGTTGATTAAGCCTTAGCAACAAAATTTAAAACTGTTGAAGTTGCGTTACGTGAATATAAGCATCCTGGTTAGAATTCAGACTTAAACTCAGCTGAAACTGTGGGTTTAGTCCATAGTATTACTGTTACCCTGCAGAGTTGATCGAAAAGCACTAAGAGTGTATGATTGAGTCCTCTGAATGAATTAGAGGTATTAAATTTATTAAAAATGCACATGATGAGGTGGAACAAGCTTTCTGATGACTGAAAAGTTGCTTTTTTTTCCCTCTGGCTGTTCTTTCCTAAATGATATTCTGATGTTTCATTAATGTTTCAATGCAGCAGCTTCAACAAAGTTTCTTTTATGCAGGCTGAACTTCTTCCTATTCCTTGCCCGGTTTTTCAGCTGACTTTTTTTTTCTTTTGCTGTAGTGTTCATGCTTTTGTAAGACTTTCCCAAAGGCCTGGCATTATTTGTGTATGAAAGCTTCTCTATTTCTGTATTTTAGAAGCAAAGGTATTGCTTACTCTGCATTTTGTTGGTTGAGGGGAATGGAGATTGAAGTATAAACTCTAACTCAATTGTTTTTGCTTGGACCTTACAAATATTTACAGAAAAAAAGTTAGCTATTCAGCAGTAAAGCTAAATATTTACCACAGCAAATCTGCTAGAAAATAATCTTCCTGTAGAACTTTGATCTTTTAAAATATCTCTATCAGATGACCTGCATGTGTTCTTGAGACAGTAAAGTCACTGCTCTTGTCTTGGTAGTTTGGGTAGAAAGGCTGCTAGAGTTCCTCTTGTAGTGTTTGCAGTAGGGATTGTTTAATTTTATTTCCCGAGTTAATAGAACTATACAAAGTAGAAATAGGTGGCTTATCTTAAATATATTTAAAACACTTTGAAGCCCATATGTATTGGAGATGTGAAGGTTTGGGGACTGTCTTGGGCAGAGTGACAAAGAAATTGTAGAATTCTCTATTCTTGGTGATGTCAGAAGGGTGACCAGCAAAACTGCCATCTTGAACTTCCAGAGGGCAGACTTCAACCTGTTCAGGACACTTGTTGTGGGGATCCCTTGGGAGTCACTCCTTAAGGGGAGAGGGGTCCAGGAAACCTAGATGCTCCTCAAGATGGAAATCTTAATGGCACAAGAACAGGCTGTCCCTGAGTGCCGTAAGGCGAGCCGTAGGGCAAGAAGACTGGTGTGGATGAACAGGGAACTACTGTTGAGACTCTGGAAGAAGGGACAGGCTACTTGGGGAGGTTACAGGGAAGCTGCTAAGGTATGCAGGGAGGAAGTTAGGAAGGCAAAAGCCCAACTTGAACTCAGATTGGCCACTGCAGTAAAAGGGAATAATAAATCCTTTTACAAATATATCAACGGCAAGAGAAGAACCAAGGAGAATTTCCATCCTTTACTTGATGCAGCAGGGAATGTGACCACTGAGAATAAGGAGAAGGCTGAAGTCCTCAGCATGTTCTTTCATCTGCCTTTAATAGGCAGATCAGTTATCCTCGGGCACTTTATGCCCTGATCTGGAAGTCTGGGATGCTATGCAGAATACACCCCTGGTGATTCAGGGGGAGACAGTTAGAGAGCTCCTCCATCTGGACTGTCACAAGTCTATGGGACTGGGTGGGCTCCATCCTAGGGTGCTGAGGGAGCTGGTAGGGGTGATTGCCGAGCCTCTCTGCCATCTACCAGCACTCCTGGTTATCCAGAGAGATCCCAGAGGATTGGAGGCTTGCTGATGTGACTCCCGTCTACAAGAGGGCCAATGCCATTCTGACCCATTAGTGTGGCCAGCAGGAGCAGGGAGGTAATCATCCCTCTGTACTCAGCACTGGGGCGGCTGCGCCTTGAGTATTGTGTTCAGTTTTGGGACCCTCACTATAGGAAAGACATTGAGGCCCTGGAACGTGTGAGGGGTGTGGAGCACAAGTCTTCTGAGGAGCGGCTGAGGGAGCTGGGATTTAGTCTGGAGAAGAGGAGGCTCAGAGGAGACCTTATTGCGCTCTACAACTTCCTGAAGGGAGGTTGTGATGAGAAGGGGTTTGGCCTCTTCTCCCAGGCAACAAACAGGAAATGGCTGCAAGTTGTACCAGAGGAGATTTAGGTTAGACATAAGGAAAAACTTTTTCTCTCAGAAAGTGGTCAGTCACTGGAATGGCTGCCCACAGAGGTGGTGGAGTTGCTGTACCTGGCAGTGTTCAAGAGGCGTCTGGATCAGGAACTATGAGATATGGTTTAGTAGCCTGTGGTAGTAATGGTGATGGGAGAATGGTTGGACTAGATGACCTTGCAGGTTGTTTCCAACCTTGTGATTCTATGATTGTAGGGAATGGTCAGGTACAACTTGGCAAGGAGTCACAGTTGCATGTGATAGCAATGCAGTGATAGCAATGCAGAACATCACATCTTGGCATTGAACAGAATGTCTGTGGAGATACAGGGATGTTTATTTTGTTGCTCTCTAATATTTTGTCATTTGAAGAGATTTGGTTTAACTTGCAAATATGAACTTTTGCATGAAAATAGAGTGCCCAGAAACCACTGGTCAGAAGCACCTGCAAACAGTGGGGCTTCCATGGGGTTGAAGCATGTAAGTAGTTGGAGCTAAGATAGAGGTCTCTTGTGAGTTTGACAGAGGAATAGAGTAGCATTTTTTGTGTGCTAGGCAGCAAGCCATCCAATTTATAATCTTGTTTTAATTATAAACATATACAGATATCTTGTGTGTCTCAGGTGATGAAAGAATGTGAGCAGGCTAGATGGGTGTAACTGGTTGGCTCAAAGAAGAGGTGGTAGTTTGGAATGCAGCTCCTTCTAGCTTGTTTCAGGTACAACAGTGTGGAGGCTTTGTTCATCCTCTGTGAGTGGGGTGTCAGTTATACTAAGAATGTGCTTTTCTAAAATGCTTGCCTCATGAAATGAGCAAAAGTGTTTCAGATGCCTTGTGAATTTATTCTCTCCTTACAAATGGAGGGATTTGTCAGTGAAGCAAACGCATCAGATACTCATTTCATGATGATCCATATTATCTGTTTACACTGCAGCTATGTTAAAATGAGGTGTGTGTCTAGGGGAATTTTCACTGTCACAAATGGCTTTGTTCTGTGCCTTGTGTGCCTTTGAGAGCGAACTGAAAGAAGTGTTCAGAACAGTTTGTGGGCTTGCACAAAGCATGCATTTTCTTTTATGGAGAGAAGCATGTTTGATTTGGAAGTGCGCTGATCTTTGCGCACCTTCAAATTTAGAAGGAAGAAATTCCTGCATTGGGGGTTCAGTGTTTTGTTTTCCTCCTGGAGCTGTCAGTGCCTGGAGTGGAAGCTGAGCAAATAAGTCCAGAAAAGTAGAGAAGAAGGTGGAGGATGGGCAAGTGGTCTCTTGCTTTCTGCAGTGAGTTTAATAGAGTGTTGAAGTTCACAAGCTGAATTATTTTCTTTCTTGTAGGCTTGTTAATGGATTGGTGTTTTTTTTGTCTTACTAACACTCAATCTTAGTTCCTGCATTGGTTTGTGGTTTTTGTTTGTTTGGAGAATATTCTTACTTAGCTTCTTCATAGATGAGATTTCTTTCAAGTTAGGCTGTGATAAGTAATAGTTGCTGTAACTGCTGTTGTACTTTTAATACATGCAGAATCTGATTAATTAAATGTAGTGCAATGTATTCCATCTTGGAAATAAAAAATGTATGAAGTAACTGATTTGGATTCATTTGTATGAAGTATTTTCAAATTGTAGAGAAATCAGTAAGACACAGTCACAGTTCCATTGTATTATTTTAAGTTGTGCACTGTAGCAAAAAGGGAAAGCAGCAGAGGTGCACATTGAAAAATTGTAATTAGAAGTATATAAATAACATTTAATTACAGTGAATTAATCTTTGCAGGAGATCAATGGGATCACTGCTGCTTTGGCTGAAGAGCTCTTTCACAAAGGTAAGTAACTTGGAAGAATTAGCTGTGAATAAGTGACAGTTTTCCTCTATCTGCATGCATTCATGCATCTGTGGTATTTAATTTCCAGAAAAGTAGAGATCTGAGTTTTCGATATGTAAAGATTAAAAGGATAAGCTGTGGTACTGCCAATTAGAAGCTTTCATTAGTCTTTTCATCTTGGTGTGCTGTGTAGGGAAGTTTGGTGTATATCAGTGAGTGCTGAGACAGAGTGTATTAAATGCACTTCACATATCCAAATATTATTATTCCAGAATTTGGGAAATGGGAGACCTGTCAGTTAAATAAGGTACTATAGCTGGCAGATGAAAATGGGATGCACTTCTTATACCTGCAATAGCTCTTACTGTTCCCTTAACAGAGGAGGTTTGGAATGATTAAACCATGCTTGTTTTGTCTCTAAGGACGTGCTAGATAGTAGTGGATGTTCCGGATGGCTGAGGCAATAGGTGAAGCATGTTTCAGAGTGCTATTCCAGATTGTTCTGGCTCAAAATTAACTTCAGATACAGCCGTTTCAGAGGGTCCACTCAGCAAATGGCATTATGGCAATTGCTAAAGAAATCTGTCCTGTCTTTGTAGCCTGTGCAGTCTCACTGCTGTATATGGGTATATTCTTCCTTTTCTGTGCAGATGAACTCTTGGGCTTGCTCCCCCTGAAGCCAAAGGGAATTGTATTTTTCAGCATTTCTGAGAACTCTGCTTACCGTGAGAGATGGTGCTCACTTGTCTGAGTCAATCTGATGTCCCTAAAGGGAAGAGAAGAGGGATTCATTCCATGTGTGTTCTGCTGTGCTCCATGTTAACTCTTCAGGTGTCTCTGGGGAGGATGCTGTCTTCTACTGTTTAATGATAGTTCTGTAGTAAAACAAGATTTTACAAATATCAGATGTCGTTATGTCCAGGGAGCTTCCATTGGTTTTAGTGTGATGAAAGATCTGCTTTCAGGGAAACTGTTTGCTATAACTGAGCGTTTAGGCAAAATTGCTAAAACTGCAAGAATTATTGTTTGGATAAACAAATACTGTGTTTTCTGAATGGATTGAAGGTTTTGGAAAAAAATCTTGATATCTCTTAGATTATGTGAACTTTGATTGTACTTCTGTGAAGGAGGAAAATATTAGCCATTAGTTGTACTAGGAGCCTCAGGCTTGTATTACAAATGCCTATTTGAACAGCTATATTCTGGTTTAAAGAAACTCTAATTAAACTGTTCAAAGTGGCCAAAAATGGAGCTGTTTTGGTATGTCAGTCTTGAGCTTTTAAAGCATGAAACAGCTTCTTATCTAACATGGGATTTTCTGTGTACCATTTCTTTATAATCACTGAAGTAGTGCAGCTCATTGCAGCAACGTGTTTAATGTCATACTCTTGTTTTTCAGGAGAGCAGTTATTGATGGCTGGAGAAGTCTTTACCATTAGACCACTGCAGTTATATGCTGTCACTCAACAGTTGCTACAGGGGAAGCCTACGTGTGCTAATGGAGATGCCAAAACAGACCTCGGTCATATTCTAGACTTCACTTGTAGGCTCAGGTATTTAAAGGTGAGCTATATGTGCACAAATATTGGAGATATTGTTCTTACCAGCCTTTGACATGATTCTTAGCAAACTTTTGGAGCATAGTTTGAACGTACAAGAGCTTTTACTGATAGTAAACCCCAATGATCATCTAGAAGTTCATGTTAAATACACTCGTTCTGCCAATTTGAAATACGTGTGTAGTTCTCTAACAAAAATGCGGATTTGCTGTGTGGTGTGCTCTTTTCAGCAGCTTTCTCTGTAGGGTCCTGCTCACAGAATGTGGGTGCTGGTGGGACTGTGTGGATAAGTATTACTTTCTCAGCCCTGTATTCTTTGCTGACGTTTAGTATGTCACTGTATCTGTAGGAACACACACGTGTATATATGCATGTATGAATATAAATGCTGTCCTTCTCATCTTTATTTCTGACTATCTGAAGAAAAAACCTAACGTAAGCCCTCACTTTCATAGTTGAAATTGACCTTGAAGCTCTAGCTAAAATGCCATGTAAGAGCCTCAGAACAGATAGGTGGATAGGTGTTTTTACTACTTGTTATGTGCTATGGAAAGGATTTCCCTGAGTAACAAGCAGAGAAAGCTTCACTGGAAACCTAATAAGCTGCAATAGCAAAACCACACTTCTACAGCTTTTCCTGCTGCTCTTCAGTTGCGTTTGCCATTCTCTGGTTGTACAGAATTCTCAGAACTGAGGATTCACTGGTTGGAGAACAGCATTGTTGTTAGAAAATTGCCATCTTCAGCATTTCTGACCTTTATGAACATTTGAGAGCTCTTTCAGAGCTTGTGCAGTTCAGATTAGACCAGAGAAAACCTTACAGATTTCTCCCAAAATTGTACTCACAGGATACATTAAGGAAACAGCCCTTCTTTTTTTGTGCTGCTAGTGTTCTCCAGGGGCCAGACTCCAATGGGCACATGGAAATTTTTAGATGCAGTTTTATTAGATGTGCATCAGTGGAGTGCTGTTTTCTCCAAACCTCTGTTGTCAGTGCTCTGAACTTCTCCCCCTGGAAATGGAAGGCAGTTCTGCCTTGAAACAGGTGTTTCAGAGAAGTTCTTTTCAGAGGATGTGGCTTTGCTGTGTTCAGCTCAGCATTGAAGCCTTGGTTTGTCTTGCCAATGGTGTCTATTTCTCCCATACTTAGTGTGCTACAAAATACAAACACAAGGTGGCAGTTCTGAAATGTATTGTGATGAGTTGTATTATGTCCCTAAAACTCTGTTGTTAAATGTTGATAACTAGGTCACTGGAACAGGAGGACCTTTTGGAACCAGTAACATACAAGAGCATCTCTTGCCATTTGATCTATCTATTTTTAAATCACTTCATCAAATAGAGGTACGACTGAGGTACTGCTTACTTTTACAGGCCCTGAATCCAAGCTCTGCTGCATATCTCTTAATACTGATAACTGTATCCTTAGACTTGGGGCTAGAAATTGAGAGTGCAATCTTTAGGTGGAACTTTTCTTTAGAGACTATTTTTTAACAACTCTTGGAAATAAGGATGCCAAATTAAGACTACCTTGCACTGTGTGCTCAAAAAGAATGAGGTCTCCAGTATATACCTAGATAGAGCTGCTTTTCATTGTCTTGAGTATCTTACAGCTGTATTGTAATGTGATCTGTTATTACACAGTGCTTTTTATCTGTAAACCACCAAAATGTGTGAAAATATCCTGACATTCAATTTGTAAATACAGCTCTTGCTCAATAATGTTCAGAGTGTTTTCAGTGGTGTACTTCTACTGCAAATGAAGTTTCAGTTGTTCAGTGAATATTTTCTGAAATATTTTCCCCACCACTTCAAATCTTTCTAGAGAAAGAATAACCTATTTTGTACGCTTTTATGGCATCTGATTTGTACTGCTATTTCGGGTCTGATTATCTCCTGATTATTTGTTATCAGGTTTATATCAGGTTATCATTGTTTAATGAAGTGCCATATCTACTTTTGAAATGGGTAACAGAGTGGATAATCTTATATTGAGGCTTCTTGCTGCTGCTTCCACATTTTCTTGTTCTAGCACTTACAATTTTGTACACATTTTTTCTTCTGAAACAGATAAATCATTGTGGAGGAAGGCTTGTCAAAGGGCTGACTTCTTCGAAACATACTCTAGCCACAATGAGTGTTCGATTTTCAGCAACATCAATGAAGGTAGGAGTGAGTTCCTCTTTCTGGTACATGTTTAAAGCACATGCCAAAATAACACTTGTATTGTAGAAACATCCTCTTGGAGGCCATGTACTTTTCTGTGTTGCTTGCACAGACTGTTCTTACAACCATCCATCATGAAAGGATTTGCTAATCTTTCTGTATCTCAACTTTTTTAGCACATGAAAGAAGTATTTACATGTGTCCATTAGAGGATGTGATTTGTGATGTCTTTATTGAAATGTTCATGTAGAACTGAATGTTTACCTCTTCTTTTCTCTGTGCTTTGATTTGGTGAGGGATATATTTAGCATAACTTTCCATCCTTATGTTGTTGTTTCATATTTTCCAATTTGGTTCGCTGCTAATGTTGGTATTCCTGTAGATTTAAAAATTCCTGACCCAGCCAGCTCACTTGTTAAGACCAACAGCTCTAGTCTAGATGATTGAAGTTTAGAAGTGTTCCTTACAGAACACTTAGACTATTTTCAAAGTGGGTTGTTCTCATTGAAGACATAACGTTTTACTATGCTCATCTTAAATAGGAAATCCTGGTGCCTGAGGCCTCAGAGTTTGATCAGTGGGAGCCAGAGGGTGCATCAGCAAGCTGTCCAGTGACAGCAGTTATTCCAACTTGGAGAAATTTAACAACTTTGGATATGAGTCACAATAACATCTCTCAAATTGATGATTCAGTGGTAAGAAATATTTTATTTTTAAAGTATGTCTGGTCTTCTGAGGCACATTTCAGTAGCAAGGATTTTGCATTTGCTTTATCTCTTTTTCAGTTGCACTTTTTTTTTAATGTTGGTTAGCTGCCCTCATTAATACTTAGGGTAATTTTTCCTTGACTACCTTGATATTTTCTTTGCTGGGGGAGAAAAGTTTGTCATTCTGTGCGCAGTAATGCTTTCATGAATGCTGACTTCTTGAAGCGTGTTCTTTTTCCTTTTTAAAACAAAACTCCTCTTAGGTTCAACTTCAGAGTGTTATCAGGGCAGAAACTTCCTATGTTTAAACTTGTGGCTTGGTGGTAGCCTTTTTGACATCAAAACAGTATGAAGAGCATGGAAACTGGATTCAGTATTTTTGACAGTCTCTTAGTTTTATGTTTGATAATTCAGCTCTTAAGGAGCAAAAAAAACAAGATTGATTTTCATCACAGGAATATGTGTCAAATATGAATATAGGTTGTTTTTTAACTTTTACTATTCCTGTGAAGAAGGAAATAATTTCTTCTGTAACTAAGCTACAGATCATGTATTAGCAGTGCAGTTGTCTTGTTCAGAATTTTATGATATTGTTTTCTGTAAGAGCCATTTTCAGTTCTTCTGCTGCACTGTCATAACCATTGCTTTTTTTTGAGGCAAATCCTGAGGAACTGTGCACAGGATGATGTTTTCTTTACCTTTTCCTTACCGTCAGCTAATATTGAAACAAATCTGGCCTGATTTATGAGCTAAAATGTTTCACCACAGGCATTTTTTCATCTTCTAGAAATTAATTCCAAAGATTGAATTCCTGGATTTGAGTCACAATGGAGTGTCACTAGTAGAAAACTTACAGGTAAATGATGCTTTTGAAGGTCAGTTTTTCTTTTCAGACTGCTTAGAGAACAGTTATTTTCTTCAGAGTTCTGTTGCTCATTTTCTTATGGAAAATTGTTTAAGCCCAAGTTGCTTATCCTTTGTAATGTCCCAATACCCTTACAGTGGATGCTTCTTACTTGCACTGTATAATTTAATTTCTTTGCCAATATTGATACATTTGTATTCATTGTAGCTGTTTCTCTGGGTTGGTATAAAAGCAGTTGAGGGAATTTCCATTTGACAGGTTTAAACCTCTGTCCAGCATGAAAAATACTATTGTACAAGAAGTGAGCAAGCTGTAATAGTGTTCTTGATACTGTTGAACTTTAATGTATTGTGTGTGATGGATGTTCTTTGCTTTTGTAGCATCTTTATAACCTTGTTCATCTGGACTTATCCTACAACAAACTTTCATCACTGGAAGGGGTTCACACAAAACTAGGAAACATCAAAACTCTGAATTTAGCAGGAAATCAGCTGGAAAGTCTGTATGGTCTTAACAAACTTTACTCATTAGTCAACTTAGATCTCAGCAGCAACAAAATAGAACAGGTAACTGTTGATTTTTTTTTTTCCATGCCAAACTGAATTGTGCTTTGGAACGCAAACAGTGTCTTTTAGTGGGAGAAGCTGCAAATAAATTCAACTAATTTTTTGCCTGCTGTCACATGTTGTAACTTGGGCAAGAAGTGCTCAGTGGACATGCTGATTTTCATTTATCTGACTTGTTAATTTATTTATAAACTTTCAGATTGATGAAGTTAAAAATATAGGAAGCCTCCCATGCTTAGAAAAGGTGGTCTTATCCAGCAAT
Source organism: Tragopan temminckii (assembly GCA_028571105.1). Lineage (NCBI taxonomy): Eukaryota > Metazoa > Chordata > Aves > Galliformes > Phasianidae > Tragopan > Tragopan temminckii. Next base: position 440,310 of record JAOWBP010004220.1, on the reverse strand, counting down.
CCATTGAGCATCATCCCTGATTACCGGACCAAAGTACTTGCTCAGTTTGGAGACAGGGCCTCAGAGGTAAGCCACAGTATACTTCTTTCTTTGAAGCTGGCACCTGAAGAAACTTTTTTTTAAAGCATGGTAAGTAAAGCAGTGTGACTGTTACCCCAGCAGAAGAAAGAAACATAACTGTTGGATTGGGTCCAGAGGAGGACCATGGAGATGATCAGATGGCTGGAGTGCTTCTCCTACAAGGGAGCTGGGGAGTGTTCAGCCTGGAGAAGAGAAGACTCTGGGGAGACCTCATTGCAGCCTTCCAGTGCTAATTAGGAACTTACACAGAGGAGGGAGCCTGACTTTTGTATATGGTCTGATAGTGACAAGAACAAGGAAGAATGGTTTTAAAATAAGAGAGGAGACTTAGCTAAGATGTTAGGTGGAAATTCTTTACTCAGAGGGCAGTGAGGACCTGGCACCACTGCCCGGGCCTGTGGGTGCTCCATCCCTGGAGGTGTTCAAGGCCATGCTGAGTGGGGCTCTGGGTAGCCTGAGCTGGTGGTGGGTGGCAACCAACTCGTGGCAGGTGGGTTGGAACTAGGTAATCATAGAATTGTTAAGGTTGAAAAAGACCCCTAGGATCATCAAGTCCAGCTGTCAACCCATTAGTGTGATGCCTGCTAAACCATGTCTATAAGTGTCATGTCCCATTCAAGTCTCCTCCAACTAAAGCCATTGTGTGATTCTCTGAGTCTAAAATCCAATGGATTTCTAATGTGAATTGGAAAAGGTCTTCAGAGGACAAAAGAATGCTGATGTTATTCTACCACACTCCTCACTTCTGGATCTGAATGGAACTTACTGTCTTCAGTGGATTAAAAACCATTATGTTAATATTGAGACAGTTGTGCTAAAAGGGTACTGAAGAAGCTTAACCATTTGAGTTTACATTAAATTTATATCAGCTTGGAGCAAGGTCAAATGTGATAATTTTTTTTGTATCTAATGTTTACTAAGATGCACATAGTTTGTATTAGGCTGAGATTTTTTATTATTAAAACAAATTGTAGTACTGCTTTGTTTTTCAGTATTTTAGATATTTTTCATTTTTTCCAGGTTTGTTTGGATAACATTGTTACTACAGAGAAGGAATTAGACACTGTTGAAGTTCTAAAAGCTATACAAAAGTCAAAGGAGGTCAAGTACAAACTGAGCAACTCTGATAAAAAGGTGAGTTTGAGCAGTGTTGAGAGGAGCAAATAAAATGTGCTGCTTAGCTTAGGACGTGTGTTAAACTTACAAAGACTTCTACAAATTAGGTCTGAGGGGAATTCATTCAAGTTTCCTGCAGCTTTTGAGTTTTTACTTTCTTTGCTTTGTGCTTTAATGTTATGAACTTGTGATGTTGCCTCTTAGTTTTCAGTGTAACTTCAGTAATTGTGACTTTTTATGTTGATCTGGGAGAGAGGAAGTGGGAGGAAAAGATAGGATGGCTTAATAGTGTTTACAGTGAATGTGCAGTTGACCATAAGTTGATTTTACATTCAGTCAAGTAGAGATATTGCAAAGGTGTAATTTCACTGCTTTTGCTGATGGATACTAAAACGACATTCTCAGATGTTCTTGTGGATGTTTAGAGGTGGAAAAGAATCAAGAACCTGAATCCTCTTTACTTTCCTCACACGTTTGTGCGCTGTGTAGCCAGTCAACCTTGTTTTGGTATTAAAACAGAACGTCTCTGTCCTTGCAGTAGAATTCCTGTTTTTATTCCTTTATGGTTTGTAGAACTTGCTGTTGATTTTGTCAGGAAATAGTGTTGAAAATTACTGTTCAAACTGAGTTCTTAGTGGAATTCCACTAAGAATGTGAATAACAAACTTCATTGGATGTGACAGAAGGTCACAAAAAAAGCTGACACTGGCTTGCTTTTGCTAAAATTGGACAAGCTTGTGTAGACTTATTTTAGTTCTGGTTCTAGTGTGTCCTGTATAGTTTATTCAGTTTTTTCTTTAATCACTGCATACTTTCTTTATTAGATCAGTGAGGACTTCAGGCTCACTGCTGCCAGTTCCAAATCAAACTGTTCTTCCCTTACTGTTCGTCCTTCCTCTCCCTCTCTGCCTCGTCCTGTCAGCTCCAGCCAAGGTAATCATGTATGTATCGTGCTGCTGGGCTGAGCCTCTTGGTTCTGCTTTTTTAAGCTGCATTGATATACATGAATATTATATGCATGGATATAGGGCTTAAAATGAAGGAGAAAAGCTTGATAGTGTTGGCTTAGAAGTTGGAAGTTGTGTGTGAGTCAGCAAAGTTGACCTGTTTGCTGCAGTGCTGTTCACCTGTACTGGAAGTTTGGGTTCAGGATGTTTTACTGTATCATTATAAAGAAATCAGTAGAGATGTTTTTTGCAGTTCAGATATGTCCTAGATTCTTAAAGAAAAACTGAAATGTGAAGGCATGTTCTGAAATTGCTTATCTTAGCTGTGCTTGGTCTGCAAAATGACAATTGAAGGAGCATTTTTTTCCCCCAAAGGGCTGCATTTCATCAGTCAACTTGAGGGAAGACAGAAAAAGGAGAAAGTAGAGAAAAGGCTGTTGTGGGAGCAGTGGTTCAGTCTGAGCCTGTGATTTCAGCACTTCTGTAGTGCTTCAGCACCTGCTCACCTTACCTGGAAATTACTTTTGCAGTCTCTTTTGAAAAGAGATTCTTCTTGCATTGGGAACTTAAAAGAATGGTCTTTTGTCTTTTGCAGAAGACTGTGACTTGCTGGGAAGATTTTGGGGGGCTTTTAAAGTGCAGTACAAAATGAATACTGGGAGAAGACTTATCCTGAAGAGATGGGTATATATTCAGAATAAATGTCTCAATGGAAGTTTACTTTTTCCAGAAAACTAATGGCTTGGTGAATATAAGAGAAACATGCCAGAACAGCTTGGCTGGGGGAGGGGTGTGGAGAAAATCAGTTGCTGTGACTTCTGCAGTCGGTAGAGTTTTCTTAGTTCACTCTACAAATACTTTTCTTTTTTACAGCATTTGACTTAAGGACAAATAACTTAAAACAGATGCAGGTTTAGTTGCTACTTCTGCACTTTATTTGCCTTTGTAACTATTCTTGGTAATTTTTCATTTGCAGATAAAATGCTGACAATTTTTCCAAAATGTGTGTGGGAAGTACTTAAGGATAACTTGAAGTCAGTTGCAGTTGGGCAAGATCTTTGAATGTCATTTCCAACTGTACTATTCAGTGCTTGCTTTGATGTATTAAGCATTTAAGCTACAGGAATGAGACAGTTTGCCTGTGTAATGACCTGCTGTTTTACACAGGGCTAACTGTAAGCATACACTAGCAACAGCTGTGATGGTTTCAGAATTATTACTCAGTTGTCTTTTCTATGACAGCAGATGTTTAAGAGCAGATGAGTGTACAGATGGGGAGAAACATTTTCCTTTTTCAAATACTTACGAGTTTCATAGAAAAATTTGTATAAGATTTAAGGTGTCTTTTTTGGATTTTTAACTGCAGTCCTCTTCATGAGGCTCCTTTAGTGAAATCTTGGGGAAGGCTGCTGTAAGTGGTGAGAAAATAAATGAGGACTGGGACAGGTTATTTTTCAACTAACAATACAGATTTATTGTTTTCTAGGTATTTAGCTATCAAGGGGTGCTTTTAAAACCGTGACTGAGATCAGTTTAAAAATTCTGAAATGTGCTAAGCAATTAGTTTAACTGTTAGACCTTAAATCGTGAATAATAGTGTATCAGGAAATGAATTCTACTTCTATGAATTGGTGTTTAAAAAAACCGCAGAGAAAACATCTGTTTCTGTAAAATATAATTCAAATTAAACGTCACTGGCAAATGGCTCGTGGAAAAAGATGAAATACTTATATAGGAAATAGAAAACAAAAAAGTAATGTTCTGCTTTTCCTGTCAATTTGAATTTCCTTCTTGCTAATGCAATGCTTCGTTCAAGTAATAAATATGTTCTGTACTTCCTATATGAAAAAAGTTTGATACAATCTGCTAAATCTTGCCATCAATCCAGAAAGACGCATACAGGAGTTCTTATGCTCAGTCTAGAAACACAAGTAACTCTAATTCTGCTGGTTGTTTTATTTACTCATTTGAGTTCTTGAGCTGGTTGGCTCAGTGGTAATACTGAAAAATGATTTTCCATGTTGCTTCAGTGTAGTGTTGCAAGGATCACAGGCAAAAATGTCAAATGTTCCTTTCTATCTGCTAAAGATAAGCTTTACTGATACTCAGCTTTGAACCCCTCAAAAAGGTTCTGAGTAGGGTAGTGTAATAAGTTTTGAATGCCCTTGGAGTGCGGCTAACTTTCTGAAGGATCGGTACAGATAATAATTCACTTGAAGCCTTCAGAAATTTGAGAAAATGCTGAAAAGTTGCCTAGAAGTGCTTTGCTGCAGTTTTTGCAAGAAGAGCAATTGTTTGTGAAAACTATGGGTTGCTTCTGATAAAACTATTTCTGTTACAACTAAGTGATGTTAAGAGTTCTTACATCTGATCATAGAATCAGATAATAGCTTGGGTTGGAGGGGACCTCGAAGATCATCAAGTTCCAACCCCCTGCCACAGGCAGGGTTGCCAGCTGCTAGATCAGATACTAGATCAAGCTAACCAGGGCCCCATCCAACCTGGCTTGAAACATCTCCATGGTTTGGACATCCACAACCTCTCTGGGCTGCCTGTTCCAGCACCTCACCACTCTCTCAATAAAAACTTGTCCCTGACATCTAATCTAAATCTCCCTTGCTTGTGTTTAAAACCATTCCCCCTTGTCCAGTCACTATCTACCTATGTATAAAGTTGATTTCCCTTGTTTCTAAACTCCCCTTAAATATTGGAAGGTTGCACTGAGGTCTCCCTGCAGCCTTCTCTTTTTAAGGCTGAACAAGTTCATCTCCCTTAGCCTGTCCTCATAGGAGAGGTGTTCCAGCCCTCTGACCGTCCTTGTGGCCCTCCTCTGGACCCTCCCCAAAAACTCCACATCTTTCCTGTGTTGGGAGCCCCGGACTTGCATGCAGTACTCCAGCTGAGGCCTCACAAGTGCAGAGTAGAGGGGAACAATCACCTCTGTTACCCTGCTGGCCGCCCCTCTTCTGATAGAAGCCAGGATAACATTGGCCTTCTGGGCTGCAAGCACACAACACAGCTGGCTCACATTCTGTTTTTCACCAACTAGGACTCCTAAGTCCTTCTCAGCAGGGCTACTCTCAAGGAGTTTTCTCATAGTTTGTGTACATATCTGGGATTAGCTCAGCCCAAGTGCAAGTCCTTCCACGTTGCTTAGCTGAATCTTATTAGGTTCACAAGGGTCCAACTTCTGAGCTGATCAAGGTCTCTCTGGATGGCATCTGTTCCTTCTGCTGTCTCAACTGCACCACTAAGCTTGGTGTCATCAGCAAACTTGCTAAGAGTGCACTTAATCCCATCATCTGTTGTTGATGAAGGTGTTAAAGAGTACTGGTACCAAGAGGAACTCCCAGGGGATGCTGCTCATTACAGGCCTCCTGGATGTAGAGTCGTTGACCACAACCCTCTGACTACAACCTTCCAAGCAATTCATTACCCACTAAGTAGTCCACCCTTCAAGTTCATGTCTCTCCAAGTTAGAGATGAGAATGTGATGGGGAACTATGTCAAAGGCCTTGCACAAGACCAGTTAGATGACATCAGTTATCTTCCTTTTGTTGCTCCATCACTGAAGACCACCACATTAGTCAGGCACAGCCTTCCCATGGTGAAACCATGCTGGCTGTCTGGGATCACATACTCATCCCTCATGTGCCTTAATATGTCTTCCAGGAGGATCTGTTCCATGATTTTCTCAGGCACAGATGTTGAGCTTTAACTTGTTAGCTGTCTTTAACACAACTTTACATTTAAAGATACTCCTGTAGTTTAGATAAAATTCTATTTTCTTCTGTCCTGACTATTATGTGAAGACGTTATTTAGCTTTAATAATTTATAGTTTATGATAAATTATGATAATTGTGCAACTTTTATTCCACTTATTTGGCAGGTAATGTTGGGCTTTAGTTTTGGTTTTACTGCAGTAGTTTTAAGAGCAATTTGTATTTGTTCTAGAAATAGTTTGTGAAGAAACAGTCCTAGCAAGCAGTTCATTGCAATTCGATCCATCGACTCCTACAGACCATACAGTTCCCCAGAGATGCTCTGAAATACCAGATTCAAGATGTAAAAATCAGGTAATTGCAGTTCTTTATTTGATGGTATTTTAAGTCTTTTTGCAAGCTTTTCTGATAGTGTTTTATCAAAATAATCTGTAGCACAGCTATCTTGATTCCCCTTCAGGGAATGAGGCAGGGTAAGACCCTGGGGGAGTGTCCTCCTTTGCCACCACTGTGGTTAGTCTGTTAAGTTCCTTTATCTTTTGCCTCACTTTGTAGTAGTTCAGTAGCTTTTAATTTGTAGTGTGCTGAAATAATACCTATGGGCCACAGTTTGGATCTGTTCTAAAATCAGCAGTAGAGTCCATTCTTTTTCTAGCTTAATAGAATGTCCAAATTAAATTAGAAAAGGTAGTGTTCTAGGATCTTCACAGCAGAACTCAGCTGCGTATGACTATGGCAATCAGGACTTCACAGTGAATTTGCTAGTTCTAAAAAGCTGAAGCCTAACACAGAATCATAGAGTAGTCTGAGTTGAAAAGTACCACAATGATCATCTTGTTTCAACCCCCTGCTATGTGCAGGATCACCAACCACCAGACCAGGCTGCCCAGAGTCACACCCAGCCTGGTCTTGAATGCCTCTAGAGATGGGGCATCCACAACCTCCTTGGGCAACCTGTTCCAGTGCGACACCATCCTGTCTGTGAAAAAATTCCTCCTAATATCTAACTTAAACTTCCCCTGTCTCAGTTTAAAACCATTCCCCCTTGTCCTATCACTAGCCACCCTCATAAACAGTCGTATCATTTACTTTGCTTTTCATGCCTGCTGCAGTCTGGCAGCAGCCATAAGTAGTTGGTAGGTTCCTGATGTTTTCTTCCTCTCCTCAGGCACCTGTCTCTCTATTGGAGTATGGAAGAGGTGGTAATATGTGGTAAGCTATATATATAAGTTCTGGCTTCAATGCTCATTAGCTTTTTGGTAACAACTATGAATGCTGCATTTTTAAAATATGGCCTTCATGGCAGAACTGTCTTTCACTGCATGCTGCATCTGTTTTTTGAACCAAAAGTGATTTCAAGTGTATAGTGGTTCTTAGCCTTTAAGCCCTGAAATGGATTTGGGAGTTTGAAAAAACAGCAATAGCTGTATTGTAAACTTCTTTAACTTGTAGGATATACTTACTGGGGTGGGAAATGGAGGATGAATGAAAATTTCAGTCAAATTCTGTCTGTCAGATTGGACGTTACAAGCCTTTAAAACCAGTGGCTGTATGCTTTACAAGGATGTTCTAAAATATGCGCTGACTTTAGTAACAAAAGTAAACCTCAGAGCTCTGACAAGCAGCACCATCAATTGTAGATAGCCATAACTGGTTTTAAGCTCATGTTTGTACTTACTGTGACGTATTGTCTCTTTTGAAGTTTGGATCCTTCAGAGGAAGAATGCTGCACAGTGCCTGACCCCTGTAACACTGTCATCTTGCCTTTTAAGTGCATGTCATACACTGCCACAAACCAAGATTTTACCCAGCACCTTTCTGCCTTGATAGCACAGACTGTGCAGAGAACACCCCCCTCCTTTATAGAGAATAAAGGAAGCCTTCTAGCCAGTTCCAGAACCACGGACAAAGAAGATGGATATTTTGAAATGGGACTTCATGAAGGAGATCAGGTTTTCGAGTTCAGTAGTTCACAGACTCAGTCAGCTGACAACGCAGCAGTGAAGAGCATCAACATAGTCAAAATTCTCTGGAGTTTTTCTATTCATATTTATAAAGAAGTCAGGCAGTTTGCTTCCTGTTTAGTTTTGACAGATGATCTCCTAGCTGTGTTTGAGATTCCTCCTCAGGAATTGAGGGGAAGCTGCCAACATATCCCTTCTGCTTTGAAATTAATACTGTGTTTTCCATATGCTGACCTAACAGAGTTTGGTTTCCTCATGCCAGAAATCTGTTTAACGCTGAAGCTGAAAAACAGTGATAACTGTTTGTTTGTTGTTTCAGACTCCCAGAATCTTCAAGATTTTTATTCTTGTTTGCACACGTGTCATTCTCAACACTGCACATCAGTGTTACCAATCTCCACAACATACTGTGGAAGTGCAAACCTCCAAGAGTTTCTTGGTCAGCTTATGGAATTGAATTGCATTTCATCAGAGGATGTGGAGATAAAAGGTTGTTTTCCAACCTACCTTGTTTATGGGAATAAAACTGATGTTCAGAAAACCTTCCATCAACCAGAGTCAGCTGGCAGTAACAAAACATGGTCAAAAAATGATTTGTGTTCTGCACTTTATTCTTCAATGCATAAATCTGACCAATGTCCCTGCGTGTTCCATCCCTGCTGGCTGTTTCTAACACCACAGCATTTGTACATAATAAAGGTGGATTTCAGTGTACTGCCAAGTAAATTGATAGCCACAGGAGACTTGAAAAGTGTTCTTAAACTGAATAGTATTCCATTAGCATCAGTTGTGCTGCATCCAACCCATGGGTCCATCCAGCAGAAAGGTTCATTTTTGGATGGACATGTGCTGGAGTTGCTTGTTGGATACAGATTTGTTACAGCAGTGTTTGTTCTACCTCATGAGAAATTCCACTTCTTAAGAGTCTACAGCCTTCTAAGAACACTTCTGAAGAATGTTAAGACTATTATTATCTTCAAAGCTTCAAACAAATCGGATGCTACAAGAAATCACTCCTTGGAGTCAAACAGACATGGTCAGTCAGCAAGGTAACACTTCCCATGAAAGATTGTTGCACAATCTCAAAGTGAATGTGGCCTAGCCACTGTTTGCAGTTGTCATTGTAATTGTTTTTGGCCTCTAGTACTGATGAAGTACCTTTTCATTCTGCTGGTCTTTGTGTGAACGGTTATCCTGGACTTGATCTTGTCCAGGTACAGTTTCTTTATTGTTTTATGGTTGCAGCTTAAAATGTATTTTCTTACGGAAGGAGACTTCTTATTTCATGTGCTTGCAGGCTGATGATGTGACAGAATAGACAACAATGCTCAAGATATTTCATTTACAGTGAACTACTAAGAATAGAAGTTACCTGTTCATAGTTGTTACATAGTGGAAGAGCTGTAGATTTGCTTAAATTTTGATCTTGTTTTCTGGATCTTGTCTGTCTCCTAGCTTTTACAAGCCTCATCTGACTCTGTCATCTTTATATCCATCTGAATTTCTTATTCAGAAGATTACAGAAGATAACCAGATTCCAATTCACCTTCATGCTTCTGAGTCTCTGCAGTATGTGGCTGGGCTTAAAGGAAATGCCCTAGTTGAATTCTTCCATGGCAACATTGCAGAGGTATTGCACCTAGCCTGGCTATATAAAAATATGCCTTATGACCTTTCAGTATTAGATATTTAAAAACTAACATAACAAACTTGATATAAAAAAAAAACAAAACAAAACACTTTTCTAATCAAACTTAAATTATCCCAGGCCAGGAACTATTTTGTGCAACTGACTCTTACTGCTGCAGTAATTGTGCTGGCAGGCATATTTTGTCTTCAGGATGCTTGGTGCACAGCAGGAGGATGTTCTAGTGTATGTCTTGAAAATATGATTACTCCAAGAATGTTCCCATTTTTCTTTTAAAGTGATGAAATGGAAGAGTCACTAGAATGGAATTATATTTTGAGATAGTACCTAGCTAAACTGATGTCCTGACTTTGAGTATTATGTGTCTGTGAATACAACACAGCATGTTGTATGGCTGTATGCACTCCAGAAACATGAGTAGATCTGTAATTCAGAAATAAAGTTTATAGGTTCTAACCTAAATTCATTAGTTGGCTGGAATTGTTGACAACTGGCATTTGAAGTAGTAGAAGACTACATTCCTACTACAGATGTCAATTGAAAAACTTATTGAGAAACAGCCACTTTTTAATTACCTTACTCCTTTCCCAATCTCTTAAAGCAAGCAGTTCTTAAGTGTGCTTGTCTTTGCACCATGAGGAGTCGATGAAGAAAAGTAATCGAGCTAGATTACTATGGAAGCTGCATACCTAGAAAAGGAGCTACAGTGATGAGCTGTGCTTCCATCCCTCTTAAAGATCTTTATATCCAAGCACTGAGTAGCATGTGAAGGCTTGATAGCCTTGAGGTGTAGGAAGCACTACTCATCTATAAAATTGTCTTCAGCGTCTCTTTTACAAAGCCTCTTGTACACTAGATGTTTTTCTTTTCTTTCTGCCAGGAAATGGGGAATAATTAGACCACGGCAGAAACTATTTTCTCTCTAAAATAAAGACATTTTCAGCAGATATCTACCATAGCTTCAGTTAGCAGATAAACGTCTGCTCTGATTGTAAAGCATTGCGATATTTCAGATTTTGAAAGTTTTCCTAGTAATCTAAACCTGCGTCTGAGATGATGAAGCTGTCTGAAAGATCAGTGTGCAAGTTATTTGTTAAATGCTATTTACATCTTAGGTGGAGAATGAAGAGTTGAGGCATCTCATGTGGTCTTCAGTTCTGTTTTACAAAACTCCCAGTGTGGAAGTGATGGCTTGTGTGCTTCTCTCAACGAAGGCTATTTACTTTCTGTTGGATGATACTTTCAATCATGCTGATGAGCATCAGTCAGGTAAGACAGCTGTTAACTTTGATCCCCTCATGAGATTACAAGCTTAATCTGTGTTCACTCTTTGTATGGAGCTTATCAGATTTGGCTGATACTCCTGACTGAGGAAGAGTGGCACAGTCTGCCCTATGCTAAGTGCTTGCACGAGGCTTTTATCTTTAAAACAAAAAGTCAGCTTTGGGATTTTGAGTCATGGCTCTTTCTCAAACCCTTTTGTGCCATTGTGTCCAGGCTTCTTTCAGATGTCATTTGATAGTCTTCAGCATCACCTGAGCAGTTAAGGAACCTGTCCATAAGCAAAATAGTAAATGAAGTATAACGAAAATTACTGTGTATTTTACTCATGGTAGTGGTTCATAAGTGTTATTTGTGGCTGATAAGTGATATCTGCTTATTTAAATTGGTGTAGTTCTTCAAGAAATGCTCTTTACTAAGAGACTAGATGCTTGGAAATTAACTGCTGTTCTACCTTCCTTATTTACATGTGATATATTTTTTTCCTGAAAATTACAATTATAGTCATGGAAAGAAGTAAAATTCATCTTTTTCATTTGACTTTACCGTACATTCAACAGATTTTTGGAACCAAGAAAACTCAGAATGTGAAAATAACTCTTTCCACCTCTCTTGCTGCCTCGTGCTAAAGCTGAATGATCTGCAGTCAGTAAATGTTGGCCTGTTTGACCAATACTTCAGAATTACTGGTGAGTATGTATTATGCTTTAAGTTCTTCCTTTTCTATATCTTACCTCAGATGGATTATTATCTTTGAGATGGAAGTCTTATTTTCACTTTGTTTTCTGAAAAGGAATTAATGTGATGCTGATGGTGCTGTATGAATAGGCTTGCAACATTCTGTAGTTCAGGAACATGGGAATCTTAATATCTTAATTCTTAAATTATCCTGACTTAATGACGGATTAAAACGAATTCCGAGGACTTTTTTGTTGCTGTGAGGCTTTGGCTTGCATTAAACTATAGGATATTGTCCACAGTGCAAAATACATAGTTGGTGGTTGAGTTTTTGGATGGAAAATAAGGTGATAAGCTTCCAGGAGTGAGGGTGCCAACTTAGTTTTTAGTAAGTGACACAGGTTTGTTTTCAGGGCTGTATTACTCTATCCTAGAGTCCCACTTCCTGTGAGTCATACATTTGTGTTCTGAAATATCTTTCCAATTTTGTTAAGACCTTGTGAAATTTTTTTTAAAGTAAGCTTATGTGTGGCCAATATACAAAGAAAGATCTTAGAGGGGAAAAAAACTACCTTCTAAATTGTAACAACATGAGGATGAACCTGTAGAGCACTGGTCAAACTTAAATCATAAGTGTACATCGTTTTAAACCAAAAGAATTTATATTCTTGTTTTTTAAAGAGCTTGTAAGAATTGTCCTCTTCCAAGGATTTGAAGATTTTGTATTCACAAAAGTATTCAATGATGCTTATTTTCAGGAGAAAAATTGCTTACAAGAAATTTTTTTTAAGACAGTTGCATGTTGGTGAAGAGGTTATGGTAATTCCCCATATGAATGTGTGAATGGTTTATGTGGTCTTCTGTTCAGGACAGTCTGCAGATCACATAGTCACCTGCCTGACGAGAGACAGTTACAACACTCATGCCTTCATGCAGCAGCTTATGGCAGTTCTGTCATTGCTTGCACGCACACCTTCACCAGAACCAATAGATAAAGACTTCTACTCTGAATTTGGCAGTAAAAACACTGGTAAGTAGTCTTTTCTACATGGATGGGGTTGTTTAGGCTTTGTGCTGAGAACATCTTCTGAAATGCAGCGATTAAAAACCTTTGGAAGTGCATGTGTCAGTTGGTTCCCATTTGTTCCTGATACTTCATTCAAACTCACTTACCTTAATTGTTATCTTATGTGCCTTATCTGAAAAGAATTGCTAAACATAAGCAGTCTTGCACACATAGAGTTTGGTTGCCTCTTCTGCCTAGGTAAAACTGCATTTCCTCTCCAGTATTTTGGAGAGTGGAGTAGTTCAGCTCTCACTGCATGTTTCAACCTAAAAAAGCCTTGTAAGTCTGTCAGCAAGGAACAGCAAATACAATCTGAAAGCTGTTTTCCTTGTTTGGTCAGATAAAGTAATTATGTCCTTCGGAAACAACATACTGAAGTGAAAACTAGACCTTTATAAGGAGCATTAAGTTCAGTTCCAATGTAAGGTGAAACTACTTTGCTCAGAATTCTGACCTAAGGTCACAAAATAAAGTGACATCTTCCTGAAGAATGATTGTTATTGTAACTGCTTTTTGGTGTGTAAATCCAAAAACTGCAGGGTCTGATGGGAGGAGTCACACCATTCCTTACAACAGCTGATTTATGTGAAGAAAGCAGACAGCCTTCCTTCAAGGAAGAGACTTCGAGGGAGTAAGGGACTGCAGTATTTCCTCCTGCCACTCCAGAACTCAACACCAAAGCAGTCAAATGTGCTCATTAATTAGGGATATAAAAGCAATTCTTGCAGTAGCACTCTTCTTTCTGCTTAAAAGAAGTAGAAAACTTGTGTCCAGTGGTATGGTAATGCCTTCAGTTAATTTGGAACTAGGGAGTGATAAGGAGGAGGCAGAGGAAATCAGCTGGTAGGAAGATGGAGGGCATGATACATGAATTCAGTTTTATTTCCTTCTGTCTCTTCTACTGCCACCTGAACTAGTTGTGGTGAGAGATGTAGGTAGGTAATGCACGACAGACCCCAGTAAATACCTGCAGTCTAAATAAAATGATTCCAGTATTTTAAAGTAAGACTATATGCATAAATGTAAACTTGAATTCCAGATGCAGCCAACAGCCAGATGTTGTTGCTTATCCTTACTCACTTAAAGTTTTATTATAACATATTATTATTCTTGCAGGAAAAATGGAGAATTACGAACTGATTCACTCTAGCAGAGTAAAATTTATTTATCCAAATGAAGAGGAAATTGGGGACCTTGCTTTTCTAGTGGCAGAGAAGATGGATGATTTAACTCATCTTCAGTCTCTCCATATCCTTCTCTATGTGTTGGCATTTCAAGTAAATCCTGTTGAAGGATCTGCCCAGAACACTAGTCCACTTCAACCGAAAACACTAATACTAACCAGCTCCGATTTGTTCCTCTTTGATGAAGATTATATCTGTTATCCACTACCTGAATTTGCTAAGGAGCCACCAAAGAGAGACAAGTATCGGCTTGCAGATGGAAGACGAATCCGGGACTTGGACAGAGTACTTATGGGTTACCAAACGTATCCACAGGCCCTTACATTTGTGTTTGATGATGTTCAGAATCAGAATCTGATGCAGAACTTAGCACTGAATCACTTTGGAGACACTGACAGCGCCCCAAAGGGAAATGCTAAACAAGAGGGCATCAGGAACAGGGAGATCCAGTGGTACATCTTTATTCCAAGTGCAGAAAGTCGAGAGAGGTTAATTTCATTGCTTGCAAGACAGTGGGAGATACTGTGTGGTAGGGAACTGCCTTTGGAACTCACTGGGTAATTATTGCACAGCTAAGTGATTTCAGTGTCTATTATCAAGTAAAGCACAGTGTTTAAAATAGCACCTGTCAAGTTCTGTCACTTCAGTAAGGAGCTGAACCGGACTCCTATGCTTCCTAGTTCATTTAATAGTCCATGCGGCTATTCTGAAGTGTTAACTGGAGGTTGAACTTTTTGTAAAGTCTATTTTTTATGCAGTAGTATATAGTGACAAAATTCATGAGACATCCTGGGAAACTGTATGGAAAAAATCAAGGAGTCAACACTAGATATGCTGTCTTCTAGGGCTGTTAAGGTTTCTGCTGATTTTTCTGTATATATCAGTCTTGCTATTCTATACAAATTCTAATGTGTAAATAATGGTAAATGCTTGTGTATGTTCAAGTGCAATGTTATTTGTACAAGATGTATTTTGGGTATGCTGCTAATGCTTATTATTTAATGACCTTTGTTTTATGTATTTTTCCATTCTAAGGCCAAATGTAATTATTTGCTGCCAATCATGAGCCTAGCAGTAAAATCACGGCACAAAGCAGGTGACACTTTTTCCATACAGAGTTAGTTTCATGAACATTCTTTTTATTTAGCACAGGAGAAAGGCTTGCCTGTGAAAGTCTACTCAGTATATAGTCTTGAAAGTGGAAATACCCAATATGACTATATAACTATTTTGTCAGCAAATAAAGAGTTTGTATCTCTGAACACCCAGTCTTTCTTTTGCCTATTTTGTCAATACAAATAAAGTGTAATTTGACAGTTTTCTCTTGGTCTTGTCTTAATTCAAGTATATCTTGTTTGCAGGATACCACGTGTACAGTTCAGTGGCGCATTTTGTTCCTGGAGTGTATTATAAAGGATGAAATAAGGAACAAAGGAAAAGAAAATAGTTTATTATACCGTAGCAAGTCTGTAATGGTTCCTAAATAATATTGAGTTGTGGAAACAATCTGCAGCTTCTGAACTCAATTTAAAGGGATTAACGTCAGGCTTTTTCACTGTTCCATCAGATAGCAGGATTTGCTTTCCAAGCGGGCGGTCACCCTTAACTTGAGGTGTTTAAATGCCCAGCAAGTTTCAGCCTCCCATGACAGTACAAAAAAAAAAAAAAAGTCATCCCTGCTCAGAGTTCGTCTTCATATAATGAGACTTCAATTAACTGTTATATTATATTTGCAGGAAATAAGAGATGAACCGTTCTGGTATATACACAACCAGCTGATGCTGTTTAAAACTGATCTTTTTAAAATATAAAAAAACAGGTTGGAATACACTTCTGGAGCTTGGAACGGGGCAATCTTCAAACAGATTCCTCAGAGCCTTCTCCAAAGTTGTGAGCACCTATATCACTCTCTAGAGCATTTCTCCCTAATAGGGAGTTTGGCTGTGCTCTGTAGGGTCCAGATGCAGGAATGTTGCAGTCAGCGCAAGAATGACAACAAAGTAAGCAGCCAAAGTCAAAAATTATATCGTGGGCTGCTGTGGAGTTGCCTAAAAACCAGAGCATTGCTCATCTGCTGCTATCCTTCTCTGTTTATTAGAGGAAACCCTGCTGCTCATGGGCTTAGCCTGAGCTGAATGATTACAGTAGAGTATACTATAAACTGTACAGTAGAGTATAGTATAAACTGTATTTTCCTCCCCTTTAAAGAATGTCTTCTGTTACCTGAAATCCCAAGTGTACACACATATTTCAGCTTAACTGTAATTAGGTAGAAAAAGCTTTACAATTGAAAAAAAAAAACTAGGGATGATTAAGCTCAGGTCTTAATTATTTCTCAATTAACACTCTTAATCAGTTGGTACAATTGTTTTAGATAACGCTCAAGAGGAATCTTTGGCAACTCAGTATTAAGTGCAAATGCTTGAGAATGTACCGGATGAACAGATGTACAATGTGGATGGTGGTATGGCTGCCCAACCTGCTGCCTTGCCTGGGCTGCACTGAGTGAAGAGGAGTTGTTCTGGGCTGCGTATACAATATATAATGGTTATGTTATGTAAGTTACAAAGCAATTTTAGATATATTTTTCTTTCAAACACTATAATAAAAAAAATAACAGTGGGATATTCGACCTTGTTTTAGTGGAACTAACGCATCAGTCTGGTTCAATGGGAGCTCACTAAGAACTGCAACCACTTTCAAGGTGTGCAGCAGAGATTTTTGATGATCATGCAATCATAGAATGGCCTGGGTTGAAAATGACTATGATGGTCATCTAGTTCCAACCCCCTGCTATGTGCAGGATCACCAACAGGCTGCCCAGAGCCACATCCAGCCTGGCCTTGAATGCCTCCAGGATGGGGCATCCATAACCTCCTTGGGCAACCTGTTCCAGTGCATCACCAGCCTGTGTGAAAAACTTCCTCCTAATATCTAACCTAAACCTCCCCTGTCTCAGTTTAAAACCATTCCCCCTTGTCCTA
>JAOWBP010004220.1:403048-416887 GCA_028571105.1 Tragopan temminckii | reverse complement strand
AGGCATTCAAGGCCAGGCTGGATGTAGCTCTGGACAGCCTGGTCTGGTGGTTGGTGACCCTGCACATAGCAGGGGGTTGAAATGAGATGATCATTGTGGTCCTTTTCAACCTAGGCCATTCTATGTGTCGCCTAAACGTCAGAGCCAACATTAAAGCTGAAGCAAATTGCTTGAATTTTTTATCAGGTTCTGTCTGTATTTATGATCAGCACTGAATGCAACGGTAGGATATCACTGGGGATCTTTGTCTTCTGCTATTTTCTGTACCTCAGGCATCTCTCAGCACAGGTCCATATGTGTCCCTGGAGAGTTTTCTAAAACGCTTCCAAAAATCTCATGGAACTGTTGATGTGCAGCAGGGAGAATACGTTTTTTTCATGTACATTTCCTTGCAGTTCCCCAAGGAAGAATATCACATACTTTCAATGGGAAGATTTCCTTCAATTCCTTTATTTCCACTCTTGTGTTTAGCACTTGTAGTGCTTGGAGTGTAGGATGCCTCTGTGTCTTGGTCTTGGTTCTGCAGAGTGTCATCCCTTTCTGCCAGCTAGAATTCATTCTTATGTGTATTTGTGTCACCTACTGCCCTAGCCCTTGTCTTTTTTCTGCTGTCGAAGGAATGGATTGGCCTACAAAGTCTGAAGCTATGTGAGGCATTTGGAAATCCTCTTCCTTGGGCATCTGAGCTGTGGGAGGGTTACCTTGTATTGAGTGACAGATAGTTTTGAGGGGAGTGGGCAGATAAGATAAGATGATTCTGAGTCTGGAAGATCTGACTTAGGAAAGGACAGAGTGCTGGAAAGATGCTTCAGTGTGAGAAATTTAGGTAGAAGCTTCTGTTTATGTATATATATGGCACTTTCATAGGCTGTTTCAAGGGCCATACATGGCTAATAAGCTTTTATATAAGGTAAGAACCTTGTGAACTTTTCAGACTTCCAGGATATTTATGGTGACTTGAGCACAAGTATGGTTTGAAGAAGTGTCTCTACTGGTGTTCACTGTTGGTCTGACAGCATGATTTCCAGACAAGCAGGTTCCAGTGTAGCAGTGCATGCAGAGGCAGGGCTCCTTCAGCTGCTGCCAGCAGAAATTTTCGTCTCTTCACTTTGAGACGTTGATTTCTATAATCCCTGATGTGCCTGGCTGGGTGTGAAGCAGTTAAAATGTAGGGACCACTCAGAGAGAGGTGAAATATTTATAATCACCTCTTGATCAGATTATTTACTCTAAGAAAAATGACCTTTCAGATCTCTTTTCCCAAAAGCTTCCTTCTTCTGAAGGGAGAGAAGAAACTCTTGAAAAGCTATAGTGGAAAAACAAGGATCTGATGAAGTCTTCTCAGATCACTTAGGATAGCCACAGCATGTGACTGTTAGAGAAGTGCTAAGGTGCCACCAGAAGCCTCTGTTGCCTTGCAGGAGCTTTGCAGGGGCCATTGAGAGAGAAAAGAGAGGCTTTGTGGCAGCTGTTTTCCAGTGATGTTGTCTCAGAGCTCTGATTTGATAGCTCAGATCTGTTAGCTTGATTTGGGCTTTGGTATGAGGTGCAGAAGATACAGCAGATGTGAGAACCAGGAGAGTTTCTCTGCTGGGAGATCGGTCCCAGGTGATACTGGAGGAAGAATAGAAGTAGCAGGGGAAGGAGAGGAAGGCTCTTTGTCTTAAGTGTCTCCAAGCTGTTTATCCTCATGCTGAGAAGCATTTTTCTTGGGCAAATGCGAAGTATTGGTATGTCCAGGAGCTGCTGGTCTGCTCAACTAAAGTGCACCTGAGAACTTTTTATATGATTGTAGTGACTCAAACAAATGTCTGCAGCTTTGTTTTGTAAAGGGCAAAAGCAATGGAAACTTGGTGATTCATTAGAGAACGACTGTTTCCAGCACTGGCTCCCAGGATTGTTGGAGCCGAACGCTGAAGTTCAAATATGTTTTTTTTTCTTCCTTGGAGTTTTGTCCTGCAGAAGGATTTGTGTTACAATTTGCGAGGAAGTGGTAAGTGATAAGAAAATGGAGGAAATAAAAATAGCCCTTAAAAAAGTCCCCAGCTTATTCTCTTGAAAATGAATAAAATAAACATGAGCACCTGGAAAATAAAAGAGAGAAGTGTAGGAAGCACTGCAGCATCCAGAAGCTCAGAAGTGTCTCAGTGAAGCACAGAGGACCATGGCTGCTCCTGCACATACATGTGAGTGAGTGCAGTGAGAAAGAATCATCTGCCCTGGCAGGACATTGCTCAGTGTGGGCAGAGGCTCCGTGGCCCTGAGCTTCTTTTGGCTGCAGCTCTAAAAGCCTCCTTTATTTTTGGAGCTGATTGAGAACACCAGCCTTCCTGTTTGCTTGCTTTGCACCCAAAGCGTGGTGCAGTTCAGGCTCGCATCATCTGATGGGAGCAGTGCCTGTTCTCACTCCACCCCCTTCTTCCCCTGGCACGGCCACCAGGGACCTCATGGGTCCTCAGCGCTTTGGGCAGCCATGCTGCGACACAGAGGCAGACGTTCCCTCCTGCTGCTTCATCTCCAGTGTTTTCAACCTTCGGAGGAGTGGTCACAGATAAGGCCAGAGGAGCAGCATGGCTGTTTTCCACAAGGCTGTGCCACAGGAGTGCCCTGTGTCTCCAGCTGCGGCCTGCCTCTCATCCTCTCCAAGGCCTGAGCATCCAAACCACTGCTTTTATGTCCCTCAATTCTTTCTTCTGCTTTCCAAACAAAGCAAGCACTCCAGAAAATGACTACTTCATCAGTTCTGTCACTCAAATAAGAAGGGACATTTTATTTTTTTTTCATTTTCCACACCGCTATTTTCTTCCTCTTTCCTCTCGCTGGTTGCTGCTGACATGGGCATATTTCCTTCCAAAAAGGGGAAGGTCTTACTGGAAAGCTGCCTAAGCTTCACCAAGTGTCCTAGGAATTTAGGGTGGGGGGATTCCGTGGCAACTGTCTTGCCTTCGAGGCCTTTGTTTTATTCTGAAAATGAGCTGCCAATACTTACAGGTGCCATTGGGTAAGGAGTGCTCCTCTCACAGCATCCTTCTCTGTTTAGAAATGGGGTGCCAGTGGTAGACAGATGAAAAATGGAATGTGTGGCAGAGAACCCCTCAGAGAACACGTTTAGTGGCCCAGGTGTGTCTGACAGCCAGCTCCTGATACCTGGAAGTAAAGATGAAAGAGAAGATTGGAGGGTTTTAATGTAACGCCCTGTGCTCTACTCTTTGTGTGAACTTTTTAATGCAGCTGGGGAGGCTCGGACACCTGATAAGGGTTTGAGGGGAAGTTCTGACAGTGAAAGAGCATCACCTAGGTGGTAAGGCATCCATCTGTGTTTCCTCCTTGAGCATCTCCATTCTCCTTCTCCTGAGGCATTGCCTGAGTAAAGGCTGAGGCTGGGATTTGAAGGGAACAGATGCACAATTCTGTCAGATCTGGGTGTCAGAGTTCATCTGGCTTCTCTCAAAAGCCGAGCTTTAATCTGGAGTCCTACTTTGTGCTTATATCCACTATTTTGAGCTGTTTCTTTCCTGCCCCCTCAATGACACCACTGATCTTTTGAGGTAGAGTACTCCAGGATTAGCTCCTTGTTTATCCATCTGTAGTGACTGTCTTAGTTTTGCTCCATAAAAGATGTGAGGTTTCTGGCTACATGGTGTGCCTGGAGGGTAGAAACATAAGGAATGGCAAAGCTGACCTCTGTCCTGCTGGGTAGAGATAGTGAAGCTTTGGGTCACAGGGCATGGGGAGATGTATCTGGAAGATCTCAGATTGTTTTCAAGCTACTTATAATGCAGAGAAGGGAGTCCTTCCGAAGGAAGTGGATGTTAAAGTTCAGCAAGGAGTGTCCCAGATGCACAGCTAGAAGTGATATCCACATGAGAGACCATCACAGGCACAGGAGTTGGTTGGTTTGTTGGGAGCATCTTTGCACGGATGGCTGCAGGTAACTCCAGGAAGGCAGGAAAAGGTCAGCAGCTCCAGGCAGAGGGAACATGTGTCAGTCAGGAAACTGTTCTGCAGAGATGTCCCTGCAGAGCTGGGACTCCAGGATTATCTCTCAGGAGGTTTTCCTGGCAGGGTCTGCTGGCTATCATATGGGAGGGCCTGCCTGGGCTGCTGATAAAGATGGCAGTGGGAAGCTGTGGACTTCCTCCTTTGTTCTGAGGCAAATGTATGCAGTTGGGCTTACTCAGGTTCAAGGGAAGCAGAGCTGGACTGAGGTTGCTGGTGGGAATCCAAAACAGGGTGTTCTGGGCAACAGGAGAGCTGCTGGGCTAACGGTGTTGTTCAGGATTGGCTTTAAAAAAATATCCCAGATCGAGATCTCCTCCCAAAATCTGATCTAATATTTTTATTTTTAGAAAATACAGTGCCTGTAGAGGTACATTTGAGGAGAGTTGTGGTTTTTTTCCAACTGATGAGCTTTTGGGACAAGCAGAACTCCTGCCTCCCAGCTTTTCCCTGCCATCATCAGAGGTGAACATTTTCTCTTTTTAAAATGAGCAGAGATGTCTCTTGTGCAGTTGCTTGGCTCAGGTTGTTTAGGAATTCAAGGAGAGTCATCTGTGAGCTTCAGTGACAAGCTGGCATGCAATGATACCTGCTCTCTCTGAGGCTGTGTTTTTCTCATCTGCTCTGGCTGCATTTCTTTTGGAGAAGCAAAACTGGTAGGTACAAGGGTATGGAAAAGCCCTGCGAGGATGCCTGAACCCCTAAGGAGAAGTTGTTTTGGTCAGGTGGAGGTACTTACGCTGAACTTATCACCAGCCATATTTACTATCCAAGTCTCCTGCCTGATCTTCTTGCCTTTATGAGGTCCTTCCCACAGGCTCAAAGCATTGCAGACCATTACACTGCTCACTGCCCTCTCCAGTGGTGGTTGCAAAAAGAATGATGCAGTGCTGACAAAGATGCTAATAGTTGGCAATATGAAAACTGCCCAGTTTTGAACTTATTTCATTTTTGTTCTCTTTTTTTCTTTCAAGTTAAAATCAATGAAATGCAACGTCAAGATGACATTTACCTCAAGCACAGCATGTACATCTTGTGCTGTGGTGTCTCGGACGTTCTGTCCCAAAGGCTGGATGAGGGCCACGGAAGGACTTGGAGTGAGGGGCTGCAGGTAAGGCACTCCCTAAGCAGTCATGGTTTTGGTTTAGCCCTGCTGTGCAAGGGGTAATAGTGATGTGTATGGTTTTTGAGCTCTAACAATCCAAGCAGTTTTGATTTCAGATGCACAAAATGGATTTATGGCCCCTATTGTTGTTGCTTTTATCTCCTTGCAAATCCCAGGGACTTTTTCGTGGTCTAAGGTTCTATGTACCCAAAAGAAGTTGTACAGTGATTACCTCTGCCTTGCCCTGAACACCCTGAGTTTTCTAATCCCGATGTAGCAACTAAACAGAGTTCTGTCTGCTCTGTAGAGGTCTGTAGAAACCCATCTCAGACTGTTGTGGTTTAACCTGGCAGCAGCCCAGTACCACAAATCCCCCTCCCAGTGGGATGGGGGAGAGAGTTGGAAAAGAAACAAAGTAGGACTCACTGACTGAGATAAATACTCAGTACCCTTCTGGTATTTGAAGGGAGCGTATCAACAGGAGGGGATACAGCTGTTTACAATGGTGGGTAGTGATAGGACAAGGGGGAATGGTGTTAAACTGAGACGGGGGAGGTTTAGGTTGGATTTTAGGAGGACGTTTTTCACACAGGGTGGTGAGGAACTGGAACAGGTTGCCCAAGGAGGCTGTGGATGCCCCATCCCTGGAGGCATTCAAGGCCAGGCTGGATGTAGCTCTGGGCAGCCTGCTCTGGTGGCTGGCAAGTCTGCACATAGCAGGGGGTTGAAAATACATGATCACTGTGGTCCTTTTCAACCCAGGCCATTCTATGATTCTATGATAAAATTTCTTTACTAAGACAGAAAGGGAAGAGGGGGAAAAAAAGGAAAAAAAGAATCTTATTCTTGTCTTCCTTGCTCTTATTCTGTTGAGCGTCTCTGTAGCTTGACTCTCGTAGGAAAAAGGTGAAGGAAAACTGAATTTATCCATAAATTTTTAGACAATGAAACACTATAGATTATTGTTTGCACATCTATTCAGTGGTGAGTGTTATACAATATATAGCTCCATTGTCTACTGTTCTCTGTGATTGGCTACTTTGTAGAAACACTTTAAAAATAACTGTAGCAGTTGTGCAGTAACTACAGACAGATACAGGAGCCAGGCAGAATCCAAAGCCAATCTCCAAGTTCCTTTTGGGGAAAGATGTTGTGCCAACAATAAAACAAAGTGTGAGAATAACCCATGTGCAGACAGCTTTTCTGAATGCTACCAGTTTGGGTGCTGGGGGAGGTTGTTGGACTGACCCGAGTGCAGTTCTGCTCAGCACACATGCAGAGCAAGCGACAATTTGCCACCAAGGGCTTACCCTCTGCACGAAGATAATGGATGAAGGGGAAAATGCTCCTTCTTGGGGATTCAGGGGGTATGTGCTAGATGGTACAGTGAGCCCAGCTAAAGAACACAGCTATTAAATCCTAATTTCCAGTGTACCGATGTGGAGTCATTACTGAAAGATAAAAGGCAACAAGTCTTGCAAGGAAACTTTATTCTTTCAAATTTATTTTAGCTGTAGAATCTAAAGTCACCCTGGAGAGCATTACTCTGTCTCTATGCCATCTAACCATTCAGCATCTGCAGTTTATGTCTGGATACCTTCAGACTTCCCCAGATCCTGTCTCACATCCAGTCCCTGGCAGAATTCTTACAGCCAGTCTTTGGAGCACAAGTCAACAGGCATCCCTAGGGAAGATGTAACCAGAGGGGAAATTCCATGTGCGTGTACTGTGGCAGGGAAGAGTTCTCTTCCGTTCAGAGTTCAGTGCACAGCAGTGTGCTTGCTTAGAAACCCTGCAACAAGCATGTGGTGCGTTTGTGTGGTAATCACGAACCTTGGATTGTTCTCTTTAAGGTACACTGTCAAGTTAGGAGAAAATACCCTCTCCCTGTCAGGGTGCTATCACATATGTAAGAAGGAAATTGAGGAGAAAAAGTGCTGCCCAGGATTTTGGGGTACAGAGTGTTATGGTAAGTTTTTCATCTGTTTGTAATACTTCCAGCTGTTCAATAAGTCAAAAAGAGTTTCAACAGGAGGCATTAGATATGCCTTGAGTTGATTAATACTCATGATTCCAGTTCCTGCTTTCTAAGCACTCACATGGTCTCCATTATCTGTCTAGGAGGTTTAAAAGATAATGGGGAAGCAATTTCTTTGCTTCACGTGGATTGCGTCCGCTTACATTTAGCACGTAACATAACCCCTTTTGTTGGAACTTCCTGTTGTCTCTTCTTTAAAAAGAATGCTTTGGAAAGGGATGTTTTTGTTCCTCTTTAAGGAAGTTTCCAGAGGAAGAGGAAGGTATTTCTTTCTGGTGTCCCTCTGGTCTGGAGTTCTTGTGCCATATGTGTGTTAGTCCAACCCAAGGTGCAAATAGCCCTTATAGGACTTTGCTGGTTAAGAAGCCATTGTGCTTTTGCGCAGCTGGAATGCCCAGGGGAAGAAGGGGTAAAACCAGGGATGCAGTTTAGGTTTTTCAATCTAACCTCATCTGTCCTCTTACCTGCTAGAATGTCCAGGAGGCTCTGAAAATCCCTGCAGTGGTCATGGGACATGTTTGGATGGTCTACAGCGAAATGGAACCTGCATCTGCAAGGTCAGCGAATGGGTTATTCTGAGGGGCTTTGTCACATTTGAGGGAGCAGAGTGCTGTCTGTGCTGCAGCCTTTGATGAAGGCCAGCCTTCTGCTTGGAGGGTCGCTAGTAGAGACTTTTATTCCAGCATCAGTGTCTGTGATTCAACTGGAGGACCAGTGTGGTCTGCACCAGCACTAGGGCGCTGTTGGTGAGGTTATGGCATTAAGAAGGATCTCTAGGAAGAAATTAAGAAAGAATTGCATGAATTTAACCCTCTGATCAGTTGAAATAATCAGTGTCTGCTTGTGGCTGCAAGAAGCCCTGAGATCCTCTTGATGAGTCACACATTTACCAGAATTGAAAGATACACTTCCCAAGGATGTACTTCACCTTGGTAGGCAGTTCCTCCCCCTCTCCAGATAAGGAAGAAAGGCAAAAAGAAAAGTCTTTTTGTTTTGTTTTGTTTTTCCATTACAGTTCTAGTCTTAATACAAAAGAAGCGCGAGCAACTGCTGCATGTGTGAATCACATAAAGCAGTGTTTCTAAAATTATTGGCTGAACAGGCTTGAAACTTCCCCCTTTTTACAGCATCCTTAATTAATGGCATTGTGAAGAGACTAGTTAAAACCCTACCTCTCAAGCCCCACTTTGAGAAAAACTGATTTTGGACTTCTATATCAATTAAAATACACAGTTAAGGTCCTCTAGCCCTATAAAATCAATGCCTAATGACCCATGAGCATCAGTGACTTCCTTTTCCAGAGAGATATCACACACCAGTTGATACATTCTTGTCTGTGATCCAGAGATTGTTTCCTCAGAGCCCATCTGAGTTCTGCTGGCATTCTGCATGCCCTCTGGGTGTGGGTTTACCCCTCTGTGTGGGCTGGTGGCACTCCAGCACTGCAGGGCTTTGGCTGCCAGAGGACAGCAGAAATGGGGAGATACTTTGAGCTATGGCAATGTTTGCAGCAATGCAGTGGTGTAGAAAAATAACATCTGGCACATGATGGCCCCCTTCTAGGAGCAGTACAGTGGTTTTGCCTGCCAGAACTGTCGAGATGAAAACCGTTTTGGCCCGGACTGCCAGTCAGGTAAGAAAGACTGAAACCTCCACAGAAATGCCTGAGAGCAAGTAAAGCAGAAGGGAAGCTGAGTGAGGGAGGGTGCTGGCTGGGAGGAGGGGATGCCAGCTGGCAGTGTTTAATAGCAGATGTCCTGACATTTTGTCTTCATGCTGTCCCACTACATAAATGATTCTCAGTGTTTCATTCAAATTAGTCCATTCTTCCTATTGTAAAGCCTCTCTCCCTCTCCCATTACCAGAACTATCTCAGTTTCCCCACATCCCACGTGCCCTGAAGAAACACAAGCTCCTTTCCCAGCTGTTCTCAAATTGCTGTCACTGCTCCAATTGTCTCTCAGCTTCCTTCATATTGCTGTCCCTACAAATTAATACAGACAATACTGCTACTCACATACATCATTTTGAATCAGTTTACAACCAGGGCAGCCTTCCATCTCCTGTTTCCTTTGTATCCATACAGATTATATAGGTGTGATCCCAGTGCTTGCACTCACAGAATGACCCCAATGTTTGGATCTCACATACAGTAGATCTTAACACTGCCTCCTTCCACAATGGCATGGCATTACTTTTGAAACGAGTTATACTTGCTGTGGATAAGTGGTGGGACATCAGGGTGCCAATTTCCAAGGCAGATAGGCAGCGTGAGCCTGGAGACCTTCATGCTGCCTTGAAGCTGAAGGCCAGGTTTGCTTGGACTTTCCTTTCAGTGTGTGACTGTGTGCATGGGGAATGCAACAGCGGTGTCACTGGGAACAGAAGCTGCACTTGCTATGGAGGCTACACTGGCCCCAGATGTGACCAAGGTAAGCACACCACTAGCTGAAGAGGGACTGTTAGAGGTAACTGTAAGATGGGCCTGGATGCATGTGTCCCAAAAGGAGATGGGATTTCTCTGGAAACTTGGTAGATCACCCCTTCCTTCCAAGCCTTGTGGGACCCCACTGCCCACGCTACAAGTCCATCACTGCTTATAGCCCTGGTTATCATGCCAGCTTGGGCCTGCAGAAGCCACGTTCCCATGGCATTTCCCTGCATTTTGTAAGGTAAGTTGGGTCTTCCAGCAGTGCCCTACTTGCTCAAAGGGAACCTCTCTGCTGTGTGATTTCAGAGCTCCCCCTTTGCAGAGGTGTGAGGTGTGAAGCCAACAGTGAATGCGTAGTTAAGGACGGGACTGCGATGTGTAACTGCAAGCTGGGCTACAGAAAAAGCGGCAGCACTTGCGTAGGTGAGAGACATAATAGGTCCTCTGCCTGAGAAAACACCCCTGCTCGAGCATCTCTGGGTAAACATGATCGCCACAAATACAGTGTCTACTGCAGAAGTGTAACAGCCTGGTTTTTAGGAATCCCTGCAAGAGCAATAGCTCTCTTTTCACCAGCTTTTTGCAATTCTTGCTGAGCGAACTCAGCTTTTAGATATCCTTAGACATGACAAAAATTTGGGAGTAAATCCAGGCATCTTCTTTCTGTCACTCATATTTGTTTTACTGTACGTAGTATGAAGTATGTGTCATCCAAATTCCTCAAATTAGAAAAAAGAAAAACTCCAAACTGCTATCTGAAGCTATTTTATTTTCATGGGAAACTGTAGAACCTTAATCACACCAATCCCTTATCCTCCATTCCCACTAGCTTCTGGCATTCCATTGTGCTTCGTTAGGTTCTATATTGAAAACAGAAATGTAGATATTCTTTCACCTCTCATCTCTTCATTTTCAGCTCAGGATCCCTGCACTTCTTCTCCATGCTCCCCCTTTGCTGTATGTAAGTTTCTTGGTCCAAGAAAGTATGAGTGTACGTGCAAAGAAGGATATCAAGGAGATGGGAGGGTTTGCCAGCCCATAAACCCCTGTGTTGATAACAATGGAGGCTGCCCAGAAACCTCAACGAATTGTATTTACAAAGGCCCAGGAGAGGTAAGGGCGGTAACGGTGTGCCAGCAACCTGCCAGGAGGGTGGCCATGTGGAAGTTCTCCCAGTGATCTCACCATTGTGCGAGCTCAGATCTGCTCTCCTCCCCTTCAATGTCGCAATCAGACTGCTTTTTTTTTTTTTTTTTTTTTGTGGCAAAGTCTGTGGGGTGAAATACCATGATCTGTAATCTCTGTAATCAGTTCTTTGTCTTCTGTTAGGCATCTTGTGTTTGCAAGCCTGGCATGATCGCACGGCTTCCTTCGTTAGAATGTTCTTCATTTGCCAATGACTGCCAGACGTATTTTTGTGATTTCTCTTCTAAGTGTGAAATTAATTCCCATGGAAATCCCAGGTATGCCAGTTTAAGGATTGCTTTTAAAGCTTACTCTCCAGCTAGAATAGAAATCAAGTGCGGATTAGCTACATTTTGAAGAAACAGAGATTGAAATGAGAAGCAAGAAATGAAGCAGAGTTGCAGAATGACAGAGAAGAGAGGGAAAAAATGCCAGATCTCATTGAATAGCCCCAAGCAAAATGTTTAGAAGTTGATACTCCGTAGATGAGAAATGATGCCAGACCTAGGACCATTTTTTTGGCCTCCTGAAGAATTGTGTGTGCTCCAGGGCAGAGTTGAAACGGTGGCTTTCTACTCTGAAGACAGGCCAGCAAAGGGCAGAACTCCGTGTTCTGCACAGCCCCTGACTTCAGCTGGCGCTCAGCCCTCAGTGGCCAGAGTGATGTCAGACCTCCCTTTGGGGTCTGGTGTCCCCAAACCAGAGAGCAGAGCTGGTGCTTGGACAAAACCCAAACAGGAAAAAACGTCGGTTAATGGCCAGCGATCTCAAGTAGTCTCTGAGCAATGACCTTATGGTGTGTGAATCAGGATAGAGGTTTTCACATGTGGATAAACTTTTCTGCAAAAGTCATTAGAGTGTTTAAGGCCCTCCTTAATTCTAGAGCAACCTGAAGCTAACCAGTGTGCTGGGGCCGATATGTCTCACTGAAGCTCAGAGGTCACGAGAGCTGTTCACAAGATTTCCACTTAGCTTTGTGGGGTTTGTGAATTATCACACATTTTCAGATGCTGTAGTGACTGACACTGGCTGAATAACAGGATAGAAAGGAATTAATAAATACATTATGGCTATCTGTACCCTGAACACTAAAGCAGACTGTTCTTATGTTGATTGTATCTAAGAAGGCATCTTCTTTATCTTTGGTTAGGGCCAAAGCTATCTGCAATCCAGAGGCATGCCTCTTATCTCCCATCCCTTAAATGAGGCAGTAATTACTAAACTCTGAATTACACCTTAAGGTGGCAATTACTCTTTCAAACGCAGATGCTGCTTTTGTCCTACTCAGATTTGTCAGAAGTGGTGTGAGAACTTCTTCATAATGTTTAGTTAGCTTTCCTCCTTGTCTCTAGCTGCGTGTGTAAAGAAGGGGAGATTGGAGATGGGAGAAGCTGCTACAGAGATCTCATGAGTGAAATAAATAAGCATAATTCTCGTGGAATGTTCAATAGGAAATTAAACGTTGCCAAGAAGATGTTTGGTGAGTGCCTTTCGAATTTGTTTGGGGAATTAAGCTGGAGGGGGAGGATGGGAGGGGGCAAAGCACGTCAGCAAGAGGCTGAAAATAGAACTTTGGCAGTGTGTGCTCATGGCCTGCAAAATTAGATGCACTGCATCTCCGAACTCACATTACCAGTTCTGGCTTGTGAACTGAGGAGGTAGCTGCAAAGAACGCTGTGGATGTGTTAGTTATTTGACGGCCCTGGTGAAAAAGGCACCGCATCCACAAAAGAAGGAAAACTTGCTCTGGGGTGTGAGTCAAACCTGTTTCCCTCAAACCAGCAATGGGCCTCCACCTGCAGTGTCTGCACTGAAGGCTCAGCTATCATGGGATTTTCTCCCCGTTATATACCAGAGCTGCCAACACTCGTTTTCAAGTGTGTTTTCCACACTGATCTGCAATATGAGCAGGTGCACTATGAGCTCTGGGTTCCTAACTCCAGCGCAGCAGGACTTGATAACAAGCAACCTTTGTTGATAGGAACTTTGTTGATGAGCCTGACAGTGGAGTGAAAACGGACAACTGTGGGTTCACAGTATCTTCACAAGAAGTGTATAGTTTAAGTTAATCCTGGTGGCACCCAAAAATGAGTTGTTTCAAGTGGAAAACAGAGAACACGTTGAGTAGATCAGTAAGCACATGGAAGCATAATTATTTTAAACAGTCTGCAAATTTCAGCAGTGAATCGATGTGGACCAGTCACCTGTAATCTTCAGCAGTCTTGTGGTCAAATGCTTCAAATGAATAACCACGTGCTGAGCTGTGATAAGGTAGCAGTACCAAGCTGCCTTTAGTTCCATGTAAACAAGTACTAGTTACATGCCTCCTGCTGAAAATGTGCAGATTGAATAGTGCTGTTAACATGAAGAATAATTATTGCTGGAGTTGAGTAACTTCTGAGTAACTTTGCTGTGTTGTCACTCTTTACAGTTTCTGGTTGTTCAGTGTTGCTGACTAAATACGGGCCTTTCACTGTCTTCGTACCTTCCCCTCTTCCAATTAATGATAAAATGGAATTAAATGTAAGTCTGCTCGCTTTTAGCAAATGTTTGCCATCTTAAGATTTCTTCCTGCCTGAGTTCTGCAGCCTGTAAAAACTGACAAATGAGAGAGTATTAAGAGGAGCAATCGCTTGTGAGGACCGCTTATTGTCTTGTGCAGCTGCAGTCTCACAGAGGATGTCACGTCCCTGGCATGATTTTTGAAACCCCTATCTCTGTCTTCATTATTGACAGGTTTTTTTTGTTTTTAATGTCAGGAGCTATAACTTCAGAAAGTTTAAGTTCTTCTGGTCATGCTTGTTTAAACTTCCAACCCTCCCTGTGTGACCGTTCTCAAACATTTGTGTGGCTTTTAACTGCTTTAGTGTGGGGTTTTCAGAAGGTTCAGAGATCTGCATCAAGGTGTTGGATGTGGGGCCAGTTCCTTGGTATGGCTGTAGGTATGGGTACAGTGTCAGCATCTCGGGAGGAGTCCATTTTACTAATAGGCAAAGAAAGCAAAGATGACAAGACTGGAGAAAACTCCTATGGGAGCAGGGAGAAGAGTTAGAGAGTTCTGGGCTTCCAGTAGATCCTACG
>JAOWBP010004220.1:379331-401118 GCA_028571105.1 Tragopan temminckii | reverse complement strand
CTGGGGCATCTGAACAGGACTTATCAATGGTCTTTATACATTTCTTTCCTGTTTGTTTACTCAGGAGTCTTTTGGTCCAGGAAGCCTTTGTTTCAGCCAGACTTCCCAGAGATGTCAACTGAAGTGAAGGTCAGGGAGGAGAAGTTCAGGAAGAGCACAGAGAAGCTGTGCATGCCTGTACCCGGGTTATGGCTGCAGCACCAATACCTTGGGGCTCACTTTAAAGGTGCACCTCTCATGCACCTCTGTACACCCACCTTCAGTGCATGATTGTGCACAGTATGGAAGGACCAGATGCACACCTTATAATTTAGAGAGCCTGACTGTTTGGCTTTGTTATGGAACACTTGTTGCTTTAGGAGCTAATAAAAGCTTCCATCAGAGCTGTAGTTTCAGGAGTGCTTCCAAACATTGTATTTTGGTGCCCAGGAGGCAGCATGCCTCTCTTTGTGCTTGGCAGCTCAGTGCAGCAGGTTGGTGATCGAGGCACCCTGCCATGTTTCACAGCTGGGAGCAAGCATTCACGCTCACACAAACCTCAATCTAGAGATGACTGTCCCAGATTAGGTCTTCTTTCTCTGATAAGGTTTCAGAATACTCCGGGATGGACATACTACCCACACTCACGTAGGGGTGAGATGTTTGTTCTGCACTGAGGGCATCCCTTATGTTTACTTTTTCCGGAGTAAACCCAATTGTGTCTTCACTTCGCTAACCCAATTGTTATATAGATCTGTTGTGATCCCTTGAACATATACACGAAAATAACCTTGCTATGTTACCCAGGCACACACCAAATCATTTCGATACCAAGATGTGCCAGGGGAGCTGTACAATGTTCTGCAGCCAGATCTCCCAGCAGCCAATGGTATTATACATATTGTTGACACCCTAAGGAAAAAAAGTAATGCCGACAACATTGGAAACCCACAGGTATGCAGACATTTCTACTTCTTCTGTTTTATAGTATGGTAGAATAAATACTTTAAAAATATCTATTTCCAAGGTTGAGATCCTTTAATCAGCGAGGTATTTTTAAAAGAAAAAGGCTGTTCATTTTGTTTTCAACTCCAGATAAACATACCTTTAAAAGTAGCTAACAGCATGGCTCAAGCCAGATACGGTCTTTGCAGTGATGCTTTCACAGTGCTTGGATAAGTAGAGTTCTTATTTCATGAGTAAGGTCGCTCCCTTCATAGCAAATAAGCTCCTTTGCTGCTGTACCTTACTGGAGAGTAATGGCATAAATACTGAAAAAGTATTTTTCATATAAAGTTGAAATCATATTCAGAAATATTAACTTTGCTGTGGGGCAGGCTGAGCAGGCTTTACAAATTTCTCTAAGTTTTGGGTACTCAGCACAGCGGCGACTGTCACAACACTGCCGATGTACATGCTCACATTGTGATGGCTGAAAAAAAAACCTTTGAGAAGATGGCGCAATTTTTTTTTGTCCTACAAATGGTGACCTTCATCTGCAGTCCAAGAAGAGCGTGCAGTGATGTGCAGAGGTGCACGGCACCAGGGTATGCCAGAAGCTGCTTTGGGTCAGGGTGTGAGCAGGGGACTGGTGGAAACCAGCACCATCCAAGCACATCCAGCCTTATGGCACTGAGACAGAGGAAGCTTGCTCAGGGAAGGCAAGACAGCAAGCGTGCTCCCTGAAGGCTTCTATTTCCAATTGGATCTCAGGTGTATGCATACGGATTGTATTTTCTCAGTACTGGGGCTTGTTTGCAGGTGGCAAAATGAACTCTTGCCCTCAAATCAGAAGAGGTTTGAGATGATAGAGCAGATCCTCAGTCTATCATTCCAGTTCTGCACAACTGTAAGTTTCATCTGCAGTTGGGAATCAGAAAACAAAGGAGTGCTCAAGTGCATGATAAACCTGGAAACTCTGGTTTGCTGCACATGAGAACAAGTCTGTGTCTAAGCTGCTGTAGGCTCAGTCTTTGCTTGGCCCACTGGCCAAAAAAATGGTTTTGAATCCACTGAGGCTTTCACTGAAATCACTGAGACTTGAATCACTGAGACTTGAAGCATGGCAATCCTTAAGTAGCAGATGGCATTCCAGTTTGTGCTCAGACTTTGCTGCAACCCTGGTCATTTTTCTCTCTCTTTGTATCTTCTCGCAGAAAACCATTGGGGAGATCCTTGCTTCCACGGAGATCTTCAGTCGATTTGAAACTATACTGGAGGTAAGCATGTTTATGTCTGCTCCAGGAAGACGTGGCATTGCTGCTGTGCACTGCCTGCTACTGTTTTTGTGGAAATTTTGAGTAATATTTAAATGCATCTCAGTTACTTGGCTTTCTGGATGCTTTTGTCTGACTCACATCTTATTTTGATTATTTTATAAGCGTATATAATGGAAACATCAGCACAAGCAGCAAGCGTACAAGTGTCTTTACCACTTTCTTCCCCACCTCTCCTTCCTATCTTCAAATCACGATTAGTTCTTGAGCATCGTGCCTGTAAAAGAGCAAACATTACACGCCTGCCCATGTCAAGATGGGCTGAAGCTGCCTGTTCGTTTGGTGTAGATGTCTACATGAATACAGTCCTCAGCTTATAAACATTTGAAGCTGCTGCCCAGGCTTTATTTAGCTAATATTTTTACAATATTAATACAAAATTAACTACGTTCAACTGTGATTATATGCTTTCTCTCTTTTTCTTCTCCCACAGCAAAAAGATACCAGTTTAGTATCTGTACTTAAAGCACAGGGAGTGCTCTTTCAGTGCTCTTTTTCACATTAGCTGTACTCGCAGCAGTGACTGCACTGCTCAGCCTGTTTTTATGGCATTTACATCTGCTTAATGATAAGCCTTGTCTCTTGTCCATACCAGCTTTTCAATCTCTGCACCTGGTGGGTTGCTTACAGTTTCCTCTCCCTTTCAGCTAGATCTCCCCTGCTAACTCATGTTGTGTCCATTGATGAAATCTTGTAATGTTTTTGCAGAACTGTGGCCTGCCAGCAATACTGGACGGGCCAGGCCCCTTTACTGTATTTGTACCCAGCAATGACGGTGTGGATGAATTAAGAGATGGAAGGCTCATTTATCTTTTCACAGAGGTGAGGGCTCGTAATCCTCTAACACATCTTGAACTAGGTGTGTTGCAGTGGGCTGTGCTGGCATAGCTTGTGCAAGGTATCTGGTCACTGCTGCAAGTTGTCTTTCCTGCAGCTGACCTAACCCATGTCTCTCTTTCTGTGAGGCTTTGGGAGACAAGTGAATGCTGGTGGAACCTGTGATGATATTTAGCCAGATTGTTTAAGTCTGGTTTTGGGTTTTCTTCCCCTCTTTGTGTAGCAGAATATGAAGGAATTTATTTTCCAAGTGAAGTTGCTGCTGTAGTACATTGGCATTGTCAGTCATTTGTTAAAAGAAAATGTAATTGCCTCTTCTCACTCCTGAGCATTGAAGGGCTGTCCAATTATTATGCTCTCTTCTTTCCTTAGGGCATAAATAAGCTCCAGGAACTTGTGAAACATCATATCCACACTTCAGCAGCGGTAAGGCAGGCAGCACGAATCCTAGATAATTGGAGCCCTTTGGGTCAGCATGTAATCACCTATGGTGTTTGGCACAATGGTTGGAGTGTTGAAATGGAGGCAAAATATTTACCATGAAAGTAGTTGCCAAAAGACTGGTGCACTTCCATCATGAAACTGCTCCTTTTCCCTTCTGCTTGGGCCCCATTGGTGGTTAGTGATGGAAAACTGTTGTGAGTGAGCCTATGCTGTGTGCTGGCACCACGTTGCTGTGTGGCAGGGTAAATAAAATTAATACAGTGCATTAATAAGACTTTTTCACTAATGCAACAAGAAAGATAAATGTTTAAAATTATTAACTTACTCTAAAGTATGCGCCAGCATCATGGTGCAGTATTCTAATCACATATCAATATTATGCCAGTCTTTTGCTGAGGAGGAATGTCAGTCCTGAGAATTTTCTTAATTCCAACACAGAAAACAAACATCACTTTTGCAAAACAGCAAAGCACAGTTTCTCTTTCAGCTGATGAACAACAACATTGGCAACAAGCTGAACTACTTATTTTAATAAATTGTTGGACACAAAAGTAGTGATTATCGCAGTTTTTAGAATTTCTGTCAAATCCTTATGTTCAAGTTTCTGTGCAGTAACTCCAGTTTACATTTCCTCTGCCTTTAGAAATAAGCTTTTTTATTAGATCAGAATGAATTACCTACTATGCTTCTGGCTCAGCTTTACTTGTTCATTCAGTATGCCCCGTATTACCTGTATCAACAGGAGACACTGTTAAAAGAAACTTGATTTCAGATATGCTGGACACAGGGAATGAAAACCAAGGCCACTGCCACTGCTGTGGTTTTTGTATTGCAAATGATTCACACCAAGTCCCGGATTTCCCTTGGGGAATTGTGCATGTTTGAGATATTTCATTAAATGTAAATGGTAAAGTCTAAATCCCCTTTCAGAAGGAGGAAATTGTGAAAGAACTCCATAAGCTGTACTGAAATGGCTCTGCTTATTCATGATGCTGTCCCTCTGTGGCATTGTTTTTTTTTCAGATAACTGTGGAGAAACTGATAATGATGCCACACATCGTTACAATGGCTAACCAGATACTATCTATCAACATCAGTGCAGATGTAAGTATGGATCAAAACTCACTCAGGCAAACCTCCTGTTCTAAGAAAAAGTCTGGATAAGGTTCTAAATAGTGAGTTTTCAGCCTATCTCCATTTCCTCCTACGCTTTAAAAATAGACTTAAATGGGGTCACAGAATTATTTTTCCTTCTTATCCAACTAGTGACTTCACTGAATGGCTTGACTGTGTGTCACTGCACTTGATGTTGCTTACCATCTCTTTCCTGCATTGGTGTTATGTAGTTAATACATTCTAATGGGATAAAATTCTGATAAATTATTTGTGCTTCCACATCAGGGAAGAATTATGATGGATGACTCAGAGATCCCCTTAAGCATGAGAAACATTGTGGCATCAAATGGTATTATTCATACCGTGGATGGCATCTTCATCCCTCCTTCAATAATTCCCATTTTGCCTCACAGATGCAATGAAGAACAACACAAAATTGTGACCGTAAGTCAACTTGGCCCATTCTCATCTTAGCCATTGCTGTAGACCCCACACCCACCTGGAGGAACAGAAGCAGAATGTGTAAATTACACCTGGGCAATGGCACTTCTCCCTGCTTTGATGGCACTCGGCTGTTTTCTTTTAGTCTTTCTTTCCTTACATTCATCCTACCTTTAAGGCCTTGTGCTCTCTTCTTCATACCAGAGTTACTAATTCAGCTGAAAATGCTTTGTTCCCATTACCATTGGCATTGGCCTCCTGTGAGTGTGTGTGGGGAACAGTTATTCGGTAGCAGAAGCTGCAAACAGTGTACAGTATTCTCACATAAAGAGTTTGTATACCTTACTTTAGGTACGTGTTCCCCAAATTGGTGATTGATATGTTACTACAGAAAGAGAATACAGCTCTAACTAGGGAAAAGGTGTCTGATTTGGAGCAGTACGAATTATCTGAACTGACCAGAGGATCGATATCACTTTGAGGTTACCACGATGCCCAAAGTGTTTTACTGCATAGCTGTGTGTCTCATGGCTGACATACTCACAGGGTGGAGACAGAGTCTATCCTGAAGTCAGATGCAAACATCTCCTCATAACAATAGAGCCATTTGATTTAAGCAATAAGCTTACCCTGTTTCAAAGTGTGGAAACTCTCACCTAAGAATGCTTCTGACACATGTGATCTTTTGAATATACAGTGGGAATAGTAGCTCTATGTCATTTTTGGAATGGGAGAGGGGTTCATTGGGAAGATGAAGTTTTCCACTTCTGTTTTCTTAACAGGGCTCTTGTGTGGATTGTGAGGCCCTCAACAGCAGTGTTTGCCCACCTGGCAGCAGAGAAATGGTGATTATTTCTGGGTATTTCTATAACTTCTTCTTTGCACAGTGACATACAAGCACACTGTGACAGATACTTGCAAACTCAAGGCATTTTCAAACAAATGCAGTGCAGGAAAGTCAGCTGGTAGAGGAGAACAGCACGGCTTGTTAGAGGATGCATGTTCACCACAGCCATTCACTGCCATCTGACTGTCACCCAGAAACTGCTCTGGCTGTCTCTTATTCTGAAGACTATTTGCTGAGTCAGTGTAGAGAGCTGTGAGACAGTCTCTACTAAATTAAATTGTAGATGTGCAATTCTTTCCTGCTCACACACTGTGTCTTCCAGATCCTTCAAATTACCAGAACCAGACCTGATCACAGTAATACACTCCAGTAATACCACTGCTTGCACTGTGGCCAGGGAATCACTGCAAGCTTTATTCGCTGCAGGGAGTGAGAAACAATTTATCCTTGGCCTGTGCTCAATTTTGATTCAGAATGAGCAGAATTAGCTGAAGGTGGAGTAAGAAGGAGCAGGCAGGGTGCTGGCATTAAGACTTATCCCACACTGGGTTCTGCAGAACAGCAGTTTCCAGGAAATTCCTCTCTGAAGGCCAGGCCTGAGTCATTGCCTGTGAAAGTCAGACAGGTGTTCACCACTGTTAATTGTCGGGTGTCTTCTGTTGGCTCTGCATGTTGGGATTACTTGCTTGTGCTGTCTCAGCACGAATCATGAATGGCTTGGGCTGGAAGGGATCCCAGGGATCACTGAGCTCCAACCCCCCCTGCCACAGGCAGGGCCACCACCGTCCAGATCTGGTGCTAGGCCAGGTTGCCCAGTGTCCCGTGAGTGTAGGAGATGGAGCTCTGCAAAATCTACAGCCGCTTTTGCCTCAGGTTGAGGCAGGTGTGGCAGAATCATGCTGGGCCCAATGCCTGTCTGTAACTCCTGGTGTATTTAAGCAGACATTATTTGCAGTCCTTTCCATTTCCCGTCCCTCTGTCTCACCTCCACCCTTATAGCCATCTCCTTCCTCTCCCTTTCTTTCCTGTTCTCACCCTTCCTCTGTCATTCCCTCTTCCTCTCCCCCTCTTCCCACTCTTTTCCCGTGCCTTTCACCTCCTCTTTCCTCATTTCCCCAACCTCTTTCTTACCCTCTATCTCTCCCCCACTTCCTTCCCTCTCTTTCTTCCCCACCCCTCTCCTCTTTCCCCATCCTTTCCCCCTTGTGCTCCCTCCTTTATCACACATACAATTGTTAGAACAAAAGGGCAGTGAGAGGAAGCCCCCACTGCCTCCTTTCACGCTGCGTGTGCTGTACTGGGATCATGTTCACCTTGGCTCCTTTGTGAACTTCCTTAGCTCAGGGTCAGACACAGTTGCTATCTGCAGCAAGAAGAGCAGAGGGGAAGGTTACCAAGCAGATATAACCAGGCAGCACTGACTTGATTTGTTTCTACAGGAACTAACGCCATTCCCAAAAGAGTGTGTCTACATCCATGATCCACAAGGACTGAATGTCCTGAAGAGGGGATGTGCCCGGTACTGCAATCAGACTATTGTGGTGAGTGTGATGGAAGGCTGTACCCCTTTGAAAAGAGCTTAACTTTGCTTTGCCTGATCCTTGGAGAAGATGTCCAACTCCTTGAGTTGAGCGAGGGTGGTGTGGGAGCCAAGGGAGGGCTGTCCCTTGCAAAGGTCTGTCCCTAG
This sequence comes from Tragopan temminckii, assembly GCA_028571105.1. Lineage (NCBI taxonomy): Eukaryota > Metazoa > Chordata > Aves > Galliformes > Phasianidae > Tragopan > Tragopan temminckii. The sequence goes on along the minus strand of JAOWBP010004220.1, from coordinate 393,491 downwards.
GCCCAGCAGGTGGGCTGGCTGCCCACCCTCCTTTGGTAGGCAAGGAGCAGAACACAGCACTAGCCTGCTATGAACATCACAAAGCAGCTCAGTTCAGCTCCAGTACATTAAATAAATGTACTGCACACCAGTTTCAACCAGCCAAGCCAGAGGGAGCCACGGGACAAATGATGCGGTATTCTCTGAGTTTTAACCATATCTCCCAGAGGAAGCAGAGCCCAGTGAAAGTGCCATAAGCTGTGAAGTGATTGCATCCTGTTTACGAAGCACTGTCAGATGGGTCAGAAAAGTGGCTCTTGTAGAGTTTACAGACCTCACATTTGACTGCAGCTCTTGAGCTGTCCCAGTGCCAACTATACAGAAAGATTTGCGGGTGTCTCATTAAACAACGGAAAGATGTTTGTCTTGTGATTCCTCTTTTGTTGGTCATTGTGACAAGGTTTGCCATCCAGGACTGCTACTTCCCTCCCAAAGAAGTACTGAGCGATGATAAATGAGGAGCAAGTGGGACAATATTATTAGTGAAATAAAGAGAAACGTGGGCATAAAAAAGTCATAAAAAAATAAAACAAGAAACAAATAGAAAGTAGTGGTTTATGTTGAAAAGAACTGGCTGCAATCAGAAAGAGAGGAATCTTTGGAAAACATGTTCAGAATTAAAGCTAAATTTTATGTTTGGACTTGATCTTAAAGGTCTTTTTCAATCTAAATGATTGTACAGTTCTAAGTATGGGTGTTCTTAGAAACACAGATAACAAATGAGGCAGCCTATTTCAGTATAGCCTGTGATTACAGAAAGGAGGACCTGGTTTTCAGAACTGTGAGAGCAGGACAACTCCAGGCAATACATTCTATGTCACTTGATGCTTTAAGGATTTTGCTTTTGTCTCAGAAACCTGGGTGCTGTGAAGGATTCTTTGGTCCAGACTGCACGCCGTGCCCAGGGGGATATACCAACCCATGCTATGGCCGGGGAAATGTAAGTATGAAAGATCCTGCGGTGCTGCAATGAGAAGTTGAGTCAGGGTGGTTAGAAAGAGTAGTTTGCTTATTTCTTTTGGAATGGCAACGTAGGGTGTTTTTTCTTTCTGGTAATGGTTGTTCTAGATAAGCAGTTGTTCTAGATAATTCTGGATTTGTGCTCCAGGTCTAAGCCCAAAGCGTTGGCCACAGAAGATCCAAGGAAGATGGCTTGTACTCATCAGTGGGCTTTAGCTTTTCAGCTCTGAAGGCAGCACTGACTAAGTGGGATTTTGTATTACTACCACCACTCTTCAAAGTCCTGTTTTTTACTGCAACTGTCAAAAGTGCTTTTGACAAATATCAGTACCTTGACTTTGCCTTTGTTTGCTGAGTTTCCGTGTCTTTTGCATTTTGTTTCTTTCCAGTGCAGCGATGGCATAGATGGGAATGGCAACTGCCAGTGTTTTGAAGGTTTCAAAGGAATAGCCTGCCACATCTGTTCAAACCCAAACAAACATGGCGAGAACTGCGATGAAGGTTGGTAATTCTGAGAGAGAGACTACAGCAAAATGTAGGGCAAAGGTATTTGTGTGTCCAGGGTTCCCCTCATGCAAGACCAGGCTGTGAAAGAAGTGATGGAAATGTCATTGCAAGTGTCCCATCAAACAGCAGCAGAGAAAATATGGCTAATATGACAGTGGTAATACAGGTCTTGGAAACTGGACAAATGTAGGTGTGCAACTTTGGTGCATATCTCTCCTGTTAAAAAGAAAAGATATTTTCATTTCCCACTTAACAAGGACTTTGTGTTTGATGGTCTAAGTTTGAGCCTGTCTTAAGAAGCACATAAACCTATTGGACCCAGGCAGTCCCAGTGTCTATTCCCTAGCCATGTTTTGGTGAATGTCTGTCAGCTGACACCCATCTGTTAAGAACTGGGATGATCATTTGATGTCACTGGGGATTGTGAAGGAAAGATGAGAATCTACAAAACCCCATTGGTGTGGTGGCTTCAGGTCTGATCTTTCTTCATATCCTTGACAGATTGTGGCTGTGTCCATGGTGTCTGTGACAACAGGCCTGGCAGTGGGGGTGTGTGTCAGTCCTGGTCCTGTAAGGAAGGTTATACTGGAAAATTCTGTGACAAGACCTCCAAGAACTGTGGCCCGAGTGGGCTGTCCCAGTACTGCCATCAGAATGCTGTCTGCAGCCTCAATGACACAGCAAGGTCAGTCTTTCTGGCACACACATTCAGGTGGGCGTGTTGTCACTGTATAGATATATACTGGCTGTGAGGCTGCCAACCCTGCAATTGTGTATGTATCTTTGTGTACCTGTTGCACAGAATTGCTCAAGTGATGCAGCCAACCTGCGACATTAGAGATCAGGTTCTTCCTTGTTTGCAAGGCTCAAACTGTCATTTTGTTCTTTGCTGTCTTAAGAAGGGGTTGTACTATCTTTTGTCCTTATATTTTTAAGGTGTATCTGCAGGGATGGATATGAAGGTGATGGGTTTTCCTGCCAGCCCATTGATCTGTGCAGCCAGCCGGAACGAGGAGGCTGTTCTTTGAATGTAAGTGGGATTGGACTATCAAAGTGTGCAGAAAGAGCACTGAACAGTCAGAGCAGGGATCTGGGACTCTCAGATTTGTTGGGCACTGGTCTTGTGCCTACCTTTCCTTATCTGTAAGGTGGGGCATAATAACAGCTACCTCAAGACAGTCATTGTAAGGAGATCAGTCATTTGGTTGGTGGCCAAATGCAGCACCCCGGGGATGAGTTGGCTGGTTGTCCAAATGTGTTGGCAGCCACAGAGATAAGCTGCACAGGTTTTTGTTTTACATTCCTTTTCCCCTCATGCTCTCTTAATACGCGTTCAGGGTGTAGCTTGGCTGTGACTTCCAACTCATAGTTCTTGTAACCTCCAAAGAGGTTACAAAGAGAGAGCTGTGGTTCTGCACAATGGAAGCAACTACCAAATGGTCAGATCTCTCTGTGATGTTGATCCCTCAGTGAGAGGAATGCATAGAAGGAAATAGGATGGCACTGGGTATACAGTAAATCTTTGTAGACAGAGAGCTGCAGTCATTGCTGCCTCCATGTCTGGGCAGAAAATTGTGCTCTTCAGAGAATATTTTTTCTGTAACGGAAGAGCTTTTTGGGGTGGCAGGGAATGCCCCAGGAGTTCTGAGCCACCTTAAACTCAAGTGTCCACCTTTCTGAAAACATGGAATGTTTCCAGAATCACTATGATGGTATCCTCTAGGCCGTTTCTGAACAAGATGCTTCCAGCCCCCATCCCCGATACTGCAATCAGAGCTGATCATTCAGAAACTTTCCTCAGTCTGATGAAGGAGATTTGTCTCTGCATTTGCACAGCATTCCTTCCCCTCCTCTGCTGAGTGTAATGCTTTTCTCTCCCTTTTCCTGCAGGCCCAGTGTACCAGTACTGGCCCTGGCAATGCCACCTGCCAGTGCAACGTGGGCTGGACTGGAGACGGGAAGGCATGTGTGGCTATAGACAACTGCATGCAGGAGAGCAGAGGGAACTGTCACATCAATGCTGACTGCATTTATATCGGCCCTGGTCAGGTATGGGCCATGCTAAGCAGACTGATGGTGGATGTGTGTTTCCTAAGCTGCTCTGTGGGATTGCTGAAGGTAGACATTGGGCTGGCCATCAGCAAAGCCTGATTGTTTGCTGTCAGAAACACCAGCTCCTGCTAGGCCCTCACAGGGTACTTGTGTGTGGTGGGGGGCACTGGTATGTTTGAGGCTGCTACACTACTCTGGCACTTCTATGCAGCTAAGGAAAGAGACTACAACTTCATAACAAGGCACTGGTTGCTGTGCCCAACTTGTTCCCGGATCACAGCATTGTCTCTGAGCAGTGCTAAGACGTACAGAAAACCACACGTGGCTGTTTGGATAGTCAGTGAAGGAAGCCATGCTGAGACTGGGGCATCTTGAGGTTGCAGGAGATTGTGTGGGAGAGGTGGTTTCTCAAGGCGGTTGCTGCTTTACCCCACTGAGCAAAGGAAGCATTGGACCACAGGCTCAGAAAAGGTGCCAGATCTTCAGCATAACACAGCTTTTCCAGCTGCCTCATATGCAGGAAGCTTTGAAATGAACTCTCTTCTCATACTGTTCATGAAGTCTGTGTTGTTCTCTGAAAAGCTGGAAACAGATAGAAACTGTAATTCCCAAGTATCCCTCTCACTGCCAAGCAGTGCAACAGATCAGTGAACTTGAGTAACCGTGCAGCATGCGTGCTGTAGTAGAGTATGATGCCTTGCTAAGGAACTGTCTCTGCATTTTCAGCTCTTGAGGAAGAAAACTTGGGAAAATCAATTAAGAATAGATTTTGCTGCCTAATCACTATTTTGGGTTGCAAATGAATATGCTCTGATAGGTCTGAAATGTCTCTTTCTTGCAGAGTAAGTGTGTCTGCAAGAGAGGTTATGCTGGTGATGGCCACAACTGTGATGCAATCAACCCATGTCTCATGGACAACGGTGGCTGCCATGATCTGGTGAGTAGCTGAAGAGGCTAGCATGGTAGTGGAGGTTCCTCTGTTCCCTGTCACAGCTGTTTCCAGCCATGGCATCCAGAGTATCGCAGAGTTGATGTTGCATCATCCTACTGGCATGCCTCTGAGGTGTTATAAAGATTTGATCTCTGATCTACCTAGGGAGATCCTCTGATTTTTGTGAGTTCACACAACCCAAAGCGATCAACTAGCCTTGCTGTGTAAGGTATAAACTCAGTGGCATGTAAAGGCAAGAGGAGGAATGTTTGTGTGTGCTCCTTTAGCCCAGGTGTGGGAGGCCAGTGTTTGATTCCTAGATCAGTGTAACACTTGATAACCTGTGTTTGCTCTCCAGTTTCTCTTTCTGTTGTGTTTTCAGGCTATGTGTGTACCCCTTGGAGGAGGGGAGAGGTCTTGTGCCTGCCCTGAAGGCTATGTTGGAGATGGCATGACATGCTATGGGGATGTTCTGAAAGTGAGTGAAGAATAAACATCAGAGGTCTTTTTGAGGTCAACGAGAAATGGCTCTCCTCCCCTCTCCCTTTTCTTTTCTCTGTAACCTGAGCTGACTTCTCCCGGCGCCAGACAACACAGTTTATTTTTGCCCAAGACCACAGAAACACTAGTGGTACCAAGGCCGATGTGTTCAATAAGTCATTGGCAGTACTTTCCAGGCTGTTTCATCCCTGTCTGTCCTGTGCAATACTCTCTATTGCTTGGAAAATTTTTCAGTTCAGAGTTAGCTAGGCCTATTTTCTGCCATTAGAAATATCAAAGTCCATTGTGGATTCTATCCCTATTCCTGGTAGACAGCTGCAATTGCAGACAACTTGAAAATAACTTACTTATTTAGGAATATATGTTTTTCCAAGAACTAGAATATACATATTTCTAGTGGCTAGAGCTTGGCTTCAGGAGCAGCCATCCCTCCCCATGGTACAAGGTGCAGTTAAGATTGTGAGGTGAAAAAGGAATGCCAAAGTCACTACTGATGGATAGGCTCCTGTGCCTTGCCATGGGACTCCCAGTCCTGCAGCTCTGGTGCTCGGTTGAGGTAACCCTTCTTTTGTTTCTCTTTGGAAGGAGCTGGCCAGGAGTTCCCACTTCGCAGGCTTCTATGACTGGGTTAAGGTAAGAACTTTGGATTTTATGATGGAGTAAGGCTGTGAAAACACACAGTGATGTATGGCGTCTCACCGAGCCTTTGTTCAGCTGTGTGCACAGCTTTTGCTAGGGATAATTTCGTTCCCTCCTCTAAAAGTGATGCTCAGTGTTCAGAAAGAATTTATGGATTTGATTGAAGGGATTTGAAAAGTAATTGAAATGTGAAAGTAGAGCTTAAAGTCACAGATTTCTCCTTGGCAAACAGGTGTCAGGTGTTTTGGCTAAACTCCCATTTGATTGCCAACAGCTCTCGTATCACATGGCAGGAGAGCCTGCTCTGCATACACTGTCTTTCTGCATGCCCATCCCACAGCAATGCAGAAGCAGGGTGGCTGTGGGGTATATTTTATGGAACAGGTGTGGTACTGGCACGTCTTATTTGTTCATCTTTGTGCTTTCGACAACAGAAATCTCTCTTCAGCATCCCAGCAGGAACCAACGTCACTGTCCTGGTGCCATCAGAGGAAGCTATCAAAAGCTTGAACAAGAGTGAGAAAGATTTCTGGCTGACCCCCTACATGCTGCCATTTTTAGTCAGGTACGAGGGGAGTCCTGCCTTTGCTTTCCTATGCCTGAAACGATAACAAAATTGTACATGCTCAATATAGAGTTATGGAGAGATAAACACAGAAACAGTTAATGTATAGCGGGCAAATAATATAGTAGGTATTTGGAATGTAACAGAACTCAGGCAATTGGAAGTGGATTTATTTTTCGTGTATGTGCAGGGAGAGATTTTCCCTGTCATAAGGATGTGTAAGGCCAAGTAATTCCTTGTCATTCTCACCACATGCTTACCTACTTCATATGAGAGATGCGTGAATGTTGGGTGAGATGACCTGATCTCCACGTTGTTACAAACAGCATCCTCACCTTTTCTTTATCTGCCTGCATTCCCTTCAGGGCCCACTTTCTTGAAGGTGTCTTCACTGATGAAAAGCTCAGAAAGTACGACAGACCAGAATTACCCACCCTCAACCCACGGACCAGATGGCAGATAAACACTGAAAGTGGTGTAAGAGTTTCTTCTATAATGAGCATGTGCCAGCATCAAATTAAACCTCTCAAGAACTGCTGTAGCCGCTGGAGAACCTGGCTGGGTCACTGGTGGATTCCAACATAGGAATCTTCTAAAAACTGCACCCAAATTCATTGTGTGCAGCCTTGAACAATGTATCAGGTTTGCATGTGCCTGGTGATTTCTGATGCTTCTGCTTCTCTGTCTGATAATTTTGCAGGTATTCACCATTCATAATGCAAGTCTAGTTGTCAGTGACATCCCTGCCAGCAATGGCATCATTCACATACTCAGCAAGGTACGTTGGTATATGTCACATTGGGAAGTACAGTTGTAGCAAGTTGTGTTGGCAACATCTGAAATGGAGGCAAGAAAAATATGGACAGTTAGAACAATAATGACAAAAATACACTTGATTGTCACAAGGTCCTGACAGATGTTTCCTGTATACTGGTGTTTTAAATATATATCTCTGGGACAAGTGGGAAGGGAGTTCCTCTTCTCTTGGCTTATAGAAGAAGAAGAGTTAAAACTTGCAGAATTGTGCCAAATGAGGCACAATTTCTACTTGCTTTTCTTGCAAGCAGGGCAGAAGTTATTTCCCTCAGACTCTCTTGCACGAACTTGCTGATGAGCTTGTTTTTTTTCTGCAGGTTTTGTTGCCGTCTTTAGGAGACGTCCCACCCAGTCCTCCAGGGCTGCAGAAACAGCTCGATGCAGTTGCCTCATTCAGCACATTCAAGAAGCTGCTAGAGGTAAGCAGCTCTGTTGTGGTTGTCAGAACAGATGTCAGCAGGTGTCCAACTTACCCTTTGCAGGTGGGCCTAAAGTTTGACCAACTGGTGAGTAAATGAAGACCATCTGCTTTCTATCATCCCAAAGTGATCTTCTAGGGAAGATCTTTTCAGCAGTCAAAGAATTGTATACTTACAGTTAGGTACCTATGCCATCTTATTACAATGGAAGATGACCAATCTACTGCAGGCAATCATATGCTTGTAGGAGGCAAAGAAACCTTGAGGAAAAGGTAGGCTTGTTAATAATCAAGGAACTGTGCTCAGGTTAGACCAGGGAGCAAGCAATTAGACACACGTGACTGTACAGAAGTTGTATCCCCATTTTTCAAGCATTTCCTCTTGTGCTTTTGCCTTTGTAAGTGATTTCACATGCAATCTGGCTTCAGTAAGTACAGGTGTAATTGCTAATATCAATGTGTGGCCTTTTTTAGCAATACCAGCTCATTGGAAAAATTGAGTCCTCTGAAAAATACACAATCTTTGTTCCTGGAAATAATTCCATCGAGGAGTACTGCCATGCTGCCAATGTCACACAGTTGGTAAGCTCACTGCTTGCTTGCAGCCCCAACATGTACTGCGATATTTGGAGGGACATGTGTACTATCAGATCATAAACTTGAGCTCAGAAAGATTTGAGTATGGATAGGAGGTTCTGATGCTATAAGCTAGGAGAAATGTGGCAGAGAAAAATGAGAGGGAGGGTTTCCTGTGATACAGGATACAGGTTACAATAGGATGTGAAAAGTCTACTGGGACTAAATTTGCATATGATAGATGGCAGAAGATATTCTGCATCCTGGCTGGCCATGGTATGTATCTGCCAATTTAATTCCTTTTGAAAGGCTCCGAAAAACTTTTGTGACTTCATCCGGTGAAAGAGCCATCAATTAGCTGCTAGAGAATGCTTAGTAACTCTTCTTATGCCATACCTTTGACTAAACTGTAGTCTAGGAAGTCAAGAGTCCTATCATTTGCTTTTTTATTTAATTTTATTTCATTTTGTGGATTTAGGACAATGAGACAGTGCAGTTCCACATTGTACTGGGAGAGAAACTCTTGCCGGCAGATTTGAGAAGTGGAGTCCATAAGAACAGCATGTTAGGGCTCTCCTACTGGTTAATGTTTTATCAAAACAGCACCCAGGTAAGGAGGGAAGGCTATTCTGCCTCTGATGCACCCATATCTGTTCTGGACACACTTATATTTCCAGACTGTGGCTGTCTGTCAGTCATCAAGCAATCCATGCAAAAGAGTTGAAGGTTATCATCTCAGCCCTTTCCTTCTCCTTTGCAGAAGTTTGTCAACAGTATTCCTTTGGATGGAAAATTCTTTGAGACGAGGAATGGCATTTTAATCGGGGTTTCACAGGTCCTCCAGATACAGAAGAATCGTTGCACTGCCAATACCACCACTATACAAAGGGTAATGATGATTTCCAGTTTGCTGGCTACCAGTTCCCCTACAAAATGCATGGGAGTCATGACCAAAGTCCAACCTCCATCTATCCTGTGGCTTTTGGCCATCTGAAGATTGTAGGGTCAGAGTGAGGCAGGCCTGCATGCAGGAACCTCAGGCTTGCAGACAGCCCTACCTCAGCTGAGAGGGTCAAGAGGGAGATAATGTATTATCTTTTCTGCTTTGTTTAGCGGTACAGTCTCACTGCCAGAGTGCAAAAATAAGACCTTGTGTGGAGCCTTTGACAGGGAGCCAGGAGCAGGGGGACCGGCATTGTGATTTTTCTTCTTTCAGTGTTTTGAGTCATGAAGATGAAAGCATCTTTGTCCTGGCCAGCAGCTTGTACAGCACCATTTGTAGTCCAGGAGTAGTGTCTTGTTGCTACATGGGCAGAGGGCACACATGTGACTTGTCCTGTTCTCTGTGCCCTAGTCAAGGTGCGGCAAATGTGAGAAGGGGATCAAGTGTCCTCCAGGATCAGTTCTCATGGTGAGTCTTTGGTTCATGTGGCATCTCACAGACTGTTTGCTGATAGTGCTTTGATGTCCTTTATAACTCTACAGATGTCATCTTATTACCTGAAAAATTCTGTCCTTGAGTCCTCCGTGGCTTGAAAGCAGAAACCAAGGGAGTTTTATGCAGGAAAAACACAAATGTGAACTGTGAGACTCCTTACAGGGGTGGCACCGGGCCTTTGCTTGAATTTCAGGACTACTTCAAAGCAGCAGTGTGGAGAGTTTCCCCTGGTAGGGACAACAATCAGATTTCTTCTTTGATCTCTTCCTCTTTGGATGTTATCACCAAGGATAGGTGTGCCAATTGCAGTTTCCTAGCCCAGCCTGTGGATGTGTTCATGGAGATTGGCTGGTTGAACCTGCAGCTTGTTTGTGAGTGAGTGACAAACACTGTCAGAGAGGAACACAATCACTATTTCATCTTTCTGCTGGCTGTGAAATGCCACATCTGATTATTTTTAGACTTCGTTACTCTATGCCAAACATTTGCCAACCACTTTTTCTCAGTATTCATGTTGACATGCCACAGATCTGTCAGGTAACGAGGCAGGCTGTGTGAGCAACCTCACGCCAGGCCCAGAGATGGCTCACTGCTCTCAGCCCACAATATCCAGATTTTAAGGCTGTTCTTGGAGGGTAAAAAGCTTCATTCCTCTGTTAAGCAGGAGCGTTGCTGTATGCATCAGAATGCATACAGTCTGTCTGAGTATTGCAATGTCTGCTATATGTATCTATGTTAATTATATTGACAGGAATTTCCAGGAAGCAAGAATCTTCCTCACTGTAATATGCGCTCTGGGGACACTGGTTGCCATTTCACCTGTGCAAAAGTTTCTCTGGTAAGAAAAACATTTGGTTTGGATTCGTTTTGATAAAAGCGAGTAGGGCGTTAGAAACACAGCTGTGGAAATACAGCCTGTGCTGGACTGACATCCTGGCTGAACGTGTGCCATTGCACAGATGAGACAAGTTTGTCTGGGCATTGCTCTCCATCCTGGAGATAGAGGGCACCGGAGGAAAAAACTAACGGAAATGTCTGTGCAGTGAGGGATGGTGGTCTGCTGCTCTTTCATTGTTACCTTGGGTTTTGCTGTAGAGGAAGAGAAGGAGTTGAATGTTTATAGTCAGATTTCCTAAGGAAATGAGGCATGACTGGCGGTATTTGACTTGTGCATGTGCCCTTTTGAATAACTGATGACTAATTGGAGCCAAACCAAAGTGAGGAACAGGTCTCCCCGTTACTGTGCCCTCACCAGTTCTGTGAAAACACAGATGGGGAGAAAATTCCTGAAGAGGAAACAGTAAAAAGAAAGGCCTGTGTGAATTTGACCCCTCTTGGTTGTTGAAACATCTCCCTGGGAAGTTTGGTGGGAATGGAAAACTGGGAAGGGACAGAGGCAGTTGGAAATACCATGCCCACAGGCAGAGCTTCAGTCATCCCAGCCCCCTCTGGGCACCTCTGCCTCTCCCCTGGATTATGTTTCTCTTCACCTCTATTTTCCAATGAGGTCCCATTGTGGTTGCCTCCCTCGGTGGGTGAATGCAGAGAGAAAGTAGTGAAATGAGGCTTCAAAACCAAAGCGCTCTCTGGCAGAGCCTCTCTCTGCTCAACAGAGTATCACACTGATGGGACGAAGGGAATGCAGGCAGGAGATGAGCTGGATGGGCATGGGGCTGAATGTCTGTGTCACCAAATGACCAGCATTGCTCAAGCAGCCATACACATCCTTTACATGAGGTCTGGGCAGCTGAGACCCCCATTTTGGGGGGGGTCACTCCGCCCTACCTGCATACAGCTGCTCTTCTCACGTGTTGTCAGAAGTGATGTCTGTTGCACAGTTGAAGGAGCGGAGTATTTTCCATGTCCTGGGGGACATGCTTTTGCTACTTCATCTGTGCTGCATCAGACAGCTCACCCCAACCCGCTTTTGTTGGTTCCCAGAAGTCTGTCTGCTGCCCCGGCTACTACGGACACATGTGTGAGATGTGCCCAGGAAAGCCAGGCCAGTGGTGCTCCGGGAACGGGGAATGCCTGGACGGCATCGAGGGCAGCGGAGAGTGCCAATGCCTGGAAGGCTTCCACGGCACTGCTTGTGAAATGTGTGAAGTGGGCCGGTATGGAGCTGACTGCAAATCAGGTGACAGCAAAAGCTATTTTGTAACTCATGTTCTGCTCGCAAGGGGAGAAAAGCAGATCCACAACCTCTGAAACATGCCCACAGCTGGTGGGCCCAACAAGGAACGGTTGTGGGAATGAGTGCTTCTGATCAGCCACTTGTGGCCCCATTTTCATCCTTGAAGGAGTAACCACTGCTCTGCTGCTCATCCTGTTGCTTCCCAACAGCAGGGAGTAGAGTTGTTCTGCTCCTGGTCACTGGGATCTGGCAGTGAAGGAACAAAAGCCAATGCTACTGTAACATTTCCTGTCTGGCAGCTAGAGGCATTGGATTAGGAATAGAGCAGACGCTGAAATGGCAGTGAGATTCTGCTTTTGAGACCTGGTTGGTTTGACGATGATCATCTATTCTTACCCCACAGAATGTGCTTGTGACAATGGCATATGCAACGATGGACTGCAAGGGGACGGGAGCTGTGATTGCTTTCCTGGGTGGAAGGGCCCAGGCTGCCAAGAAAGTACGTGAATGTGGCGGGGCTTGTGGTGTACCATCGCTGTTTTGACAGAGAAATCGGAGTAATCCTCTTTAGCTGCTAGAGCAATTCTGTGTTAGCTGAACAAGGTGACCACAGTTGTGTGCTTGCATCCCCCAGAAGGTTTATTAGACTGTACTAACTCATTCTTGCACATCTGTGGTGTGACTTCCCCAGCAGCACATGAGCCTTAATGTTATTTGTTCTGGGTTGGCCGTGACTCCTGTCACTTGCCTAAGAAAGTGGCAGTGCTTGATTTGAAACTTCCAAAGTGCCCCAGTGCGTCTGCTGGATTGCTCACGGGCTCATCGGTTTAGGTGAGCTCAGCCTATGGTCTACAGCTCCCAGCAAATCTGTCACAGTGTGCGGTAGTAGTATGTCAAAGCTGGTTGTTCTGGGATTTGGGATCATGATTATCACAGGGGTAGGGGGATTTTAAAGGTTTGCATCCAAAGCTTGAGTGTGTAGTGACATCAAATGTTTGGGGAACATTTAGAAATGGAAACTGAGTAGAGCTGTCCTATTAATCTAAATGTAAAACACAAAACAAAACCATGTTTTACTTTGAATGGAGCAAATCCAAAGGTCTCAGTGTGAATGGAATAAAAAGATTTCAGTCCTTGCTTCATTCCCAGTAGTTTTGAGGCCCCATCTCTGATCAGGGCATGAGCATGGCAGGGAGAATGTTTGGAAGGAGCTTTGCTGTAGATGACAGAAACATCCTCAAAGAGTGCTGTACTGGAAATGCCAAGTCACATTTGTGTTTTCTCTTGCAGGAATTGAGGTGGATTTATGCAATAACACTTGCCATCAGATGGCTAAGTAAGTACAGCCACAGGGCTGGGTCATTCTGAGACCCATTCTGTGCTTGGTTATGCTTTACAGAAAACTGATTCTGTGTGTCAGGCATCACAGAGGGCTTGGAGACAGTTTCTGCTCTTTTATGGTGCATAAATGGCAGTTTCATTCTTCAGTCTTTTTGATGCTAAGCCCCATCCACTTTCCTTTAAGGTTTTGTTTGAATATAAAATCTTTCCAAACAGATTCCATGTGTGTGGATGAGAGAAAGCAGAAACTCCAAGCAGCTCCAAGCCTGCCCTTAGTCATGCAGCAAAGCAAGCCACTGACAAGCCCTCTCTGTCTCTCTTGTCCCCACAAAGAAATCCTGTGGGCTGATGGGTTTCAAAGGAGCTCTTGCTGCCTTCTCCATCCATTACCTGCTCTCCCATTCTGTGGCACTGGGACACAGCCACCTGTGTGGCACAGTGCTGAAGCATGTGTCTGAGCAGGGTGTGAAGCCAGCTCCTTGGCCTGCTTCTGCAGCGGTCCCAGGTGGCTTATGGGAGCCTCTGTCAGACCTGCCCCAGAATTTAGGCAATAGGTCTGAGTGACAACAGATGTCATTCAGCCCCCAGTGAGCAGAGGGTTCTCTTTGGACATATACCAGCTTATAGTCCTCCCTGCAGTCTGACAGATGAGCAAAGCACCCTGTGGAGCACTGCTGACTTGTTTGGCTCCTTGCTGACATGAATGAGACCCAGCAGTGCTGCCCAGGAGCTTTGTTCCAGCTCTTGTGTGACTGTCCAAGGCCACAAGCTCATTTCTGGATGCAATCAGATGGTTACAGGGTCCCAAAATGACCACCCAACCAGTTATCATCCCCCACCTGCTGGAGCATTCCATGACCATAATGGGTAGCTGAGGCAGGGAGGAAGGGGCCAAGCTACAGACAGGAGGCTCTGTGTTCTATGAGCAGTGCAGCTGTTAGGCAGTCTTTGTTTTGAGCAAACCTCTGTCACACTGCCACAATGATGGGTTTCTTCTTCAAATGCTCTTCTTGGGTCTTGGGGTCTGCAAGACCTTTTGAATTAGCAGGACTCATCCTCTGTTGAGAGTGATTTCATTTGCTGGCAGCCCGTGGCTTGGACAGGTACACTCTTGGCTGGGTAAGGAACTGGCTGGCGGGCCAGGCCCAGAGAGTGGTGGTGAATGGAGTTAAATCCAGCTGGCGACCAGTCACGAGTGGTGTTCCCCAGGGGTTGGTCCTAGGACCTGTCCTCTTCAATATCT
>JAOWBP010004220.1:338672-357485 GCA_028571105.1 Tragopan temminckii | reverse complement strand
GGGGGAGAGCGGGGCGCCGCCCCGCCCGGCTCCCCGCTGGCCGTCACGCGGCGCCCCGTGCTCCCCTCCTCCTTGCTAGGTGACCCCGGCCATGCTGCTCAGCCGCCGGCTGAGGCGCCTGCTGCGGTCGGTGCCCGGCCGGGAGCGGCTCGGCGCGTACCGCCTGCTGCCCTTCTTCTTCGTCCTCGGCGGGGCCATGGAGTGGTTCATGATCAACGTCCGCATCGGCAAGGAGACGTTCTGTGAGTGGGGCCGGGGCCGCGAGTGGCCGGAGCGCGGGGGGATCTGAGCGGCCCGGGCTGCGGGCAGCGGTGGGGCTGCGGCTGCGAGGCCCCTTCGGCCCGGCCGTGCTGGGACGGGGTCGGGGTCGCGTTCCTCTTGGCAGAGCTTACGAGGCCCTTTTCCGGCGCAGATGACGTTTACCGAAGGAAGCGATCTGAAAGACAGTACGAGGCGAGGATGGAGAAGAGCGAATCTTAGCTGAAGGGCTCCGAGGGACGCATCTCTGTTCGCGCCGCCGTGACAGAAGCGCTGCGTTGGTCGGAAGGGGTCTGTGCACGAGGAGCTGCTGCAGGCGCTGCGGGCTGGTGGTTGTTAGCGGGTCGTTCTGCACTGCTTCGTGTTTAACCAAATTCATCGGGTTTAGGCCTTTGCCGTCTATTGAGCGTTCGGTTGGCGCTTCTAAATAAACTGAACTGAGAACACGGTCCGGCTGCTGCTTCTCTTTGCTCGAGCAAACACCGTTCTGAAAACACCAGGGTGTGCTAAGCTCTGTGTCACGTATGCATCGTGGCAGAAGGGAAACGTTCCTTTTCCATTAGGTTGCTCTGGGCTGATGGAGGCTGCTGTTGCGTCCAGTGTTCTTTCCAGTGTAGTGCAATTGTAACTAGGTTCCGTGGGACAGGCGTACAGCTCGGTGTTCATTCTGCCTGCGCTGCTTTGGAAAGTCATCCGTGCCCTTCTGCTGCACTACCTGCAGTGGTGGCTCTTACAAAGCGATGCACGGGCTGAGGGGAAGAAAAGGTTGATGCGAAGGAAGGAAGCCACGATGCTGCTGTGTTCTGAGGCCTTGATCTGGAGGACTCAGGCCGCTGCGTGGCCTGGGGCACCTCCAGGGATGGGCACCTCACAGCCCGGCTTTGTGCTGTACTTCGTACTGAAGCGCTGTTGTACTCCAGCTCCATCTGCCTTTACTTTAGAGTCTTTGGGCATTTTTTGTGCTGGTGCTTTGTTTTCTCATTTTTTCCCCAGTTTTTTAAGAAAGCCTTGTGCCCTAGCAGCATCTCAGCACTCCACCTGCTATGGACGGTCTCTTTGTCACCTCTCATAGCACTCCCATAACAGTAGTGGTGTCTCAGCAAATCAACATCCAATTTATTGCATCAGAGCTTTCTTATTTCGCCACAGTCTGAGTGCCAGGCATATAGGAAGTTGGCTTCAGTGTCTCCATTTAAGCAACACAGAAAGGCAGGAGTGCCAGTGGCTCACAAGGAGTTCGTGTTGGGGAGTTCAGCAGTGCCAGTCTTCATGCAGGAGAGAATCCTCTGAGCTGGCATTGTACAATTTCAGCCGCAAGGCAATACGGAACTGCAGTGACAGAAGATGAAGCTCATGAATACTGGAAGCAGAGCAGCTGAGCCCCAGTCCTGATCCATTCCAGTGCCAAGCACACCTGAGCACACCTGGTGGGGATTTTGGATTGGTTTTACTCCACACCCACTCTTTGGATTGAAGGATTGCTGCTCACTCACAGAATCACAGAATGGTTTGGGTTAGAGGGGACCTCCAGGATCATGAAGCTCCAGACCCCTGCCACATGCAGGGCCACCAACCTCCCCATTTAGTACCAGATCAGCCTGCCCAGATCTCCATCCAGCCTGGCCTTGAACACCTCCAGGCACGGGGCATCCACAGCCTCTCTGGGCAGCTGTTCCAGCACCTCACCACTCTCACAGTAAAGAACTTCCCCCTGACATTCAACCTAAATCTTCCCTCCCATTCCAGCATTGAGAACACAGCGTTTCTGTTAGATGCTGCAGGAGCAAGCCAGGACACAGCTTTCAGTGTCAGCCCTGCCAGCTGTGGACTCAAGTACATCTGTTCAGTCTGCAGGGAGTTCATCTGGCACCAGCACAGCACCTGCAAACAGCAATTTGGCAGTTCCTCTGGCAGCAGCCACAGCAAGAGGCTCTGAGCATGAGCAAAGCATCACTGCTGAAAGCTTCCCAGGTGGTGAGTGGGGCCCAAGCTGTGCCTGCGCTCTGGTTATGGACAGCAGCAGCTGCTCCCGAGAGGCGCAGACACCTGCAACAGGACTGTGACTTCCTAGGAATGTCCTTAAATCTTTCTTGGGAATTTGTGCTTGACACAAAGCATGAGGATTATTTGTAGTCCTTCCTGAACCATCTGACGGAAATGGGTTGCAGATTTTGGGATGGACCGAGCATCCATCATCATTTTTTGTCAAAGGCTGCAGAGCGTCCTTTGTGTAAAATGAGCAGAGTCAGACCAGCAACTGGTGCTGCTGTGCAACTCTGGGGATCTTCCTTTCTGATTTTGTGTCTGTCTGCTGCCTCCTTTGTTAGAGGTTAAGCTGCACATCTACAGCACAGGATTTCTGAACAGGAGAGCTGACTGAAGGAGTGGCAGACTGGGACTCTTTGCTTAGGACCACTGGATCCTAGTGCACCGCAAGCACTTGCAGAAGGCCTGCTGATTGTTTTCTTTTTTTAATGTATTTACTTTTTGCTTCCCTTTTATTTGACGGTCAAATTAAACTTACTGAAAAATGCAGCAAGCAAAAGGAAGATGAAGTTCCTTCATTAGAACGCTTCACCTCTCAATGAACCAGAATCCCTTCCTTGCTGTTGAAAGCACCCAGCTACTTTGAAACACCACATCCACTCAGTGTTTGCTGCTGGGAGCAGGCTAGGCAGATCTGTGAGTGACCTCCAGTACTTCATACTGACCAAATGCTAGTGAAGAATGACCTGAATTAGTCTCCCTGTGTGCCTTCCCATGGGCTTGTAGGAGGATGGCAGTTCTGCCAAGCTGCAGCCTGTGTGCCAGGCAGCGTTCATCCCTCGGGTGAAAGACATTAGTGTGTTAATTAAATAGAACAGTAAGCGTGTTCTGGTTAAGTACTCTGCAAAGCATGGCAGAGGCACCCCAACACAAAAGAAGGCTGCTATCATTTCATTTCTCTTGCTGTTGGTGTTATCAAAGAGAACTTCCATCCCAGTTTCCAGTTTTATTGGGTAAAAGATGCTTTTTCCACATTGCTTTTCTAATTCCCTTCATTACCTAGCTACATCAAAGAAGTCCTGAACCAGGTTAGCTTCCAGCACGAAATTAAGGCTTGCTGTTTATTTTCAAAGCAGTTTAATGTGGAGGCAAATGGACCCGACTGCATCTTATCACCTCTGCTTAGCACACCATGTATTTTCCAGGGCTCCCTTCGTGCTCCTTATGGCTCCTTTTTCAACACCACTCTTCATAGCACCAGCAGAAGTGTCTCACAACACAAAGGACAATAGAAAAAGATTCTTCGCCCACACACATGCATGCACATAGGGAGGATTCCACAGCGTCAGCACCAGCCAGAATTACTTGAAGGAAAATCCCACCAGAAGCCTTGATGGGACACTCAAACCTGGTTAATCCAAAACACTTTGCAAACTATTTTTATTCAAATTAAAAAGACTCAGGTAAACAAAGTGATGGTACATACATGTTACACACCTGGTTATCAGCTTAACCCTCGGGAGTACAAGATGGAATGAGCAGCCAAACAGCGACTAACCAGGTCTGAAACCATGTGCTGAAAAAAAAGTCACCAACATCAACTTTTTTTTTTTTTTTTTTTCTTACAGAAATGGTAAATTTTCTCATAGAAGAGAAGAGCTGAGGAAGAGAACAAATAATTATTACTCATCTCCAACTGGTTTATGAAAATACCGGTCCTAGGTCGATCTATTTCCACTCTCTCAGAAGCCAACCATTTCCCATACATACATTTATTTTAATAGGAAAGTTTCATTTTGCTGATACAGTGAAAAGCAGTGGAAAACAAATGAGGGGTTCAAATGCCCACAAAGAGAAGAAAAGACAGACAGACGTCTTTTCTTGTCTTGTTTTTAAACCAGAGTCAAAAAACAGTTTCTTTTGCTGGTTTTGAATTCTAGACTGCAGCCATTATATCCCAAACCTTCCTGCCATCAACTGAAACGTCTCCTATGCAGAGACACGATTTTGAAATAAATAAAGCTTATCAGAATTGATTAGGGCCAGCCCCGTGGCTCAGCGGTAGTGCTCTGCACTGCCTTAACAGGAGGAGCCAGGCTTCGTGGGGATTCCCAACCTCTCGCCCCTGGGCCAGGGAGCAGTGGGAGCACTGAGAGCAGTGAGAGCAGCATTTCGGCTGCTCGGGCAGAACAGAGCCAGTGCTGCACGTCTGCTCATCACCGGCCTTCAGATAAATTAAACATCTGAGTTACACGGGCTCCAGAGGGAGTCCCATCCAGTCCTCCAAAGAAAATAAATAGAACAATAAGTTAACTAAAATCCATCCCAGGTTCTTTGGTGTAGTTTTTGTTCATGCTGAGAACAAGACCATCTGGTGGTATTACTACGACCCACGGTAATTCCAAGTGCTTGGAAACCAGGATTTGCTGCCCGATTCGCTTCAATGTCTCATCTGTGTGGCTAAAACTGCAAAGCCTACAGTAATTTAAATGTGTTCTAAGATGGTAGTGTGTATATACAGGAGGTCTAGGTGTACTCCGTTTCTATCTCATGAAACAAACGTGGTTCTTTACTGGCCTTTGTAAATGATTTCTGTACCACAGGTGCTCTATTTGTAGAGTTGTCCATTGTAACTTCCTATAAGATTTTGCTTGGCTCCCTCTTCCTCACATCCCAGTGTACATCTGTCCTAAAATGTCCGTAAGTGCCCACCTCTAATTACAGGGTTTTCCGTGCAATGACTGTAGGGCTGGAATAGGAGGGGAACTAGCCAGTAACATTTAAGAATAGTTCATACTTGCCTGTCCCTTCCCTCATCAGTATTCAATTGCATTACCAAACAGAACCCAGTATCTGAAGAAAAACGCTTAACCTTCTGCCAGTATGAACTCAAAAGCGCTCTGTATGAGCGGATTTTAAAACACCTTTCCAAATGATAAACATTTCTAGAAGGAGTATGAAAGCATATCAGCAAATTATTCTTTTGGACTGAGTTGCAGTGACCATGTTTGTGCCAACAGTTTTTTGTTTGCTTGTTTTTCAAATTAGTGCTGTTTTCCCAGTTAATTTGTGCAATCCAAGAGCTCTCTTTTTCTAAAATTGAGTTTGTGAAAGCAAACAGCTTTGCAGCCCAAAAGGCTGGTTAGTTACAGTGAAGTCTTCAAGCAAAGGCAGTCACAACCTCAACATTTGGCAAGAGGAGCCTACACATACCTTACTGAGCTAAACAACAGAAGCACAAAACCCTCTGAAGGCTGCAATGCACAATGCACTACGTCTCCAATGCACAAGGTGTGTTGAATTTACAGTACTATTTTGAAATTGAATTCATGAGTTACATTTCAAATTTTGCCTTGTAAAACTTTCATTAGTGTGAATCAATATACTTAATAGAAAAATGTCTTACAGTGCCCAATCATTAACAGAATATGGATTTAGAAACCATGCGGCTCCACCAACAAAAGAGCTTCCCCTCTCCTCTAACTTACCTTCCACGACCCACACTGGTTCAAAGTTGTGGCCTCTCCCACATGCAGAGGGAAGAGGTGTTCCCTTCCTGCTGCCCAGTGTCAGGGACATCACAGAACGCCCAAAGCAGGTCATAGCAGACGAAAGATTTCACCTTCCACAGGCATGCCAGCACACATATTCTGTTACTGATTTGGGATCATAGTGGCCTTGGCTGCAGCGTTAATGCCTGGACAGGACTGGACAACATTAGCAGTCAGGTTAGCCTTGTCCCATATCTGCACCTGCGCTTCCATGATCGCTGTGGCCCGTTCAGCTGTCTCAGTATTTACCTGCAATGTGGTTTTTCCCTAGTGCCAATGCTCACCTTACCTTCAGCTTCTTTCAAAGAGATCCTCCCTGCTCATATCCAAGTCAGATTTCCGCTGGGAGCGGCTAGCACACACAAGCACATGTACACACATTCCTCTAGGATGTAAACTATGACTAATTTCACATTCCATTGTACCAACCTGTAAATACTTTGTTTTCTTTTTTTCTTCTTTTATATAAAAACAATGGCATCAGATTCTCAGCAATAAAGTGTAAGAAAGATGAATCCTTGACTACAGTTAACCAAATATGAAATCGCCTTTCAAACAAAGGAAGCATATGCAAAAATCTGTGTATTTGATAAAGTCAACTTAATATAACAAAAAGTGAAATATGCTTATTAAAAGTGTCCTTATATAAAAATGGTCTCGCAATGTACAGTAAAATGCAATACAAATTATTGTTGGTTATCTCTCCCCACCCAGTAACTAAAACAGCTATTGTTCCACAAAACTCTATATGCCAGTATCAAAGAAAGAAGCAATAATGCGACTAAACATTTTCTATGTTGTACGCCTGACGGATGTTAAGGGTGTCCCGCAGCATCAAGTCTCGCAGACGCCATAAAGCATCGGCCATTGTGGTGTGAGCCCCTTTGCTTTTCAGCCAGTGTGACGGGAGGCGGCTCTCCTGCTCTTTTGACAAGTGGACATCTCGTCTTCGTGCTGAAAGGGTAAGAAACAGCCCAGTTATCCACTAGCTTTGCTAAGCTGGCTTTGCCTTTGATATTTGCCAACATTCTTCTAGGAAAAAAAAAAAAAAAAGGAAAATAATTCTTTACTATTTCTTTTACCCCCAGTATTTGAGCACATGCAGTTGACAGTTAGATTTATACCCCAGTAATGGAATTAGTCCACTGATAACATATATTCCGTCTGTGGATTTTAATGAAATTGACACACGCAGGCAATTGTTAATTTGCTATTTTCCATAAAAGCTAAAAGTCTTAACAGTTACAAGGAAGTGCGTTCCATAGAGAAACATCCCATTCTGTGCCAAAAACCTTACCTGCAAGGGTCTGGTCCCACTTGCTAATACTGTTTGATTCAGCACTGAGCCCCTCGATGTATTTCAGATAGGCTTCGGAATGAAGAAGCCTCTGTGTCTTTGGTGGAGGGGAGACAAACATGGGAGTTGAGGGCTGCTGCATAACGGGCTGAGTCGCGGGGCTCTGGCCAGGATATGGGGGAGGTGCCTGCTGTCCTGGAGGGCCGAGGATTCCTATCTGCAACGGCAAAGCGATGGAGAGATGGCATCTGGGGGAGCTGCAGGGATGGTTCACACCATGCATCACAGCATCCTCATACAGCAGAACTTTGGTTATAACCAAAGGTGTAAGAGAGTTCCCTACAACGCAACCTCCTCCAGTCAGTCTTACCTGTTGAGGTCACTGACATGTACAGAAAGATGTGTGAACAAACCTCATTTAACAGAAAGCAATTTTTCACCACTACCACCATTTCTCCTCTCTCTCACTCCCCTTAATTACTCCCCTTGCATCGTTTTTATTTCATGCTCTCCAAAATTTGACCAGAAAATCTGTGATGTGCAAAGCGTGGGGTTTATCTTGCTTTAGGGCTCTCTACAACATATAATCGAAAGCAATCCTCATCCTTGGAAGACCGGGATGCTTCCACAGAATAAATGCTAATCTCAGTCAGGCAAAAACTGCAGTCACAGAAAAATCCCCAAACCACGCAATTCCCACTGCTGCCATTTACCAGCAGTACTGAGAACTCTTAGCAGAGCCAACCCATGGTTTAAATAACTCTCTGAAATGACATACACGCTCTATTGCCTTCTCACTCAACTTCTGTTTTTCTTTACACCCTCTCACCAAATGTAAGTGCAGTCCTTAAAACTCAGTGTGATGAACATTTAATCTACATCGACATTGAGAATGAACATCTGATAATCACTGGCATCAAAACTCCCAGATGTAAATGGCCAATGAACATCTGCTTTGTTGATTTATGAAATCTGGGAGAAAATAAACAGTTTTTATCCGTTTAGCCATGGCTGAGGAAGTGGACAGCATCCCCTCTGCATCTCCAGTACATGCAAAGCCTAAACTGCCGGCAGCTTACCTGTGTGTTTACATGACTTATATTAGCTCAGCAGAAAGGAAAAGCAGCCTGTTTGCTTATTTTGCAGAACTTATCTCACTGGGCAGAACCCAATTAGTCTAATAACAATTCAACCAAGAAATACAGACAGGCACTCAGAGTGAGGTATTAACTGATTCTGAATATAGCCTTGTGCATTTGTGGTTTCTGTTCTCTCTGCATAAGGCTGTGTGCATTCCTTGCATGTCTTAATTGTTTAAATGCTAATCCAGAGCCTCGGAGCCTCATAAATAATACAGAAAGGACTCACACTCACCTGCTGTCCAAACGGACCTGCACCGGGGGCTGGAGTGCCTACCATGGGGGACACGTTTTGGCCTATAACACCTATATTCCAAAATATACAACGATTAGTCTTACTTCAGAGCAGAGAGAAATACCGCTTTGGTCTTCTGCAGTGCAAATTTATACTTTGAAATCATTGCTTAAAGCTATTTTGGGAACATTCTAATATCCCACTCGCCCACAATAAAAAAACGCTTTGGAATTTTCTTAATGACAAAAAAAAAAAAAAAAGGCACCAGAACAACTACCCAGCATTGATGTGTGGCCTGCTGAATTTCATTTAGCTACAGAAATGCAAAGTTCTTTTTTTCCTCCTTTACCCAGTGTGGCCTGACTACATCATTTCCTTCATTATACCTTTGACTTGACACAATCCTCCTGAAATCCTCATAAAGGGAAAAGCTGATTTGCTTTAGCAACACTGAATATTTCCTGGTTTTTAATGGTATAATATACAACCGTGGCAGGAAGAAAGCCAAACCACTGCATAAATTCTGTATGTAAATATATACATATATAAGATGTCGCTTACAGGGTCAGCTTAAACAGTCTCATATGAGAGACAGAAAAATATTTGAAAAACAAAGCCACAAAGGCAGGTTAGTTTTTTTCCCCAGTTTTTTCTACGAAAAGGCTTTTCCCTACTGCATGTCATGCAGCAGATACCTCCCACATACAAATCACAATGTGCAGTTCCTGCTATTTGACGTACATTAAAAAAAAGTCATGCGTGTTGCTGCTTTTCTTCATGCCATTTTTAAAAAATTCCTTTATTTCAAAAGCTGCAAAATAATAGAGTCTTCCTAAGGCTTGAATTTGCATTAATTTGAATTAAGGCAGATTTCTGTGTCAGTGACCAGAAGACGTGTCACTGCATTTTGCACGCTAAAGCACATATCACATTAGTTTTCCATTTGATTACGACCCCCCCATCTTAAATGCATCGGTACTAAGTCAGATGTTGGGAAAAACACTGACAATGCAAGCTGTGGGATATAGCACTGATCTTTGTTTTGGTACAAAGTGAATAGGTCTGGAAGGGGCACCCTCACCTGCCCAGCAGCACAGCCTTGCCCTGAGCCCACCCAGCCCCATCTAACACGTGGGACCACATCCCACACGGTCCTCCATCCCTGGCACTGCTTTGCTCATACACGCAGCCCAGCTGGAAACATTGCGAAGAAATGCATTGTCCCAGAGTCGCCTCCAAACATTTGTATGCTGCTGCTGTGTGCTTACAGGTCAGCGCTGCGGTGAGTTGCAGGCAAGCTCAGACACACAGCACTTCTACTCTATGTGAATTTATGGTGAATCTTGCCTACTGGCGAAGATGCAAACTAACACTGACAGGTTGAAAAACAAACAAAAGCAAGCAAACAACATCCAACCATCACAGCAATCTGCAGACAGATACAGCCCCAACAGGGCTTCCGATCAAAGCAGCTGCAAAGGGGGTAGGGAGACAAACAGAGCACTTCTGCCCACAGCTTGTTTAACTGCTGAATGGATGGGATGCACATCTCTTAACAGCCACTTGAGTTATCAGAGGTAACTACTGGAAGAACCCACAGACAGCAGAATGAGAGGGCAGGAGAGTATATTTTCCCCACAAAATGGCATTATTGGCATTAACGCTAGACAGCTTGGTATGATTTGTTCAGCCTTACCTGTCAACAACAGGGTGGCGAGAAAATAGCAAAAGTGTAGTAAACATACTTTCAAAAAATACAAATTTGGTCACAATAGCATAGCCAGCTCACATTACTCCCAAGAGTTTCCAGTTTCAGCTGCAAGGCACAATCTGCACACTGTTTTATAAGTAACATATGATGGTGCACAGTGGCCGAGGGGTCCGATGCAGGTGGGTGCACTGAAGTGCAGCTGGAACACTCATCAGCTAACACACTGAAAACGAGCTCAGTAAGAAATGAGAGCAATACATTTCATTTCAAATTCAATTATTTCACTTTAATGTGGAGAAGGTGGCAGAACACTCTTCAAATGACGCAGGGATATGAACAGGCTGACTGCCATTTGTCAGACCTTTGATAAACTCATGCCATTCTCAGGTTTGTTTTGGCTGGTGCAAAACTACTGCTGGAGCAGCCTCACATTTCTGCAGTGGCCTTTTGGTGTTCCTCTATCTGATGTGTATTCTGTCAGTGTAATCACTTTGCACGCACCCCCTGTATTCATCTGTGCTGCAGTTAAACAAACCTGCAAGGTTTAGAAACAATCAACTGTGCTACATCAAAACAAGCCACAGATAATTCCTGTAACAATCAGTTAAATAGCAAGTACATGACAATGAAACACAGAGCGAATGAGGATGAGTTCTTACCGGGCGGTGGGATGCCTGGGATGCCTGGCATACCTGGCGGGAGTTGGTGGGGTGGGGGCACCCCTGGGTGAAGTGGCTGCATGCTGCCCATGCTAACAATGCCATCAACTGGGCCCTGCAAAGGTGGCAGCACCGGTGGATAGCCACTTATCATGCCTTGAAGGACACAACAAATTTCAAACATGCATCAATGACATGCAATATGATCTATACAGTAAATCATGCACTATCCACAAAAAATAAAATGAAATCGAAAGCACCCTTAGTACAGCAAGACGAGACTACAATTAGTATCTCGCAAAAATGAAATAAAGTTATCGATATGAAACACTACACTGCTGATGAATTAGTATTTAGTGTATTCGTACGCTTCTCATGGGGGCAATAAATGCTGAATACCGAGACATGTTAACACAAGGAATAAATTCAGCCACAATTAAATGTTACTAACAAGCGATTTTAACACAGCTTAAAGCTCTGCCATCTGCATACAGGTTACAAACACAACACTAACTACACGAGCCTTGCACACAGCCCTGGCGTGTGGGCTGGCTCAGAGACCTGACCAGAAAAAATAAAGATCTACTTGCTTTTCTGCAGTAAAATACAAAATTTGAATTTAAAAGCCCTGGGACATTCATATACTTAAAATCAAAGGTAGTGACAGGGATGACTGTTCTAATGCCATTTTCAGTACAAATCAAGGAAATCACTGCAGTGTGAGGCCAGAGAGCACTGGCTGTGCTGGGCTGCAGGGACCTGCACTCACAGCACTTGACTGAAGGTAAAAGAGCTGACAAGGGACTCTTCTGGCCCCTCGCTGAATATCATTCCCACTGCTCTCAAAGCATCTTAATAGGGAACACCAAGACAGTGCACTGCTGCTCATAATTTTGTTTTTCAGCATGTGAGGAAGAAGACTTAAGGGCTCATTCCGGTTTTGACTCAGGTTCACTGCTATCCTTTAAGTTA
Organism: Tragopan temminckii; assembly: GCA_028571105.1. NCBI lineage: Eukaryota > Metazoa > Chordata > Aves > Galliformes > Phasianidae > Tragopan > Tragopan temminckii. The sequence continues at coordinate 345,677 of JAOWBP010004220.1, read as the reverse complement.
ACCTAGACAATGTAGGTATGCTAGCTGCTAGAACTTAAACTTGCCTAATTTCTTGCTTGTTTTCTATGCTTTTAAATCACAGAAACAAGGAAAGGTGTTGGAAAGGCAACAAAAAGATTGAGGACAGAAGCAAGTCTAAAGAAGAAAGGTAAGTTTAGAAATGAGAACTGCTTTCTGTAACCTGCTCCAAGCAGTCACTCACAAAGTCTTTGCCACACTCCAAGCAACCCATAAACTTTCAGAGCAGAGAATAAAAATGTCAAAAATAAAATAAAAAAATCAACATCAGCTCTGACTGAACATTCTTCATCAGCAAAGCTGTCGTGAGCTCAAGATCCAAGCAGCTTGAGTGGCTTCAACATGCAAGCCAGATTTGTCACCTGCTCAGCAAGGGTGACAAAGGTGAGAAACCTGCAATTCCAAAGCCTGACATGGAACAAAGAACTGATCTTCAAACGTTCATTTTTTCTGAATACACAGGACACCCAGACTGACACTCAGTAAATTGATTTTGGATACCTACTTCATGTATCTAGAAGCTTATCTGTTCCACCTTATCAATACAGTGCAAACTGTACTGCTAATGGGAGAAGTAAAAGAAGAAAGGACAAAAGCATCCCTAGAACAATGAGCTTTCACTGTAGCTGCTGCCTGGTACTTGCTCTGCACCCCACGCTGCAGTCACACCATCAGTGCCCCTATGTATGCTTCTGAAGCTTTTAAAGAGAAGAAAAAACAAAACAAAACCCACAAAAAAATACAAAACAAAACCAAAATTCCAATGAAACAAATCCATCTTTGTCCATCACAAAAGCTCATTCCTGCATTTCCAAACAAAATACTGAGCAGCTGACTAGATTAATGGCATTGTAGAAAAGTCTACATAGGAAATCTGTTTCTTTAGCTCATCACAAGGTTATACGAAAAGCCACTGTCATACTTCACGTACAAATTATCACTTTGATTTTAAACTAGTAAACCTGGGTGAACTTTTTCAGCTCCCACAGCTGTGATTTACTGCCTTTCAACTTACTCTTCCTCCCATTTCTTTGAACTGTAACAACGTGAGATTAAATAAACTATTGTAGCTCCTAAATTTAAAAGCAACTAGAGCACTGTGTGCTGAGAGAAATGCATCTCAGAAGGCATCATGATTTCTTGCACCTGTGGACCATAAAGAAGTCTTATGATGAAGAAGATCTCTGAAACAGAGAAAAGCAACTGTGACTTAAAAATGGGCTTAAAACTGTGACTTTCAGTGACTCAAAGATGGAGGAAGGAGTGAAAAGTCTGCATGGAATAAGACACTTCCAAGTAAGACTTGTGGAAACCAAAAGAGGAAAGACTGCAAATGGGACAAAACCAGCAAGAGTTTATAAAGATCCATTTGGTCATCCTCTTAATGAAGTATTTCACAATGGCTGAGTAAAGAGACTTGAACTTCTAACTGCTTGAACTGTGAGACGATGGCTTTGAACAGACGTGTGCTTTTTGAGGAGGCAGGATGGCTGGGAACACACATAGTTGGAAATGTGACCATATGAAAAAGCAGGAACCAAACCAAGAAAAAAACAACCATGAGATGATGACATTTCTAGTCATCACCACCTCGTCTAGATCAAAGAAGATTACTCACAAAGATGACCAGCACTGGAGCTGGAGTTTTCCTTTTTTTTTTTTTTTTTTTTTTGAAATATATGCACACACACACAAATACCACTGCAAGACAAAAAATCTGAAAGGTGTTCAAAGAACAAAGGTGTTTTTTATATTTTATTTCATTTTTTTAAAGCAAAAAGAAATATCAGTATACACAAATGCTTCTGTAACCTGGAGATGGTAAACTACATAAGAGATATGCCTTCCGTCTAAGCATCCCTTCAACCAATGCACTGAAAAAGGATCTAGAAACCAGGATGAAAAATACTTCAGGCCAGCAGTTCTAAGTATGGCCACAGCCTGCAAGGCGGGAAAGAAAAAGAACACAAGAATAAATGGAATAATTTGAATGCCTTAAGTTAAAAAAAAACCAACAACCAAGAACCCACAAACCAAACCAAACCACACAACAAAAAGAAAACAAAAAACTAGTCATTCATCTAACTATTCACTTTTACCTAACTCAGGACTATTTTAACCTTGACTGATGCTACCCAATCACTCCTAATCAGAAATGGGAGAAGAAAAGCAAGCCATCAGGTCAGAACTAATCCATCCTCTTGCAGATGTAAAGCTGATTCTCATAAAAGAATTTCCAGTGGACTATGCAGTCTTCACGAATGACCTGGACATACTTATTCTGAACACACTGCCTATGAAGTCAAGTTGTAGTATGTCTGGCAACAAGAAGAAAACCCAACAATAGGAACCACATAGAAGAGTTCTCAAAGCTTAGGTCTATTCTGCAAATCACCTGATGAAAACCAGCAGTGTTGACATTTCATACGTGGTTTTGCAATGACTCTAGAACTTAACCAGCTGCACTTATGTCTAATCCTAATTCTGGAGTTTTGATTTTAAATTTGGTTTGGATTTTGTTTTGCCTCTCACATCCCGACAATAAAAACAAGTCCTCTGTCTCCTCCTGAACCAACTCTGCTAATGCTGCTTACATTCAAAGAGCATTAAGCTCCCAGCATCACTGCTGTAGCAAGAATAAACATGACTTCTGCAAAGTAGAGCCAATAAAAATAACTGCATACAAACAGCACAGGCCTGCCACACAAGGAGGAGACTTCTTCCCTGTGTTTCCACCAGAACACTCGCTACTGGAGCACGGCACTGGGGCTGCCACCCTACTGCTGCAGATACGCATATTCACCGTGAAGGAAGACTGAAGAGGCTGAGCGTTTTCCTCCGTAAGAACAGTGACCCAAGAGCGTGTTCAGTTATGAAGGGGGTTGATATAGTGGATGAGGAAAAATGGTCGTAGCTCCTACGTTTTACCTGCAACGGGTGTCAACTGCTGATTGAGCATCCCCATTGGTGTTGGTGGCGGCACCACCCCCATAAGAGCCCCGACAGGAGTGCCTGCCCGGGGGGAGGGATTCTGCTGCTGTGCTGCTCGCTCTCTCTCCTGCTGCTCAGCAACTTTAGCTGCCCGCTCTGTAAAAGTATTTTAGATTTTCAGTTCTGTTTTGTAACCCAGAGTTTCAAAATATTATCTGTTCATTAAAAAGGTCTAGTCAAACACTGGCATACTTTAGTAAAATATAAAGTAGAACAGATGAATCTTTGTAACCAGCATATGATTTGATTTCATGTGGCTGCAGCTAAGACTTTTAGAGAACCTTGAATGAAAAATATTCCACAAAGTTTTATCTTTTTCTTAAAAAAAAAAAATAATAATAATAATAATAAAAATAATAACATAAAAATTTTAAAGGAACAAATTGGATAACAACACCAGTGTTACCAATGTGAAGCAGCAGTCCAGCACTAGGCTAAGTCTGCACCAGGACAACATGGCAAAGCCTTCCCTCTTTGGACACCACTGGCTCAGCTGGACCAGCTTCGGTCAGCACCCTGCCTGCCAGCCGTGTCCTGGAGCAAGGTGCAAATAGCATCCAGCAGTGCCAGTGGCCCATTTCTTTTTGTGCTCCCCACTGCTGTTTCATTGGTGGTGGTTTTGCTGTTGTTGTGTTGTTTTTTGTTTTTTGTTGTTGTTGTTTGTTTGTTTTACTGATACAGCTGAAAAATGGTGACAAAGTTGGGAAGCATTTGCAAAATTTTCTTAGAGTAGATAGGTTCTTTAGTGTTTGGAATATAACAAGCAGCAGTTTGATGAACCAAAAATATTTTCTCTGCCTCTGTCGTTTTCCCCATTTTTGTTCCCACTGAGATTTTTTTTATTTTATTTTTCTGAAGATGTCTAACTCACATTGAGCTGCTCACCGGAGGTCATGTGTGTCCTCTGTATGATTAACCTGGCCATTATCTCAATTGAGTTTCTCACTACGACTGCGGGAACAAGAGATCTACTGCAGGGGAATCTGACCAGAGGACAATTTTATATTAGGGGAAGGGCAAAGGGTCATGGGAAGAAGAAAGAAAGAAAGAAAAAAACCATAACAAAAGAGAACCAAAAAACAACCCCAAGCAAACAAAAAAGAAGGTATACCGAATGCCCACTGAAGGTGCTTCTGGAACATGCAAGTTGTTGGTTGTTCACTCTGAACATCATCTCTTACTGACGCAATGAGGAACAACAAAGGATAAATGAATGCAGCATACATCTCCAGCAAATGTTAACAACAGTGAATGCAGGGCTGGAAGTTCTCTTGCAGTTGGTGAAAGATGAGAACTGTCACTAAAACAGCAACCAAGGTCCTCAGTCAAACAAGGCTAAAAAGTTCATCAAGGAGATCACGTTATACATGCATCCTGCCAAGGCTACTAGTTTTTTCAAGTACGTGACTGCAAATGTTCACCATGCATTGGTGTCCCAGAGGACCTGTGCAACACCTAGCACTATTGCCATGCACTGTAAGACCGGTTTCATTTCCAAAGGCATTTCCTTCCTTTTCACTTGTGTCATTTCAGAAAGAGATGACGACGCACAGGAACTCCTATGTATACTACAGGCAACTCACATGTGACTGACCACAAAATACATGAGACGTTTAAAGGTAGATCCTGAAGTAGAAAATGGAGATAATCATCTTAAGAATACAGCAAGCATTCAGAAAAAAGATGAAGTAGCTGTTCTGCCTCTCAACTACTCTTGGCCAGTTAAAATAACAGTCAGACAAAAGCAAAAGTTTTGAAGACACTTTGATGAATGAGAGATTCTTGTTAAGCATTCAGTTTTATCAGATTTTGGGGTGCTGAGCCTCAAAGAACGTGACATAGGACAACATTCAAGTTTTACATGGTCTGTCCCTGCTGTGTCTACCACTGACCTAACAGATGGAACAATACTGCCAGAGGGAACTTAAGAGGTCTGAAAGTTTGGCCTGGAGCATTCACCTTCACACTCGCATCGTTCAGGTTAGGACTTGAAATCATTCTAACGCCATTTCCAATGCATCTCAAGAGACAGGAAAGAGACGTTCTGCTTTGAACAGATCTCTCCTTACGACAAGCCTTGGACTCAAACCCCACATATTCTTCTATATTAAGGAGTTCTCACGGTGCAGTTAGCCATGCAGGCACTTCCAATGCAGCCTGTTCTTTATTTGACTACTGCTAAAGAACAGTCATCACTCTACGCATACACTAAATGAAATTTTCAGTAGATCAAAATGGATCAAAAATGCAAACTGCTTTCCCAGCAGACCATGGAAAGGCACTTTACTATTGAAATGACAAACCATATCTGCTCTCTACTCTCTGCCCACCCTGGAGTGCATGAATTTCACACTGTCACAGTGGAAGGAGCAGAGTTTCTCTCCTTTCATGCACAGGAGTAAGCAAACAGTTTGGACTCTAAGGAACTCCATCCCAACCCCTCAAAACCAAATAAAAGCAAGCCTGTTCCTGGGCAGACAACAAGTCAGAGAAACAGCAGTCCAAAACTCAAAAGCTTTGGAAAAAAATTAAGTAAGGAGAAAGGCTGAAATGGAAGCACTTGGGCTTACACAAAGGACAGATGCTGTTGCTGCTGTCACATTATGGTGGAAGTGCGAGCACCAAGCAGCTCTAAGCTAGAAGTGAGGACATGCCAGCCACCCTACTGCTTGGGCAAGGCTGCAGGGAGGGATCTGGCAATAAAATACATAAGACACACCTAGAATGGTGAAATAGGAAACTACAACAGGAAAAAAGTAAGACCACAGTACTTTCACATACAGCATTACCACTTCCCTTGACAACATCTGCAAAGGTAACTCACATGCCGTCCTGCTGTATTACCCTCCAGCACTTCAGAAAGGACTGAGGAGGCTGAGGATGTGAAGTGACAGCACACAAACTTCTAGTCTGAGGATCAAAGTGTACTATGTACTATAAACTGTAAGCATGTAAAAAAACCTAACCAAATCTCACCTTTTAAAAGTAATATTATAACTTAATTGAGCAATACCTTCCTAGGGTGTTGAAACTTCCCTACCCAAAGTAATATCTTCTCCCAATAAAACTGCAACAATTGCTTAAAAACTGGGCTTTATATTAGAAATGCTGAGATACTATTAACTAGAATAATAACTGGATGTCAAGCCACTGTATTAGACTTGATAGGGCCTGCTGTTAAGAATCAACTGTACTTTGATTTTGATCAAATAAAGTTGACACACAGTAAGCAATATCAGTGAGGAAGGAGAGGATGAAGGAGAGCACAAAGGAGAGGATGGAGAGGACAAAGAGAAGATGAAGGAGAGAACGGACTTTCTAAAGTAAATCTCACGCCTATGAAGTTTATTGGCATAGGGTTTCAAAATCTCTCAGCAAAATCAGTTACAACAGTTGATTAATACTGAGACTGAATAACAGGTCATATTTATAGTACTGCAATTGAATCTGTACCTCTTTTTTTTTTTTTTTTTTTTTTTAAACCAGAGCTCTTTCAGACTCTCAGTACAGTTAACTGAAGAACTTTTTCCCACTCTACTGTAAGCTTTCTTACCTGGCACTACAGCTCCAAAGAGCTTCTTGTCCAAAGATCCCTTTCTTGCAGCCCCCTCCAAAGTCCTCCCATATGGAAACTTTTACAAGCCATTTTTTTCAGCTGACAAGGGCACTGAGCCCTTTTGCTCCTCATTTTCCACATTTCTTTTATTTTGGCTCATTTGATTATTTGTGGCAAAGACATCTAAATTATCAGTTATGCACTACACAGTTTAAGCCTGCTCTTTGCTCCTCTTCAGTCATCTCTCAATATAACTTTTCTTTAAGGTATACCCAGAACACAAACGTAACTACACTCAGAGGGCAGTGAGGCCCTGGTACTGCTGCCCAGAGAAGCTGTGGGTGCCCCAGTGCTGGAGATGCTTAAGGCCTGGTTGGATGGGGCCCTGGGCAGTCTGAGCTAGTGGGGGCAGCCAGCCCACAGCAGGGGGATTGGAACTA
>JAOWBP010004220.1:287707-328078 GCA_028571105.1 Tragopan temminckii | reverse complement strand
TTACTTAGAAATCCTGCAAACTTTTTTTTTCCCAGAAGAATTAATTCCATCTTTATTTTGCTGAGATCTACAGAATCCATCATTTACAGGAAACAGTCTGCAACTTATTTATAGATATATCTTTTACTTCCAAGCCTTCAAATGGCTTCCAACATTTGCAGTTATACATGTCCAACTTTGGTTTAGAAACTTCTATTGCCATCCTTCTGCACCTAAATTAGAAGAAGCTCAACCCCTTCAAAATGCTTATTTTCTGAGACGCTGACAATTTGGGGAAAAAAGCATGTGTTGATCCAAGAACTTTCTGTTCATAATTATTTTGGGACAGAGCAACTCAGAAACACGAAAAAATACTCACCAGTCCACACATTACTGCAAATCCAACAGTTAACACAAAAAAGGCTCAAATTTGAAGATGGAAATAGTAATAAGCTTCACTGTATTGTCTTTCTGTATGAAAAGCATCCTTACCAGCAGAATCTTCCCACAGCCTCTCAATACAGACTATGTGAGGTTGCAAGTTGGCTTCAGCAGGCTCCACATAGACGTAGTCTCCTACATGGTACATGCTGTTCTTGAAGCTGCAATCCTGGCTGTAGGTCCGATGCAAGCATGACAGCCCAGCTGAGCCAGAAGAGTCTTCACTCTTTTCAGCTTCTGTTTTCAAGAATAGGTGGAAAACAAACATTACTAATTCTACATTTACATGTTAGCCATGATTTCTGATGTGAACTCTTTCATCCTTTGCTGAGTGCTGAATAACTCACTCACAAAGAGCAATAAAAGAGTGTCCTACAGAACAAGAGAGGGACTCTAAAAATCAAACTACCAACTTCTTAATCATTCAGGAATTAGGTTTCCTGGATTGAATCAAAGTAGTTTTGTTCAGTGAGTTATTTTAAAATTGTAATGACAATAATTACTTACAAAACAGTATTTTTGTTAGTATTGTTGACTATAACATGTATGCAAGAGAAAGTAAATGTGAAGAAAAGCAGATGGTTGCAAGCAGGTGAATGACCACAAACTGGTAATGCTTGTTTGCTACGAGTGTAGTGTTGAGCAGGCATTGATCTCTGCTCTCTGGTGAGGGAGCAGCATAGACCTGCTGTGTCAGAGGAGGTTCAGGTGAGAGTTAGGAAAAGGTTCAGCAACAGGGGGTGCTGGGCTCCCCAGGGCAGTAGTCACAACCCCAAGCTGCCAGAGCTCAAGAAGCATTTGGACACTACTCTCAGACGTAGGGTTTGGATTTCAGGTGGTCCTGTGTGGAGGCTGGAGCTGCACTTGATGATCCTTGTGGGTCCCTTTCAGCTTTGGATATTCTAATATAAATGGCTAAACAGAACCACATGAGTTTTATTGAGCCCTTCAGGTGAGGAAAGATAAACACTGACAAGACTGACCTCAAAAGCCTTCAGAAAGGCATGTATTGCTTTCTTTGGGTCTTTTTAATTCTCAGTGGAAGACTGAAAAAGGGTATTAACAGCTGCTGTTCCCTTATGGTACTGAGCTAGTTGGAGCAACCAGCTTTACTGCTGTTGACCTTAGTGCCACATGGGAAGACAAACTGTCAGAAAGACAACTGAAGGACAAGGAACTAACAGCCCTGCTCATATCTGTGGAACGGAACAGGTAGAGAGCTGTGTTGAGTCCCCACGTGGCATGCTCCACCAGCCATTATATGTGCAGGAAATGTGAAACAAAAGATCTTCACAGTAGGTATCTTGCCCCATGAAAGCTTAAAGCTTTTTTCCTCTTCACACATACAGCAGCCAAATAAGAAATACAAGAGGCTTACTTTGATGTCATCTCATGAGTAGCGAGAAACACATTCAGCATATCAAGAAAAATTATATTTACCAAAAAGTAAATGACTCAAAGGTCCATTGGAACAGTCACTGCTAAGTTTATTATCAGCTACAATAAAACCTACACAATTATTTTCTTTTGTAATATCACTGGAATAAGACTACTGTTACCTCAGTGTGTTCTATTAAAGAGTTTACATAGGGTTACTATCTACATATATCTCTGTTTCAATGCCATGTGGTCCAGCTGATAAGGATCAAAATAAAATAAATCTCTTATCACCTTAAAATATAACCTTCAATAAGTGAAGCTGCAGCAGAGCATACACGATACACACAGGTCTATTTCTCAGTACATTTAATACCAATGAAAAGAAAATAGCTACCTCTTTTCTCCTCCTCTCTTTTGAGTTTATCCTCCTCTATTTCTTTGGGTAGCTTTTCCTTCTTCTCTTTTTCTACATCATTGTGAAGGTGCTTGGTGGTATAACTGAGAGCAGGTGACAGAAGAATCTCTCCATTTTTACAAAGTTCATCTCGAATTTTAATGAAGAACTGCTGAAGTTCAACTGCATCCTCATAAATCTCTGAATCCGTCCTGTACAAAAGCAGGTACAATATAACATGGCAGAAACGTACTTTGTGCAGTCAAACAGGATCTTAAACACACACACCCGTGGACCACGATGCTTTGCAATAAAACTCCTCTTTAAACAAATAATGCTCTTTTATATCATATATACACTTCTATAGACTGTCTGTGAAATTACCCTCACCACAGATTATTTCAGAATCTAATTTGGCTACTAGCTTAAAACTGAAAGCCTAAGCCTAGGAGGCTAAGCCTTGCTTGTCACCTACCCTTTATTTAAAAGTATTTACAAAATGAAAGTTTAGCTTAAGTTTAAGCTTTAAATTAAGCTTAACCTGTGCTACTTTTCAAATCTGAGTAGCAGATTACATTGTATTTGAGCTACACAGTTCATCATATGGAAAGAAAAGGTATTTTTACAATGAAGAAGGTTATAAAAGGGTATGTTTACATCTCCTGGAAAATGAAACAGTGATTGATCGTCTGTGGCCAAAGTGAACAGTTCCCAATCAAACACAACTGAGTAGTTACAGGTTGTTCTTAACTGCAGAGGTATTCTGCTAGAGATGGCCTTTGCCTTTTTTGAAACTTACTGCAGGTTTTCCAGTTACAGAACTTAAAAATCTCAGTGAAGGTTAAAAAAAAAAAAAAAAAAAAAAAAAGAAAAATTAGCTACACAGATAAACCTACCAATTTACAGAAGCATCTCATAATCCACCTCTAGGTGGAACACTGACAAACTCAAGAGAGAATATGCAGTGTGAAGTACTGCTGACTTCTTTAAAAAAGAATGTAAAAGTAAAAAGAACACAAGATTGTTCAACGTAACTCAGGTTGACACAGTAAAAACAATACAAAAAGTAACACCCAAATAAGCAAGCAAAGCAAAAGAACAAAACAGAAAATAATGACAAATTTTAATCAAAATTATATTAGGCAAACTGCCAGGCACCAACGGGATGGGTGATGCATTCTATAGCTTCACTTTACTAACAGATTTCTGTGCTTACTCATAACAAGTGGCACCACAGACACTGGCAAGTCATGCTCCATCTGCTAGTATGATGTCAGTTTGTTTTACAGTTTATCTAAAAGCAGTATTTTTATATATACAAGTTCTAAAATAACAGAAAAATGAAAACCAACTGCTTGAGACTAAAATTACTTGCCACCGGCCCCTGACAGTCTGTTCATTTCCAAGCATTACTTCTGAGAACTTAAAGAGTAATAGTAATATTAACAAAGATGTCTTTCCTAATTCAAGTTAAACACTGCTGGAAGTTTTAAAGGGCTCACAGCTTTGGAACAAACATGGTTTTCATAAGGTTAATCTTTAGAAGATTAGCATCAAAAGTATAACAGAAGCCTAAATTTTTCCTTGCTTATAAAAGAAAACTTACATTCCTTTGAAGACATGAATGAACTAAAATTTCTAAGCACTCACTCCAAGAAATGCAAACACTAAAAATAAAAACTTCAGTCTCCCTAACTAGCAAAACATGCTGTATGACAACAGATACCTGCAAAATATGGCTTTGCTCACCTGTTCATTCTCCTTGCCCTCTCCAGTACCTCAAACATGTTCTCCTGGAACAAGTCCAGTCGTCTATAGCGATTATTTTCAACATTTTTTCGGATAATGTCAAAAGTCAGAGGAGGTTTATTTGGGAAGTTGGGATCAACAGCAGGAATCTCAGCTAGGGAATCACTGTAGCATCTGCCCTCATCATCCTGGTGGCTCATAACAGATACAAAAAGGTTATGGATAAGTTCCTGAATTAGCAAAGTAACATTGGGCACATGAGAATCCTCATCTCCTTCTATCTCTCTTCGAGTTTCAAGCAAAACTTTATGCAGGACCAGGGCATCTTTATAAATCAAAGATTCTGGCTCATTGTAGGTGCAAGCGTTGTTGAACATCATCACAAAGTCTTCTACCATGGAATCGATATCCTGGTATTTATTGGCCATCATATGACTTCTGATCTTCTCCATGTCAACTGGCTTCTTAATGGTAATGTAGTAGTCGGGCAGCTCAGACCGAGATGGCAGCCGCAAGAAGATGGCGCTCAGCCGCCTGCCTCGTTTGTCTGTGTAATTCTTAACTGCTTCATACACTTCGTTCAATTTCTGCTGCATTGGGGTCATGTATTTCGATTTTTTGGGAGAAATGCCACTTTTTCTACCTACATAGACAAAAGAAGAAAAAAAATCATTACAAAAACAAGCATCAGTACTTCTTTGTCTGTGCCTTTTTATTAGAGAAGTGTCCAGTGAGGAAGCACTTCACAGTACAAGCAAAGAAACCACTCAGCCTAAGCCAAATCGCAGCTTCTTTTCTTATTTCTCATAATTGCATGGTATTTTTTTTTAATGCTACTTTTAGTAAACCCTGAATCATACATTCCTTTAAGGCCCAGCAGGCAAAGGTCTCTTCAGACTTCAGCATGGGAAATAATTATTTCCTCACCTTATCTCACTTTTAGTAAGTTGCTTTACATTCAATTTGGCCTTATTAGCTCTTTATGTATTTTTCCTCCACGTCCATTAAAAACCCAGATTTTCACTAGAGCTAAAATTAAGCATTATAAATCAGAAACATTACCAGATCCTTCTATCACAGGTTTATGCCAAATTAGAATTTCTAAGGGTAAAACAATACTCCTCATTGAGTTACCAGTCAGAGGAGCTTCTTTTTTATTCAAAGTCTCCACTACTGTACTGCATAGTACCTGCCTGTGAATTCCCTACTAACTGTACTGTACCAAAGTGGTGCACACTTCTGTTTTCAACAATGCCCAAGAAGGAATTAGGTTGGATATCAGGGGGAAGTTCTTTACTACGAGAGTGATGAGGTGCTGGAACAGCTGCCCAGAGAGGTTGTGGATGCCCCGTCCCTAGAGGTGTTTAAGACCAGATTGGATGGGACCCTGGGTAGCCTGGTTTAGTATTAAATGGGGAGGTTGGTGGCCCTGCATGTGGCAGGGGGGTTGGAGATTCATGATCCTTGAGGTCCCTTCCAGCCCTGGCCATTCTGTGATTCTGTGACTGCAAACAGTTACTCTCTTTAAATCTTTCTGTGCAATGTAAATCTTCTCAGCCAACTTCTGAACAGATTTGAGTGGTAGCAAATTAGTTTCTACGGGCAACAGCCCCAAGAATGGATGCTGTCACAAACTTTGCTTCCGTGCTTTCAATATTCTCCAATTAAACATCAAACTTCCTTCATCATTCTGTGGAAATCCCAGATATCTGACCAGGGAAACTATGGTTGACTCAGTTTGCAAAGCATCTTACTTGTAAGCACACATTACAGAAGTGTTTCTGAGTACACAGTGTAGCATCTAACATTTGGATAATATGCCACATGCCATTCCAGCAGTTCTTAACTTCTTCTTCATTCTGTTACTTTTCTTAGAAATTGCGATATGCAATAGCACATATAAAAACTAATATGCACATATAAAAACCACTGCCGGCATCATAATTTTGAAAATAAAATCATGCTTTGTCTGACAGTGTAAAAACGCAGACATCTTCCATTTCAAAAGGATGAGTCTGCCAGTCTGCATTCCTGGATTGGGCAAGCGTTCAATGGAAGCACAGCAATTTATAATGTTGCCTTACTTAGCTTTAGTTTAGGGGATGCAACATCATCATCTTCAGGCAGTGGTCCCAGTTCTTTCCTTTTTTCTTTGAGGATCTTTTCCAGCATATGGGCATCATTGTATACCTATTGATCAGTAATCAAAACCAAAACAAACGCAAAAGCAAGTTTATTGTGTTTGCCTCAAACAGTATGAAGAACTTTCCTGATGCACTCTAGCATAAGGTGACTAACTTTATGGCAGTAATTCCTACTGTATCAGGGTGGTGAGATTTGGTCAAATACAGACCTTAATAAAAGTATAGTACTAGTCCTCTTGAAACATTTAGATGCTATTTTGAAAAAGATGAATGCAAAATCAACTATTTGGTTAAAAAGAAGGTATTTCTCAAATATACACATTCAGCAGAAAGGTAAGCAGAATTGATAAACATAAATCAGTGAGATATAAAAGTTTGATAAATTAGCCAATTAAACCTTCTATTCCAGATTAGAAAACAAGGTTAAGTTGTCTTATCAACTTCCCTATCATTCTGTTCAACAGCAATCTCTCCAACTAATGCAGCTCCATTACAGAAGAAATGCCTAGAATGGCCCTCCTGGGTCTTCAAATCCAAGTCCAGTGCAGGCAACTGTTTCTGTATGCCATCTGATCATGTTTCTCATTAGCAGTAACCAGAGGTTTCTTACTGTCACTCTATTTTGCAACATCAAGCTTGCTCACCCAGAAACACAATTTTAGGTCCCAAGCATTCTCATGACCATCTATGCCCTCTTCTGCCCTGCATCACCTTATATCCCTCTTTTAGCTATCCATTACAATATATTCATAAGTGAAAAGCATATTCATTTCAGATTACTTCTGCTACACTAACAAGTCCATTCCTCTAGTCTAATCTTCCACATTCTCTACTTCCATGATAACGACGTTGTTTTTCTTTCAACTAATAGATGCCTTGTCAGAGGTTCTGAGCTCCTGAACAAGTGCTGGTGACCCTCCACAGCGCAAATACCTTAATGTGATAAATAATGAAAATTTAATAACCAGCTTAGAGTTATTATTAACATATTATGAGATATTCAGCTGACAGTTCTTTGTAGTGAAGGAATAAGCCAAGTGAACAGGAAGTAAGTGTAATCTTCATAGTTAAATAATTAAGAGAGCATGCTCCTCTTCGTATTTATACAATTACATAGCAAAACAGAATTAAAAACTCAAAGAAAGTCACATTTCCTTTCTATCTCAGTAAATAATTACCATAAATACTGGAACTAGTCAAAGCTAAAAAACCCAACTATGTGTCTGCAAATAAGGTTAAGTGTGACTGCAGAATCAAAACAGTACCTGGGAGCCTTCCTCATTGTAATGCCTTGCATTTCGGAACATGAGCTTCATATCATCAATCATGGCTTCTTCTCCTACATACTTATCATTACGGATGTTGTGTTCTATCATTTTCAAGTCCATTGGCTCTAAGATAATTTTATAGTAATCTGGATAGTCCTTTTTGGATGGCTTAACCATAAACAGATCGCAGAGCCGTCTGCCTGTGCCCGATTCTCGAGCTTCTAGAACTGCATTGTACAAGATCTTCATTCGTTGCTTTCTCATGTTCTTTTTACTGTTAGGTCATGGAGAAGAACAAAAAGGAAAAGAATAAATGCTAAAGGTTCTTCCAGCATTCACATCAAAATGACATTATTCTCTAAAATAAGAAAACAAGCACAACTTTAAGACAGAGTAGTAGAAATGCAAGTCCGTGCTGGCTTTCCAAATGAATCTGCAAATAATGACAGCATCACTATCAGTACTCTGCTAAATAAAAAGAAAACCATCTTTAAGATATTATTTTCTCCGCCATTTCCACCTTGTTTTTAAGCATTCTACAGAATAAAACAAATTACTCGCTTTAAAAAATAAAAATACAAAAGATCAGATGGAGCTCTAAGCACTTTCCAGCTGCAGGGAGAACAGATCAGTCAGGAGTGAACACGTGAATCCAAGAACTCAAGAAATACAGCAATCACTGCCTTCCTGACCACCTCTGCTGAACACAGAACATCGAAGGTGTGAGACATTAATCTATGAGTATTTCAGCACCTTTTGCAGTAACAGATAGGAAGGATATTGAGAACAAAGTAGGAAGGTGGTCTAAACTGCCTAAACACGTCAACCACACTCAGAGCCACAAGTCAACCTTACCAATACTGCAACACCCACACTGAAAAGTGGTCACACCTCCATACTAACACCACAAACTTAAAAGCCATTCTATGCATGCTGTAAAGATTGGGTCATGAAATCTGACAGCATAACCAGGATGAGGATCGTCAGAAGGAAAAATAAATTAATCAAGTTCTGCATAGCTCCCTGTACATACACTACAAGGTCTATAACAAATCGGATGGGAGAAGAAAGCTTGTGTTACTATTAAACTCAGATATGGTAGCACATTTAGAAATGCATTTTTGAACCATCTTTCAAATTGCAGTCTCTACAAAACACTTATTCAGGTAGACGTAACTTCAACTATTTCTACAGACAACAACAACAAAAAAACCATCTACATTTGCAGAATGTATAAAACATCACTGTAAAACAAGCCAAATTGCATCACAGTTTTTCCATCACCTGGTTCCTTCTCAAAGATATTTATTTGGAATACACCTGATCTTGTATAGTTTTGTGCCTCTGATATCGCCTGCAAATAACTAAAGAAATTAATGTTCCAACATGTCAGAAGAATAGCAGATGAACAATACCAGAACAGTTACATAGTCCTTGAATTCCATCCACAGTTTAACATGCTTCCAAAATTTAACAGTTAGTCTAACGAAAGTAGGTGATGCAAAAACAAAACAGAAACATCAAAAGCCTTGTTTAGACAGGCCTTGCAACTGATAAGTAAAAGGAGAAATTCAAACAACACCATCAGTAGAAAACACTATTACTTTCCCAACAGGATGGATTTTGCCTGGTGCATTAACATTTTCTTTCAATATCTTGGAATTCCTCCATGCTTCACCTCAGCTATCATCAGCTTTCAGCGTCTTCTTTTACTTGCTGCTTCTCAGCAAACCAATGTGATAGCAAATGCTGAAGTGACAGCATCAAAAGCACTTTAGCTTCACTTCAGACATAAAATACATACAATTATCACCCTCACCTATGAAGATTTTTTCCTTCTTTTACTGCTCTTAGATGACAAGGTCTGACAGATACTCTCTTTTAAGCATTTCGGTATTCTCTTGCACAGGATCAAACCACTGAGTTTGAAGAATACTGATGACAATTTGACTTGTTTCAGTAGATACTGAAGATCACAACAGTGACAATTTTTGCAATTTTTTCCTTCTTGATCTTCATTTGATATGGCAGTTTGCCTTACCTCTCTGCTTCTTTTATTTTTGCTCACATCTCTAGGTTGTATCACCTCCTAAATCCATGTTAATGTTTTCCCCATGCAGATTTTTTTTCTGAGTGTAAGTGATGCACTTACTTGATTGCTCTTAAGTAGATCTTTGCTCTGTTCATTCCCTTCCTCCCCCCATAACTGCTGTCATTTTGACATAATGAAGAACTAAAAATAGGGGAGGCTGAACACCTAAGAGGGATGTTGAATTGCAGTTTCACACTGATAGTTGCTACGCTTGCAATCATGTTATCGAAAGTCAGAACTTCCTTCAAAAGATAAGGAGAGACAGAGAAACAGTCCAGACATTTCTGCCAAGCGGTTTAGAGAATGGAAGAAGGAAAACGTATGCAAAGAGACATCAGTGCATCCAGTGCCCACTTATTAAAATTCTATTGACAACTACTAACTAGCCCAAAAGGAAACTAATGTCAGCAAATAGTTTTTAACTAACTAGAACAATTAATGAGATTAAGTTTCAGAGCTATTCTATCACTACACAAATGCTAGAACACAGCCTAGTGTTCTCTAAGAATAAACGAAGAAAATAATAAATAAACAAAGTAGCAATGTTAAGGTCTACAGGAAACTACAGAAGCACACACCTTTTCCTTTTGGAGCTTCCAGTATCAGATGTAGCAGAAGAAATCATACTGTCCCCATCCTCAATGTCATCTCTCCGAGCAAGCTCCTTCTTCTTTGCCTGAAGGACAAACGGCTGAAGTTATTGCTAGACACGAACAATATTAAACACCAGATCAGATGCACAAGATAAAATGCAGCTGTGTTTTCTGCACATAAAGGCACATGCAGATGCACCATCAAAATATTTCCACTTATCTATATAATGTGAGTTTTCAGACACAAAATAGAAGTATAACCCTTTACAAATGCTCATTAAAGTTCTTAAGGGAACACTTTGAAAACAAAGCCATTTCAGATTACAGCACATAGCTGGAACATCTAATGAAATCTTTAGCATCCTCCACTTCCCTGTATTTAACTGTAAATTCTTAAATAAAAAAGGGGGAAGGGAGAAATAAAAACAGCATTTTTTTTCAATTTTCTCACAAATTAATCAGGTTAGAAGCTGTGATATGGAACAAGAGTGACCAAAAGACCAACATAACGGTTATACTGGAGGAATCACTCCATGCTGCTCTTCATTCCTACACATCACCTCCTAATCAACTACTTTTGGAAGCAATTTTCAGACTACTCTTTAGACATAGGACACCATGGAACACATGATCAACAAGCCAGTCACAGCCAATAAAAACACTACTGCAAACGGTACTGCAAACACGAGTCTGTTTAGAAATCAGTTTGGAGAAATATTACTTAGGGAAATAAATTCATATGAAAAGTTACATCCTTTTGATTGTTCTACTGCAGGTACCTGCATAACCTGCTGCATTTTCAGTACTCTCTTATAGATGGCAGAATTGGGGACATTGTAACGCTTGGCATTTTCAAACATTAAGTTCAGGTCAGCCTCCAACTGATCTAATGTTTCATACTCGTGGTTCTTCAGTTTAGCTCTGCAAAAGAAGAAAATTACAAATGGATTACTTCATACACACATCACCAAACCACACTTCAACAGCTTCATTTTTGTGAGAAACCCCTATCAGACAGCTCTTGTTATCTTCTTCAGATGCTGCAGTAACACCTTGCCATTGTAACAACACTAGACAAACACTTCTTTTTGTGTTCCCACAAAGCTGCCTGTTTGTTGATTGGTGCTACACCTGCTGAAATATGCTTCTGGAGAAAGCTGAAAGGACCAACAACACAAACAAGTTTTTCACACGCTTTGAACACAAGAGAACACAACAGAAAATAGTAACAGAAAGCAAAAAACAAGCAAAACAAACCAAAAATAACCCCCCCACGTTCTCTCCCAGCTACAGAACTGCTGAGAAGTGCTCATGAATTTCCACAACAGCTCTGTAGAATCCTTCTGCTGGTAACATCCAACCGACTGCTAATTTCCTGGGTTCCAGCTGCATGAGCCTTACCGAACAGTAAGTGTCACCTCACAGAGAGCAGAAGAAGTAGACAGCTCTCAGTGGCTATGAGAAAACAATAAAAAGCTTTGGACAAACATCCTAGATTTAAGACGTGGAGAAAATTACTTGTTATTCTCATCTATAACAAACCATTCTGGGTACATATTGATAAGACTCTAAGACATTGGTGTCTTGTTAACCTTTGTGTATTATTTTCTAGCTTATTTTTAGTATTTCCAACTGAAGTCACGCAGAACAGAAAGGTTCTCCTATCAGCATCACTCACTGCCATTCCAAAAATGGACAGTTAGCAAGATAGCTTTCATTACAGAGCAGTAAGAATAAAATAAATAAATGGGGGAAAAAGGGGGGAAAGGAATTTTTGTACCAATTAAATTGTCATGAAGCAGAATCCATCTCCATTTGTACAATGTAAAACTCCAACAAAAACTATCTGCCTATGGTAACAAGTATGTTACCAGTATTAAAAATGACTAATATTAAAAAATACCCCAAAACATGAAATTCGGGATTTCTTTCCCCAGAGTCCCTGGCTTTGGATATATATATACTCATAGATAATCAGGGCATAAATACTAAGCCCACTTCATGTTCTCGCCATCCTCCAGTAACAAGCTGTACAGGTCATGCCACATCTCCTCCAGCTAGTCTGACTGTTGGCTGGTATGGAAAGCAAAATCTAGGGAGCAAAGCACACAAGGAGGCTCTGCAGTCCGAAAGGAACACTGACAAGCCACCACAGGACTTCAGCACACGAGGCTTGTGCATATTGCACAAGATAAAACTTCAGTAAGACAACACTCAAGACAACACAGAACAGAAATACTTAAAAGAAAACCTGCATCAGAAATCTCACCAATAAGCCCAATTTTATCACAAACATTGTATGCTCTTTTTTTTTTTCTTTTTCTTTTTTTTTTTTCAAAATAGAGTGATTTAACAACACTCCAATCTGTCAAGGTACACGTGTGAATAGCAGTTTCCAGCAATTTTCTCCTTTACTGGTGCTAGTGTAAGTGTTCATAAATAATTTAAACTTTCAAAGGATTAATGAACAACTAAAATGATGTCCAAATAAACACATTTCTGCCTCTTAGAAAGGCAAAAAAACAAGCATCATCTTGAGTACTTAGGAAACAAATGCTACAAAAATTGAGAAAAGCATGTCCTGTGCAGAAACGAGTTCACTGGAGAGAAATGCCCACCAGAATTCCTCTCCCTTTGGACACAGGTGGCAGCTGCACTGTCTGTTTCCAGGGGATGTCTCAGATGGAAGCGATCACTCACACTGACAAACTTGCAGACTTGGGCTCTAATTAGGGATCTAACAATGTGAAGACCACTTCAGCTGCCTCAGCTTTGCACATTAAATACTTCAGACAAATGTCAAAAATACCTCAGTACTTTCCACTGTTACAGACAACCATTACAGGAAAAGCAGCCATGCTCCAGCAATCAGTTATTACTAAGCCCTCCCAGGATCTGCTCTGTGGTTCATCCCCTGAAAGCAAGCCAGCCTGCACACATTGTGCCTGGCTTCCATCTCTGCTCAATTTCTGCTTCAGTATCAGCAGCACGCAGTTTGTCAGCGTCCTCACCACGTTTACCTTCTTCCAGAAAACTAAAGTTTAGAGGGACTGAATGGCAGAAAGAACTAGAAAAATTATTAGTCTCCCAATTAATATAAGAAAACAGAATTACAGAATTACAAGTCTGCACTCTGATCTCCTCCGCACGAGGTGTAAGGCCAGCTCCTGAACAAGAAACATGGAAGGCCACCTCTCAACTGAAATACCACTTTTTCAATTCAAATTGCTTCTCCTCACTTCCCTTAGCACTACTTCTCTTTATTTGGAGTTGTTCTGCCCACAACACAAACTATGCCCACATAAGAAAAGATAAAAGTAAGTTGCAGGCAGAATAAGGCAGCAGCATTTCATAGGGTATGTATCCTACTAGCAACAATTTCCTTTCCTTAAAAAGGGACAAGGGAAGATGAGAAAAGCTTTTTTAAGTTTGCTTTTAGTTTCTCACTGCAGTGGTCTGATAGTAACAGGCAATAGACTAAATTAATCTCCCAGTTCTGGGTCTGCCCAGCCCATAAAATAACCGGCGAGGAATATCCCTGTCCTTACATCAATCCAGGAGCATTTTCCATCACATCTCTTCCCTCCAGTGCTCTATGGAGAAGCAGTGGGACTGCAGCATGGTGGAGCTGAGCTGCCTGCTGGCATTATACCACCACAGTGGCAGACGGAAGGAAAATTTGCAAGGGATTTTAAATATTAAAGAGAAGAATTTTGTCTTCGGAGTATTTTCCCAGTTGGCACATTCATAAACTAAGCAAATTACAACACAATGATATATTATTTTTCCAAAAGTAGTAAGAAAACCTTAACCTAAGTGTTACTTTCAGCTCTTAGTTCTATAAAACATTCAATTTAACCCAGATAGCAGCCTCTGCCCCTTCAAGGTTAAGTCCACTGATGAGACGAATATGTTTATTCTATTTTCAACTTGAATATTAAATCTAGAAGTAACAAGAGCCAACACAAATTTAAGCTCCAGGAGAATCTCAACCCACTCTAGCAAAGTGAAACAGAGTTTATACTCCTACGACACATAAAGTTGGATGTACATTCATAAGAAAAGCTCACAGAGTTCTTAAGTAGCAGATGTCACGCAGAACAAACTGCTTTCCATTAGATCACAGAATCATAGGGTGGTATGGGTTGGAAGGGACCGTCAAGATCATGTAGTTCCAAACCCCTGCCTACAGCAGGGACACCTTCCTCTAGCCCAGGTTGCTCACAGCCCCATCCAGCCTGGCCTGGAGTGCTTCCAGGGAGGGGCACCGACAACCTTATTGGCCAACCTGTTCCAGTGTCTCACCACCCTCACAGAAAGATTTTTTCTAATAACTCGTCTAAACTTACCCTCTTCCAGTTTAAAGCCATTTCCCCTCATCCTGTTGCTACATGCCCACATAAAAAGTCCCTCTCCAGCTTCCTGGAGCAGAGACACTGGGGCATGCCTATGAATGCACTCATCTCTCACATGCAGACAGGAGAGGACAGCTGTTAGAGAAATCCCCAGTGGAGTAAAGCCTCATGAACTTGCCTTCAGGATCATATTTACTGATGCTGTAAAATTTAAGGAGAAACACAGTTCTTGTAAGCATGTCAGTATCTGACGCTTGCATTCCACGTAACAGTAAGTTTGGTGTGTTCCTGCATTAATTCCTGACTATTTCTCCAGGCAATGAATTACTGAATTACTTTTAACAATGCTAAATAACCTCCATACTGCAGAATTCTAACATATCTTAACGTCAAAGTCTTTCTGTTTAAAGAGGATATTCTTGCTCTGCAGCCCTGTACCTTGCTCTATTCAAGCTGAGGCAGAGAGTATCACATCAGTGAAGACAAACACCCCGTGCCAAATCTGTCTCAGCTGTGTTCACTGACAGAACAAGGGCACAAAAAACAGGGAATTCCATCCACAGGAGACTCCTTTCCTGTATCTATGACGGTAGCCAAATGCTGGCATGGTTACCCAGGTTGGCTGTAGAGAATGGGTGATGGTGGCTGGTGAGGTGGCTCCATTCCAACCCTGGCTTCTGTACAAGGCAGGAGGAAACAAGGAGGACACTGCAGCCATGGAAGGATCATTTCCTGCAGCCAGAACAGCCTGAGAGCAGCGCCCAGCTCATGCCACCAAGGATCACAGCGCTCAGTGAGTGATCAAGATGCTGGGATAGCTGTAATCTGCTCTTGTTAAACCAAACAAACACACCCAGAGCTGTGATATGCTAGAGATGATAAACCATTTAGTGTGGATTTTTCTGTATTTAACACACACAATACATGAAATACATGATCAGCTGCAAAAGATCCTATGGCAGTAGACACTTGGCCACCCATTTCACAGTGCATTCTGGCAGCATAGCCCAAATATCCAGGTGCCAATCCAGAAATCACTAGGAGATTGGGATACCAGGCTGTACACTAACACTCTTACTTTGTCACTAGGACAATTAACCTTCTTTTCCCCATCTAGGACCATCAGGTGTACACCTTGAATCTGCATCTTGAAACAAACACGCAAACCAACAGTAATCATCTACTGTCCCCTCCCCTCCAAACAAACAAACAAAACCAGAAAAAAACAAAACCAAAAAAACCCTTCCACTTCCTAGGAATACCAATAAAACCATGCTCGTTTCAGTTTTCCCTAATGCACAACAATTAAATACATATATGTATGACTTCAGGGCTTTTAGGCATAATAAAGGAGAACACGATGTGGTATTTAACAAATAACTGAATTTCAGAATTTGCTAAAACAACTTAGACAATTATAAATACTTTATATCATAAATATTATAAATGTGTACACACACTATTTCTAAAAAGACCGTGCTTTATTTTCCAAGCTCTCAGGTAATGAGAAATATCATCTATTTCTGAAGTTCTTTATACATTTGCATGCCATCTTTGGAGTGCTCCAACTGCCAAGGGTAGCCTGACTACTCTGTAAGGAGAGCAGAAAAACAGCTGCCTTCCTAAGGCAAATTATAATGTACTAAGCACATTTTCAAAGCAACATTTCTCCCAGTTAAATCCATATACACATAATAAGAACCAATAAGAACCTTCTGTACATTCAGATTAAATGCTCCCTGAAGACTATCAATGATGTTCTCAATTTCATCTTTTTTCCCAAAAAATGTGCTGGGTAGTTCCTTCAACAAAAGATGCCTCCTTTGCCAAGACAAGATCTGTACTAAGAAATAAGGAAATAACTGCTTTAAAGCCAGTGATGGATAGCTAACCAGTGTAGGATATCTCTACTTGCTTCCCAAACCTTTATCCCATTACAACAGAGTAGGCTAGCTGTTCCATGGAAGGGGAGCCAAGCACATGAACGTGGTCAGCAGGGCAGAGGCCTTGTCAGCCATCAGCAATCAGGTTCAACCTAGAATCCAGGCTGAGTTTTGGTGACTAGGCAAAGGCAAGAAGTCAGGCTGGCAGATCAGGGTCCTGTCCAGGGATGACAGCCAGTGTCAGACAGCCAGCAGCCATCAGGCAGGCAGGGCCTGTGCACAGGGACATGGCAGGCCCA
Source organism: Tragopan temminckii (assembly GCA_028571105.1). Lineage (NCBI taxonomy): Eukaryota > Metazoa > Chordata > Aves > Galliformes > Phasianidae > Tragopan > Tragopan temminckii. The sequence goes on along the minus strand of JAOWBP010004220.1, from coordinate 311,501 downwards.
ATTTCAGTCTGGGAAATCAGTCTGCAGGACAGAGTCTCGATGAGTGGGGGGGATCAGTGGGAGTGCATGGCCAGGCTGTGGTGTGCTGGAGCACACACTCCTACCATACAGCCCAGGGCAGTGACTGGAGCCCCAGGGCTGAGCTGTAACAGGGCTCCTGGGTCCCAGGGCAAGAGGCTTGGGCCACACAAAGCTATTCTGGGCCACTGAGACTTATTATGCACTCAGTACCTTGACATATATCCAACCATATTAGCTCCATCATAACAGCTTCTCTCACACCACTCAAGGAAGATGTTGCTCACTGTTTTTTTTAAACCTGGTTTTTACCCAACAACTGTGCTCTGAGAGCTGATGAGCTTCAATGGCTCATAGATTTATGAACGGTGTGCTGCATTAGTACTGCACTCCAGACTAGCTAGATCATTAATGAAAATATTCTCCACAGTTGGGCTGTGACATAGACAATTTGCTTTGCTGAAGACTATTAATGTAAAAACCATGGCAGTAAGAGGTAAGCAAGCCACTGGGGTCAAGGAAAGGGCATAACATAGGGTTCTGCAGAAACTTTCACCACTGCTGTGGTGAAACCACCACTTCTACCAACCCTCCAGAATTATTGATATGGCACAGCACAAATGAAACATCATGTAAAATAAACCCATGGACAGCAGCCATTTATAAAAGATGATCAGAAGACTGATGCAAACTGGCGTGAAACAAGCACCAATCAAAGCACGAAGGAAAGATGGTATACGTTGCATCAGCAACTTGACCACAATATAGGACTTTGGAAACAAAAGAAACCCTTAAATATTTTCCCATCAGATGTAGTTTGCATTCTGTTTTCTTACCTGATCTGCTGCAATGAAATAGGTGTTTTAATTTGCTGGTAATAATCAGGATACTTTTTCTTGGAGGGCAACTGGAAAAAGGGTTCAGATATTAGCTGGCCCTGATTATTTCGGCAACTTCTAACTGTATCATAAAGCTGATAGAGAGGATTAGAAGTGTCCATGAAGGAAGTAATACTCTCAGCTTCAGACTCTCCTTCATAACGAGCAGCAGCTGCACAGAGAGAAAGGAAAAATGGGAAACTCTCAGCGAACAAGTCAAGTGGATTTTGTTGTTTGACTTTTCAAATAGAGAAAGAACTAAACAAGAACAAAAGAGTCCTTCAGCTGAGGGCATTCAGCCACTCTGGCAGTCAGATTCACATCTTAGAAAAGGACATCACAAATGGCTGTACCTCACGTGCCTCAAGCTGATGGGAAAACAGAAAACAAAAACCACCACAACACATAGCTAGATAGCAAGCTGCCTTATCACGTGAGACTTAGCTCAGACACTGGTAACACACCCTGCATACAGAAGCCCTGAGAAGTACATATATATGAGAGTACACACCAGGACCACTCAACCACATGCTACCCATGGGACAGCTATAGAACATCCTTATTTACTCATTTAAACACTGATGCCAATATTTGTGCCAAATATATTTGTACACTGAGCTACAGTCATGCTGCTGTCCAACTGGAGTACACTACAAGAACATGAATTGACAAACCACATCTCAAATTTGCAAAGGTGCTTAGACAGGGAAAATGGCTGAATTAAACATGATGTTTTTTGCATATATGTGAAAAGAAGTGACTTCAAAACTTCTATAATCCTTTAAACTATAACATTCACAGCCCAATTAAAAAAAGAAACGGAACTTTAATTGACAAGACTGACACTGAAGGTCACCTTTAATACACAGAAAATGAAGGAGAAGTACACATTTTAGAATTATTATTATAAAGTATTCCTGCTAATTGTAAAAAGTATTTATCAATTTTATAGAGACTTTGCCAGCTAACTTGATGAAGCAAACAGTAAGTTTCAGGATTAGAACAAACAAAAAGATACTATGATGAAGTAACTGCTGACAAAACCAGGAAAAACAGTACACACAACTCTTTATTCATTCACTTCCCCTCTTACAAATTCCAGTTTAGATGGAAGCTTGGTGGATGACACACTGGATAAGTCAGTTACACAAAAGACAGCTCTCTAATGCTCATGCCAAGTTTCCAGCAGGCGTTTTCATCATTGCTCAGTAGTGGCTGGCAATGTTTCAGGTTTTCTACTCAATTTCAGTAAAGATATATTGAAATGATGACAAAGCCAGAGGGCATTCTGGCTGCACACAACACAGTATTATCATCTATCCTCTGCAGTCTGACATTGCACATCTATGCAGATCTACTAGCCAAGACAGACGCAAGCTAAAACACAAGCAGACCTCAGTAGATGCACAAACATGCCAGAGATATTCATTACTGATTCAGAGGAGATACCTAAAATTATCATGTACCCGTATACCAATCAGCATCAAATAATTGCATAGCATCTACTGTGGTAGCCTGCAAAGCAGGAGCTGAACAGAATAACTTCAGCAGGAAAAAGACTGGAAGCAGTGCTTTGTTTTCCCTGAACCTCATACATCAGCCTGAGCACGGAGAGAAATCCTTGCAGCAAAGAGAATGCTACCAGGTACAAGTTTCCAGACTAATTTGTTTGCTCAACGCTGCAGCTCTCACTGTTCCACCAAAAATGAATACAAGAGAAAAAGGAGAGCTGCTTCTTAGGAAAGAGGGGAAAAAACCGCAAGAAAGAAGGACATTAATATTCTGTGACATGGTAGCCAGCAAAGAAGCAGTTCAATACTCTAGACAGGACAAGTCCTTCTTTTGTAGGCATTCCCCAAAATGAAATCTAAACAAATTAAACAAGCACTCATAGGAAAGTGTGTACATAATACCTGAATAAACCTACAAATATTTTTATTACAGTTTGTATGCTCCTTCAAAGACATGGCAACCACTATATATCCTGAGGTATTCAGAAAATGATAATGTCCTCCCAACAGGAAATATTAATGCATCTTGACAACTGAAGATGTATTATTGAAGTCAAAAAACAAAAATCCTTATTTTGCTACACAACCAAGCACATAATGCAAGATCGCAGGCTCTTGAACATTCAGAAGCAGTAGAACATAAGAACACATTAGAGAGAATAGTTAGCAGGTACAGAGGAAAAAAACAATAATAAAAATTTCAGGCGGTAACTATACGTGCGCCCTTACTCAGTGCTGACAGAGGAAAGAAGCAGAGTGAGGAAAGCACATGAACGTATACAAAAAAGATAGTCTTTATTCATTAACTTGCTTTTATCAATGTCATGCACTGAGACAACAACGAACGCTTGAAGCATAATGAGATAGATGCTAGTAAAATCAAAGGCTGCAACCAGTCTTAAAGGCATAAACCTTACGCCTTTTTATATTTACAGTGAGGATAACTTGTAATGGAGCTGCAAAAGCTGCTCATGTCTCACTACATTTGAGCTAGAAATCTTCTACAAGCTCCATCACATCATGACACACACTGAACCTGTGAGGATAAACTCCAGGTTGGAAACAGTTGCTTAGGCAACTGCTGCATTCAGAGACGCTCACAAAGACTGAGCTCCCTGTATCAAGGAGAAAGTTCTCTATGCTCGTTCATGCCCAACTCTCGTTTGTTTCAATGAGTGTTGGGGGAAAGACAGATACCAGAGCAACTAATAAAAAGACTGCTTGCTTTAAAGGAAAATCTTTTTCACTCTGAGAATGAAAACACAGGGATGTCCAAAGAGTGTGTTGGAAAGACTGAGAAACAGTGACAGATATCTGCCAAAAAACTGCCCCTTCGATGAATGCAATAAGATAACTTCAGCGGTACAAAGGCAAAAATCTTAGACACACACAAGGCCTTGTGCAAATGACATCCATGTCCATGGCAGACGTGACATGTCAAAGTGGTTAAACCACTGGAAGCATTTAAATCTCGAAGAAGCAGAAAGCTATATGCTCCTACAGCACTGAGGTGTGGAAGGCCTGCAACTAACAAGCACACTGAGCCACAGGAATGAGTACTCTCCACATCTCCCAAAGAGGGAAGCCAGAACTGAAGCCCAGGCTAACCAGGAACGCAGATACAATTCAAACATGAAATAAAACACATCTTATGTTAAAAAAAAAAAGTAACAAAAATATTAATAATCAGATATCTGCTCTGAGATAATGTAAGGAAATTATTGAGAATGCAACTATTGAGAAAGACTAACTTAAAAGACAGACTACAGTAACGTTTGGCCAATACTGAAATATATGATATAATGTGTATGTAATAGCAGATGTTTATAATACAATCCTATAGCATGCTTATGAAACCAAAGATGCTGTCTCAAGGCATACCTTTTTATGTACTTTTGTTTGAACATAAGCCCTCACGCAAGATCACATTACTGCTAGATTACACAAGATATTTGTAAATTCGGTTCTATTATTTAGCTTTCCTTATATCCCATATAAATAGTCTTAACCTTAAAAAAAAAAAAACCTGACAGGCTCTTAGAAGAGCCAATGGCACAAAAGAGAACAAGCCAGCATGAAGTTTCTCTAGGACAACTGCCATATTGTTAATCTCTTAACCCAAGGAACACGTAACACTGTTTTCAACATCTACTTGTCTGTTCCACATTAGAAGGAACAAAAACATTCAACAGTTTCCCAAAGCTTGGATCAGTTTGGCCAGTTGGGCCTATCTCTTAGCAGCTGCACATTTATAACTCAGTACTAAGAGGAAACAGTGATTGGACTTAACAGAATTATATGCTGAATTTTGAAACAGTAAATATAATTCTGCAATAGACAGTGACATTTGAAGAGATCTTTCATTAAAGAAAATAAACAGATAAATTGCATATCAGCTCCTACCAGCCAAAGCAGCATCCTCATCACTTTCTGATCCATACTGCAATGCCATGGTTATTGCTGATAAACGATCCCCCTGGGCTGATCTTTTGTTACTGTAAAAAGAGGGAAGAAAAACAAAAACCAACAGATTTCAGAAGTAAAAAATAACAAAAGGTTCTTACTATTAAATCACCATTAACAGCCATCCCAAGCAAACCAGTAAACCAGTGAAGCTCATGACAGCTGCTTATCAGGTAAACAGAGATGGCTACAGAGAAAGAACTGTAGAGCTTACCAAGCTGCTAACATCCTTTGAGACAGCCTTCATTTTAACAGGCGGGCCCTCAAACCAGAAACTGCCCGTGCAGTCAGTTCAAGCTATGCATCTTCTGTCCTACTTCAAATACTTAAGTATTTGTGTTATTAATTGGGACTTATGAGAACAAGTCTTCCCAATTATCCCAAAATTATATAAACAAATCTCTTACTTAATCCCGTTTTATAGGGATTGGTCTACATTAAGAAATTTAGCATGTCACAGGCTGTATATAACTCAGTCTCCCTTTCCTCCAGCCCTGCCTGCACTTGTTCAGCATGCAGAGTGTAAGTGAAGGAGCTGTTAACTGGTCTCACAACATCTTCAGCATCATTCTTTCTGCCTTTTATCCCAAATCTGGGGCACAGCATCTCACGCACTGCTTACAATGACACTAACTCCATACAAACACTCAATACCTGAAAGAGCCGTGCTGCTGCTGGGCATTAGGCCACAGTTTCAAGGTCTACACAGAGAAGACTGGCTGCTTCCAGACAGTAGCTAAGCCCGCTGGCATAAAGCCTCTGCTACATACCAAACTTCACAAGTGATGAATGAAGAACAAACTGGACAGCCTGCAGTAAACCAGTCTGCCTAGTAAGTCTGCCATAAGCACATCATAAACTCAGTACTAATGGCTTGCAGGATTTCATAGTATCACAGAATCTTTTGAGTTGGAAGGGGACATTGCAGGTCATCTGATCCAACTTCCCTGCACTGAGCAGGGACACCACAGCTCCATCAGGTGCTCAGAGCCCCTCCAGCCTGACCTTGGCTGTCTGCAGCGATGGGGCATCCACCACCTCTTGGGGCAGCCTGTGCCTTTCTTACAGCCCTTTTAGATACTAACAGGCCGCTCTCAGCTCTCCCCACAGCCTTCTGCCTGCTGCACAGCCCCAGCTCTCAGCCTGTCCTTGTAGGGAGGTGCTCCATCCCTTGGTCATTTGTGGCCCTCTTCTTCACACTCCAACAGGCCCACATCTCCCCTGTGCTGAGGACTCCCCATCTGGATGCAGCACTCCAGGTGAGGTGTCACAGCACAGAGGGGCAGGATCAGCTCCCTGCCCTGCTGGCCGTGCTGCTCTGGATGCAGCCCAAGATACGGTTGGCTTTCTGGGCTGTGAGGGCACAGTGCTGGCTCACGTCCAGCTGCCATCCAACAGCACCCCCAGGTCCTTTTCAGCAGAGCTGTGCTCCATCCTTATATCTCTCCCAGCTTGTACTGACATTGGGGGTTGCCCATGCCCCAGGTGCCAGACCTTGTACTTGGACTTGTTGAACCTCATGAAGTTCACCTGGGCCCACTGCTCAAGGAACAGCTGCAAAGTCAGAGATGACAGACAATGGGCATAAGACAGAGTACTGATGTAATTGAAGCATGTTAGTATTCTCCATTAAGGCTTTTCTTGATCCTCTGTTAGCAGGTGCATGTGGATAGGTGCTGGCATCCCAACACCTGCAGTAGGTAGGAACAGAATCACAGAATCACAGAATGGTTTGGGTTGGAAGGGACCTCCAGGATCATGAATCTCCAACCCCCCTGCCACATGCAGGGCCACCAGCCTTCCCAGTTAATACTAGACCAGGCTACCCAGGGCCCCATCCAATCTGGCCTTGAACACCTCCAGGGACGGGGCACCCACAGTCTCTCTGGGCAGCTGTTCCAGCACCTCACTACTCTCTCTGTAAAGAACTTCCCCTGACATTCAACCTAAACCTCCCCTCCCTCAACTTGAAACCATTTCCCCTTGTCCTGTTATCAACCCTTTCAAAGAGTTGATTCCCCTCCTCTATGTAGGCAGATCTTACTTAGGATTAGGCAGTGCAGCTACTGTGCCTTTTACAGGCAGGACTAGTGTTAGTTAGCATGTAAGAAAGATAGGAAACTTGTGAGTGTGGAAAAAGTGTACATGTCAGTCTTTCTAAACCTGTGGTGCAGTTTTCATCGTGAATTATGTACACTTTTTTTCTGATATAATGAGGTTATGACTGCTGAAGGGAGAGTGTGAGGACAGACTAACCTTGTAGGGTAATGGCACAAGGCACAATAACGAAGTCAGAGTCAATTAACTACAAGGTAATTCTTTGCAGTTAACATTGAATGTTTAACTGTCTCATCTAAACTTCGAGTCTTCAAAGGGGGGACAGGTAATTGCTCTGCTGAGTTCTGCTAAATCCTATACATACTGATTTGAATAGGAACTGCCTGTGTGCATCTCTCTTGCTCCTCTCCCAGAACCCCTTAACAGTTATGGGAAATGTTTGGGGAAAAGTTGTGATACATATGAAATGTTGATGAAGGAATGGCATCAGGGTGTGCTGGGGAGATTCAGGCTGGATAATAGGAAAAAATTCTCCAAAAGAGTGCTTGGGCATTGGAATGGGCTGCCCAGGGAGGTGGGGGAGTCACCGCCCCTGGAGGTGCTTAAGGAGAGCGTTGATGTAGTAATTGAGGATGTGGTTTAGTGGCCTTGGGTGATGGGTTGGTTGGACTAGGTGATCTTAGAGGTCTTTTCCAACCTTAATGATTCTGTGATTGGACTTCATGAACTTGAAGGTCTTTTCCACCCTAAACAATTCTATGAGTCTATGAAGGAGGGGAAAAAAAAAAAAAAAAAAGGTGGGGAACTATTTTCAGGAAATTTTGCTTTTCCATGGTAGGATAAATGTTCCTTTAGCAAAACCACATCCAAATGGACAAAAATCTGCTGAAAGGATTCAGCAGATATTGTTTAGTAGCACTACCATGCGATATGTAGCCCAAACCAAAGGGTGTCTGCTTCTGCTGTAGGTCAACTTGGATGGGATGGATGGGAACTGTGTAACCCTCAGCATGCCATCATAGCTTTTGGTCACATCAAAATGTTTTTTGTTGTTTCTTTGCCCTTTTGCATGTTCTCCTTGCCCCTGGTTTGTGCTGCCTCGGTATTGCCTTCAGATCGTGCAGCACTAGTGCTAGTTGTCTTACCCTGACTGGTACGGACTGAATGGAAGGTGTTGTGGGTGTTGCATCCTGATGAGAAGTGTCACGTGTTTGGCACTAGGCAGCACATGCCCTCTGACAACTCCACTTTGAGTCCCATTCTGTGATCTCTTGGAGGCTGCTCTTATGTCTGTCTTTCACACAGCTCTAAAAAATGCCTTCTGATGTGGACTATTATTACTCCAGAGAGCTGTGACTGTAGCCACCAGCCATGGGTTACTCAAAGCTCACATGCACAGGCATGCCATGACTGGGTTGCCAGGCACCTCTGGCAGCTGGGTTCATTGAGAAGTCTACTTCCAAGTTGGTTTTCACATACAAGATCTTAATAAGTGTTCCCTTGGCAGATCTGGCATTTTGGTGACAATGATAAAATTGATTTCAGTTTACTGGGGAGACTCACTAGAGTCTTCTGCTTTATTGTATGGGGTGGCTGATCTCTCTGGAGCCAGACTTGACTGTTGATCTGCTGATAGGTGTATGGTTGATTGGCTGTAAGAATAACAAATGTATGGGAGAGCTGCAACCCTACTTAGTGCAAGGTGAGTTAGTGGGTCAGGGTGTAATTGTTTCACCTACATGCTTTTGTTGACCCTTCCAAATGGTACTGGGTGATAAGAGTTTCCTTTTTTTGGATTTGCATTTTCTTTTTTTTTTTTTTCTTAAAAATATTTTGTTCAATACATTTCTGTAATTTTTTTTTTTTTAATTTTGCTTTCTAGGGTCCTTCACTTAAACAGTTTATGGACATCTTCTCTCTTCCTGAAATGACGCTGCTCTCTTCAGTCATCGATTACTTCATAACTCATGGCATTGAGTTTGACCAGGTCCATCTTTATAAGGATATATCTGTAAGTAAAATGTCAGCAGCCCCAGAGCTCGTACCACATCAGAGTTGCAAGCTCTTTTGCCTGTGAGCTTTGCAGTTCCCAAACCAAAGGGCCATTAGTGAATAGTCTAATATGACTGTGTTATTGCCACTTTAGAGCTCTCTAGAATATGTTAGGTCTGTGATTGCACTACAGAGTTGGTGTTGCTGTAAATATCTTTAGTGGACGTGTTTAGGCCAGTGAGGTTGAAGGTTCTCTGGGAAATATGCTACAAAGCTCAGCAAATATTTTCTAGTTCTGCAAACTGGTAAGCTCTGTCTTTCTGTTAATATCTTATTTTTCAAAGAGGCTTGGTCTGACCACATAGTTTACTTTAGACAGGGATTGTCTTGAAAATCCTGCTCTTGCCTGCTCTGAAAATCCACCCCTTCACTTTGCATCTGCAGGGCAGGCTGATCCTCTTGGGGATGTTTCTCTGTGCATGCCTGTGACTTCTTTCAAGAGCCGGTTAGTCCAAGGTGCTGATTGTGCCCACCAACTTCACTCTCAGCATTTGAAAGGTCAATATAAGATTATCACCACTGCTGGGGGATACCATTTGACTTCTTGGTTAATGCTATAGATGAGGTGCAAGTGCTTGAAATTGCTGTCCTAGGTGACATTTGTTGACAGATGATGTGTAGCCCCTGGTAGTCAAGCGTCACTTTGTGCTCTTCTCCATGGAGAAATGGTTTGGGGTTTGTACCTTGTGGGAATGTTATGTTCATCCTCTGGCAGCAGCCTGTACGTACACCGTTCAGTCTTCTTGTGAGGGAAATGCTGCATCTGTGCTGCTGCTTTTGTGATAAGGATCCACCTTGTCAGCTTTGCTGCAGCCAAGGATTACTGCCTGTGTTCTGACCTGCTGTTGGTGCTTGATAAGAGCATGCCTGCCAGCTTCCCACAAGACCTGAACAGTTTTTGATTGTGGAGTGGGGAAAACAAGAAGAGGGAACACAGCTGACTTCAGAGGTCTCCTGTCAAGAGTGTCTTCTGAGCCTTCTTTTGAGGTCAGAAGTGATTTGTTTCTAGCTGAAAAGCAGGTGGGTGGTTGCCACAGCCTGATACAAACTGCAAGGCAGACAGCGTGCTCAAGCCCTCAAACTCCCAAGTACCAATCCTGGCAATTGTCAGGATCCTTTGCTGAAGGATGTAGTTGTTCCTGAAGGAGTGACTGAGATAGGCAGAGAAGTGAGATACAACAGAAAATCTGTGCCAATGCCTGAAATTTTTACTGAAAAGATGGCAGCTGATTTGTACTCATACCAGAGCAGCTTTTTTTTTTTTTTGTACAGTGATGATAAACATTTTTGCAAAATGAATCCCCCTGCAGTGCAAGCACAAAGAAATGATTTGTGGACATGAGCACAGAGACCCTTCCATGCCTGCACAGGCAGATGTACAAGCCTCATCTGCTACTATGTCTCAGGCTTGCAGTGAGTTAAGACATGTCTGAACCTGATACTCTGCTGTATTTCTTGGTGGTGACCCTAATTGCAGTGTTGCGTTTTTGGGAGGGAGCACCAGAGACACTGAGTCAAAAGTGCAGTCCCTAAGGCAGCAGTAAAGGCTGATGCAGATGTGTAAATCTGTGCTCCTGACGTACCAGTTTGGCTCCTTCATCATGGAGAGCGAGAAGGCTTTCCTTGGAAGGAATTTTTAAGTCCTGCAGAAAATGCACAGTTCTTCCCTTGCTCCTTTTGATGTTGCTGTTGGGATGGGGAAGAGTGCCTTGGAATTTCTTTCTGCTCTGCAAATGTAGTTTTGACGCAAATGCCAGGCATTGCTTGCTTTTAATGACAGTACTGGTCAAGATGAAGTTGTTTTCTTGTTAGTGCTCTCATTTTATGTTCAGTCTTATAGCTCAATAGAGCAGTCTCTTGGGGAATTAGATGTGTCCTTTGCTGCATTTTTACAATTGAGATCCAGATGGTGAAAGGAGACTCCTCAAACTTTGCTTTGAAGAGGTGCCTCCTCCACTTTCATTGTCCCCCACCTAAGCTGTAAACTCAGGTTCTTTCCCAGATTTGAAGGTAATTAATTTTAGGCTGACTAGCAAGTTTCACCTGCATGACAGTGAGACCAGGTGACTGCATGCTGTTGTGTGCATGTGTCCCCCCAGCAATGGCACTGGTGAGTGTGGCCATGCAGTCTGAAATCCCATAGGAGTACACCTAGTGTAGCAGTGATTTAAGAGTCCTAGAGAAAGGCAGCCTTCATTTACCAATCTAAATTGTCATGGATGAAAATAGTACCTTTAAACATGGCAAACACTGCTAAATATGTTTGTGCTCTGGAAATGGCCATGCATATTTGGCATATGTCATTGGATGGAGACTTGTGAAAAATCTTAGTTGGGTGTGTCAAAAAAATGCATTGCATCTTGGCCTCTTGCCTGGAAAATACAGATATTTGGATACCCTTAACACTGTTTTAGCTTGCTTTCCTCTTGAAAATTGGGCAGCTCTGTTTTGGCAAACAAACAAACAAACCCAACCCACCAGCATTCCTACTGGATGCTTCTGTGCCCACTGGCTACTTGGGGCCACGATTGATAGCCTTCCCTGGCTCTTGGAAGCCCAGAATCACAGATGCTCACCTCTATTGTTCAGTTTTGCTGCAATCCATCCTTTGGGTTATATTTGATAAAGCTTCCGCAGGCATGTGGAAGGAAGAAGAGCCAGCTAATGCCCGGGCCACTGAGGTTTTAGGGCAGTCTTGATAGCCTTGTGATAGCAGTGCATTAAATGTGCTGGTTTTCAGGAGGAGGAAGAAAATAGTGCTTTCCTAGAGTCACAGAGTTGTAGTAGATCCTCAGTTGGAAGGGACTGGGATAGAGTTCAACTCCTGGCTCTTCACAGGACCACCCAAAAATCAAACGCTACATCTGAGAACAGTGTTCAAATGCTTCCTGAGCTTCAGCATCCACAAGGCTGCTCTCCACCCTCTCATCCCCCAGTCTGTCCATATAGGCAGGGCTGTCCCACCCCAGGTGCAGAATCTGGCACTTGCTCTTGTTTAATTCCATGCAGTTGGAAATTGCTTAGCCCTCCTGTTTGTCAGGATTGCTCTGCAAGGCCTATCCATCCTCGAGGGAGCCAACAGCTCCTCCCTAGGTCATCCACAGACTTAGTATGCTTTCAAGTCCTGCATCCAATAAATTGATGAAAAGATTAAAGAGAGCTGGCCCTAAAATGAAGCTTTATGGAACCTCATCAGTGATTGTCCACAAGCCTGATGGAATCCTGTTTACTGTAACCCTTTGAGCCTGATCTTCCAGTCAGTAATTCACCCATCATGTTACTGTTTTGTCTAGCTGCATGCTGAACATCCTGTCCAGAAGGGTACTGTGAGAGACAGTAGCAAAAGTCCAAAAAGATTTCATCAGCTGGCTTCCCTTGGTCAGTTAGGTGGGTAACCTTATCGTAAAAGGAAATTGAGTTTGTTAAGCACGACTTTTCCCTTGTTAACCTGTGTTGGCTGTGACCGGTGACTCTGTTCTCAAGTGTTTTCCAGTAACTCCCAACCAAATCTCCATAATTTTGCTGGTCAGTGAGATGATACTGATAGGCCTGTAATCATCAGGGCCTTCTTTCTTGCCCTTCCTGAAAACAGGGCAACATTTTCCAGTTTTCAGGTGACTGAAACCTCCCCAGGTTCCCAAGATCTGTTCCCAAATGGGAAGATTTTGAGGTTTCTGTCTTTATATTGTGTCAGCTTTGCTATAGCCACTGTGTTCTTTTCACCATGTCAGTAAACCTTACTCAGCAAGATCCTCTACACTGATACCAAGCAGTACTTCTTCATGCAGCAAGAAGGCAGGGTGTGTCATTAGTGTGTTCCTCCTCGATGGTGGCAATAGGCTGGGAAGCAGGAATGCCATATGTAAACCTGAAACATTTTTTTTCCTTATCCTTTTCTTCAGGATGCTATTAGAGATGTACACGTGAAAGGAGTGATGTACAAATGGATTGAAAAAGATATGGGTGAGTTAAGCAGAGCTCTGTTGTGAAATCTATTTTTATGTGTCCTGTGCTATGTGGCATTCTGCAAAAGATTGCTGCATAGGTCCTACACTAAGTCTTGATTGTGGCATGCCTAAAGGCAGCCAAGGGTTAGAGTTGCATTAGGGACCAGGTGATATTTAGGGTTTGATGGAGGTTCTTGTTTTAATGGAGGAAACAGTTACATCATTGCTTTCGTGTCTGTTCTCCTTCTGCCTTTAAGTAGGGGTTGGCAGTTCCTGGCATAGTATGAACATTTCAAAGGCACTGTCTAGGAAGGCTGAGAAGGCTTCCATTCATAGTGGAAAGAAGCTCTTAATATGATCATGGAGTGGCTGTGACTTTCTATTTGGGATTAGCCCTCTTTCTTGCCAGCCTTTTCAGTTCCTCGGGCTCTTTCATTCCTCTAGATGGGATTGATGAGGATGAGGAAGGCCATTTTGTCACCATAGTGGTTCACTACCTGTCCTGTCTGAGATGGATCTAACTTGGTTCTTTTGCATCTCTGTTGGTTTAGGGGTCAGGTTTGGTTTTGTTTGATTTTAAAGAAATGTGTTCACGATCTCTGCCAGCGTTTCTTGATTGTTGTCTGTTTTATTCCAATTTAGAACAGTATATTCTGCACGGTGATGAAATCTATGCTGTCCTAAACAGACTGGTAAACCACAAGAAGAAACTCTTCCTCATTACAAACAGTCCCTTTAGCTTTGTGTGAGTACCATTAGTACGCATTGATGTGTCACCACAGCACAGCAAGAGCTTTGCAGAATCTTCTGTCATCCAAGCTAGAGAGTTCTGTGGCAGTAGTGACGAGAGGGCTCTGTGGGGACCAGGGACCAGCTGTGAACATGGCACCCTGCTGTTCTTTCTACACCATGGTCTTTCACTTCTCCAAGAAGCTATGAGGCTGTGTCTGGCCACAATGTTATTACAGAGCTGCCACTTTGAACTGCTTCTCTGGACTTCCTATGGTAACAAGAGAAGGGTGGGATGCCTGGAATTGGTTAAAGCATTACATCAGCCCTGCACGCAATCAGGCAGCCTTGTGAGACTCTGGAAAATATTGTGCTTTCTTCTTTGTTGCTGAAATGAGGGTAGTTTTAGGACAGACTGTTGTGAAGATGTAGTGTTGAGTGAAAATGGTCTGTTAACTTTGCTGTTCCTTTTCCCCTAGGGACAAAGGAATGAAACACATGGTTGGCAAGAACTGGCGGGACTTATTCGACATGGTCATAGTGCAAGCTGACAAACCCAACTTCTTCACCGATCGGCGAAAGTAGGTGCCCCAGTGCACTACTGTAGTGTTGTGTGTGGGCCCGAGGTTTTATGCCCCATTGTCTGGAGTGCACAGCTTCTCCTACCCTCCTGAAGAGCAGTTTATGGTTTTGTGTATAACTTAGATCCACTGTGCTGCTAACCTTCCAGTGCTGTCTCAGGTACTTTCTGAGGCTTTTGGTCGTTTTTTTGTTGACCAAGACAATCTGGGAATAAGTATCTTTATGGGTAATGCCAAACAGAAAGCGTGATCCTAAAATTAGCTATCTTAAACCTCCAGAGTTGTTTCATGGCCTGGGCTTAACTTAGATTTTAGAGGTATTAGTGTGCTTCAATCTTTAGAAAGAAAAGAGAAGTGGAATGGTATGTATGACAGCTGGCTGCTTCTTGGCAATAGGTCTTGAGAGTGTGCCAACATAATTCCTTTTCCTGTTCCTGAAAGCAGGATGTGGTTTTAGTTACTGAGTACGATTGTGTTTTGTAACTGGTAGCTCTGGAAACCTTGGTGCGTGGCAGCTGGGTTTTGTGATCAGCTAGGAGATGTCAAGGGACCAGATGACAGGCAGACCGCTGTGCTTGCTTTGCATTTTTTTTGTTGGTTTGGAGAACTTGTGCCTGCTTTGTTGCCTCTGTTTATGACTGACCAAGGATATATTCTGTATTCGGCCCTCCAGGGAGTCAACTGTTCTTTCCTCTTCCTTCCCCCACTCCCCAGACCACTCCAGCATAACCAGGAGTAAATCTGTATACTGAACTGACTTGATAATATTTCTTTCCACTGGATGTGGGTGAAGTGTCATAAGGATGTGGACTGGAGCTATAATGATCTAGGTCTTTTGGAGTTAAAAATGTATGACTGCATGGTGCCTGAGGGCCTTTCACGTAATGAGCCAGTGAAATGAACAGGGTTCTGACATAGGGAAATGAGTTTTCTGATCTGAATGTTGTAGTTGCTGGGTAACAGTCACTAAAAATCAAAAGAAGTTGAAATCTCTCCCTTTATTTTTTTTCCAGACCTTTTAGAAAACTGGATGATAATGGCTCATTGCAATGGGACAAAATAAACCAGCTGGAGAAAGGAAAGATCTACAAAGAGGTAAAGTGACCTGAGTGCATAAGAGAGATGAAACAAGAGTCTAAAATGCTGGGGTGCACCTGCACTCTTGGAAGTTGCTGGAAAAGCCTGGAGACAGTAAGAAAACAGAAGTCTTTTTAGGCAGAGTGGGTGCTTTGATAGATCACTTGTGGATGTTTGAAAAGTAAAAAATGGATCCTTGAAAAGGGCATCTGTAATGGATGTAGAGGGCAATTGCAAGGAGGCATGCTCGAGGCTCTGTGTGCTGTGGTGGCTGGTGGCAGCCAAACACGTCTTCTGGCCATGTGCAGAGAGGTCTTACTTGGCCAGTATGATACCGTTCCCCTAAATGCTTTCAGTGTATCTCTTGGCACCTTGTGGAGCACTGCATTAGGATCTGCAAGCTTCTGAAAAGCCTTTCAGATGCGTGTGCTAGGATCAAGGGTCGTCTTGTACATCAGAAAGCCCTGCCAAGGTCCGCTGTGCCTGTTAGCATACGATAAACCAGTCTCTGAGCTGCTGAGATGGTCCATGCCATGTGTAGAAGAGGCTGTGTTCTTGGCAACTGCAGCTTGTTACAGTTGCAGGAGGCAGAGCTGAAACAACCAGTCTGCATCTCTGAAATAGTTTCCTAATGCAGCTCCATGTGCGAGTGATGCTGCAGAATGGCATATAGCTGGAGGGATGTATTTCACCCAGCCATGCTGGAGGGAGGGAGGGTCCTCAGGGCAGGATCAGGGCTTTCTGCTTGGGAGGATCTGTGCTGAGTTCTCTCTGCCAGGCTGAGCTTTTCCCCACTGCTGCCCAGTTTGTATGAAAAGTGGGAAGTAGGGGAACCTGCCCTGCACATGTAGCTTTTCTGATGTCCCAGTCCTGAAACCTTTGTCCTTAATGGGGTCCCAAGAGTGTGACTGTCCAGAACTGCCTGCAGTCTGATGTCTGTGCAGAGGTATTCCACATCTCACTCCAAGTTGTTTGCCACAAGATTGGGAAAGATGGCATGAAGCTATCTGGCTTAGTTGTGTTGTTGCCTCAGTCTCTTTTGGCTCCACCTTTCTATAAAACTGAAGGTTTTTTAGCAATAGCAAAGACTGCTTAGCAATTTTGGAAAGGGCGATCTTCCTAAGTGAGGAGAGGTTTCACATTCAGGTGGTTCATGGAGGAGAAAAAGGGTGATCAGAAAGGGTACAAAGCCTGGCTCTTCCCTTTCTGAAAGATGTGGGTATCTGAATAGTGGGCCCTGGTAAACTTGCTGCCTTGTGGTGTTCTTGCAGCTGGTCTGTCCCCTGAGATAAAGTGGCTTCTGTCATTAGGACGGTTTGTTCCTGGTTTTGTGAGCTGTTGGATCCCACGGGAAGAATATGTTAGTGAGATTGCAGTCAAGTAGCTGTGCCCTGACCTGCAGTGGAAAAGTAGGTTGTGTCCTGGAGTGCTGTTCAGAAGCCTCTGGCCTGTACAGTGGGGTTGTCAAAGCACTATGCTACTGCACTCTGCCAAGAGCCTGGAGCTGGGAACATGTAAGCGGAGCCCATAGAAAGTCTTTTTCCTGTGGACAAGCTTTCTCAGTTGGTTAGCAGCTCCTTCAGAAGAAGAGGTGCACCTCGGGCATGCTGAGTTAAATTCTGCTCTTGATCACCTACATCTTGTGGTCCCAGATTGCTGAACCAAATGGGGAAAGGAAAAGATGAGAGAAGGTGAGCTTTGGGGTCCTCTCCAGTCCCATCTGGAGAGTCCCTCTCCCCCATCACATTAATGTCACTGCATGGGGATTGTTGCCTAAGTGTGGTTCTTGGGATGTTATGGTGGTAGTCCATCCCATCTCCAGCATTTATGGTTTCTCTCACAGCATGCTTCTTCCTGGCAAGTGTCCCTCCCCATGGATCTTGCTGTGCCAGTGCATTGCTGCAGGCTCCTGAGGTGCCTTGTTCCTGTCCCCTGGTTCACAGCTGTATGGCAGTTGTGTGATCTTAGGGACTAGTAATTCTGCTCTAGGGACTAGGAAGTTCAAATGATGGCGCTCCAATCCTGCCTATTGTCTCTCTCCTTTCTGAAAAACATGGAGTTCTCTGTTTGTGGCACCTCTGAGCTCCTTCTCCTAGTCTGTGAGTTGAGGAGAGGAAGTCCCAGAAATGCAGAGGCCTGCTGGCCTTCACTCAGCAGTGAACAGTAGGCATGCTGCCTGGAAGCAGAGATGGGCATGGGCTGGAGGTATTGCTTCTGAGCAGCCTGCAGGTTGGTGTGACTGCTGGTGCTGGCACATTAGTCTGCTGGCACTGATGGGG
This sequence comes from Tragopan temminckii, assembly GCA_028571105.1. Lineage (NCBI taxonomy): Eukaryota > Metazoa > Chordata > Aves > Galliformes > Phasianidae > Tragopan > Tragopan temminckii. The sequence continues at coordinate 293,908 of JAOWBP010004220.1, read as the reverse complement.
CCTTTTGCTTTCCTAATGGATTTTGTTTCCGTTGTGAGTCATGTGGAAAACTTGTGTGGAGATGGGAATCCCTAAAGTCTCCTCTGTGTGCTGGCAGGATGTTTGGAAAGCACTGAAAGCAACTTTAGCTGGTGCTTTGTGGGTTAGTTTGTTTTCACTTAGCTGTGAATCTGCCCAAGCTGCTTGGCTTCGTGGGTGGGGTAAGCAGTTGCTGTGAACACGTGGGTTTATGTGCTTTGGTTGAGATGGCAGTCAGTGATCTGAGAACAGCCTCAAGTGCTCCTTACTGACATCCCTGCTTGCTCATCTTGCCTCCCAAGCATCCTCTGAGGTGAAATCTTTGTCTTTTGAGGCCAGAGCACTTTGCCTTCCTTCTGTCCACCGTTCAGCTTTACTCATCTTGTCTCTAAGCTACCTCTTTTGTTGTCCATGTGCTCCCTTTGACTTTTTGTGCCCTAGGGCACAGGACTTCCTGACTTGCTTACTGGGGTATAAAGAGTTTCTAGCTTTTTCTGCAGCCTGAGGAAGGCCAAGAGTTGTATAGGGAGTTGTCACATGGGAAGTGGAAGTGAGGTAAGACTGAGAAGGATAGAAGCCTCTGACTTTGAATGGTGGGTGAGCGATGAGGTTAACATCTACTGAGAGTGCTCACATCTACATGCCATGGTACAGTGACACATCCAGCTGTGTTGACAGTGCTGGTGAGGTGGCTGCCCCATTCCACACACTGAGGATGAAGATGTCTGGCCTGTACTCACTTTCCCATTCTCCTTTTACCTGCAGGGTAATCTCTTTGATTTTTTGAGGCTGACAGGTTGGCGTGGATCCAAGGTGCTCTACTTTGGTGACCATCTGTACAGTGATCTTGCGGTGAGTAAAAAGCTGTGCATGCTGCTTCTGCGTGTCCCCCAGCAGGACTTTAAGTGATGAGCACTGTGGTACGTCAGGAGGATCTGTCTGTGTCCGGGCTGAGCATTTTGGGCAGTCAGTCATCCAGGAGGTGTGTGTGGCCAGACTTCTGCACATCTGGCATCACAGTGTATTTCAGAGTGAATCCCTGCTGCTGCTCAAGTTCTCCCAGAATGCCTAAAGCTGCTTTGGGGGGAAGGGAGGAAGCCAAAAAGCAGATGATAGCAAGGTTGGAGCAAGCTTGTTAGAAGGCTGCTGAAGTGAGGAGAGAAGCAGAGCAACCTGGTTGTCTCCTGTGGTAACGGAAGAGCATCAGAGAGGCAGGGCTGTGGTCCTGTTGAAGGAGGAGGTGGTGCTGTGGCTGGTGAAGGATAGGAAATGGCTGAGGAGGGAATGCAGCAAGATGGCAGCAAACTAGTGTGAGTGTTGTGGTTGTGTTGGTCCGTAAGGCAGGGCCCTGCTCTGAGCATGCAGGTCTCAGCATACTGTGCTTGGTGCTGTGTAGGCTGTGGCTTTTGGGACGCTTCCCGGACATAAGCATTCCACTCTGCTGTCATGCAGAAGGAAGCAGTGCAAAAAGGACACCTGAGGTACTTTCTGCCAGTGAAGAATGACTGCTGGTCTGTGAACTTGAGAGCAGTTCATGTGGAGCCCACATTTCTACATGCTTCTTGCAGCTGATCCTGGTGGCTGGGAGATGGGAGTTATGGTGTGACCCAGAACGGACTGTTGGGATGGCTGTCCCCTGAGGATCTCCAATGGGAACAGACCACTTTCCAAGAAAACTGGGTTGTGTTTGGCTTTCAGTCTTCATGTTCAACTCACAGTTGTTTTTTCACCCTGACCTCTAGGACCTCATGCTGCGTCATGGCTGGAGGACTGGAGCCATAGTCCCTGAACTGGAGACGGAGATTCGGATCATAAACACAGAGCAGTACATGCACTCCCTGACCTGGCAGCAGGCTCTGACGGGGCTGTTGGAGAGGATGCAGGTAAAGAGCTCCTGTCTGAGCAGGGTGTGTAACATGCCTTCTCCCAAGTCTGAGACTTAGGACTGGTGTAGGAATCAGAGGATATCACAATTTTCCCGTGTTCTCAAAATCTTATTCTCCTCAAACAAAGTTGGTGCAGGGGCCTCGCAGATTTGTGAGTTATGGGAAAACCCTGAGGGGGTTGGAGGGGACTGGAGGTATGACTTACAGGGCTGACGTAACCTGGCAGTTGCTGTTGTCTCTGCAGATGTATCAGGATGCGGAGTCAAAGCAGGTACTGCTGGAGTGGATGAAGGAGCGGCAGGAGATCAGGTCAGTGCATTGCCCTGCTTGCTCATGAGCTCTCAGGGGCTCTCAGGCCTACAGTGGGTCTACTTGGTAACCTATTTTGGGGAAGGTGCTGCTGCAGCTCTTGTTCTGTGGCCCTCCCTGCTGCCTCGTGTCTGTGTTGGGCTGCAGCAGTGCAGTCTCACAGCAGGAGAGATTGGACTGGTTGAATGTGGTGTGGGAAAGGGGGGGTGGTGGTGTCAGCCTGTGCCAGAAGGGCCTGTGGGCTGGCTGCTGTGATTCCTGGCATTGCAGGTGGGTCCCCACCTGTAGCAGGGATATTTGCGAGGAAGGCAATGTGGTGAATGCTCTCTGTGGTCTCAGTGCACAAGGGTGGTCTCCTCAGGCCTCGGTGGGAGGCTGATCCCGAAATATCCTGTGGGAGTGGAGTGGCCTGGGGTTGCAAAACTTTGGGGAGGAACCTGGGATCACACCACTGGACTTAGGAGGGCTGCTCTGAGCTGGAAAAGCATGGATTCTTATCTGAGTTGGCAGAATTCATGCTGGGCCCGAGAGGGCTTTGTCTGCTGATGCTGAGGCCAATGTTGTTTTGCAGTAATTGCCTAATTACCAGTTGCCAAATTCTGATGAGCATAGCTGTTGTGAGAGTCTTACGGGAAGCCTGGGAGGCTGTGGGGTGCCTGAAGTGCAGATGGCACTCACAGTGGCTCTCACTGGGCAGGGATTGAGCTTGAGAAGTGCCTTCGACCTACAGAGCTCCATCTCTTTCTCAGGTCTCTGACGAAGAACCTGTTCAACCCCCAGTTTGGCAGCATCTTCCGCACTTTCCACAACCCCACGTACTTCTCACGCCGGCTGGTGCGGTTCTCTGATATCTACATGGCATCCATCAGTTGCCTGCTGAACTACGATGTGAATTTCACCTTCTACCCACGGCGCACCCCTCTGCAGCATGAGGCCCCGCTCTGGATGGATCAGCTCTGCACAGGCTGCATGAAAACCCCCTTTCTGGAGGAGATGGTGCACATTCGGTGAAGGGCCAGCTATTCCAGCCAACAGAGCAAGTCTGTATGTGTGGCCAGCAGCACCTCTGTGTACCACTAAAGGCTGTTTGACACTTATGTATGGGTGTAGATTGTGTGTTTGCTGCTCCCTGCTTTATGCCTAGAGGCGCACAGAAGCAGAGTCCTGAGCTGCTGGGGCTCGGGGAGCAGAACCTGTGTGAGCTGTGACTAGTGCTGGCTGCACTAGCTGTCCTTAGGGAGAAAGGCTGGCAGTGCCAGGTGCCTGCTGCTGGAGGCAGGGAGTAGAAAGGGACAGTGCTGCCTCCTGCAGAGGGGGAAAGGTGATGAACATAGGATCATAGAATTGCTCAGGTTGGAAAAGACCTTCGAGATCATCAAGTCCAACCACAACCTAACCATACTACCCTAACTAACAACCCTCTGCTAAATCACGTCCCTGAGCACCACATCCAAACAGTTTTTAAACACATCCAGGGATGGTGACTCAACCACCTCCCTGGGGAGCCTATTCCAGTGCTTAACAACCCTTCTGTAAAGACGTGTTTCCTGATATCCAACCTAAACCTCTGCCAGGGCACAACTGAAGGCCATTTCCCTTCATCCTGTCACCAGTGAGAAGAGACCAACCCCACGCTGCTGTAAGCACCTTTCAGATATTTGAAGAGAGCAATAAGGTCTCCCCTCAGCCTCCTTTTCCCCAGACTGAACAGCCCCAGTTCCTTCAGCCTCTCCTCATAGGCCAGATTCTCCAAGCCCTTCACAGGTCTTGTTGCCCGTCTTTGGCCCTGCTCCAGCACCTCCATGTCCTTTCTGTGCTGAGGTGCCCAAAACTGAACACCACTCGAGGTGAGGCCTCACCAGGGCCGAGTACAGGGCAGGATGAGTTCCCTAGTGCTGCTCACCACAACATTCCTGATCCAAGCCAGGATGACACTGGCCTTCTTGGCCACCCGGGCACACTGCTGGCTCATATTCAGCCCACTGTCCATCAGTTCACCAAGGTCCCTTTTCATCAGGCAGCTTTCCAGCCTCTCCTCCCCAAACCTGTAGGGTTGTGTGGGGTTGTTGTGACCAAAATGCAGGACCCGACACTTGGCCCTATTGAAACTCATACAGTTAACCTTGGCCCATCGATCCAGTCTATCCAGATCCCTCTGTAGTGCCTTTCTCCCCTCAGGCAGATCAACGCTCCCTCCCAGCAATCTACAATGATATCACATGTGGGAATACTGCGCTAGCACATTTATCAATAAACCCTTAACTAGCGAATGCTCAGAAGGCGTTTGGCACTTCTGGCAGAATACACTGTGTTATACAAAAACGTTTTAAATGAGCTTTGTGGCATCAGTAATAAAATCTAAAACTACTGCACCAAAAACTAAAAGCCAAGAAGCAAATATCATTTTAAACCAACATCACTATGAAGGCACACTGTGACGCACACTTTGAAACTCCAATAGCTGCCTTGCTGGCCTGAAGCGCAACCAACCACCCCTCATGGCAGCGGAAACCCATTAAGGCTTCCTGTTACCAAGTGGCTTGGCATCCATAAACTAGGTTGGAAAATTACACACATCTAGACAGGAGGACAAGTGCAGAATTAGCTTGGGCTTGGTTTCCAGTAGCTGCTCCAGCAGCTCACGAGGTGCTGTCCCCATCACACCACTCCAGGTAGTGCTTGCCAACTCACTGGAACATTCTGGGGAGGCCATGGTGGGACCTTGGAAGATAACATATGCTACTGGAGGAGAGCTGAGGGCATAATGTCAGAGCAGGCAGGCAGGTACACACACAAGAAGGTGCCAAGCTGGAGTGACAAATACTAAGCAGTTTTGCCTTAGAACAGTCCTTCAGTCATTTGTAGATGGACATCCAATAATGAGGTACAAAAAAGTCCTGCTCACTACTATAACCAGAAAACAATATTTATTTAGTAGAATCCAAGCACAGCAAGATCCATCTAGAAAAGGGCAAGCTGGGGTCACCTTTTGATACACCCATTTAACAGAACTTCTTGTTTTGATGTCAAATCGACTATTTTTAAAGGAAAACTGCCTCTGCATAAAGAACAATTCCGGAATACATCTTGGTTGATGCTCTTTTCATTTCTTTTTCTACAAAGGGTTCTGGACCAGTAATGACAGAAGATCTCCTTCTAGGGTTCCCTTCCCAAGAAGGGGAGAGGCTCGTCCCTTTTGAGGAAATTTAAGCAGCAGCCAGGCAGCCACGTGCCCTCTGCTCCCTGGCTTGCTACAGAGGGACACTGTACACAGCAGGTCGGCTCTGTGCTGAGGATTAATGTCATGTGGGCAGGCAGCCCACTGCTGACCCAACAGCTATGCCACGTCTCAGCCTGACCCTGACACAGCCACTTGTCCCTCAGCACTGCTACCTGTTGTGCCCAATGGATGGAGGACTGCAGTGGGGAGATACTTCAGCCTGAAAGCAAACACATGGGTCTGTTCATTTCCTCGCTGCTCTGGCCATGTGACCCAGCTGTGGACTGTGCCACCCCTGCACTGGGGTCAGAGACAGCTATGAGGGTGCTGAGGTCATGCCTGCTCTCTTGTCCACAGTATGAAGTCCTGATTCTCTTTCCTATCAGATCTGGTTCATGGAGTATGGAGAAGGCCTACTTGACTAACTGAAGCAATTTTTAAAGATTTTGGAACAACAGGCCAGACACTGTTTCAAATATGACAAAAAGGGCAGAAACAGCAGAGCAAAAGCAGGAGACCAAACAGAAGCAGCGCTTCCAGCACAGCACAGCTCCTACCTGGACATGAGCCAGCAGTGTGTGGTTGCAGCCCTGAAGGCCAGCTGTGTTCTGGGCTGTATTAAAAAAGGGGTGGCCAGCAGGGAGAGGGAGGTGATTGTCCCTGTCCACTTGGCTCTTGTGAGGCCCCATCTGCAGCACTGCATCCAGGCCTGGGGCCCCCAGCACAGGAAGGACGTGGAGCTCCTGGAGCGGGTCCAGAGGAGGGCAC
>JAOWBP010004220.1:259744-273712 GCA_028571105.1 Tragopan temminckii | reverse complement strand
CCTTCTCTGGAGATGTTCAAGACCCGCCTGGACGCCTACTTGTGCGACCTGTGGAGGGAACCTGCTTTGGCAGGGGGTTGGACTCGATTGTCTCTGGAGGTCCCTTCCAACCCCTACAGTTCTGTGATTCTGTGTGTGACTGAGCTGCACCTGCATCCCTTAGCACGAATCAGTAAATGTGGGCAGACGGGTGGTGTCCCGTCCCGCCCTCACACGTGTTTTACCTCCGCTGGCCCTTGCTTGTTCGCCATCAGCTCGAAGAACTGAAGCGGAAGCAGAAGCTTGACAGGCAGAAAGAACTCGAGAAGAGGAGGAAGCTCGATGCCAAGAGGAGTGCAACTGCAACCCAGGAGCAAACTGAGGGAAAGGTTGGTGTCCGTTATGATTGTTGTCACTTGAAGCTTGTGGAAGCAAAGATGTCATCCTACAACTACACTTCTACGAGTCCTGTGTTGTGTTAGGTCTTCAGGCTGTGTGCGCACACAAATATAATACAGTAATTCTCAGTTAAATCATTTATTTTCTGCTTTATTTGCATGCAGGAATCCTCTGGCAGATCTGAAGCAAAGAAGACCAAGAAGGCGCTGGATAAAAATGCAAAGAAATCACTTCTCAGTGAGCTTGAGAAAGTAAGAAGCTTCAACTATTTTTATGTAATTTGATGAGAGGTGATGAAACAACTTAAAATCATAGAATGGGTCGGGTTGGAAGGGACCCCAAGGACCATCGAGTTCCAACTGCCTGCTCCAGGCAGGGCCTCCAACTTCCCTATCTGATACTAGCCCAGGCTGCCCCGTCCAACCTGACCTTGAACACCTCCAGGGACGAGGCATCCACATCCTCTCAGGTCCCAGCACCTCACCACTCTCTCTGTGAAGAACTTCACCCTGCCATCCAATCCAAACCTTCCCTCCTTGAGCTTAAAACCATTCCCCCTTGTCCTATCACTATCTACCCAAGTAAAAAGTTGATTCACCTCCTTTTTATAATCCCCAAGTTATTTTCCTTCCTGCATTACTGTGCAGCGACAAGGAAGTGTAAAGGTTGCTCATGATAAACTTCAACACTGAAGCGATATTACTGTAGAAACCATGAGGTTTTCAGTCTTGCCTGGTGTTGACTACTGAGATATTGAGTGTTTTGAAGCATAACACTTCTAGGACTAATGGCAGTACATAGCGACCAGTCAGAGAGCTCTTTGAGTTATGAGATATTCCTGTCCAAGGATTTCTTGACTTCAGAAAGCTGCAGCAATTCTTGCCTTTCTCTCCAGATTTGCCTTTCAGAAGAAAAGCGTTCAAACAAACAGCCTTAAGAAACCTCACCTACCAAACATTCTGTGAAATTCAGTAGTCACTGTTGTAGGCTACAGCTTAGCTATTACAGAGTTACCATCCGTCAAATTGTTTGCTATCTCTCATTTGAGAGTTTTCTTTTTTTAATCTTTTTTTTTCCCCCTTATGTAGGTGATTGAGACCTCAGATGTGATTCTGGAGGTTTTAGATGCAAGAGATCCGATGGGCTGTCGGTGTCCCCAGCTGGAGCAAGCCATTACTTGCTCTGGAGGAGAAAAAAAGCTATTGTTGGTTCTGAACAAAATTGGTAAGAAACAGATTTTCTTGAAGTGTTACTTTAGTCACTGGGTGGTTCTGTTTTAAGTGAGCTGTGAAGAAATATGTAAAGAAATCTGAGATTCTGCTGAAGTCATAAGATCCAACTCTGAGCTCGCTGCCTCAGGGATGTGGCCACATTCCCTCTGCCTTTTAGTCTAGTTTGCTAAGAAAACACTAAGACAGGTAGTTGCACATTAGCCCCTTTCTTTTACAATAACTTCTGGCCAGTGTCAGCCAAACTTGGCAGGAAGTAGAGATCTAGTAACATTTATGTGAACAAAGATGAAGTAAGCAGAGGTTGCAGTGCTGATACCCACTGAGATGAGTTAAGCATCAGCAAATCAGTACAAGAGTTGTCTTTGAAGTTTGGCTCCCATTGCTGTATGAAGGAAACCACACAAAAGTGGATGAGACCAGCTGGGAAATCAGTGGGTTATCTGCAGCGCAAAAAGAAGGCAATGCGGAGTGAAAGAGCAACAGGAACTTTGTATTAGCATAGCTTTTGCAGGGATGATGGACCAGCCCACATAACGTCACTCCTTGTACCTGCAGAGTCTCCTTGTGATACTCCAGCATTAAAAACACAAGGTCTGAAAATGTAACTGTGGTATGTTCTGCGTGGGGCAGAAAATAAACACTAAAAGCTGCAGCCGTGGGTGACTTTGAGGAACTCAACTAATAGTTTACTGGAAGTGTACATAAAAATAAATACAAAAGCCGTGGAGTTTTCAGCCAAGCATTAATCTTCATAAAGAAGTGTACTAAGTGGGCAGAATACATCCTGGTTTCTGGTTCTGCGTTAGATTTCTCCAGACAGCAACACAACATTCACAACAGTGAGATGACTCTGCTCTTTTTCCAGATTTAGTGCCAAAAGAGAACTTAGAGAAGTGGTTGAATTATTTGAAGAAGGAATTTCCAACAGTTGCCTTTAAATCAGCAACGCTGCTGAAGGACAGGAATATGGTAAGAGCACTGCGTGCTGACTCAGATGACTGAATCACACGTGTTTGCAGCTGTATGTGTTGAAACACGTTGAAGCAGGATCTCTTGTTCTTTAAAATTCATTTTTCCTGTATTTGATTATACTACTTCAACTAATGGGTATTCTTTCGCATGTTGAGCTTTGTAGTGCAGTTGGGGAATACGTGCTGTTGAAATATGGATTGTTTTGTGCATGGGATGCTGAACTGGAGAGTGAAAGTGAGCTGTTTTGCTGTAAGCAGGGCAGTAAGGGGAGGAAGATGAGGAATTTTTCATCTATACAGGATGATTGCACATGAGTTGTGTTGTAGGTACACTGATGCAGGGTATGCTGCATTCATCCTGACTGTTACTAAAAGCTGCAGCTGCTGTTATTTCATGAAGGATTATCAAGGAGTTAAGCTCCCTGGGGTTCTAGTCTCAGCTTTGTGAAGATGCTGGTTTGAGGCAATGTGTATTCATACATTCTGCTCCACCTGCCCTAATGCTGGTAACTGTGTACTCAAATAGACCCTCCTGTGAAATGGCCCAGAAGCCCAAACACATAGTGCAGCTTTAAAATCGTATAAAAAAAGATACAATTTTTTTTGGAACAGTTCATGTAGTGAACATACAGATCAAAGAACTCCACCCCATGAATGTACACGGTTACTTCCTGCTCACACAGCCCCTCTGCAACACAGCCTGAACTGAAAGAACAAGCCCTGCAGGTTTGTTCACACTGCTTTGAGTGTTTGATTGCTACCTTTTTTTTTTTTTTTTAACCATCACTTAACTGCTAGATTCATCTTAGCCAAATTCTTACTGAACTAATTCCATCTCTTTAGAAGAAGGACACAGTAACATCAGCTAATGAAGCACAGGAGTCTGAATTGTCACAGTAGATGAATAAATGTAAGAATAGTGTGATTGTTCTGTTGTTTTTTTTCCTTTGAATCCTGTAGCAGACTTTCTCGAGAAGAAGGGCACGTATTGATTTATCAAGACACACTGAAAGTTTTGGAAGTGGATGCCTTATGAAACTTCTTCAGGAGTATGGCAGGACTCAGAACAAAGCCATTCAGGTTGGGTTAGTAGGTAAGAGTTGGAGAGATGGCAGAAGTTTCCTTTTCCTCCCATTAGAGCTCTGGTATCCTGCGTAAAACAACCAATGTGTGACTCGCTTCTGGACCTTCTTGGCAGTGTGCTCACTTTCAGCTGAGACTCATAGCACCATAGCTGATAGTGATCTGTCTTGTACTTCAATGCAGAGTGTATGTGACCCATGGAATGCACATTTTATGAGGCCTTAACTGATAAAGCAGCTTTAGGTTACATACTGCACAGCCTACACTGCCTCTTCCTCCCATCTGGTGAGGTTTGTGGTGTGACATTCAGTGATGTCTTTCACGTCCTTTCTATTGCAAATGTGAGAAATGAGGATACAGACTTTGTCTGAGTTCTATATGAAGACTTCAGATCCAACTCTGATCTCACGTGGAAGATTTATGCTACCAAAAACACATGGTAAGTTGTTAAATAAACTGAGTTTTCTTATTTATGAGGATTTTTGTGCTTTTTTTCTTTTCAGGTTTTCCTAATGTGGGGAAGAGCAGCATAATCAACAGTATTAAGAAAGATCGTGTTTGTGATGTTGGGCCGGCCAGAGGTATCACCAAGTAAGCCGAGTGTTAACAGCTGTTTATTTTCCTGTCTGTTCTGATTACCTTGAGTTGGTTGTGTACAATTTCCGTGCATCAGAAGCAGTCAGAGCATGCCTAAGTTCAGTTTTAAATGCATATTTCAATTTGCATAAATCAGAGCATTATCTTTCATCCTGGCATTTTGCCACAGGAGAATACAATGCATAAACTTGCTCTTACTGTGCATTTGGATTTCTGTCCAGCACAAAGCACGTGATGAGAAAGCACTGAAACTGACTCTGTATGAAGTGCATTCAATCCAATGCTGAGCTTTGTGACTTGCTTCCTTTGCTGTTATCAGTCCTTTGCTGTTTGATTTGTCTTCAGATGTGGCCTGTTTCTCTCTGACCAGGTCCATGCAAGTTGTGCGTATTGATAAACACATGAAGATTTTAGACAGTCCAAGCATAGTTGCAGATCCTACCAACAGTGCTGTGACTCTGGCCCTGAGAAGTATCATACACACTGGGGAATTGTGCTCAGTGAACATGATTAAAGCAGTGGATGCCGTTTTGAATCACTGCAATAAGCAGCAGGTAAGTTCTGTCATCATTCTTTCAGTGTTCAACTCGTCTCTAGCTTTCTTAGGCCAGTAACAGAAGTTCATTTCACTTCAAATAGTTGTTCTGCACTGTTTTCTCGTTAACCAAACCTTGGTTAGTGTATCCAATGCTGAGTGTGATCTTTCACCCTCGTATGTGGAAGATGGTTGCAACACACCAGGATCCTGTCAGCCACTTTGTTTTCTCAATGAGTTCGCTGATTTAAAGAAAAAATAAAAATCCACCAACAAACGACCTGCTTGTAAATACATCACCAGGCAATAATGTAATAGAGTGAAAAATGAAGATAATTTCATTGCTTCTTATTACAGTGAAGACTTCAGATCCAACTCTGATTTCACTCTAGTTTCAAGTATATTCACATAAGCCTGATCGCCTTCCAGTTTTGTGATAACTGCTTCCTCCCACTGTTTTCTTTTGCACTAGGTAATGATGTTCTACAGTATCCCAGATTTCAAGAACACTGAAGAACTTTTAAGTTTACTTGCTCAGAAAAGGGGTATGCTGAAAAAAGGAGGTGTTCCCGACATAGAGAACATGGCTAAATCACTACTTTGTGACTGGACAGGGTATGTATGTTATTAATTTTGTTTTGTGCTGCTGACCTTTTTGATTTTGACATTGTTAAATCTGCTGTGACCGCACAGCAGAAGCATTGAGTCCTGAGAACTGCTTCCAGAAAGGAGAGGCTGCTTTTGTTTTTATTTTGAGCTGTCAGGCTGGATTAGCCAACAGAGGGCACCACCCAGGGATAACTTTCTAAAATACTAAAATATATACAGGGAGAGTAAAAGCAAATTATGTGGAGTTCTGTGGCCAGTTTGCTGACTCCTGCTGTAAGTTTGTCAGGGGAATTTGCCCTGACCTTAGATAGTGTTCCCCTAGTGCTGTCTTCCATCAAGAAGGAATCTTGCAACAGTGTTTTGTTTTTTTTTTTCTTTGGAACCTTTAGTGATTCCTGTGTTCTGCTGAGTGTGGAATGAATTAATTGAGAATCAGTGACAAATGGGGTGTGAACATTTCATTTGCTGAAGTGGTTCAGGTGCTTCAGAGCAGGCTATCTTTAATTCTGTTGCTGACAGCTTCCGAGTCTACTTTAAACAGTCATTTAACTGCTGCAAAACAAATAATACTGAGTGAGTGGTTCAGCTGAGGAGTTTGGAAGGTATGGGCTCTGGGTTTTATTATTAAATATGGTGATTTAGCTGTTATCTTTTGGTTTTTGCAGAGCTAAAATAAGCTACCACTCACAACCACCAGCATCTCAGATCCTGCCGCCATACCTGACAGAAGACAAAATAGCTGAAATGCAGACAGGCTTTAATTTAAAGAAGCTGGAAGAAGAAAACAGCAGCACAGTCCAAGGTACTGCAGTGCTACCAGTGAGAGCCATTGTAGCAGCTGTAATGGGAGACCACGAGTGGAAGTTGTCGTGGGGTTTGTATGACAGCTTTGTCAATGCGCAGCAGACACAAACCTTTAGAGAATGAAATGGATTCCAGTGCAACAAAGCAGTGGCCTTGGGTGCTGTCCTAACACAAATTACCCCTGCTAGATTACCCCAGTAGTTCTCAGTTTCTGCTTTAACCTTTCTAAATAGCCAGTGCTTGTGGGCCCTTTCATGTTTTTACCCTCCCCTATTTCCTAGTTAGACCAACAAAATATATCTGCTCAATACATCTTATACTCAGGACCAAATTCTTCATCCTAGCAATCTTTTTGTTCCCACTTTTTCTCCCTGCTTATGTGGGAAGGTGATCCTTTTAATGGGTAGACATTGTATCTCCTGCTAACAATAATGTAACAGACAGCTTTGTATATATTTCCCAGCTTTAAAGTACCCCAGTCCAGCAAGCAGCATTGTTTTCCAATCAGCTGGCATGACTAATGGGAAAATAGTGAAAAATAAGGTGGTAGAAGAAGAAGAATCAGAGTGGGAAGATTTGGAAACAAGCCATGAGGAAGAGGATTTCATGGAGACTGATGATGATCAAGATAGTATAGAAGAAGAAAAAGAAGAGAATAATGTCATAGAGGTAAACCAGGGTTTCATTTGTTTTCTACCTGCTTGGGCCCCGACACCAAGTAACCAGTTAGCATCCTGCTACAAACAGCGTGCAGGCACTGCAGAGCCACTTGGAGTAAGCACAAAGCCTCTTGAACCACATTTCCTCTAGAAATAAGGGCTGAGCATTTTACTCAGTTAAGAAATCAGCAAATTAAGAAATCAGTGTTGACCTAAGTGTGTTCCTGACCAGCAGCTATGCACTGGGACAACCACGCCATCCTCAGTCTCTCTATTTCATTTACATGGGAAGTTTCATTAGTGATGTCTAAGCAAACTCATATGTCTGACCTCTCCAACCCATTGTAGGATGGCAGGACTCAGATGACGGGGAATGCTGAGCTTGGAATGGGACAAGCAGGACGTGCACATTCAGAAAATGAGATAGCAGGTCTGTGCTAAAACCCACAGCATGAAGTACAACCTGCAGTACTCTAGTACTTGCACTGATTTCACTAACAAACCATTCCCTTTTCTCAGAAAGTGGACTTGTCAACTCACTGTCATTCAGCTTAGACAAGACAGCAGGTGAAGATGATGCCTATGATTTTAATACAGACTACGTGTAATGAGATGTGTGGAGGAATGCCACTTGCCATAGCTGCTGCCCAGGCTCCAGTAACATATATCATACTGCAGATTTTGTACAGTTACACAATGCTAAAATCCTATACTTTAATTCCTGTTTAAAAATAAACAAAAATATTTTAAAAAAATATACTGCATTAATCTGTTCTTTGTGCCTTACAAAAATATTTCAACATTATAAAGTCTCTGGTGTTTTCTTTGAAAAAATAATGATAAATGTTTAATTCTAGCAATTAAATTTTATTCTCCCTTCATAAAAGGCAAAGTGTTTTTCCTGCAGGGTTGCAGAGGCTGTACCTCTACAACAGTGCCTTCTGGCAGTAAGCGTTCGTGGTTTTGCAAAGCTGTAGGACTTTCAGAGGTAAAGGATGATTAAATAACTCTTAGTTCATCCGGCTGTAACATTTTACGTAGGCATGGCTTTATATGTTCCGTAGCTTCACCAGGAGAGGTTAATTGGGAATGTGATAACTGTAACGACTTCACTGGGGTGGAAACTCTCGAAAAAAAGATGGAAGTACAGTAATAACTAACTGGTAACTAAAGCACAACCTGTTCCTCTGTGCAATAAAGACGTGTCCCTGCAAAACAGGGCTACCCTCACCCCACTTAACTTCACAGATCAGTGGACAAACCAGGGACCAGCACCCAGGGCAGAGTCAGAACTGCATGCAGCGAGATGAAAAGTTGGAAACCTTTTTCACTTACAAGGCACTAAAACATATTCATACACACAACTGAGCCCTTGGAGTCCCTGATGGTTTTCAGCCCACAAAACACCAAGCCAGTCTTGACATCTTGCTCCTAAGTATTACTCAATAAAAACAAGAACCTGAGTTCAGTTTGTATTAAATGGAATAGTAGGCACAGTTGCTGCTGGGATATGTTAGCTAATAACAACCAGCACCCAAACACTACGACAATGTAAAAAACTGATGGACAGCAAGCTGCAAAAGGTGGCAAGCAGGCTGTTGCTTGGGGAAGTCAAAGCGTGAGACCATGAAGGGCACAATGGGAAAAACTTCTGGCAGAGAGAACGGTGAGGAACTTGTGAACAACACAGACCTGTTTCACAGAGCCTGACCCCAAAAGTAAATACTTAGCACATTCTTAGGTTGTTTTCCCCCAAATGAGATCAATTAGTATTTAACACTGTATTTAAGTAAAAATGAAGCACACTTTACACATCAGAGTAAGTCACAAATCATACTGCAATTAGCAGAGGTTAATGTCAAAAATGTAACATTAGCTTTTATTTTTAAGACATTTTCTCCACCAGTTACAGAAAACGTTTGTGTGCACTAGCAGTTCAGACCACTCTGCATAGTCAACACTTGAGCAACCCTTCAAAAGTCAAGATTCGATTTTGCGGAATTGCACAAGAAATGCTGACACAAATGGATGGAAGCAATTTTCATGCAAAAAAAGACTGTTGATGGAACTATTTCACAGGGTAAGAAAACAACAACAGAACAAACTCCAAGCAGTTCTTAATTGCAGTTCATTCCTGTGCGACAGCTGCACAGTACAAGCTCCAGCTGAAGTTCCATCTTGTTTCTGGAACTGTTTATAACTGACAAAACAATTTCCCCACGAAGATTCATAGTAAAGAGCAGAAGGACACACAACAGACAGAAATGCCCTCAAAGAAGCACTGGTGTGTGGAGGGGCCCCTTCACTCCCTGCTGGAGCACGACCCTCAGTCACACAAGCAAAGTGAGTTTCCTTTGGAACTGTGCAGCTTGGAGCTGCACCACTACACCTGAGTAAGTGCATCTCCCTGTGCTCCAGGAGGTAAGGGCTGTTCTGCTGTACAAACCGAGTAAAAAAAAAAAACAAAACATTGCTTGGCTCCACAAGTGTCCTGAGAAAATGCTGACAGTTATTGAAAACGTACTCTACTTTGCTTCGTAGGCTTCTGGATGCCTTCGGATCAGGCTGAACTTGCCTGTAGGATCGGGGACATACCACTTCTCCCACACCTCGGCGTATGAAGCCGTTCTTCCCCACGGTTTGAAATGTCCGTTCCAATGGAGCAGCTTGGCAGCTTTCACAAACTGAGGAGAATATCTTTTTCCAGCATTAGACCCTTTTATTGAGAAAGAAGCATTAGTATCTGAAATAAAGGCAGCGGAAAAACGAGCATGCAATTTGTCAACTCGAAAACAAAGATTTTTAATTGGGAATGGGAGGCAGAAATCAGCAAATTAGAAAGTAATCTGGATGGAGCTGAAGGACGCTTTGACCTGCCTTAGCATGTATTTAAATGAACTGCTTTAACTTCCAAGTTCTTTAAAACCCTTTTAATAACCGGGTGTATTCAGCAGACTATATTTTACTCATTTGAAACAGAGAGACCTCTCCCAGATTTATAGTTTTACCAGTAGCAGAACAGAGAATGACTGCTTGTTCCTCTTAACAAGCCTAGGAGGCACCTACAATACATACAATACGTATACAATACACATGGAATACGTATGTGGATACACATACAATACATATGTGGAAATACTGCTTCCAATAAAAAAGAAAAAAGTATTTGAGAAATGAAGAACAACCTGCCTGGCAGCTCAACGAGGAACATGAAGGATTAAGCCCACAAAATGCTAGAGCAACATAAGGTGCTTTCTTAAAGCACAAGGAAGGAAAAGATCCATTTACTGTATCATCAACTAAGGGTCCAGCTACAGACCTGGAGAAACACACGGGTGTGCCAAGCATCACAGCTATTTCATACATACCAAGATGTCGTACATTCCACAGGGGATCAATACTGGAATGTTGCTTGTAAAATACTATGAGCAGTGGAGGTGTAGTGATGCTGCCAGCCAGAGTTCTGCTGTAAAGTTCCTCTCTGAAAGAGAAGAGGGAAAGAGGTTGGGAAAGGATCCTTGCCTACATCAGCTGACTTCCACTTGCAGCCTCGTGACAGGAATCCACAGATAAATAAATGGTGGGCCGTGTATTTAACAGTTAAATGCCACCACCACAACCCAGTCTCTGATCTGCACTCAGCCCCATCTCAGGGGTACTTACGCTACATTAAGTGCCATCCACTTCTCCAACTGCTTAGTGATGTTCTGTAATTTCCATTCTGTCAGATTAGCAACAAAAACTCCTGGATTGAAAGAGCAGGTGTTGGCTTTCATTGCAAGCTTTCGGATGGTTTCTTTCTTGTAATCCAGAAACCCAATGTAATTGTACTGAAAAAGAAAGAGTATAATTAGCTGAGCCACATGATTTGGGTAGGTACAGTCAGGTTCACTGTGTTTGGAAGTCAGCCTTCAAGAACAACAAAGCCAAGCGCCCTCCTCCAAAGCCTGGAGTCTGCAGTATTGTTCCAACTGAATCAGAATAAAACCAACCTGATTCCCTGCTCCACGGACAGCAACCTTATTGGTGGTAGAGTCACAGTCATCTGAAAAAGCAGCTGCATGTCCAGGTTTCAGTGGAGTATTGTAAAGCTCAAGGATATCATCTGAAAAATGGAAATCCGCATAGAAAAATTAGAAGCAATCCTGCTTAAGCTTTGAGTGAGCTTTTGTTCAGTCCGTCACCACAGCAGATAAAAACATGAAATTTAATCCAATCGTATTTGCAAAGTTTTTACATCTTTCCTTGAAGCAAAAGTACTTGGCTGCTGTCAGAGGCGGCATATTGAACCCAGCATAGACCAGTGGCAAAAAGCGTAGCAAGAAACGGTCCCATACCTTGCACTATTACATCATCATCCACGTAGATGGCCTTCTCTGCATGAGGTACCAAACTGGGCAAATAGAATCTTGCAAACGTTAACTGTGGATGCATGAAAATCAAAAAATTGCATGGAAAATGGTTCAAATACATTCAAATTAATGCTCCAGACACTGATTTGTGGTAGCGGTGTGCATGGCAACTTCTATCCAGGAAACAAACCAGATGGCAATATCTTAGAAATTATTTTAAATGGGCAGGTTCCATCAATTCCTGGTTTCCTGTGAGCATCGACAAACTAACTTTAAAAATAGTCTCTATTTGAATTTCTTATCTCTTCATATGCACCTGTAGCACCTCAGAGGCTCTGGCACGCCTAGCACGCAATCAGCTGTGTTTCGCTGGAGATATCGGTAACAAAGATACTAGGACTGGACATGTGGATATTCAAAACCAGCCTGCACTATCTGAGAAAAATATTCTTACTGGAATTTAGAAACTTAATTATAAAATATTTCTTTGGGTTTTGAAAGCTAGCTGAGTTCTAAAGCCACTGGAGGCTAAAATCAAAGCGTACTGTCACTAAGCAGTAACTGCAAAAGGTAACCAGCATCATCCTTACTGGCTTTATGCTGTCTGCCTTCTTGGGATCCGCTTGCACCTTCCCTTCTAAGACACGAGGGTCAAAATTCAAAATTTGGTATCTCAGATTTTTCAGAGCGGTGTTTGTTAGCCACAGCCTGCAAACAGGAAGAGTACAAACTTTATTAAGTGAGAGAAAAAAGAAACAATAAACAACAGATCCAATAAAAAGATCTTGTTCTGGCCGCTCTTTTCTCTCTCCAACAAACATAGCAGTAGAGAGCAATCTGCATCAGACATCAGGAATGTTTCACATGTCTGCGGAGGGGCACGCCCACCATCAGCACACTACATGGCTGTGACACATGAGAGGTATGAGACTGCAGCTTATTCTATTAGAAATACATCATCCTGTTACTAGAGGTGCTTCAAAAAACCATCAGCATGAACAGAGCTGTGTAAAAATGAAAAAAAAAAAAAAAAAAGAGAGAGAGAGATTGCATGCATTTAAATTGGTCAGGCAAGATGCAGGAAGCAACCCCTCCACTCCAGCACTCCAGCCTCACCCGCTGGATGTCTCTTTTCCATCACTGACACACTACCAGAAGGAACAACTGGTACTCCCCATTGCAGCTTTGCCGAAAAGATGCAGTGAGCAGCAGCAGACAGAACAGCAAGCAGTGCAGGAGAGCAGTATCAGGCAAATTCAATTCTTTTCAAAGATACTTCAGTTTTACAGGACTGTGAGAAGCTAACAGAAAAAAACATTACCTCAAGTGGTCCACAGTGTCGTTCAAAGTAACAATATAGAAAACCACGTTGGATCTGGTGTTACGGTAAATGCTGTTCATGGCTGCAATTGCACCTCCAAGCCTCTCATCTGAGGCTGCAATGACCACAGAAATTTCCTTATCATTCCTTTCATCCGTCAGCCTCTGGGGAGCAGCAGGTATGAAGTCTATAGGCTGAAGTCCTAACGGATTGGAATCTGTAGAGAACAAATGGCAGCACGTACTTATTTTCCATAAGTGAAACGCAGGAATTATTACCATGCTAAAACCCCCAGTGGCTACAATTGTTTCTATCACACCAGTGCCTCAATGTCTCAGATGAGAAATGTGGATCAGAGCAGCCCAGCACCAAACACGCACACAACAGACCTTGCTGTTGAGAATCCAAGCCGTTAACGTACTTGGAAACGTCCCACTTGCAAATAAAGTGCGTGTAACTGCTTTAAGTACTCACACACAGCACAACAAGGTGCTACGTGGCAGCTCCAGCTACAACAGGCCACGCTCCCCCTGGGTCCCGTTTGCCACACCTACAGCCACCCTCCTTCCTCCCTGCTGTTACCCCAACCACTCCCCACCAGTCACGCTGACCCTCTCCCTTCTACTTTCATTTCTTCTCAGGTAAAAACTAATGGGAAAAAAAACCCAAATCCTAAATTACCACCATTGCTGCAAGATTCTTCCGTCCGATTATCAAGGCGTCACACACAGCCCAGTTTCATTCCAAGTACCACAGATCCCACTACCTCAGCTGAAGCAGCCAGAATTTATCCTCACAGCACAGATAGGAAAACGGGAGACCGGCAGCCGAAACGCGGGGCCGCATCAGCTGCAGGAGCTCCCCACTAAGCAGGCTTTTGTAGCGCTGCCCATATACCTCCGGGTCACCTCGGCAACGTGAGGAACAGAGCCGGAAAGCGGGGAGTCGGGGGTTCACGGGGACGCGGAGAGGCTCCGTGGGAGCAGCGGGCTGGGAAAGGGCAGAGGGCAGCAGCAGGGCAGCGGCACAGGGACGGAGCCCCGCCGGGAGAGCACGGCTGCGGCTCCGCACGGCGCCGGGCACGAGGCTCGCGCGGAGCGCGCACACACCTGTCAGCTCGCGCTTCAGGAGGTCGCTGAGGCCCAGGAAGTTGTGGTGCAGAACGAGCAGGAAGATAACGACGGCCGCCACGAGGATGGAGACGTTCACTGAGGATTCGAAGCACAAAGACGACGGGACCGGGTGGAGAGCGGCCCGAGGAGCCGGCAAAGCGCGGAGCGGTCCCGAAGCGGCAGCCGGCCGCGCGCGCGCTCACCTTTCCTCAGCGTCATCGCGCTCCGCCGCCCCGCGTCCCGCCACAAACGGCCGCCCCGAGCGGCTCCGAGGAACCGCCGCGCAACGACGGCGGGCGCCGGGCTGAGCAACCG
>JAOWBP010004220.1:237957-255451 GCA_028571105.1 Tragopan temminckii | reverse complement strand
CAGCCTGGTCTGGTGGTTGGTGACCCTGCACATAGCAGGGGGTTGAAATGAGATGATCATTGTGGTCCTTTTCAACCCAGGCCATTCTAGGATTCTATGATTCTATATATATAAGGACTCTGCAAATGAAGGTTTCTGTTCTTTTCTATTCCCTGCATTGTGTGTTCCTTTTGCCTGCAATCAACCGAGAATCTGCATCTCCCATCCCCACTGCCACCCAGACTCATGGAAAATCAGGATGTTGCTCTCTTTTTACTGTTGCTTTCTTCATCGCTGTTCCCCTCTCCAGGCTTAGTCAACCAAGACTTTTATGATAAAGTGGTTGGGCAAACATGTGACTCCATTCTGAGTCCTAATCTCATGAACCATCTTGTGTCCAATAATTCATAGAATCACAGAATCCTTAGAGTTGGAAGGGACCTTTAAAGGCCATCTAGTCCAACTTCTCTGCAGTGAACAGGGATGTCCACAGATAGGTCAGGTTGCCCACAGCCTGATGCAGCCTGGCCTTAAAAATCAGGAATGGAGGAACCACCACATCTCTGGGCAACCTGTTCCAGTGCCTCATCACCCTCACAGGCACCTGGGGGGTGGAGCAGGCAAGGAGGGTCTTCATTTGCAGCTTCAAGCAGACTTTTGTCCATCCACACCCTTCTTTGTGTTCTTGCCTCCAGCTCAACCTGATGTGATGCAGGCTGCCTTGGGTTTTGTGTTTTTTCCTTTCAAATAAGCTGTCTGTGCATGAGTGAACAGTGCTTTCCCTGCTCCTTCCGTCTGTCCCCCACAACAAGTAATAGCTGCTCCTCCTCAGTAACTCTATCAAATACTTGGTATAAGGGTTTAGTCTCTCACGCCATGGCCTCAGCATGGATTTTGGTACCACAAATAGTATATTACTTTAGCCCAAACCTTTTGCTATGATAAATTCACACACTTTTTTTTTTTTTGACACTCCTTTTATACAAAGCTTCATATGCAGCCCTACAGAAAAAAAATGAAGTTTAATTAAGAGAATAAAAACTAAACAAAGTTTCTCTTCTGAGAAAGCAATAGGCTGGTCTGCATTTTAACATGAAAAATACTACTACAAAGTATAATGTTTTTTGCAAGTTTATCCAGCAAAGGAGGTCAGTGGAGAAACATGCGTTTTAAGCTGATCCAATCCATCAGACAAGATATAAAGTTTTGTCCTCTCTGCTCAGGAAAAGGTTCTGCTCAGAACTCCACATTTTCTTCAAGGAATTTCAGGTGGCGTGCCTTCACACTGTAACTCACATACTTGTCTCCCATGTGCTCCTGCAACTGCAGCTGTTTAGAGCACAAGGAAGAAAAAAACAACACGAAACTTACTGAAAAAAGCAACAGTGACTGAAATATCAGCAAAAGTAGTCAGGACATTAACCAAAGCACTCAGCTGAAAGCAGCAGGTGAAGCTTTATTACAAAGATGGAAGGGGGGAAATGGGAAAAGTCCATTTTAGTGTGAAAGCAAGAGATGTTCCAAATCCCACCTGACAGTTTTAAACACAAGTGAAATACTCACTGGCAGTACCTACTCATGTGGTATTTTCTTTGTAGTAAAGTTTTAAACAGATGAGTCAAACATACTGCTCATTCATCTCCATTAGGAATAGGTATTAAACCGTTTCTCACTTTGAAGTGAGAGGAATGAGAGGAACATGAAGACAAAAAGCTATAGTTTAAAAGGAAACCATTAATGGAGAAGCACCACAGAGTCATTACTTACACCCCTTACATCTTCCTCAAACTCAGGGACCATGGTACAGTTCTAAAGCTCCTCTGGTTCCTGAAGAATGTGTAGCTGAATGCCATTTACATTCAGAATCAATTTTTTTTTTTTTTATGTTGAACACACGCAGGTCCTTGCCTGCCATTGACCACATCAACACTTTCTGGAACTCAGGTTTGTACTGTTACCTCAATATCTAAAAAGGGGTTTATAAGAAATCAAACAATTCTAAAATTTTGATTTGTAAAGCATTCACCTCTCTCTTCATTTCATCTTCTTCTTCCATAATGCTGTACACCCTCTCAAGAAGTTTCACTCCCAGTCCTCGCACCACATCAGATCTCAGGACTTCAACCATTCTCCTCATCTTTTCAGGACCGGACAACATGTCTATTAAAAAAAAAAAAAGAAAAAAGAGAGAAGATCACTGCAGTTACTTTCAATTTTCATACTACACACCTAGAAGAACATGGAACAACACGTTACCACAGAACTCCAGTTGTCAGTTTGCATGAAATAACCATTTATCTGAAGGAGATCGTCAACAGTGATCTCCTATGAGTGAAAGCCATTCCAATGCTAAATCTTAAGGCACTGCACAGTACAACATCACTGCAGGCAATTCACACAATTAGGCCTCTATAACTTCATTTCAGGTAGTTCTTCTACAAAATACTATTTTTCATTCAAACAATTCTCTACAATAACAGAAAACCACTTAACTGTTTTAAGAGTAATTCATTGCAAATGAGCTTCTAGATGAGCCTGTGGATGCCCCATCCCTGGAGGCATTCAAGGCCAGGCTGGATGTGGTTCTGGGCAGCCTGGTCTGGTGGTTGGCAACCCTGCACATAGCAGGGGGTTGGAACTGGATGATCACTGTGGTGCTTTTCAACCCAGGCCATTCTGTGATTCTATGATTCTATATTCGTTAAAATCTCCACTGTGTTTAATGCTGAGTTGTGCTTCCTGTGCAATTTCAGCTTTGTCCACAATTCACAACAAATTATTTCAAAATGCTCAACTCCAACTTTGAACTGTTCATTCTGG
Organism: Tragopan temminckii; assembly: GCA_028571105.1. Taxonomy (NCBI): domain Eukaryota; kingdom Metazoa; phylum Chordata; class Aves; order Galliformes; family Phasianidae; genus Tragopan; species Tragopan temminckii. The sequence goes on along the minus strand of JAOWBP010004220.1, from coordinate 252,652 downwards.
AAACTTCTAAATAGAAGTCACAGCATAGATCAGCCTTCTTCATTAATAATTGCATGGACTGATCCCATACCCTTCACTGGCACATATATCACAGCTAGAACAGTTCTGTACCCCAAATTATTTGGAAAGCTGTTAATGTCTGGAAGAAGCAAGAATGGACTGATTGCTTTCTGTCGCCCACAAGGAAGTTTTCTTTGGTAATTAGCAGCTGACAACCAATCATTTAAGATAGTAACAGAGCAACAGACCTGAAGGAATCTCTTCAAATTTGAAGTCCTCTGATTCCTCTGATGATTTTCCATGCAAAATCAAAGTGTCTCGGTACTTCCTATGAAGTTTAAACTCTGGGGCTGGAGTTGAGGTTACAGAGCACTCAGAGTTTTCCTTAGGGTCCATTTTCAGTGTCCAAATCATTAGCTGCACCAGCTCATTCACTTCACTCACACTGCTTTTTCTAGGAGAGGAGAAATATGATGTAATTCAGTTACATGATGTAATTCAGTTACCATTCGTGATGCAATTTCCCCCTTCCCTTCAGAGGATTTTCAATAAATATAGCAAAGTCCTGCTAAGCATCCCACGTTAAATTTACTTCTTGTGGTACAGTTTTACCAACAGCAGCATTAGTAGTATTTCATCTAATAATGGCACAAAATGCATCCACTTGGAAAAAATCCTCAGTCCTATCAGCTACTGCTACCTGTGCAGCTACACCTCTAGCGATGCAGCAAATAGGATTTCTTGAAGAAGTTGCTAACATTGACAAAATCTGAAATAAATTATTTCAGCCCCCTCCAGAGTTGAAAGAAAACACATGGACACCTCTGCACTCATGCTTTTAAAGTATCCTGGGCAGTCTTTATCCTCTGATGCTGCAACACTGGTTTACTGGGGAGCTTCATTTGCCAAAATATAGCTACACAATCACATGTCCTAAGAAGTACAGCACAAAAAGTTTATAATCAGAGAGGGACAACAATTAAATGTTCTCTATGTATCACGAGATTCTTCAATCCAGGGAAACTGGGAAAGCAATACCTGTAATCTTTTTCCCCACTCCAAGTCAGGGTTTAATACTCTCGCATATTATGACACAAAATACGTACTTCTCCTTGGAATCTCCATCAGACTTATCTGTAGAACTTGTGGAAGAGCTTAGCTCATCATCAGACAGGCAGTGGGTTACTCTGCTTTTCTACATGAAGAGGAAACAATATTCGGATTCTGAGAATTAATTCATCACTATGGCACTAACTACTTTTTCCACACAAAAAAGAGCCCCATTCAACTAGAATAGTTGTATACATAATGATACATTCAAAAAGTTTAAACTTTGTTTTTAAACAAGCTAATACACAGGACATCAGAACATGCTTAATGCTTGTCTGACTAGCATGACATCGTCACTCGATTTTAACAACTACAAATGCTTTTCCAAGTGCCTCATTTAAAAAAAATTACATCATGCATGATTTCTAGCTAGCTATACTATACATTATTATCCTCAGCTCATCTACTGATCTTTAACACACACATCTTCAAATCATATTAATTTCCTTTACTAGTTAAGTTTCCAGCATCCCTTAAAATACACAAGGAGACTGTGCCCACGTGTCTCTAGGATCTTGTGCTCAGTGCACAGCACAGCACACACCACCAGCACATGCACACACAACTAGCATTACTAAATTCATATCGCCTCTGTTTGTGAATGCAAATTCAGTTTTCACATACTTAAATAACAGTTACAAGCACACACAAGCAGGTAAACCATGCAAAATACCTTCCTTGCAAGTGCAGGACTGAGGAAAATAAATCCTACACTTTGAATTTTCAAGTTTCCTTTGCTTTCCTGATATTAATAACGTCCCATGGTTTTGCAGAAGATTTTGCCCAATGTATGCTCATGACCTTAGCCATTTTTTTTTTTTTAATTAGGCAACTAAAAGAATATCACCAGAAACTACTTAGTTTTCTTCTGGAAGCTATTTCTTACTGTGAGCACATAAACATACTCAAATACAGTATTTAAACACTGCTAACAAAGCACAGTGAGATGTACATGGCTAGAGGTAATGTGTTAAGACTGAACTCCAACAGGCGATTCACTCATAACCAAAACATAGGTCACAGTAAGTATTTTCATACCAACAAATCAAAAAACTCAGTCAGCAATGAAATCACACGTCAGTGCTGTCTGGGATATCTCTTAGTCTTTACCTCTGACAGGTGGTATGAAAATGTGTAGAAATTTTAAGCTGATCTAGCCGAACAAATAGGTAGATTACAGACCCGTACTTTCCCTCAGGACTTACAACACAATATATGCAGATAACTGAGCATTCTCACTGAGTTTCTTCCACATACACGTTTTTTCTTTAAAGCATTGCTAGATTCCCAAATTGTGCCTCCACTGAAATATTTCAAAAGCATGATGACCTCAGTTTACCTGAGAAGTACTGGGATCTGATGAAGACTGAGCAACTTTAACACGATTTTCCATATGTGATTCTCCTTCAACTACTGCACTACTTCCTGTTCGTCTTGCTGGAATCACTGGAAGGATGACATTTTGGCAATATTTATAACTCAGCTGCATGTATTTTGAATTAATTTCATGCGCATGCAAGAAAAGGTTTGGCAGAGGATAGGCAGGTGGACATCCTGCTAACAAAAACCACTGAAGCTTCTATCTGAAAAGTGTATATTCTGAGCCTCACACACATTTCAAATACAAGCTGTCACCCCTGAATGCAACTGAACACAGTTAAGAATTAGAAGAACACAGAAATGCTTGTCAGAACTACAGCTTTAGTGCATCTTTCTCAAGATGTTAGTGAAGATCAGACAGCAAGTTCGAATTTATTCTAAAAGAAGTCCATGTATAGAATGCTCACATGCAAACATAATTACCAGAGGGAAACATCTTTTCCCGAGACTGCTTCAGCCGTCTTCGCTCTCTCGCTGACAAAGGCCGCTCCTTTAAGATAAATTAGTATGATATTAATTAGCAATTGTCACAATGACCTTCACTATCTATTACCTGCAAAACAAAAAACGTTCTTTCATATGATACAGAAGCTGCTTTCTAATTACCTAACAAATGCTGTATTATTTATTACAAAATAGTTTTGGTAACCAAGACTAACACACACTTTAAAAAAGAAGCCTGTGACCTCACTGGCTCAGCATGGAAGCATCTCCTCCAACACCAGCCTGACTGATGGCTGACTGAACTTCCATGTAGGAAGCTACTATACATTTCTTTAGTCTCTGTACATGTGCTCCAGGAACAGCCTGCTCAGAAGCAATGAGAGACAAAAATAGAGTGATACCGTGTTTGGAACTAACCTTTGCAATGGCGTCTTGACTGGTTTTGGCGCTACTGGCAGGTGCAGAGATTTTGGCAATATGTTCCTCTGTACAGCTTTGTGCTGTCTTTACACTCACATCAGTAGGAAAAGGTAAAGGCCGAGGAGAAACTGCTCTGAACTTGAAAGAGAAATGAGTAAGAAACTACGTACTTATATAAAGTTCTCTGCAATCTAGAAGACATTCTTGCATGGTAAAGCTGCATGAGATAGGTTTTGCATTCTACATAACGTCTCCCGCTCTGCGCTCCTGCTTGCATCCCCCTCCCCTCTCTCCATCCCTAAACCTCATCCCCCTCCTTCCAGACTACTTTTCACCCAATGATTTTGCTGATCCCAGCCTCAAATACCAAAACTGAAGAGAACAGCAACAAGGTATGATTCCAAAAAACCAATCATCCTGTTTCTCCTTCCTTACATAGGCGGTGTCTTTCCCCCAAGAAGCCACTCAGCTCATTGTGGAAGCAGTGAAAGGAGCCCTGTACCTTCTCTGAACAGACTTCAGCCAGCTCTCTTTTCTTCTGCCATTGCTGCCGTGAGAGAGAGGGCTCATGAGCAGAACCATGAGGCTGTAATTGAGAGGTAATTTTTTCCTGAGCATCTCCTGAAGCTCCATGACAGACAACATCCTAATAAAGAAAAATACTTTTTCAGTTTGTAGGCACTTAAAAAAAAAAAAAAAAAAAAAAAAATCAGCACAGGCTACTTGACTGTTTGGCCTACATCCAACTCAACATGTGACAGTTGCAAACACAATAAGCTGGTGACAGAAAACAGTATCTGCTGCACCACCATATCTAAAGAATGAAGCATTCAAAAGACATTTGAATCACAACAGGAACAAACGGTCCCAGCAGTTTTTCAGTAGAATCCAAACTCTGCAATAGATGATTTCTCATTTAAAAAGTGCATGAAAATCTTCTTGTAGAAAAAAAGTAATTAAAAGGCAATCAGCACCTACAGTAAAATGGCTTTAAGCAATTGTGCAGAAGTGACAGCTGTACAGCCAGAGGAACAGACATAAGACTGTTAAATCCAAAGCACCAATGTGAGAGGAAGAGCCATGTTTATATTTGACATTTAGAGATTCGATAGGATGAAATAAGAATAGCATTTTTGCAGTTGTCGTAGCAAAAGAGGGAAAAAGAATCAGGCAGTATTTGTGTCAATTACCATCTAAATGACAGCACTACAGAAGCCTAGGGAGAAGCTGACATTTCGTTAGACATACTGATTTTCCAGATCACCAACACGAGCAGTGAAAGAATAAATGAGATTAAGGACAGCAAGAAACAATCTGCCCTTAAAAGAAAGGAAAGCAAGAAAGCCAAATGCTTCAGACTTCCACATCACTATTCAATTCTCCCTTCTTTTATGCCTCTTTCTACCACTTCATCACCTCTCTGCCTTAAATCACTCCTACTCCTCGTCCTCACTTTTTTGTTTTGAAACTTCAACATTTCATTAAGTGTCTGACTATAAAGAAGCAAAAAGGAGACAAGGAGAGTGCATGTGGTATATAAATCAGGAATCAATCTCAAGCGCTGTTTAATCTATCCTCTATTCTCTGACAAATTTAGTACCCTAGCCCCAAGTCTATCATTTATCTATTCAGATCATTTAGTTGAGTGTACTAAATAGTCAAGAATGGAAGAGAAAAGCCTCCCTGAGCCCCACTTGATTGGCTGTCTACTCCATTTGCTATTAGTCACCTACCCAAATCAGGACCAACCCAAGAGATTAGCCAGGCCTATTCAGAACAAAGAAGTCCTAAAACTAGTCTTGCCATCTCTCTTCTTGGCTCAAAGATTCTAGTTCCCTTCAGAAGCAGTATTACCATCATCTGAAACTCCCCCACCACACAGCATTTGCAAATCTGAAGCCAAGGTTCCCAGCTATTTAGAGCATACCAATAATGCCATCATCAGAATCCTGCTTGGGTAGCAAACCCAATATGAGCAGCAGCTCTCTGAGTTCTAAGAGGTGTCTATTAGTTACCTCTATTTCAAAGTCTACGTAAGCATAAATGCATTACCACGTCAGTTTGCTTTTGGTCTTTCAACGCAGGCTGCAGAAGTTTCAAAGTGCCGTCATCATCTTCCACAGCATCAACAGATGAGTGCTTAGAGTCAACACTTCCCCCTTTAGAAGCTTGCTTTGTCTTTTTCTGTAGTCCATCAGTTTTCATCGGAGGATTACTGGATATTATTTCAGAATTCCCTGAAGCATTCACATACTTTGCTTTATTACTCTCTGGAATATGCTCACTGCTACTCTTTTCACTTCCAAAGTTTCTTTTTTCATATGGTAAGATATCAATATTCACTCCACTAATCGTAGCTAAGGAGCCTCCCAGATTGTCCAACTCATTACTGCATGGGTCTGTGCTCCACTCAACAGCTGGTTTCTCCGATGGACAAAATTTGCTGGCTTTATATTTGATGGCGCAGTCTTCCTCATTCTAGAATAAAAACAAAACAAGAAAGTTGCTTCAAGGTATTATGCACTTACGAAAGAATATTCCAAGGACCTGAGGAACATTGTTAACATACCAGAGTTCATAAAGTGTAATGAAATTACGATAGCAGATTAAGAGCTTCAAAAATGCAACAACCCACATTTTAAAAGAGTTGCAGACTGTATGTGCAGATTACATATTTCAGGCAGGGATGTAGACATATACTGCTCACCCACTTTCACTGGTACCATGAAAGAAAAGTTGTAAACCCTTGGCTCTTCCATGAGGGAGAAGCCAATGAGTGCCAGCAATTCTCCAAGAGCTACTCCACCACTACATTTAGCATTTCAGCTCTGTAAGCTTAAACCCACAATAGAAGACTAATTTCAGAATACAAACAAACAAAAAAAAAAACAACCAACCACATAACCACAAACAAGATTAATCACTTTATATGACTCATTTTAACCACTGGAAACAACTAGAACAATAAACAGTTCTGTGGTATAACAACAATTAATTTTGCCAATCAGAATCATATCACTGAAAATGATTACCACCTGTCATCAAATATTTGAAAAATATTTTACCTCAAATACTCCATGAGAAGTGTAGAAATACTTGTATATAACCATGCTTCACACAAAAGGTAAGTTTGCAAATACAACTGCACATTTACATAGAAGTAGTTCATATTGTGGCCCACAAGTAGAAAATCGGATCTTATTTAGTTAACATCTTATAGTTAAGGCACTACAATTAGTTTTACTGACCCACAGCTTTTTAATTACTTCCGTTATTAACCTAAACACCATTCCTTCATTAACATAAGTTTTACACACCACTACGAATCTATGTTCTCACCAATGCTCAAGGCATTTCATGTAAAATACAGTATTTTTCCTAGGAGAAAAGCAAGTTGACTTTCAGTGCACAGAAGAGGAAGAAGGATGTATCTTACAACTCTGCATTTCCTCCCTCGCTCAGAGGAACTGTTTGGGGGTATAACGTTCTTATTATGAGATTCATTCTTTGCTGGGACCACAAAAGAAGCATCTTTAAGTTTAGAATCTGCCATTTTCTTATGACTTTTGGCTGCTTTCCTGTTAGAAAAAAAAAAGAAAGAAAGTTGCTCACTCATTGGCTACAAGACCTTAAGATATTTCTTTAGATTCTATGAATTTAAAAAAAACAATCCACTACACAGATAACAGAGAATACACAATAGTGGGCTTTTTCAACAGACTGTACATAACATTCTCATTTTTCTCTCTATAAAAGGAGCTTAAAAACACTATTTAGGCTCTGGCAACAAAGTACATTTGTTCTGCACAGCACTAAAACCACTCTTATCTGGGAGCAGTAAAGTAACTGACCAAACTTAACAAAGAAAAACAATGGTATCAGTGAATACCAAAAGGAAATTGCAAATACAATTCCCAGCTGGTAAATGGCCTCAATGAACCATACAGCATAACGTGCATCACTCAGTGTTTCCTTGAAAATATTGGAGTTTCTCATTTCTTTACTCTGATTAAGCTGATCAGTTCTAACTGTTGCATAATTTAATTTGCCTTTGCAAAAAACAAAACAAACACACAAACCCAACTGGTTTTCATTCTAGCTCTCCTATTTCTCAAAGACTCTAAGGCAACTAATACGTTTGCAGGTTTTACAACTGCACACAGCAGAACTAATGTTACCCTGCTATAAAAACAAAATAGGAAAAGCTGTAGAGCAAAGGTGAAAGTTTTGCATACAATCACTCAAGTGAAAATATCTTACATCTTTGTGGCTTCCAAAAACAACGAAATTTGGTGCTTGATATATGGCTGTCTCAGTATGCTTTTCACACTAGGCCTTTGCTCAGGTTTTTTACTGAGCATAGTTTGTATTATTTCTACCAGCTGTGGGCTGTAATCCTTTGGCATGGGTGGCAGCTGTAACAGGAGTGGAAGTCTGATATTATTTAACATTGTCAACAAAGCGTACTGCAAAATCATTTATACATAACAGCCAAATTCAAGCTAAGTACTCTGTATAAAAAACAGTCCAACTATTCACACGATGCATTTCCCCAGTGCTTAACTGTTTTGCCTGTCAATTTTTGTTATTGTTTTTAATTAATATTGAAGTTGAAATTCTGTGAATAGGTGTAAGAGATTTATATATAATTAATCTGTTTTAACTTCATCACGCAGCAGATAAGACACTTAAGTTAGACAGAACAGGAAAAAGACTAATAGTGATGGAATTCTTTGCACAATGTATAATTCAGAAGCAAATGAAAAAAAGAGACTTATCTCAAGACCTTGAAAATTAATCAGTACAGTGTTGTACAAAAAGGTAATAAGAAATCCCAAGCAATATCTAAAAACAAACTTCCTGGGTGTGCTGTTCTACCATAGATTACCAAGAAATACCAACCTTACAAACAGACACGACGATGCATGTAACATGCCAAATCCTTATAAATCCCCGCATAGCTTCTGATTGAAAATGGTTATCTCAAGTTATCAAAAAAACCCAAGAACTGATAAAAATATAAGTGTTTTTACCTTTCCTTCAATAATTCGATAAACCAAAGAGTTCATGTCTTTAGCATTAAAGGCATGTTTCAGTGTGGCCATTTCATAAACGCAGCAGCCTAAAGCCCAAACATCAGACTGAGAAAAGGGGAAGAAAAAGTTTGAAAAGCTTTGCATTAAAGGCAGAAATTTTATCTCCAGGCTTAGTCATATGCTTTCCAAGAGGCTTTTAATCACAATAAATGATTTAAGATCAAAATGCACTGCAAGCTTTTGGCCTCAGACTCACTCTTAATGTTGACTACTTTCTTCCAATTTTAACCAGGTGGATTTTGAAAATAACTGTAAAAGTTGCAGTTTGTAGGGTGTTTTTGGTTTTTTTTTAATTAATTAATTACAATGTTGGTTCTAACCAGAGAAAGAAAATATTTTTATTTCTCATAAGGACAGTTTCCCTTAGTTGTTGCTCACAGACACCCAAACTGATGCTCCCCATGGTTTTCAACACGCAGAACATAAGAGCACAATTATCTTACTTTAATTTAAATTCAGAGATGCTGCACATTTCTCTTTTTTTTTTTTTTTAATGTTACAGTTCAGTATAAAGCATCCTGTCCCATACATAATACTTTTAGAAAACACAACTACATAACACAGACTAAAATCTTTGTTTATTTTGGCATGCTACAATAGGTACAGGTAGCGTGACGAACATCTGATTTGCTGTAACTTATCACACGCTGTTAATTCTCATCCACTGCAGCAAACAGTTCCATAAAGGTGCTGGCCAATATCTCATTTTTCCTTTTATCTTTTGTGACATTAAAAAGTAATTAATTACTTTTAATTAAAAATAATGCATAAGATTGTAATGTTCTCAGGCAAACAAAACAAGTTGCTTAGCAAAGCAGAAACAACATTTGCATCAACTTACTGTACCTTGTAGTTGTAGGGTTTGTTAGAAAAGAGCTCAGGGCTCATGTAGTACGGTGTGCCTATGAGAGTGCTGGCCATGTCACACTGGTTTTCCAACACTCTGGCTATTCCCAGGTCACCCACTTTGATTATATTTGTTCTTGTCAGAAAAACATTTTGAGTTTTAAGATCTCTGTGAAGAATGTGTTTTTCGTGTAAATACTGGGAGGGAAGAAAAAAAAACATATAGACTGAGTTAAGTAACACAACTGGTTCTCCACGACAAGTAAAATCATGCAACACAGGTCAAAGGAGGGAAATGCAAACACAGCAAAGACACAGATATCATTATCTAATAAAAATGGTTTATCACTGCTGAAGACAGCACTAGTACATTAAATAATAATACAGGTACAGACCCAAAACTTGGTACTGCTTTATCGAAATGTCCCATGTGGCTTTAACAAGCCAGCAGAAAAGAAGAAATAAAAATGTAGGACTGTGCTCAGACTAACTCACTTCTGATGGTTTCATTTCCCAGCAGCCAGAACTCAATCTTTAGTTAAAACTTTTGGTGGAAAATGCAATATAGGCTTTGTCTAAATAAAGGGAAAAAGAGGCAGCTTCCAATTAGCAAGAACAGAGATGGCTGTGCATACACATATACTCGTGTATATCTGGCCACAGGAGCCAACTTTTAACACTTTCTCAGTGTTAATATTTCTATCTTGTCTTTACTACCACAGTAATAGTTTTTAAAGTCTGATAATCTCCGATGCCAACAGAGTCAGATTATATTTAAGAAAATGATGAATTAGCAGTTTAAACTTACCATTTAAAAAACAGCAAACCACAGAAAACAAAATGCTTCTGAAAGAAGCCTTTTCTTTTAAAGAAAACAGAACAACAGTTACACTCTTTAAGTTGGATCCAAAAAGTCAAACCACAGAAGCATTTCAGACTACAAACACCTTGGAATTTACCACTGTCTACTGTGACAGAGATGTAGATATACCAAGTGATAGCAAAATCCTATCTAAAATAGTAAGTTAGTTAGACTGCAGTGACCTGCTAACAGGTCATTAATGGAACTGATAGCCATTGTACTCAGATGTCAACCCAGACAAACTGGATTTTAAAATCTGTAGCCTAACTATGGAATTCTAAAGGCAGAAAGAAACAAATTAAATTTCTATTTTAAAATGACAAAGTTACATTTTATTTTACCTGCAATGCCATGGCGATCTGGACAAACCATTCTACCACCTGATTTTCTGGCAGAAGTTTGCCCTTCTGCTCTTTGAGTCTGTGATACAGGTCTCCTCCTTCGCAGAAGCCCATAACGATATACAGCAGCCCATCTTCCCCCTGCCAGGATTCTCGGTAGGCGACTATGTTGGGGTGTTTCAGCTGGGATAGCAGCTGTGCCTCTTGCTCCGCTGCCTTCCTCTCTCGGCTGGAAGCGTGCTTAAGGTTTAACTTTTTGATGACATACTGTAAAAGAAATTCTAAGGTATATCATCAGAGAAGAAAGTTACTACATAGAAGCTCTAGCAAATGACTCAAATCTAAAGGAAACACTGTAATGGAAATCTCCATACATTATTTTATATGGAAATGGCAATTTCTTAGCAGTTATATACCACATGCTGGGAAGGGAAGGGAACAGGTGTAGCTATTATTAGTCTACCTGAATGACACTGCACAGGAATTCTGGGGCATGTTGCTTTGTTTTGACTAGGTTCATATTTATTATCTTTTTCTTTTCACTTAGAAACACGTTTATCATTAATCTCTTAAGCCAGAAATATCTTACAGTGCATCACAGTTACTTCTAAAGGGGTCATTTTGATAGTAATATTTCTACAATAAGTAAATAACATTAAGGAAAGCTTGCAGTTGCATCAGAAAAACAACAATGAATGTTTAGAATAAAATTCACCTGAATATAGATCATACTTTCAAAATAAAATTTAAAAGAAGTTGATAAAAATCTCTGTTTCAAAGCTTGGATTCCACATTTTCATATCCACAGGAAGTACCTAAAAGAGCTGAATTTCTGAATGCACAAAAAGACAGCTAAGCTTTTTAAGTCTGTTTATCCTTTTCTTAAAAGCAAAACAAACAGCCCTAACAAGAAAGCACCAACCAAAAAACTAGCACCTAGCAACAGAGCCATAAGACAGAACTGATTTAGGACTGTTCTGTACAAAAAGCCTACAAAGCAGTTAACCATGGAAGAAAATTGGCTTCCACTAGGAAAGAAATGGTGCAAGCAGAGAAGCAGTTGGAGGGCTGCCAAAAGTATTTTCCCCAAAAGCTGAAAGCAGATGTTATTTACACTCCTTCAAAAACATCTTCAACTTTGCCCTAAAACATATCTGCTGCAGTTGCGAGGTTCTATACATGCAGGTTTAAGCTTATGCAAGAAGAAATGAATCCGAATAAAGCAGAGCCTCTTAGTCATGCTGAAAGCCAAAAGGTCTCCGGCCCAAATTCTAAATCTGTTTTACTGTTAGTATAAATTTAATTTTTTTTAAAGCTACACTAGAAAGCTGTAATTCTCCCTCATACATACCACATCAAACTTATTTCCTAAAGAATTTCAGATTTTAGGAAAAATATCACTGAAGCCAAACGAGACAAGAAAACAAGGAGCACATATGGAGCATGTGTTCAACATACACAGCAGCAATATTTAGGGTGGACTGAGTCCCTCACTGATGTAAATTTTGAGGCAATCACTTCTAAGGAAGCAGCTTTCCATGGAAGAGCCGTGTCATGGCACACATCTGTCTCCACTCCTATCTGAGAGTTTTTCATTCAAAACCATCAAAACAATCCTTACTCAATTTCACTGTCCTTGGCAATTGTCTGGTTATCTAATTCCCAGGCTGGCCCTATTAATTTAATTCAGCACATTTAATTAGTGTTGAGGAAAACTGCCCCTAATATACCATGGGAATCAATGATGCAGAAAGCAACAGTACCTCACGACTCTGAGCATGGTTTTGTTTCAAAAGTCTGCTGGATATCAGAAAAGCTCCTCAGTTTTAATAACCAGTGACACAGAGCTCCCATGGGAAACACAACAGAACTAATTGTGTGCAGCATCATCTGCATTTGAAATAAAATAGAAATACTGTAGCTACTGTGTTCTATATGCGTAATCAACTACAATCATAGAATCCTTTTAGTTGGAAGGGATCATTACAGGCCATCTGATCCAACTGCCCTGCAATGAACAGGAACATCTATAGCTTGACCTGTCCAGCCTGGTCTTGACTGTCTCTAGGGACGAGGCACCACCACCTCTATGGGCAACCTGTGCCTATGCCTCACTACCCCTACTGCAAAAACGTTTTCCTTATACTCAATCTAAATCTCCTCACTTTCAGTTTGAAACCATTTCTCCCTGTTCTGTCACAACAGACCCTGCTAAAGAGTCTGTCCTTTGTTAGAGCCCCTTCAGATACTGACAGGCTGCCCTCAGCTCTCCCTGCAGCCTTCTCTTCTCCACGCTGCACAGCCCCAGCTTTCAGCCTGTCCTTGTAGGGAGGTGTTCCATCCCTTGGATCCTTTTTTTGGCCCTCCTCCGGACACGCTATAACAGATCCATGACTTCTCCTGCACTGAGGGCTCCCACATCCCCACCTTCCAACCCATTCCCTCAAGGGCTGTGTGAAGAGTAGTTGTCAGTGACTGATGCAAAAAAGTTCTTGAGTACCTCACCCTTTTCCTTGTCTGTTGTTACCAGCCTGCCTGTATTACTCACTAGTAGAGGTATGCCTTCTTGGACTAACCTTTTCTAGTTGAGGTACAAGCCTTTCTTGTTCTCCTTGGCACTCCTTACCAAAACTAGTTCCAGTTGAACCTTGTCCTTCTTCACTACATCGCTGCACAGCCTAGCAGCATCCCTATACTCTCACGGTACCTGTCCCTGTTTCTACTGCCTGTGCATTTTCTTCTTGCTCTCTGGTTTGTCCAGCAGATCCTGGTTCTGCCATGCTGGTCTCTTGTCTTCCTTTCCTGATGGCCTACACCTGGGGATGGAGAGCTTGTGTCACTACAGCCCAGGCAGCCTCCAATCCTGACACCTCCAATCAATTCACTCACACTGGTGAGCAAAAGATTCTGTATTGCATCCTCCCTGGTGGGGCCATCTATTATTTGACTCAGGAAGTTGTCCTCAGTGCATTCCAGGAGCCTCCTGGATTGCCTACAGCTCACTATGCTACTTTTCCAGCAGATATCACGGTGGATTAAGTCTTCCAGCAGGATGAGAGCCTATGACCACAATGTCTCTTGTAGCTGGAGGAAGAAGGCTTCATCAACAGGCTCTGTTCCACCAGGCCCCAACCACAAGGCTCCCTTTTCTGTCTCAGTCTCTAACTCACCCATAGGCTTTCAGCTTGCTCATGGCCATTTTTCATGGACAGCTCTTCACACTCTGTTCTTTTATCGATGTACAGGGCCATGCTTCCTCCCCTCCTTCCTCACCTGTAGCTTCTAAACAGCTCTAGCTGTCAACAGCCACACTCCAGTCGTGGGAATCATGTCACCAGGTTTCAGTGACTACATCATGGCTTTCTAGTAGCACGGTGGCTTCCAGCTCCTACAGTTTGTTTCCCAAGCTGACTGTATTGGCACAGAGGCACTTCAAGCTGGGCAGCCGGCCTTGTTGTCTTCCTCAAGGATAACTCATTATTTCCTTTGAAGTATTTCCTGAGCTGCCCTCTTTGATTGCCCCAGTGGTATTTGGGCATGGAAACCAACAGCTTATAGTTTTATTTCAGTATTAGTCAGTATGACCAGAATGCAAAAACGAGGCATATAGTCTAACTTGAAACTCAACACTGCTTATACTTGGTTTAGTGAACACGCTACTGTGGCAAGATTCCCATGAAGTCTATTGTAATGCTCTTCTGCTCTCTGTTGTGCAAATCAGATTTTTTCATTTTAAACTCTTGAGCCACATGATCCCCATTAAAAAACAAACAAACAAAGAAAAACATTACTCTGGCAGCAAATATACTTAAAATACAGTTTCTTTTGCAGAACACATAGCAATCTCCAAAAACCACAACCAAAAACCTTGCTCGTCCTGCTAGAGAAAAAATGCTTATAAAAGTTGGCAAGAGATAAGACGCAGGCCAATACAACAAATATTTAAGTTAAAACAGAAACGATAAGGAAGCAAGATCCCTGCCAACGCTAACGATCTGCACAGAAAGGTGAAACGCAGGGAGCTGCGGAGGGCAGAAAGTCCCCTCCCGGCGCTGTTTACTTTTAGGACAGCGAGGTTAGCAGAAGACTGGACTGTGCACCGTGCTTCACGGGCCTGCAGGGCGCTTGCGCCGCCGTCGCAGCCGCGCAGGGCTTCGTCTCCCTGCGGAGGAGAAGGCCGCGCCCGCCGGGCCGCA
>JAOWBP010004220.1:221983-237422 GCA_028571105.1 Tragopan temminckii | reverse complement strand
GGGCGAAGCGGCCCTGTTAGGAGCGGGCAGGGCGCCTGAGGGAGGTGCGAAGCCGAGTGCCGCCGCCATCACGAGAAACAAAACTGTCCCTTCAAAAACAGTGCCTGGTGGTCCCCGGGGTGCTGCTCGTGTGGCGTGAAGGGGGCGCGGGCTGCTCGCAGCTGCTGAGCAAAGCCATCGTGTCACCTTCAGACAGCAAAGAGTCGCTTAAAAAAGCTCTAGCCTGGCTTACAAGCAGCTCCTTGTCCTCTTGAGCCGTGTTCCTGCCGAGCCTCAGAAAGCTGGCTGCAGGGAAAACTGAAAATGTCTCAGAGCAGAGGAGAAGGAAGGGAAATAAAACTCTCACAGAGCATGCAGGGAAGAAAGCAGAGCCCAGCCCGCCCCGTGCCGCAGCAGGGCCTGAACGGCACGGCGCTTCTCTGCTTCCCGCTGCTGCTTGTTCACGTGTCTCATTTTAAAATCTTTCCATGTTAATTTTATATTTTGCATTTGACAATGCAAAATAAACGAAAAATGAAATTTGACATAGCTTACTGTTTATCTCCAGTGTTTTATTACTGAGGATTTACCTCACAGACACTGAACTCGGTGTTTTCGTGCAACGGAGGAGATGGAACCAGTTAAAAGATGAGGAATTAGCGCTGTCGAGATAACAAATAAAGTTACAGGGCCTGGCACCTGCAGGCTGAACGGATATGAATTGTGCAAGATGTAAGACCTGTGAGCTAGGACCTGAATTTCAGCCATCAAAATGACCAGGAAAACATGAAGTTTCTGGGATAGCCAACATACGCGTCAAATACTGACACGTCAGTCGAGCGCCTGAGTGGCATGCAGGGTTATAAAAGGCAGTTTGTGGGAGTATAAATGAGTTTACAAGACTGCAAGCTTTGGTACAGCTGTGGTGAAGCTGAGGTAGTGGCAGCTTTTCAGAAGGTATCAGAAAGAATACAGAAATGGCTGTTGAGTTCTGTTTGCAGGTGATATTACATAGAAGACCCGTGGCTGAAATATTCTTCCAACACGACATAAATATTTTGTAGCAATATTCTGTAGATTATACAAATCAAAATTCAGTGTTTAATTTTTTCAGTATGCTTAATCCCACTTTTCATGTAGGGTTATTTATTAACACTCTGTAAACAAAGCATTGTATATTTATTTGTGTCGTTCAGATGAGAATCTTAGTTTTTTTCCAAAATGGAAAACCACCTATTGCTTTGTATTTTATTATTAATTCCTTCCTTTGCATCATCAGACTTTTTGGTAACACATGTCAGAAACATTAAGGTAAGTAATCAACTTTGTGTGCTGCTCCCATTCTTCATAGATTAACTTCCTGCCATTTATCATCATTTTCCAGGGAGCTCATACAGTGCTGCCACCAGGAGATTTCTGTTCTCTATTATCAAGGAACACCGGCTCAGACTTGGGTCTGGAACTTTAATCAGCCTCAGTTTTGAATCAGCTATGAAGAAGCTCTCCTATCTCTCTTTCTCAAAACATCGCTTTCCTCTGTTTTCCCTGTCGTTGCTATATAATGGTAAAATGTTTTAGAGCTTTTATATTCAGATGTGTAAAAGATTCATTGCTACCATATAACTCATTATAGCACCTGAACGGCAGTGACAGTGAAAGATGCCTCCAAAAAGAAGAAATGTAACAGGGATGTGACATGACATCCTGATAAACATTTCTGTGGCCCAAGTGACTTAGTAGGATTTTTCTCAAAAGATTTGTGTTAGCATGACGTGAAATGTATCTGTGCCCCACATTCTGTTTTTGACAGATCTCTGATTAAGGCAGTGCTTCCTAATATTCTGAGTAATTATCTTCATTTAAGTTGCAGACCACTACTCAGTAAATGGTTTTACTCTCTCTCAGTAGTTAAATTCTATGAAAATTACAGAGGACAGATCTCTTCAGGGGGTATTGTCAGTTAGTGGGTAAACAGGGCAAAGCAACTTACAGTCAGTTTCTTCTGATGAAGTTATCATCTTTGTCAAGACTCTTTCTTTGAAAATTAGGATAATAATGTATTTAACTTTTTGAAATCAGCTTGAGATTTATAGCTGCAAATTAGAAATGCCAAAGATTCTTATTTAGCTCATACTTATCCCAGATATAATGTATTTTTTTCCTCTCAATTTCTATACTAACCATAACTCTCTCTGTGCCTTGCAATGCTAAAGCCTTCCTAAATAAAAGATGACCAAGGCTCTGTGCTATGTTCCATCTGTACATGCAGAGCACCTCAGAAAGGATGTTTGATTCTGCCAGTTTATGCTATATATTTTTTTTGCAAATGTCATTTTATTGAAATGGAAAAGATTGCTGTGTGTTGTGACGGACTCAGTCCAAATCTCTGTACTAGCTCTTTTGAGCAGGTAGTTTACCAGTGGTGGGTGGTTAAAAATGGCTGGAAGTCTATCTGGTACATCAGTGATGAGCTTCAAGTTGTCAAAGCTACCTTTAAGGCTACAGTCAGATAAACTCAACTGGCAGAGCCAAGTCTGCTGAAAACTGAGGAAAACACAAACAAACAAACAAAAGAAACAACAAAACCAACCCCAAATCTAAGATGCCTGAGTACATTTGTACTTCTTGTTCCTATACACATAACTATTAAGGGTGGAATATTTTTTTCTGAAAATAAAACTATTCAAAGCATTCAATGCATGCGTAGTGATACAGCTTTCCTTCTCTGACCCTCTCCTTCTGGCAGCAGCAAGACTCCTGTGTAGGTCATACACAAGTTTCAGTTTAGCATAACTTAGTTGAGCCATTCTCTCTTCTTTGTGATTTCCAATTAGCATCACTTGCAGTGATGGAATCTTTAATGTTGTTGTTGATTTGAAAATAATTTTTTATGCCTTATTTTTTCTATGCAGTACATAGAAGTTTACATAACTACATTGTGCAGCCATAGATCACTTCGAATTAACTGTACAGTCTTTGCTGAATCTCTTAGTAACACTGTATTTTAGTTTCCCAAGCTATAAAATCAAGGTTTCTTTCATTCAGTACTGTAATGGAAGCCCTCTTTCCCCACCCTTTAGTCTTGGGAGTTTAAATTTCCTTTTTCCTCTGCTTTTCAGTTTCAATAGATATTCTGCATCTGTAGTTTTTGCTGTTGCCACAACGGAGCATTATACAAAAGAAGAATGAATATCACTGTTATGTAACTAAAAGAAAACCTTTCCAATAGTTGGTGCGACTGGCAAAACTGTGGAAATACTTGGAAACGTTGTAAATGTAACTTCTAACTGTAATTACACAAGTCAGGGAAATCTCGTTTCTTTCAGAATTGCATAACATTTTTTTTAATGGGATGTTACCGTTTTCTGTCCACAGAGTTCAAAATGACATTAGCATAAGCGAGGTCTCTGGCTTTACATCTAAGTGAATCATTAAGAATGACAAAAGTCACAAAATAGCAGAACCATCTAATCTGACCCCATGTCAGATCAGGCTCTGTTAAAGCAAGCAGCCCAGGATGATGTCTGTTCGGGTCTGAGTGTCTCGGCCCAAGATCTGCCCAAGTACAAAGCCACCAATACCTTTCACCGAAAGATTTTCCTATGTTTGCTTTTTCAGGGAGAATGACAGCATAGCATTAAAAATATTTACAGAATCAGAGCAGAACTCTTTCAAAACTACTGCAAAACCCATAATTTTGCTAAAGAATGTTCACATCAACAATTCAGGAAAAATTAAATGCATGTGAAGTATTAGTTTAGATAGTAGTAGTCAGAATTGCAGAATTTGTTGCTAAAATGTAACACATTTTTGTAATCTTTAGGGAAAAGGTACAAAACAAGCAGACTTTTCAGATACTTTAATTTTTTTGTTTCTAAAGTCCATACTTTAGTTTGTGATTGTTTTTTTGTTTGTTTGTTTGTTTGTTTTTTATAAGATGAAATGATTGATTGTAATGAGAGGGTAGATACAGAAAAGATAGGTTTTGTAAAGGAAGGATTGGAAGTGGTGGGTACTCAACACAGGCATTAAAAAAGCCCACATCAGTTTGTGAAGCAGGGGAGACGTACATGCAGAAATCACCTGTGCGGCAATAGCAGTTTGAAATATGAATTGCCAGACTCTTACAGAACTTGAAAAGCTTTCTCCAAATCCCTGCATTGCCGCTGACTTTATATAAGGTCCTGGGGAAAAAAAAAGAAAGAAAAAAACCCCAGTCTTCTGTGTCTCTATTTCCAGCCTGTAGAACTCGTAAATGTGAAAAGTAACAAAACCCGTAAATGTGCCCAATATACATATCTGATCTGATATCTCTGCATCTTTACTGCTCTGTTCAGTGGAGTATGCAAACATGAAAAGAAAACTTGTACAAAATGTGACCCATGAGGCCCTTGGAGCCAGATGAGATAAGGCATTTGCAACCAAGATTACGGGAATGGAGTTACACAAGACACTATCTTAACATGAGTTTCCAAGTATGTTTTAATCCTGTTCTCTCTTTCAGGTCATGAGAGCATGTAGTATTTTTGTAGAGCTGCTGATATTTACTGTCATTCTGAGAATGAGCACATAGAAAAAAAAGTTCCAGCAACTTTCTTTTTCCCCTCCATGCAGCCTTTCAGAGTATGCTCCCTCTCCTCTTTGTGAGCCTTTTGAATTGCCATCTTATGTGTTACTGTTAGAGTGAGAGGCTGGTGGGGTGGAACGGGTTAAAAGCATAAAGATCATTCTGCTTGATGACTGGAGGGTGTTTGTGACTGGAATGAGTATGCAAACCATTCTGTATGCTCTGATATAAAACCTATTTATCTCCCAAGGGAAAATTAATTGGAAAAGACAAAATACGTAGCAAAAGACCTGAAAACAGACATTCCCAAGATGTCTAAATCAGCTTTCCTACCTTAGTCATAATTTTTTTAAATCTTTTTTTTCTCTTTACAGAAGCGAAGTTCTGATAATGACTTGGTGAGTAGTCTTCTCCTATGTGAAGGCTTCGTTCTGATCAGGCTATGGCTAAAGATTCTTAGTGTAAGAATATTCTTACAGTGTTCGCAGAAGATTTCTCTGAGCCCAGTCTGAGCAAATGGACATTCCTGGGTGTGTGGGACATGAGAAGGAGCCTAGAGCTGCTTGGTTTAGGCAGTAAGACTAACAAGTCTGTTCTTTTCAAAGCTCAGATGGGGAGTCCTGCACAGGGAAAGAGTGTGAGCAAATAATTTTCAACCTCATGTTGTATTTTAATAAATAGCAGTGTCTCTAACACTGTTTTTATTTTATGCTGTAGTTATTTCTAAGAAAGTCAAGAGACTGCATCTCTGAGGCTGATTCCACTTGGCACCTGGATGCCACTTCAGCAATGCTTAATATGTTTTGATTTTGGGGGGAGAACTTCTTAATCAACCCGCAAGAGATCAGGTCTAGCACAAAAATCACAAGCTTCTTTTCACTGCTAATTATGTTGCAATCAGATCTTGTTATTGCAGAGCTGCCTAAAGAGCATGTGCTGTTACCTATGTTTTCCTGCAGTTTCCAGTAACCTTACTCCTGAGCATTCAAAACAAACAAGTCATGCCCAACTCATTTCATTTCTTAAATGGGAATGAGCCTCAGTTATGAGGAAAGTGAGAATAATAAAATGAAATTTGAAAACCATCTGGAACTGGCTAGATCTATTTTTATACAAGATGACTCCATCCCTGCTCTGGGAGTCAGCCACTCAGTTGATAAGAGCAGTCACGAGTGCAGTAAGGCTGCAGCATATTGTTTGTGCTGACTACAAAAGTCTCAGTCTCAGTGGAGAGAAAAAGCAGTTCTTAGAGTGGCATCATCTTTGCCAAGGTGGTAGTATTTTGTTAAAGGGGCTGTAGTTACGACTCATAGAAATAACTGTGTCAGTTCTGTAGACACCCAAGGAAACATTGCAGTGCCCCAGGTTTTATTATTAGGTCTTCCTGTTTCTGTTTGGAATGATAGAATCTCCTGCAGTAATTTCTTTCTATAAAATCATGGCTGATTAATACAGACATCAGTATAACAGCTAGCTCTGTTCTTTTATTTTCGATGTACAGGTTGTCAATGGGATAGAAATATATAGAATGAAAATTGATAGTAAAGTAACTTCCCGATTTGCTCACAATGTCATCACCAGTCGAGCCGTCAATCGTGGAAATGCACACAAAGAAGTCTTCTTCGATGTTGAGCTCCCTAAGACAGCCTTCATTACCAACTTCAGCATGTGTGTAAATTTTATAATTTTCTTAGAGTAACCAAACCAAAAATGTTCAATTTTAATTTGCTGTTTGATAGATTGAGTAATTTTCTGATGCTATTAACTTCACTTGCAAGACACCTGGAGATAGGCAAACATTGATACATTTATAGAAAAAGTGACTGATTTTCAGTTACGTCTCTTTGTTATCATGGTCCTTGAGTAATTGGAGATCCTCTCCATGTATACAGTCACCTTTTCAGAAATATCACTTATTTTACTCTGCTGTTATCAAACCCCAAAAGTTCCATCACTTAATTGGCATTCCATTACTGTAATTGGCATTGCAACTTAATTTCTTTCTTCATTTTGAAATAGTGTTCAATTGAGAGATAGGAAATAGAGGAAATTTTTCCTTAAATTTGTATCTTTAAATGCAGTAATATGCAATTTTCACACCTTTATTAGGTTTCAGCTTAAAAGTGTTCATCTCAGCTAATCACACTAGCCCTGTGTTATTTTCAGTGAAAAGAAACAGATGCTTTTAGGGTACAATCATTCTAAGTTATGTTAGAACTTTTATTTTAGGATGAGATTCATCTCCTGTGAAAAATGCTTGCTTATTGGTGTGAGTAGTCTATGGATGAAATTTTCAGCTGTAGACACCTGCATTTGGATAGATGAGTCTCATCCAGAGAGTCATCCTGCTGTGAGATGAGATGAGATAGATGAGATGGGATAAGATGAGATGGGATGAGACAAGACGAGACGATCAAGCTGCTAAAGTGCAGGTGTAAGGTGTGTTGCTATCAGCCTAGTTTTGATCTAATTCATTTTCAAGGAAAAAAAATATTTCAGATTCTTTTCAACGCTAAGCATAGAGCTCTTCATTCCAGGTAAATCCTCTGGAAAGACTTGTTCATTTATGCTTCATTACTTGTGCTCAAATCTTGGCAATTGCAGGTTCCTGAAAATGCTCTTGAGCAAACCAATTAATAAACAGAGATTATATATTATACAATTATGTAATATATTATATGCCTATAATAACTTTTTGTGTATCAGTGCAAGCCAATCAGCTAAATAAGGCACTTTTTCACCCACAGGACAATTGATGGCATCACTTATCCTGGAAATATAAAAGAAAAAGAAGCTGCCAAACAGCAGTATGAGAAGGCTGTTTCAAAGGGACAGACTGCTGGTCTTGTCAAGTAAGAATGATATCTGGTGTGGCTTCCATGCCATTAACCTGTAGGAAATTGTGAGATTCATAATATCTTGCTCTGGCATATTTCTGAAGTTTGTTTTCTTATAGGATCAAAGTACAAATATCATTAATTGAGAGTTATTTTAGCATAAATTATAAAGAAGGAAATACAATTTCTGGCAAGTAGTATCTGCAGTTAAGAAAAGAAAGTTTCTGCATCTTTCACTTAATATGCATATCCAGTTCTGGGATAAAGCTCCTAGGAAAACTTGAATAAACTCTATACTGTTTGACTATGACTTTAGCAACCGATCAAAATTCCCATCTTTGTGTTACTTCTTTCTGAAAACTATACTGCGTCAACCAAATCCAAGCAAGAAATATTGTGAAAGAGGATAATTTTTTTCTTACCCACTTAAACACAGGGCTTCGGGAAGGAAGACAGAAAAATTCACTGTTTCAGTCAACATCGCAGCAGGCAGTAAAGTCACTTTTGAACTCATATATGAAGAACTACTGAAGAGACACTTTGGAAAATATGAGATGTTCATCAAAGTAAAACCGAAGCAACTTGTCAAAGATTTTGAGGTAGATGTCAAATTTAATTCTGCAGCTTAAGAAATCATGAGATTCTGTACATATGTAGAAATTTTACCATGATCATTCCCAGCCTACAGCTGAACTAAAGGCCCCTATAATATTTCTAATGAACCATGTGGGGAGTCCCTACCAATATGCTTTACTGCAGATTTTGATTTATAAGCTTCTAAGCTAGCTCAGATAGTAAGCCTCCAAAAGAAATGCCATACAGAAAACTGAAAAGCTATTAAGATATTTTGGAGCAAAATAGCTTTTATAAATGCCCTCATAGCATCACTATAAAAATATGTCTTTCTCACATCACTATAAAAATGTCATGCTAAATTACAGTGATACATATATTGCATTCTAGAACACTGTGGCTTTTCTGTGCTAAAACTTGTCTTTGATCACTTCTATCTGCTTTGTTAAAACTCAGCTTTACCCATCAAATGTTGTGTAAAAATCATTACAAAACTCAGTATCTGTATGTTTATAAAGCATTATTTCAAACATACTAAGATAAAAGGCAAACTGAAATATACATCAAAGTTGGCCATGGCTCTCAGCTGATGACTGGATTATATTTTTGAAGGACTTAGGTATTTATTTGACATTTGACAAAATTCCACAAGCTAACCATTTTACTAACCATTTCTATAGAGCTTTATTTGTTTCTAATTTGTTTTTTAAGTTCTACGTAGAAAAAGATATGTTGGACTGCTGTTAGTAATTACAAAAGTAAACTTGTTTTTCTTTTAAGAAAATCCCTTCTTCATATCCTTCATTTCCTTCAGATACTCCTGTAAATGTTTAAGTTGATATATTGTGGGATAGCCAATAAAAACAATTTTCAATTCATATTTCAGATTGAAGTAAATATCTTTGAGCCACAAGGTATCAGTGAGCTGGAAGCAGAAGGAACATTCATTACCAATGATCTGCAAAATGTCATAAAGAAAACTTTCTCAGATAAAAAGGTACAGTAACACCTTCCATATTTTATTTACTATGTAAAAGTGCTGTAGTCACTAGCAATGAAAGTGAGAGGCTAAAAATAGAGTAAATAAAGACTTCTCTGTGCAAATTAACTCTGAATTCTAAGCTAGGAAGCTGAAGGCCATCACCATGCAGTTGGAAAGACACTTGCAGCTATTAGCATGGAACTGCACCTTTGTCCCACAACAATACTTGGAAGCTTGGATACCAGCTGGACTATTTCCTGTGGAAGAATGAAGTCAATAACAAGTAGTTTTCTCATGTGTGAAAGTGGTAGAAGTCCTAACACACAGACTGCTCAACATTCTTATCAAAAGTACCATTTGAAGTGAAGCGCTGGAAGAAAGATGGAACCAAGGAAGATGAGGAAGAAAACATCTGAAGAGAGAGCTAGGCAGCAAACCTGAGCTAATAGTTATTTATACAAATATACTAATACCTAACCATATAAAACAGGTCATCCTTATGTCTGTGAATCTAAATATACCAGCTTTACAAACTTACAAACTTATTTGTGTTCTGTAGAAAGTTTTCAGCCATTAAGATTCAGATCTAAAGAACTTTCTTCTTTTCAGGGGCATATTTCTTTCAAGCCAACTCTTGATCAACAGCGAACCTGTGAAAATTGCTCACAGTCACTCTTGGATGGAGATTTTATTGTTAAATACGATGTGAAGAGAACAACTCCAGATAATCTGCAGGTAATTTTGCGGATAAATAGCTGGCAGATTTGCACTGTTTGCTAATCTTTCACAGATAAATGTTAGGGAGTAGTGAAGGTCAATTGTTCCCCAAAGGGCAGGAAGCTGACTATGACAGCTTAACCTCACCAGCCAAGAATCCAGTCCCCAGAGTACTTAAGTAAGGCAGACCTAGAGATGGTATTCAGATTCATCCAAGAGTCCAGATCATCAGGCAAATTTGTCAGGATGAGGCAAGCTGTGGTGTGAAGTCAGAATACAAAGTGGGTTCCAAATCAGTCCACGGACAGATGGGAGCAGGCATAGTTGTGACACTGTTAGAGACAGGTATAAGTCAAGCAGGCTCAGGATTGAACTTAAACAACACTCCTGGGCTCATGGATGGAGGTGAGATTGGCAAGGATTTATTAGCCTACTCAGGGGCTAGAGACTAAATCAAAGTACTTTCTTTTTTATCAATTTTATCTTTGTAATACACAAAAGCTATTGGTTTGCTAACATCTGATGTCCTTTTTTTTAGATTGTCAATGGCTACTTTGTGCACTTCTTTGCACCAACGAATCTTCCAAAGTTGCCCAAGAACGTTATTTTTATAATAGATATTAGTGGCTCAATGAGTGGAAGAGAAATACAACAGGTAAGTTATTACATTACTTTGGAGTCTCAGTGGAAGATCTTCTGTCACGATGTAAAGGACATGGTGACTTAGGGTGCCTATGACATGGTCCCATGGATTTGATGGGTGGATTGTTCAATAAATGGGGAGCTGGTCATTTGTAGAGACTGGTGGTCAGTAGCTAAATGTCCAAATGGAGATTAGTGATGAGTGGTGTGCCTTGGAGGTCAGTACTGGGACTGGCATACTCCTACATCTTCATCAGTGACATTGACAGTGGGATCAAGTGCACTTTCAGCAGTTTGCAGATGACAGATGCTGAGTGGTGCAGTCAACATACCTAGGGGATGAGAGGCCATCCAAAGAGACCTAGACAAGCTCAAGCAGCGGGCCCAGGCAACCCTCATGAGGTTCAACAAATCCAAGTGCAAGGTGTCGCACATGGGTTGTGGCAACCCAAACTACCAATACAAACTTGGGGATGTAAGGATGGAGCACAGCCCTACTGAAAAGGACTCAGGGGTGCTGGTGAATGGCAAGCTGAACATGAGCCAGCAGTGTGCCCTCACAGCCCAGAAAACCAACCATATCCTGCACTGCATCCAAAGCAGCATGATCAGCATGTCAAGAAGATGATCATGCCCCTCTACTCTGTGCTGGTGAGTACTGCAGAAATGGAGTCCTCAGTACAGAAGAGATGTGGACATTTTGGAGTGTGTCTAGAGGAGGGCCATCGAAATAATCTAAGCCATGGAGCACCTCTCCTATTAGGACAGGCTGAGAGCTAGGACTGTTCAGCCTGGAGAACAGAAGTCTCTGGGGAGATCTGACAGCAAGCTTTCAATTTTCAAAGGGGCTGTAAGAAAGAAGATGGAAGACTCTTTAGCAGGGTCCGTTGTGACAGGAGAAGGGGAAATTGTTTCAAACTAAAAGTGGGGAGATTTACACTGGGTGTAAAAAGGAGCTTTTTATGATAAGGATGCTGAGGCACTGGCACATTACCCAGAGATGTGCTGGATGCTGAATCCTTGGAGGCATTCGAGGTCAGGCTGGGGGGAGTTCTGAGCACTGATCTAGCTGTAGATGTCCCTGTTCATTGCAGGAGAGATGTACTGGATGATCTTTAAATGTCCCTTCCAACTCAAACAATTCTATGATTCTATTATTCTAAGCTATACCAGATGCTTTTATGCTGTGGCTTCACAAATTCTCAATACTGTAAAAACTAGCTTGAAGTCTTGCTGTAGAATAAAATTCTATACATTTAGGCTATGTTTTACTTACTTAGACATGTTATTATTTCAAAACTTTCAGAATATCAACATTTTCAGAGAGGTCACTCAGATGTGTTGACCAGTTTCAAAATTAAAAAAAAATATATAGTACTCTGTCCATTATCTATGTTGTTCATTCTCTCTCCTCTCGGGAACAGCTCTTTTCATAGTTGGGACTACTCAATCTAATTTAATGGTCAAAACTTTCAAATTTTGGTGCTGCATTAAAATATCCACACTTATTTATGACCTTTTCCACAAACCTGTAGCTACCTTATTTTCCAGCATTTTAATTTTGCCATGCCAACAATCTGTAAGATTTGATTTTCCTCTCAGCTAAAAAAATTTTCCAGATGTAATTGCAACAGGATAACTTCATTAGAGTTACTTTGAAATAGACACAAGAATAGGAAGGATGGAACAAGCTGAGAATTATTTGCACAATTCTCGTTATGAAAGGAACAAAAGAAGAAAGCACTGGAGAGATTAGTTATGTAAAAGCTGCAAGCACCCATTTCTTTAAAGTTGAACAATTAATTTAAATTTCTTCCTCTTACAGACAAGAGAAGCACTTCTAAAAATCTTAGATGATATTAAAGAAGATGACCACTTCAATTTCATACTGTTTGGTAGTGATGTACACACCTGGAAGGAAACATTGATCAAAGCCACTCCTGAAAATTTGGATGAAGCAAGAAAGTTTGTTCGGGGCATTGATACTGAAGGCTGTGAGTACTTGACTTGCCAATAGATTGTCGTGTGTTAATTCTCCAATTCAGTCTGTGAACACAATGCTACCACTTTAAAAATTACTAAAGGGACACTATTAAGCTTGAAATTGAAGCAACAGATAACAGATGTTTTTATCCTTATGTTTGCAAAGCTCAGTTATTTTTGTATCTAAACATCCCCTTGTTAGCAAACTCAAACCTTTCATTGACATACTATAATCAGGTTTTCTCAGATTCCCATGAAACATGGTCCATTATTTTGACTGTGTCGAAACCAGATTTCTATGTCTACCTTACAGTGACGAATTTATATGGTGGTATAATGAGAGGAATTGATATGCTGAATGCTGCTCATGAAGGAAACCTTGTGCCCAAGAGAAGTGCTTCAATAATTATCATGTTAACAGATGGCCAACCAAATGTAGGTAAGTTTGTGTTGGGTGAAATAACAGAGTGAATTAACTAACAAAAATCACTCAATTAAAATAGGCCGTCATCTTTGACTTCTGCTTTTTTCTTTTTCATGATTGAAATGCTACTACACCAGCATCATGTGACCAAACAAGCCTTTGATAACGTCTCTTAAGAAATCCAAACACCACTAACCACATTTCATTTTATCTATTTATGAAGAAACTCAACCTTTTTTTCTTGCTTAATGTAGGCATATCAAATACTCAGGACATTCAGACACATGTGAAAAAAGCCATTGAAGGAAAATATACTTTATACAATCTTGGTTTTGGTTATGGTGTTGATTACAACTTCTTGGAGAAGATGGCACTGGAAAATAAAGGATTGGCCCGTCGAATTTATCCTGACTCTGATTCAGCTTTACAACTCCAGGTACAGTAATCACAACTTAAATTAGATAAGAGATGTGTTAATTCAGGTAAGTATGCAGACTTTTTTTTAATTCTGAAGTACTCAAAAAGCAGAAAGTATACTCTGGTACTGAGACAGTCAAGTATGCTGTAGTCAGAATACTGATTGCATTTAATTTTCTTCTTCCTTTCTAAAATAATGGAAAAACCACGAAAGAGAGACACCCTAGGCTATGGAAGAGTTTTCAAAACTTGGCACAGGTGACACAAGACAGACATGGTTCTGAAGGACACTTTGGTGTGTGCCACATTATATAAGCAAAATTGCTGCATTCACTATATCTTCCATATCTCACAGATTAGGTCAAAAGAAGAGAAGGCCAACAGAGATTAAAGACTCTAGATATTCTGCATTTAGGGGCTTTCTGCAAACTAACTTATTTTACCATACTTCTGAAATGTTCTTAGTTCTATATGACATGAAAATATGTGAATGTAATATGGAATTGAATTTTTGGCTTTTGACATGGAAATACCATCCATTGGAAAGACTGGCCAAAATGTTGTATACTGGATTTAATTACAAGGTTGATCGAAATCAAATGTCTCAACTTCTTGGCTTGTGTTATCATTTCAGTCTCTTCAGGGAGTTGGTCTAGAAACTTACTTTATGAAATGGAGGGATCTTGGTGTCCCTCATGATGAATGATGATGGAACTCATCATCCACAGCATGTTTTCTTGGGTATTTTCCCTCTGTCTTAGTGAGACCAAAAAGTTGGTGTGTCCTTCCTCATTTGCCTTACTTGTAGATTTTTAGGCTTTGTATTCTGAGATGAATATTTACATATTTCTTCTAAAATACATTCTAAATTTTCACTGCTGAAATAGCACTGGTTACAGATCTACATATGAATTAAAGAAAAAATGGTGGTTAAATATTTTTATCCTACAGGGTTTTTATGATGAGGTGTCCAATCCTATGCTCACGGATGTGGAATTAAACTACCCAGAAAATGAAATTGCAGACGTAACTAAAAACAGCTTTAAGCATTTCTATGATGGGTCTGAGATTGTGGTGGCTGGGCGCCTTAGAGACATCAACCAAAACAGTTTGACAGTAGATGTGAAAGGTGAAGGTGTAAGTATGGACTTCTTTGACTATTTTCTCGTTATGCAAAGTATCCATGTTCAAAGGTGGCAAAACTTAAAATAGTCACATGTATGTCTTCACCTCAGTGAGGACATGTATTGCTGCATATGTGAGAAAGTAAGTGCACCAAAGGCATTGCTTTTACAAGTTCCTTAGGCAAGTTACTTGTCTAAGTCTGTTAGTTATACTTGGGTTAATCCAGAACAACTTTGTGCAACGTGACTGAATAAGCTCTGCTAACATATTTTGTTTTCTTTACTCTCTAAATATCTTACCCAGTTCTTTCAGAAGCCAAATGTTCAGTGCTCATAGGCAGTAGTCTTCATATTAAACAAGTCGCTATATGTTATAAGAATCATAATCAAGATTCTTTAAATCCCGAGTAGTCAAATTCTAATTAACCAAATGTCATTTGAATTTGGAAAGTGCATTATGTCTCATAGCGTACACTACTGAGCTTTACAGAAGCTTAAAAAGTCCTGGACAGGTTCTTTGTGGGACCACAATGTTTTTCAATTTATTAAGATTTTCAGGTGTTAGGGTTTTGATTTTGGAAAATTCTGGGAGTCCCTGGCTTATTTTCCTTATTTCTAACAGGCTAATGATGCTCTATCATTTACTTCACAAGAAGATAAGGAGCAAACAGCTAAAGCTTTCCAAGAACAGGAATATATATTTGGAGATTTCATTGAAAGGCTTTGGGCTTATCTCACCATTGAACAACTCCTGGAAAAACGGTAATTATACCAAGAATCACATGTTCAGTGAAAGCATTAAGCTGTGTGACTGGTCCAGCATCTAGGATGTAAAGCTGGGATTCAGATCTATTTCCTTGTTTTTGCACATCATCACACCGAGATGCCAATAGGAAAACAACCTCAGCGTTTGTCTTACAGTTAGCAAATCAAACAGTTTTAAGTTATCACTAATGGAAAACACAGATTTGTCTTTTTAGCTGCAGAGAGATTACTTTACTTTAAAAAAAAAGTACTTAATTCAGAGTTCAGTAGGTAATTTGGCAATTAGTGATGCTAGGAGTCTCTCCCTGTATGCAGCATTTCAGCTACGGGAGAAGAAAAGGAGAATCTTACAGCTGAAGCCCTGGATCTATCACTAAAATACAAATTTGTGACACCACTGACGTCCATGGTGGTAACAAAGCCAGAGGA
>JAOWBP010004220.1:179295-221883 GCA_028571105.1 Tragopan temminckii | reverse complement strand
TAGGATGTAAAGCTGGGATTCAGATCTATTTCCTTGTTTTTGCACATCATCACACCGAGATGCCAATAGGAAAACAAAAAGAACAGTAAGGAAAATCTCCACAACCTCAGCGTTTGTCTTACAGTTAGCAAATCAAACAGTTTTAAGTTATCATTAATGGAAAACACAGTTTTGTCTTTTTAGCTGCAGAGAGATTACTTCACTTTAAAAAAAAAGTACTTAATTCAGAGTTCAGCAGGTAATTTGGCAATTAGTGATGCTAGGAGTCTATCCCTGTATGCAGCATTTCAGCTACGGGAGAAGAAAAGGAGAATATTACAGCTGAAGCCCTGGATCTATCACTAAAATACAAGTTTGTGACACCACTGACGTCCATGGTGGTAACAAAGCCAGAGGAAGATGAAAATCAAGCAGCGATTGCCGATAAACCTACTGAAGGTACAGACATTTTCACAGTTTTATCAAAGTTGCTTTCATGTTCATCTAAAGAAAGACTTGTGTGAGCACAGTTTCAAACACATATTGGAAAAATATGTGCCTTATTTTCTGTGCCTTGCATATGTATGGTTTATGCAAAATTATTTTTCCTTCTAAAGCTCATTTCTATCACTTCTATCTGTCCTTCACTACTAGTTCATACAGAGAAAATACTATAAATTTAAAATCAATGTATTTAAAATTAATATATAAAATATTACATCACAAGAAAGTAGCATTTCTTACTTCATAATTCAGCTGTATTTAATTTTGTTCACATCACTTTCTCCTTAATTGTTTATATACTTCTTCTTAAAAGTAAATGTAGTAGCATCTTTCTGTGTGGAAAGGGAATATTGCCAGGAGATCTTCCTCATGCAGAATATATCACAGGTGATAATACCTGTAAAACATGGTATTCATATATGTTGCAGAAAGAAAAATAATTAGCATTGGAAGTGCACCATTTATTCTCATCTCCTTTAATACTTTGGCTAATTATTAACTCCTTGCTCAGTAAATCATTGTACTTTCATGCAGTTCAGCCTCTTTGCTTAGCCTATGTGAAATGGAATGACTTTATTCCTCTTCAGTAAGAGCAAAGTGAGACAAATTCTATCTTCTCAGTGTACACCAAAGCCACTCTGTCAGCATGTACGTGTTGTTTGAGCCATTCTCATCTCTCCCTAATTGCGCAGATCTGACAAGCCTCCTGTGAGGCTCTCCAGTCTCATCTCTTTACATCTATTGTTTTTTTTCCCTGAAACTTTAGCCTAGTGCCCCTAGTTTTGTCCTAGTTCCCAGTTCTAGTCTGTTGCTGGCTTTTGCATGAAAAACATTCTTACCTCCTGAATTGGACATGATAACTGGGACTGATTTTAAGGTAATATAAAATAACAGAAATGCTTTCTGGTGATTAGTGAGAGTTTCTTTCAAGTGGAACAAACCTTGCAACCACTTAATTGCTAGGTGCCCTGCAGTATGAAATAATTCTACAGGCATTCTGCTGATAACATTTCTTGCATTATTTTTTCAGAAATATCATAATGGAATACTTTTCATAGAAACTTTTCATATATGTTTCAATACGTTTCAATAGAAACTTTTCATAATTAATTTAGCATTCAAGACACTATGCAGCATAATGATTTTGTAGTTTACAGATGGACACTATGAGATATAAAACGTAAGAGCAGATGTGGCAGGCATTGAGAGTGACCTGAGCGACTCAGAGGTCCTTTTCTGAATCTCTTGCCAAGAAAATCTTCTATGTGTGTAGAAGTTATACGGAGTGATAATAGAAGAACTACTCAGTGCACTACCACCTTGTAGAAAAAGAACATAATTTTTACACATACATGAGTCTAGATTTGTAACTGTTATAAAATAGTGAAGATATATAGCTGAATCTGACAATTCAACAACAGGTTTGTTTGGTTTTTTTGGGATGTGTTTAATTGTACAACTGAAACTGTAATTTTCTCTTTTTCTTCCTTTTACTTATCTACTCATGATAACAGCTGAAGGTATGTACATTTGTTATTAAATTCACCTGTCATTTTTTAACTGTTAGAGTTAGATTTCCTGCATCACTTGATTTATTCCCCAAGAATGGTATGAAAATATTGCATCATAAATTAAGACTATTATAATTAAAAACTTTTGGGATTGAAAATTTTGTGAATACTGCTTTCAGTGTGGATCCTCAGAATTGCAGTGTCCCACCATCATGAACTTCAGGCCCAGTACAACTATGCTGCTTTCCAGGGCTAGCACTGTTGGCTCGCAGGTACCTGTGTGTAGACAAGTCTCCTCATAAAGATGCCTTCAGTGTTGCTGTGAATGCTGCTTCTTCAGCACAAATACCCATCTACAAACACTGCTCTGTAGTTTCAAATAAAGACAGCAAATATGTGGGAATGGGTGGATAAATCTTACTGACACCGCAGTATTAGAGTTTGGAACAAAACACAAAGGAATTAGAAAAGGAGGAGCAGATCTCCCCAGCCCCTTACAGATCCCTTACAGGACCTTTAGAGAAGTAGTAGTTTTGCTGTAAAGTGCACTATGATGTTTGTCCATGACACTGTGTTGAATCAATTCACAGTTTGCTTTTTTGCAGTACAAAACCCAAATAAACTGTTGTGACTGTTTTTCTTTTTTAGAAGTGTTAAGAAATATATACATAGCTACAAGATTTTGCAGTTGGCTTTGGTGGTGGGAGAGCAGTGGGAGAGATTTTCTTTTATTCTTTCTAGCTTCTAAAATATTTTTTGTTTCATTCACAGCTCAGGCTGCCCCAATAGTTGCACAGGGTAAGTCATGAGTGAGAATTTCTAAATGAAGAAGCATCTGTCAAAGGAAATGATTCAGCCAAAAGAAATTATCGAAGAGATGGAAACTGCCTTGCAGACAAGTTTACAACTGTATTTTAACAAATACTACCAGCTTTTCCTCACTGCTAAAACCATAAAGACTGAACAAAACCAGATCTGATTTTTTTTCAGTGAAATAGCTGTTAGGGAGTAAATGCCATTTCATCAAAACAACATTTTTTTCTCAGATACAGAGGATGGACTTGAGTGTGCATCTTCTTGGGAATTATGTAAAGCAAGAGTGTGATGTCAGCATCTCTGGCTAAATTATTCAGTTATTTATATGAAGAAGATAGTTTTATTGAAGAGATTGAGATATCCACTGATCCTTCAGATTGCTGGTTGGGCAGTGCTGGAAATGGGAGAGTCGGATTTAAAATTTTGCTCAGATTAGTTTCAGTCTCTCTCAGTGTTTCCCTCCCTTCCTTTACAATTTTCTGGAGTTTTCTGGAAAGCTTCACATTCATTCCACTGAAAACAAACGACAAAACCTCAGAAGTTTTAAATGGGTGGTGCTGTTGCGTTTCTACTTGGACTTGTTGGTAGGCAGTGTAATCCTTAAATCTGAGATATTTGCCTTCCTATGGCTACTTTACTAGGAATTTGTATAAATTACTGAAAGTAATTTAGATTACAAAATAAATCCTAAAGCTTTGCTTGATTCAAAAGGCACACTGTCATTCCATTTAGTTTGAAAACTAGGGTGACACTAGCAATTTACCTAGCACATTAACTTCCTGACATTTTACATGTACTTTGCATATAGTGCATAAATATTCCATTTTGATGTTTCTCTAACAGTTATTTTTCTGCACTCCGCAGCTTCACCAGTACACTATGTACATGCATCAAACCCGACATGGTATACTAGTGGTAAGTAATTTTAATTGTTTCTATTTAAAAGGAAAACATAAGTGGGTGTTTAAATAGCACAATTCTCAGAGTTTTTAGATAATTTATTTCCACAAAAACAACCTTTCTTTTTCCTCTCAGAGGACCTGTACTTCTATTTACTTTAAATATCCTTGAATGTTTTTAAATAGATGAGTCACTGTGATTGTGTATGGTCATTTTCTTAGTCCTCTTCCCACTTGCTAGGCTTTGTGATGGTGGCTATCTATTCTCTACCCTTCCTGTCCTCATTAATAATTTCATCCTCAAAGATAAGCACTCATAGGTGCCCATTCTGATCCTGTAGTCCAGGTACCAGATTTTGCAGTGATCAAGGGTCACAGGATAAATGGCACACACCTGGAGAGTTATGCGGAAGAAGGTTGCAGTTCGCTTTTCAGATATGATAGCAGATTCTTTGGGACATCCCCACTCCATTTGGTGGATGGGCTGGACTAAGCTGGGCATATAGCTTGTGCAGCAGCCAGTTCCTGCTGGACCTCACTATCAGCGGATCCACTACCAGAATTTTAAGTGTTCATGTGGAACTTTGAACTTGTGCGTCACTATACAAATACCTGTGATTTGCCTTTACAGTTGATGGAGATCCACACTTCATTATATCAGTGCCACAAAAAGAAGACGCCATTTGTTTCAATATCAATGAGAACCCAGGAGCTGTGTTAAGATTGATAAATGATCCAGTTACAGGTGAGTTTATCACTTTAAAATACAGTAAATCAAAATACTAAAATTGAAAAATCTTATTTTTAAACGCTACTTCTCTCTTTTTATACTGCATGAACTATTTTTTCTACAAAGTTAACGGAAGCTCCTATCACTGTGGTAGGATACTGTTACCATGACGGTTTTCACTTCCTGGAATTAAATGATCTTTTAAATGTTTGAAAACTGTGGGAGTTGAGAGATGTTATTTGTCTTGGTAAGCAGAGGCTATAAAATAATCCTCAGTTTGCCATTTCATGGAGTATCTGGAAAAGAGATGGGCTATTTCCGCCTGTCACAGAACTTTTGTGGTCCAGGAAATACTGAATTTTTATCAATAAAATAATGGTTGTCATTGCAGATACCTACAGAACAGCCTCCACAGCTTTATTCCCTTACTGTACTTTTGCACAAACATACATAAGTAATTCTGAACTGTTTTTCAATTTGGATTTGTTTGGTTGAGCTGTAGATAAAACTACCTCAACACTCCTTGACCTCAGCTGATTATCTATAAAACAGTATTTGATGTTTCCTTTTGATATTAGGCATCACGGTAAATGGAGAACTCATTGGTGACAAGAAAGTAAATAATGATGCAAAGATCCAAAATACATATTTTGGAAAACTTGGCATTGCAAACAAGCACCTGGATTTAAAAGTGACAGTAACTCCTGAGAAGATCACTATTCAGAATGAGACTGGAAAGACAACTTTCACCTGGCTTGACTCGGTCACATTGCAACAAGAAGGGTAATGTTTGCAGAAAGAATATATCAGATTCCTGGGTTATTTTTTACACTTTTTTGGGAGAGTTGATTTTGAGATATGTTGCCTGATTATGCAAAGAAACTCACCCTGATCCAAATCGTGCTGAATTCTGCTCTCTACTTTGTTATGTAGCTGACAAATTATTGTATTCGTAACTTTCTCTGCTTGGAATAAGTAAGTGCAGAATTTGCCCTGACTTTCCAGTAGTATGACCAAGGTAAAGTCACATTTTATATTGTGCTTAACACAATAGTGACTTCAGCAAACACTGAAGGAATAATTTAAGTTGTGGTACCAAGAACAGGAATAATAATGCTTAGCAACAAATTTCCATTTTAAGATATGGAAATTGTGATATTTATAGGATAGGTACATTTTGTGCTGTCAGCAGGGATATATCTCATGAGATTTATCTGTTACATGCAGAAGAAAGCTTAGAAAAAGAACAGCAATACCTCCTCCTCCTTTTCGTTTACATTGTGTTTCTCAAAGCATGACACTGAAACAGAGCACTACAGCAATACTGTGATTCATACAAGATACTTAATTTTATTTTTTTTTATGGCAACTAATTTGATGACACATTATCATAATGAGAAGCAAATCTTCTTTATCCTGGTGCTAACCTAGGCATTTCAGGAGTTGTCTTTTCTGTAGAACAAAGGGAAAAGATCTCAGGTAGCATCCAGGCAAGAAAGTGATGGCTTTATTAATACCATCTTCATTACTGAGCACGAGGTGCTACACTAAAACTCACTAACCTATCTGTGATTAACTGTGCTGTTATAGGAAGAGTTTTGATAGAAACATCTTTCTGTAAAAGGCTTTTACAGACACAATGTAGTCTGAGTCTTGAACTGTCCATGAACACACACAGACACAGACCAAACAAAATACCTTAATTTTAAAACACATCAACTAATTAATTTATAAAGCCATGCATGTTTGTTGGATGTGTTTTGTTTGTCAGTTTTCCTGTGATAGCTGCTAACTCTGGGAAGATCAATGCCGTAAGTCATTTTTTTTCTCCTCAGTTTAACTTTGATAATTAACAAGAAAAAAAGTCTGGTGCTCTCAATGGGCAGCGGCGCATCATTTGTTATAGTTCTGCACCAAGTATGGAAGAAACATCCTCTCCACAAAGATTTCTTAGGACTGTATACATTGGAAAGTCATAAACTGTCTGAACAGTCGCACGGATTATTAGGTATGAATTCTTTTACCTTTGTGAACTTCATGCTTTCATTCCTTGAGGCTACATGATTTGCAGACACCACCTTGTACTTGGCCTTTCTGAATTGGGAAAGGGGAGAAAATTGAGACTATGTTGATTGACCATATTAAGATTTCTGAAAAAATATTCTGGGCTCAGGCTTTATGCATGATCTTTTCTTAAATTCCTCTGCTGCTGCTGAAAACACTAACATTTGTTGTTCTCATGGACATCTTCAAGACTCTACCTTGCTAAGTCCATCCACAGATTTTTTTAATAATCATTACATCAATCCTCTAGTCTCTTGGATGGTTTGTTTTCTTCCTTCAGCTTATCAATTTTCTACTAACTATAAGCACTCTGAGAAAGTAGTGTTTGCTGATCAGTTAAAATTTGCCAAACCACAGTTAGTGCATCCCTTGTAAGAAAATAAGCTGTTAAGGTGTATCTTGATTGACTATCATATATGAAAATCAGAGAATGCCTTGTATTGTCTAGAATTTTTTTCATGTCAGATAACATTACTCTAGAAGGTAAAGTTGGTAAACGAGGGATGAAACTAGTGACTTCATTGAATCCTGTTTCCTGCAGTGTAGTGGGATTTGTGGTGTGCATTCTCTGCTGAAAAATATGCTATGCTTTCACACTTACATTCACACGCAGCCATTTTCCTTGCATTCTTATTTTCTCCTACAAAATCAGGTAAGGGCAGCAAACCTGCATTTCGGGTCATTGTAGTAAATAATGAACTGCTGTGAACTCACCTCTCAGTCTCGGTATGCACTTTGAGGTCTGAGGTGAGTGAGCTGAGCTATCTGTGGAAGAATGTGTTGGGTCTATCACTCTTAGGAAATGTTGTAACGAAACAGAAAGAGAACAGAATAAGGATGAAATGTTAGCACACTTTTCCGTAGAGGAAAGAAAGAGTTCTGTTCCTTAAGGAAAGAGCCCCAAAGGTAATCATGTCATGAACAGGATTCCTTTGATATCAGGCTTGTTCTAAGCACAGTCTCATCAAGTGATTTCAGAGACCAACAAACGCATTATTTGATTAAAAGAAAGCTAAAGACTTGTATAGTAGT
This sequence comes from Tragopan temminckii, assembly GCA_028571105.1. Taxonomy (NCBI): domain Eukaryota; kingdom Metazoa; phylum Chordata; class Aves; order Galliformes; family Phasianidae; genus Tragopan; species Tragopan temminckii. The sequence continues at coordinate 214,348 of JAOWBP010004220.1, read as the reverse complement.
ATGTCATAAATACAACTGAGTAGATGGTACACAAAGTGAGGTTACCTTAAGGGCTATCTAGAAAAGACCAATTTCACCTTACTATCAGAAGGTGGAACTTACATCCAGATGATATGCAGACAATTCCAGTTTCTACAGAGTAAATCATCTCATAGTCATACATTCAACTTTGCACAAAACTTGGTGTTTGCTTGTGCATTCAGAACCCTGAGGGAACTTGGTAAACAGCATGGAAATGTAGACATTCTGGGGGTTTTGTTTATTTTGTTTCTGCTTCAGTATGTGCAACATACTTGAAATGTTAATTTTGGCTTCTATTTTTAGGACAGTTTTTCCACCCCATTGACTTTGCCATACTAGAAATTCATCCTGGGTCTGATCCCAAGAAACCAGATGCCACAATGATATTTAAAAACAAGGAACTGACAGTAACAAGGTAAAAAAAATAAAAAAACAAAAATCAAATCCTTAGAAAAGACATAGAAAAGTTTATTTTGCCAATTTGTATTTCCTGCTTTGATACTTCTGTATTTTGCCTTGCAGGGGCTGGCAGAAGGATTACAGAAGAGATCCTGAGCATGGCATTGATATTCCTTGCTGGTTTGTTCATAACAATGGAGCTGGACTAATAGATGGTGTTCACACGGACTATATTGTTTCCAGTCTGTTTTAAACAACAACACCTTCCAAAGTCATAGGTAGACAGAGTATTTTTTTCTGAAATAACAGTTCTTTTCACTGTTGAAGAAGTGTTAAAAATACATAATCTTGCCGTGTATGACAGTGCCAAGATAGAACAGAGTCAGATCTTGAGAGTGAAACTGCAATTCTGCCTGTGTGCACAGATATCCCCAATCATCTAGCGTATCTTTATTTTACTGTATTAACTTCCTGCTTTAAAATTATAACGTAGAATTTTACAACGTTATAAGAAAAATAGTCTTCCAATTTTTAATTAGTAGCTGAGTGTCAGGAGCAATTTAAATAAAAGCCTCAACATGTAATGGCTTGTTCCTTTATTTGAATGTCTGTCCGTGTCTTAATGCCTGCTTCTCAAAGCCCAGGACGTCAAATGTACTTTGGAATAGAACACAAGAGGGCAGCTGACAGACCAAAACATATTTCGGGTCAATTCAGTGACGCTTACAATCATCTGACATAGCACTGAGGGCTGGGCTAGTGCTGTGACTTGAGATGGCTCTCAGCGGTGTGGTTTGAATCAGGACAGTGGTTTCTATGGGATTTTTCAAGCTATTGAAAAATGCAGAAGGCAGGAAGAGAAAGAGGAGGGAGGGAGAAAGATCAGAACGTTGAAACTAGCAAGTCGAAGTTTATATTATTCTGATTTTATATTCCAAAATAATATATTAGATGGAGTAAAATAATATATAGATAAGAGCAGTGATCCATTTTGGATCCTGCAATAGGAGCTGTGGGGCTATCCATCGAGATCAATGTCATACTCACTTGTTCTATTGCCAAAGCAAAAATATAGCAGTGGACAACAGATGTTGACCTTCCCTGGTGAAGTTTAGGTGCAAGGCAGTATTGGATGCAATTTCAGCCAGAGTGCTCCAGTGCGTCACCACCCTCTGGGTGAAAAACTTCCTCCCAATGTCTAACCTAAACCTAACATCCAAAGGCAAGTTCCGAATACCAGCACCTAAGTGCAGGATTCTTACAGTTTTAGTTTCATTTCTTCAGGTCTCTGCTGTTTGCTGATAAAATAACTCTCAAAGCATTTGCACATCTTGCCTGGTAACTGTGTTCTGATCCAGATGTGTTTAGAAGTATTTCATCAGCTCCCTGATTGCACTGGAATTATTCCCAAATGCTGTTTTTTTGGGTGGTGCCAGCAGCTCCTGCAGCAGTGGCAGTTTGCATGAACCCCATGGGACGCACCATGTTCCTTGCAGTGGCTGCCAGCCCAGTGCTTTTCTGCTCCACCACAGATTTGCAGCATAGTAAGGTGCAAGGTTTAAGCAATGTTTCAGTTCCTTACAAGAAAGGTTGAAGGAATATTGGGAAAGAAAGAAATGCAAGCAGCTCTGCAACTCCTTCTTTGCTCCTGAGCAGCCCTCACCCGGCTGGCATTACTGGAAAAGTTCTGTGAAAGAGTTGGCTTTAGCTGCGTTAGCTCAGTATGTATTCTGAGGTAAAGCTGAAGAAATCCATGTGCTGCTTTACACACCTGACCAAAGTAGAGACCCTCTAGCTGATTTATTTGCTCTCCCAGCTGCTGACTTTGCAGGCTGTTTTCCAGCCCGCTGCCTTGTGTTCTTGAGAGGGGTTGAGCAGATCCGAAGCCCCGCGGGGGTCTCTGCCTGCAGTTTGCACAAGCAGAGCGGCCCTCTGAATGCTCCTCCCCCTGCTCCTGTGGTGCTTCTGGCCTCCTATGCGGGAGGGAGGTGGGCAGCACGGAGAACTCCTCGCAACAGCCGGATGGGAGGCATCTGGCACAGCTCCCTGTGCTCTGCGAACAGCTTCCTCCAGTGTTTGGGTATCTGCTTTAAAGGTGGTAACGTCCTGCCTGAAGCAGGTCCTGCATTTCAGCAGTGACAGTAAAAAGTGTTGATCTGAACGTATGTTAGCAGCCTCACAACTGTCTGATAGCTTCTTGAAGTAAAAAAACTTGGTCTCAAAATGCATCCCCATGCTTCTACCCATCAAGCCCTTGGCTTGGTATTCTACAGCACGGGGAAAGAGTGTGATCAGACACGTTTGCAGATTGCTCCTGCGCATTTATATTGCAATGGCTCCAAGAAATTCATAAAGGTCTTAAAAGGACTGGCAGCTCTCAAATCAGGGCAAACATCCATTGCTACACAGGTAGTAGTGATCACAGGAGCTGCCTGCGGTACCTGGCCACAGCGACGCCACCAGATTGCTGACACAGCAAACAGCAGGCTGTTAGCAAAAGACAAATTCTCCCATCAACAGAAGATCACACAACTTCAGTTCAAATATAACATATTAACGTTTATTGACATATATTATAAACTTATATTAAATTCAAATATGTATTATCTATCTCTCCGTATCTATATCTCAAATATATTCTATCTCTCTAGATAAGCTATAAGCTATATACGTGCAGCAAAAAGGACCCTGTACAAAGTTCAAAGATTCCCATTCCAGATGTTCAGTCCTGGGTTTCATTTTCTCTTCCTCATAAGGACGGCGCGGCGGGGGCGTTGCCAGGGCAACGGCTCTGCATCCACCCCCCCTCCGCCCCCCTCCGCCTTGAAAAAGCCTCGGGGAGCAGCAGAATAGGTGCGTGTGAAACACCTGGGCTGATTTATTGAGAAGAAACAGCAAGCCGCTCCTACACGGGACTTCCCTGCAGGGGCGGTTTTATTGCTCTCGGGTGAGCGAGAAGTGTACGGGCTCCTGTTAACGACCCGACAACGGGGCGAGGGCAGAGCCAGCACTATCCTCATCCTCACTGTTTCCTCTAGCCTAAGATGTTTTGCTGGAGGTTGCCAAAAATGTGGGACATTTTCTCGGCCTAATTTCCTCATTCTGCTCAGTCTCACTGTTTCCTCCAGCTTCAGGTGTTTTGCTGGAGGTTGCCAAAAATGTGGGACATCTTCTCGGCCTAATTTCCTCTTTCTGCTCAGTCTCACCGTTTCCTCCAGCTTCAGATGTTTTACTGGAGGTTGCCAAACAAGGATGACTTCTTCCTGGCTTAATTTCCTCTTCCTCACCAGCCTTACAGTTTCATCCAGCCGTGGACGTTTGGCTGGATGCTGCCAAACACATCTGCCATGCTGTCGGCTCACTTTCCTCTTCAGCCTCAGCCTCATCGTCTCGTCCAGCCTGGGATGTTTTGAGGGAGGCTCCTAGTTGAGGCAGGACTTTCTTGCTTTTCTCTTGCTGGGGAGCTCAAGGACAGGCATCCTTCACCCTCAGCAGCAGATCGCCCAACGGTCAGCAGGCCTGAGGCTTTATGTGTTGTGTTCCAAGAACCTATGGCAACGGGTGGCGTGGTCTCCTGACATCATCACCTGCTGGCTGTGACTGTTCAGGCACTTCTCAGAGCATCCCACCGCCTGCTCCTCCACTCCAAACTCCAACAGCTTCTCTAGGAGGAGCCAATGGGTAACAATGTTCCAGGTGTTCCTCAGGAGCAGGTAGACAGAGCTATGCACTGCTCTCTCCTGAGCAGGGAGAGCGAGGTGATTGTCCCCGTCTACTCAGCTTTTGTGAGGCCCCATCTGTGTCCATGCCCAAGGCGTCTAGCACAAGAAAGACACAGAGCTCTTGGAACGAGTCCTGAGGAGAACCATGAAGATGATCAGAGGGAAGGAAAAAGTTCTCCTCCCACTGCTGTGCTACAGGGCCCTGCTCCCCCTCACTCTCATCACCTCCTGTCTGGCTTCCCATTGAGATGAGAGAAAGGCAATAGCTGTGATCTTCATGCTTACACAGCCTAAGTACCATCAGGCACCAACTCAAGAACAGTTAATTTCTTTCTTTATTATATGGACGGTGGAAGGCAGTAGCCCCATCCCAGGCAGCGCTGGCCCTACCATGTCACGGCCACATCACCACGGTAGCCACCAGCTCCAGGAACCACCCTGCAGCTGGCACAGCCGTGTCACAAGAGCACAACACTGGTGGGGGCTTATCCTCAGCTGCTGAGCAGGGGCCTGCAGGGGAGGGCAGCACAGGCAGCTGCTTTTTTGTTGCTCCTCTGTCTTGCTGATGGACATCTGGACAGACACAAAACCAGACCACCGCAGTCTCTGCCAACCAGCCCATGTCTGCACCTGATGAAGGCACTGACCGAAGCATGAAGAAAGCACACGGCCTGCTCTGCACCGCACCGTGCTCATACGGGATCTGAGGATCTGCACCGCGTGCACAGAGGCAGCTCCACAGCACCTCCCAGCTATGGACCCCACCACGGACCTACACACACACGGACGTTCTCCACAGATGTAAGCAGCTGCTCACTGCTCACTTTAGGATGGAGTCAGGACCTTCACTATGGCACACATCAGCATCTCCAGGAGGCTGTCTACAATTGAATTTTGAAGATAAGAAAGGAAGAAGCTAAAAAAGGATAGATGGGCCCAACTGAGAAATACCAGAGACACCACACCCAGAGAAGAAGGCAAGCACCGTGACTGAGCATGCTCCTGAGACCAGGGAGGAAAGTTCAGAAGCGATGAAGACTGACAGTCTTCCTCCCTCGACCCCCAGATGACCACCAAGAAGATATTACAGAATTAAAAAAAAAAAAAAAAAGAAAAGAAAAATCTTCAAATTACAATTTCTGATTCATTAAACCCATAGTGCTTCTTCCATCTCATGACATCTCATGACATCTACACCACCAGCTTTTGGGGAGGTTTCCTTATTGTCATCATCTCCTCCAGTTTATGCATCTGTATACCATGGAATCACAGAATGGTTTGGGTTGGAAGGGACCTTTAAGATCATGTAGTCCCAATGCCCTGCTGTAGGCAGGGACACTTCCCGTAGCCAGGTTGCTCACAGCCCCATCCAGTCTGGCCTTGTGTGCTTCCAAGGAGGCAGCACCCACAACCTTGCTGGGCAACCTATTCCAGTGTCTCACCACCCTCACAATAAAGAATTTCTTCCTAATATCTCGTCTAAATCAACCTTCTTCCACTTTAACAGTTTCCCCTCATCCTGTAGCTACATGCCCACATAGAAAGTCCCTCCCCAGCTTTCCACATTTTGCTCACATTACACACATTGAGGTCCTTTTCAACCCATTCTATGATTCTATGATCCGGTCCCACTCCCCTGCACTGAGCAGGGACACCACAGCTCCATCAGTGCTCTGAGCCCCTCCAGCCTGACCTTGCTGTCTGCAGGGATGGAGCACCATCCAGGGATGGAGCCTGTGCTACTGCCTCACTACTCTTATTTTAAAACACTTCTTCCTCATATCCAACCTAAATCTTCCCTCTTTAAGCTTGAAACCATTTCCTCTTGTCCTGTCACAACAGACCCTGCTGAAGTGTCTGCCCCTTTCTTTCCTATAGCTCCCCTTCAGATACTGAAAATACATTCTCCTCTGCATTTTAAAAAGATCAGATTTTCAAAGAAAACTCAATTCATCTTAATCAGTTAATGAGTGACTTGTACTTGGGAATATTACCTAGACTTTGGAGAGAGAGGGAAACTTAATGTTTACCTGTTAAACATATGTAAAACTTGGACTTGGTTAAAGTTTCTTTATTTGAACAGATCTTTGCTGTTCAACATTAGAGTTTTCATGTTTCATAATGCATGAACTAAGGAATGCTTATGTTTTCTGTTGAAACTGAGATTCCACTGGGGCATGTGAAATCCCAAAGGCAGCTGAACAGGTCTGTGCAACAAGCAGCCTTCTTGGCTGCAGGAATCTCTGCCTTGCCTCGCTGTAACAACCTGGGGAAACAAAAAGGTAAAAAATTAAAAGCAATAATTGACATCACCTCAAGCACTTTGAGACATTTGGAGATTGCCGAGACACACAACATCCACATGAGATTGTATAGCTGGTGACTTTTTCAACTCTTGTACCTCCCTGCCCAACCAGCCCATGAGATATACTGAGAGGTCCTCTTAGACATCCTTTTTGCTGCCTGTCTAGCAGATACAAGCCTCACTTGTCCAACAGCTGTACCAATTGTTTGATCTCTAGGCTAAGTAGCGATAAAATGAGAACAGACCTTGCCTGGGCTACCTAGAGAGGTGCTAAGTCTGTGCATCATATCTCAGTGTACAAGGAAGCCATAAATTATTCAAAAATCAGTGTAGCAACAGCTGTATGCGGGAGCACGTCTCATCTTACCCAGCCCTAATACAGCTCTGATGCCTCCAGCCATGAGGCCTGCACAGTTCCCTTGAACCTGTGCATCCAGCAGGGCTGTTTGCACAACAGCTCAGCTCTGGGAGAGTTCTGCACCAGAACTGATCTGTAAATCGGGTGGGATGACTGTTTTCATCTCCTGTATTATAACAAAGTCTTCATCCAAGAGGGCCACGAAACAGTTCTCAAGAAGTTTTTGTTGGTCCAGGATTGATCTGTAGCCCTGGAACAATAAATTCTGTTACATGTCCACATTTTCATATGTGAATAATTATGGACAACATTATAACTAATGTGATTCCTAATATGCATGGTCACTCACTTGGTATTTGGGTAGTTTCCTATCCAGAGAGGACTCGCATGATTATTTCAGGAATATTTCCCCATGTGAATAGTTGCTATGTCTTTCTCTTTTCCAAAGCATTTCAGACATACTGTGGGGAAATAGTTGTGTTTTTTAAGCACCACGGTAAACAAACAGCAGGCAGAACCCACTTCCAAAGGCTGTTTCTTCTGCTCCACCACTGAGTGCTCCCTCAGCAAGTTTGCTGATGACACCAAGATGAGTGGTGCAGTTGACATGATAGAAAGAAGAGATGCCGTCCAGTGGGGCCTGGACAGGCTTGGGAAGTGAGCACATGAGAACCTAATGAGGTTCAGTGAAGGCAAAGTGCAAGGTGTTGCACTTGGTTTGGAGCAATCTCAGATTTGTGTACAGATTGGAAGAAGAAGAACTTGAGAGCAGCACTGTAGAGAAGGACTTGAGGGTGCTGGTGGATGAAAAGCTGGACATGAGCCAGCAGTATGCACTTGCAGCCCAGAGGGCCAGCATCTCTCAGAAGGAGGGCGGCCAGCAGGGCAAGGGAGGTGATTACTCCCCTCAACTCTGTCCATGTGAGGGCCCATGTGGAGTGCTGTATCCAGGCCTGGGACCTCCAGCTTCAGAAGGACATGGAGCTGTTGGAGCATGAAGATAAGAGGGCTGGAGCACCTCTCCTATGAAGACAGGCTGAGGGAGTTGGGGGTGTTCAGCATGGAGAAGACTCCAGGAAGGCCTCATTGCATCCCTCCAGTACTTGAGGGGAGCTAATATACAGGAGGGAGAATGACTTTCTACACAGTCTGATATCGATAGGAAAAAGGGGAATGTTTTTAAACGGAAAGAGGGGAGTCTTAAGTCAGATATTAGGAAGGAATTCTTCATTCAGAAGGTAGTGATGCCCTGGCACAGCTGCCCAAAGCTGTGGTGCCCATCCCTGGGGGGGCCCTGGGCAGCCTGAGCTGGGGGGAGGGGACAGCCAGCCCACAGCAAGGATTGGAACAGGACAGGCTTTAAGGTCCCTGCAACCTAAGCCAATCTATGATCCTATGATTATATGTATGTTGCTTCAAAAGTATTGAGGTATTCCTCAAATTTACCTCTATGGAAACCACAGCAGATATGAAGAGCACAGTAACACTATTAGATAGAGCAAATTCTCAGCTACAAAACCCTTTTTTTTCAGCATAGCCACCACCATTAGCTAGGCATTTTTGCAAGTGATGAACAAGAGCCTGCATGCCATGCTTGTAAAATTCTACGTGGCTGTCTGGAACGTGGCTTGTCTTTTCCATTGCTGTTACCACTGTTGAAATGCACCACCCACTTCTCTGTGCTCTCAGCCACTGTTTGATCTCTATAAACCTTCAGCAAATGTCAACAAATGTCAGTGGGTGACATTTTTTCTGCATGGAGGGATTCAGTTCCTCACCTTTACTCCATATGCATTTGCATGTCAGATGCCATTCTGTCAGGCTGCCCCTCTGCTGCCGTCTGTCACACAGCAAGAACATATAATGGAATACCAGTGGGAAGGTTGCTCCTTCACTGCCATTCCACCAACATCTGTCTCTGACATTGTAGATCAACATCATAAAATAGGAGGGGTTACTTTCAGAGCAGCTCTCTCAACTGCATGGTAGGCAATGACATTCGTTATCCAAAATGAACACAAATAACCTGCAGAAATGCATGCATCTATGAGCGCTTCACTGATATTTTAGAGACAAATACCGTGAAGAAACCTCATAGATGCTAAAATAACATTGTCAGTGTATTTATTCGTTGCATTCAGCAGTCAGATCGTAGCTGTGATGCCAAAATGCCCGCAGGATCAGCGTATGCCTGAGTTAAAAGCAGTCACCACTCTGTGCCAGACTGTGTCCAACAATCATTTTATTTACTAAACCACTGTAGCAAACACCGTTCGACACATAGAAAGAACACCCATAATAAAAACTGAAATGGAAGTTGTACCCTTTGATATTAACCCACTCCCTTTTTAATGACTTAAGGTAGAAATTGGGTATCTACGGCTATGGTGAGCTTAGTGCAAGGGGTAGAAATTTGGAATAATGTTACAACGATCATCTCGGTGAGGTACGTGCAGCTCAGCTCTCAACCAAAGACGCTTTTGGGTGGCTCATCTTTAGACTTCTCAAAGACCGTTTCGTCGCCCGTCCGAGCCCGGCTGAATATGGAAGGTGCTGCAGAGCCCATTTGTTCTTGAAAAAGAAAACCAGGAAAGGAGGCAATCAGTGACGGAATTCACCAAGTTCTGGCAGTAATGCTAATGCTGCTAAAGTAGAGAAACTTTTGAGAAATATTTCATCAGCCCATCAACTTTCCAAACCCAGTACTCCCATTCCAAGCACTGGGCAGCTTCCAGCATCTGAAGGTGGTCATCGCCATCAATGATCCCAAATCCCCACAGGTGATTTATAAACTACTGGGAGGTTCAAGATATCATCCTAATAAGGGTTTTAATTCATCATTTTTCTTTGTAACCTCCCACTGGCGGTAGAAAAGCAATATATATATATATCTATATATATCCCCAAGTCTATGAGAAAGGATCCAGATTTTCAGTTTGGACAACCACTCTTTGACTGTGGGACCAACCTCTGGTTGGAACTCCAGCCCCGCAGGCAGTCAAGGCTCTCCCTTCCACTTTGTCCAGACAAGGGAACGACCACTTGAGGCAGAGCCTGGGTGCCACCTACTGATGCCATCTACTGATTAAATGGTTGTGCAGCCAGGCCAGGGGGTGTAAGCACATTGCTGGCTGCTAATTTGGAGCTGCACTCATTCACCGACAATAGCTATAAGTTCATGCTTTACACTGGAAGGTTTTTTCATTATTTCCATTAAAGAGAAGAGACTTACCACACTGCTTCATGACTTGGTAGGTTTTGGACTTAATTTCCTGGTTTTTGGAAAGGTTTCCTCTAGCTCCTTTGAGATCTTCCTCCTTCACTGGAGGACGCTTCTTTTTCACTGGGTCTGGCTAATAAGTAAAAGTATCACCCACACATCAGCATTTCATGTTTAGGACCCATAGCGAACAGAGCTGCCTGGATGCAATGGCTACCACAGGCAGAGCTGCTAATCCTGCGTTCCACCTATAATCCACCTCTAAGACCGTACACTCAGCTGCTCCATGTTTTACACATCCTCAGCTCCATATTGGGGCAGGATGTCATTACCCCTCCCAAAATTGTCACCATTACCATTCTGGTTCTGAACTTGCCCTCTGATTGCCCACCCTATGGAGATGTCTGCCTGGTCCTTCTGCAAGTGAAGACCAAGACAGATTGGTAATCAAAGTATTTGTCTGATGTTCAGGAAGGGATGGAAAAAAACAACAACAAAATAACCCAAACCTGTTTACAGTCTATCATGCTAGAAGGAAATCAGGGTAATACAGAAGAATATCAGCCTCTCCTCACATTCAGTGCTTACAATGCGTACTTAAATCCCAACACGACACCCATTGGCACTATTAACGCCCCACAGTGCATTCACTGTGTTTGAGGACTGGGCAGACCACGCAGTGGGGTGTGGGGAGATCAGTTTCACCACCCCCACAGCAAATGTCATTATTTCATCATCATGTCATCAAACAGATGGAAGATGCACGCACTCCTACAGGAACATGCATGTGCATCAGTGAGAAACTTCTCTGACCACCCATTCACATGCAGGTCCTCTGATTTGGATTTTGGCAGCGGCCACTGCTTGTAAAGCTAAAAAGGGTTGTGGAGGGAGGACACTGCAGGGCCACAAGCTGCTGGAGCAGTGGGTGCCGGGGGGCCTGGCTGTGCTGGGGCTTTGGCACAGCTCCCACTGGCTGTCTGCTCCCGGAGAACTTGGAGCAGCTCTCTGCCAGCCCCACAGTGTGCTATGGGAAACAAAACAGCCACGAGATCTCTGGGGAAAACACTGCGAGTATCCAAAGAAAGCTGAGCTGAGAGCAAGTACTTCCAAATTCACAGTGGGTTTGGGCTGGTGAGCTGTGAACCAAAACCATCTCCACGGTCGTCTGCTATGGGAACTGGCTGAGGTCGTCCATGTGAACCGAGCGCAGAGCTGTGCCGGTTCCCATGTGGAAAGGGGAAGAAATACGGCGTTTCGTTAACAGCAGTATGAAACCTGCTAAGGTGCTTTGCCTGCTGTTGGCACGGGCTGATAAGTGTGAGGCTGCTTCCCAGCAGAACGGGGTTTTCTTGGGACAGGGAGAGGAGCGCTGGAGACGAGCAGAGTCACCAACAGTGAGCTGAACTCCACCCACTTTTAAAGTAAAACTTCTCGTGCTGCGATCAGGGCTTGGTTTTCCACCAGAGCAGTTGGTGTGGATGAGCTGTCCTGCAGCTAAAGCACGACGGCGCTGCACAGCGAGGTGGCCATGAACCACAGCGCTGAGCCCCGGTCCTGTTGGTGCGGAGCTGCGCCCATCGCTGCCAGCAGCAGTGCGGCTGTGAGTGCTGTGCTGAGAGCTTGCGAGGTGTGGGGCACTGCTTTCAAGGCTTTTTATTTGGAGTAAAGCCAACAGGGAGAACCGAGTTACTCTGTGTGGCTGAAGGACTGTGCTCTGCTGCCCTTCCCACGTTCTCTGCCTCTTCTTTTCTTGCACGCTCATGTGTCAGGCATTGCTTTACACGGCAGCACAGCTTAGTGCAGACACAGTCTTCCAAACTATTGTCAAAACTTCAGATAATTGTCTAAGAAAACGCGTTGGAAAAGCAGAGATCTGTCAGGACAATATCCCAGACCAGAGCAGTGAAAATGCTTTTCCCTTCCTACAGAAACGTGAGCGCTTGCAGTACAACAGAATATATTAAGAGCCAACTAATTAAGCATATAGAGGGCAGCTGCCTTCCTTTGCCACACAGTGACCACCCCCTAAAACTTAGTTCGTAAGCTCTATGAGCAGAGCCTGTTTCACCACTTCGCCGTAACCAAACGATCAGCGCAGAGCACAGCGTTCACTGCACAGCGAGAACTGCTCGCTGGCAAGCCGTGCTGCGTGAGCTCTGACCACTGCCAGCCGCCCAGCCGTGCCCGTACCTGCGACATAACTGCAGCTCCCGCGGCTCCGATCCCTGCCGAGGTGGTTTCCCAGCTGTGCTTATACGCAGCCCGCGTGCTGTGCAAAACACGTTGTTCTCCCAGACTTATATAGAGCATCCAGCGTGAGGTCAGGGGTGGGGTCACCTTCCCAAAGCAGTGCCTGGGATGATTCAGGCTGCACGGGGTTATTCCTGGCAGTGACTGCAGGACTCGCAGCGCGGCTGTGATGGGAGTGGACAGCTGGGCTGGGAGGGGGGCTGCCCTGCAGGGGGGCCGCTGGGGTCTGACTAAATGAACTTTAAAAGGCAAAACTTGGTTATGGACACAAAATTTGAGTTCTCTCGATGGGAAGGGAGGCCATCTGTTCTTTTCCTGCATAGGAAAATAAGCTCTCTGTGAAATTTATATAAACCTAACATCAAAAGCATAACACGATGCCCTGAATCTCTCTTGTGTGGGAAGCAGTGGCCCCCGGTCCATAGGAAGAAATGGTTGTGATTTTTTGGGGTGAAAAAACTCAGTTTTGCAGTTTGTGAGTTCAGATTCAGCTTTACTCTGACAGGAGTGCTGCTGAGCTTGCTCTGACAACAGCTCTCGCACACCAGAGAGCAAAACCCCTCCCTGCTTCCAGCAGTGCTCAGCAGCTCCACCATATTGCCCATGGTGTGCACAGGGATGGGCTCAGTGCTCCCCGTGCGTGCGCTGACTGATGTAAAACCTTCTCCAAAGCTTCTCAGATTCATTTTCTAAACGATTTTTTAATTAAATAGAAAGAAAGAGACCCTTAGGCCAGGGGAGTTGTCTCCCGGATTTTTGTAATTTTTTTTTGTTTGCATTAATCCTTTGCATCACACAAAAAATTGGCTTCTGTGACCACAACCCACACGTAGCGAGCACCAGGGCTGGAGCCAGCTGTGGAGAAGCAGGCCAGGCGCTCGTCGCAGCAGTGCCCACCAGGAATGGCATGGCAGTACAAAGCTCCCCAGCCCTCCCCACGTCTCCGTGCGCCCACCGCCACTGCAGCTCTGCCCAGGCCCACGAATGCGCCTTCCTCTGTGCGACTGCGGAGCAATGGCTGGGGTGTTGGGCAGCACTATGGATGTCACACATCTAACCTTTCCTTATGCTGAAATTGTGTTAGGAACTCACATCTTAGTAAGCCGGAAGAAAAGTTTCTGTGCAATAATGCTATGATAACAATGGGAAGGAAAACCACTCAGTCCAGATAAAGTACTGTTTTTCCTCCAGGAGAAAGCTGAGGTTCCCATCAGGGTAGGCAGCACATCCCAATGCTCTCCAGTGTGGTCCAGCACAGCCCAGGCAAACCCTTTCTCTTTGACTCAATGGCACATTTCCTAAACCAAAGCTGAAGCAAAATCACAACCATTTCTTCCGACGGAGTGGGGGCCAATTTTTCCTCACAAGAAAGCTCAACTTAAACCAACCTGTGCTGCCTTCTCTGAGTAGGAACCTCACTCACCTGGTCGAGGTCCTGAGGACTTCTGAATACAATGAGCAACAAAGTCAAGTCAGTGTATCGCAGCTTATCCTCCTTCCTCTGTAACCAAGGTGTGCAAAACTCCTTTCCTAGGAGGTGGTGAAAAGAGGGCGATGACAACAGAGAGTGCAGTGAATGTGCACACCTGGTCCTCCAGAAGTCACAGCTCTCGCAGCAGACTTGACTTCTCCTCCAGGAACCCATGCACGCCCCTGGGTGGGCTGCTGGGCAGAAGATGGCTCCTTGAGTTCCCTGTAAGGATGCAGTAAGTATGGGGACAGGGCTGCCTGGGTGCAGTAAGCGATAAGCAATGAAAGTAATGCACAAACACGAGAGGAGTAACAAAGGACTGACACTGTGCAGGCCCAGCCCAACAAACTGAACCAAGCTGCTTCCACCAGAGAGAAGTGGTGACAGCAGCAGCAGCAGCTCATTAGTACCATGATTTCTGCTGTTTTGGCACAAAGGTGTGACCGAAGTTTTCTGGTTCGTGTCACAGCTTCACAGGGCAGCAGCTCTTCTTCTGGGTAGCACTCCCTGCTCCTCCAGCGCTCTAGGAAATGGATGGCAGATGCTCCAACTGGGGAAAAAGGCACCTGAAGAGTAAGACAGCATCATTATGTCCCCACAATAGGGGTGGTGGTTGTGAAGCAAGCTTGGGCTACACTCATTTTACTGGGTATAGAGAAGCGCACGTGCTTGCTGCAGAACCCTTCAGCAACCACAGAAAACCCTGCGCTGCACAGACAGCATGCAGGAGTGTCGCCTTCTCCAGCCAGAAGAGAGCCAGCACTGCTCCCCCCTCCCCATCTCACTCGGGTTTGTGTAGCAGTGATGCAAGGGAGCAGGGTGATGTTGCTCCTGTTGGGCCTGAGGTGGGTGACAGGAGGCTGCTGGGCTCTGGAAGCAGATGTCCCCATGCAGCCCTTGGCTCACAAGGAAGACCAGGGAGGTCTACAGTACTGCAAGGCTTCTCAGCAAACATCACTGTCCCTTCAGGGACCCAGACATTTCTAAGTTTACATATTTTTGTGCCCAATGACCAACAGGTGTGACTGTTCAAAGAGCAGAAGGTGGGCTGTGACAATGAGCTGGGTGGAAAAGCACACTAACCAAGCCCTGCATTCCAGAGGTCTTTGGGTCTGTGTTCTGCACCTCTCAGGATGCACACACGGGCCTTAACTTTCCATTTGTGAATACAGAGGGTTATGAACATTGAAACAGGCTCACTTTTAAAAAGAATGAGCACAGAACGAGTGTACAAATCTGTAATAAGTCAACTTTATTGTAAACCGTTATACAATGCAATTACATAAGATACCCTTAGAAGTTTAAGGTAACACTACTGATTAACAATGTGGTCCAGACAGAGGGCAGCAGAATACAGCTGTCTGTTTTGCTCACGCAGGCTCTACTCTGACTTTACTTACAAACAAACCCAACATTCAGTTTGAGGCAGATACTCACGCAAAGACAGAAACACCTACAAAAGAGTCCCTTTTTTAAAGATACTGCAGTTTTACTTTGTAAAACTATAGTAGTAATTTTCAGTAATTGAACTGGAAACTTTAAATACATAAAAAGTTTGCACCCTGATGCTGTAAGACCTACTCTGACTTGATGTGGCTGAATTTATTCTCTTCCATTACCGCTTTCTCCTGCAAAAGCACAGCAAAGTTGCAAACACGGGTTGGTCAAGCACAGTGGCAGAGATCCCTTGTGATGCTCGGCTCCCTGCAGAGCCGCTCCTTGCTCCCCTGGAACCGCAGCCGGCACCTGCGGGCAGGGATCACTTTGCATTGCTCTGATTTGCAACTCAGTTTCTGAGTTCTCCCTGAAGAAAAGCTAAAGTACATTTTAGTGAGCAACATTAATATACAGCGTTCTCCTACTGAAAGTAAGATAAGGGGACCTGAATGTGTTAAAGCCAGAAGTTGAAAACCATGTATTAGACAACACCAGCCTTATAAATTCATGCGGATGTGTCGCAGGTCAGACACCAGGAACAGTTAATACATCAAGGCTGACCTAAATTGGTAAATCTCATCTCCACCAATACCATTTTCTCGGTAAGTTACAATCCCTTTTCTTACTTTGGCATACAGTACGCAGCTTATTTTCACTAAACAATCACATGTTTTCAAGCACAGCCTGAATTAAACTTTGCTATGAGCTATCATGAACTGCATTTACCAGGAGTGAACTCAGAGTGCCAATCTGAGGACAAACACAAGTGCTGCCATCATGTGATATTATTATGATTGGATCAACTCTTGAAACATTTACTGCAGCTGTGCCTGCAGTCCATGCCAATGAGCAGCACGATGCAGTGGAGCACTGGGCAAATCCCTTCCCTGCACAGGAGCTCTTCAGACAGGAGCACACCATCTCACACCTACCACAACAACTCTGACTTTCATCTCCCGAAGAGGAAAACTGCCAATTGTACATTTTTTGTTTCTTTTTCACGTGATAATGTAAAACGACTAGCAGAAAACCAAGTCTGGGTATTTGGCCAAGGTTGTGAACAAGAACTCTGTCTTAGCAGAGAAAGTTAGAACTGTTTTTCTCCCTCTGAAGATACACCCCCACACACCTTCCATTACTGCGGTACTCACAACATTTGACTTCTGTCTCTTTGGCTCATAGTGCTTTACTATCTCATCTTGCTAGGCATATCAAAATCTCAAACCAAGTGACATTCAAGCACTTAAGACATGAAAAATCAGGCATTTGCAGGCCCTTGCTAAAACCACCTTCAAGAAACTGCTCCGTAGTGCTTATTATTCTTTTGTACTTGGTCAGTGAGTTTGAGGTCGGCTCAAAACAAATATTTTACATGATTAAGGCCATAATTTCATACTGACATTTCACAGACTAAACATGAGACTAGAAATAGATATCATTTCAATAACTTAAGTAACTAGAGGAGGGAAAAGGAAGATAAAATGAAAGCTTGTACAGTTAAATTTGTGTGCGCCGCTCAGTTGATGAGGACAGTAATGACTGTGCAGTGGTGTGTAGCACGTGTGACATACATCTATTTCACCAGCTGGAACTGAACAAAGCCTATGCTGAAAATATAAACACATTTATGACGAGAGCCAGCCCCATCTCCCACATCCCTTTAGAGCAGCGAGCTGTATGAGGCTGCTCTGCTGATGAAAATGCATTCCTTGAAGTACTGTGCTTCTGGAGACACGAGCCTGCCCAACCAACAATAATCAGAAGATGCCAGTCAATGAAATCAACAAACAAAACAAAAAATTAAAACAGAGGCAACCCTAATGAGGGGCATTTCCCCATTTCCCTATCCTCCACTTCAGAAAAACTCAAACGAGCTTCCATTGTCATTAGCTTCTAGATTTAGTCTAAAAGAAACACTAGTATTTAAACTTATTGCAGTTATTACATTTCAGTGCACAGTAACAGAGGTCAGTGGCTCAACTAAACTTGCAAACATCAGGTTTGGTACAATGTCCCTTTGAGTCACGCCGAGGTGTTCCCTGAAGTCTCAGAGCGCTGTGATCACCTCAGCAGCCAAGCAGGAAAAAGGAAAGCTGGAACAGTGAGAAGGAAGGGAGCGCACAGTTCAGTATTTACTAAGGCCTGAGAACCACACTGAAGTGGTCTGGATAATAAATCACTTTAAGACCTAGTAAATTCATAAAAAATGTAGAAAATCTTAAAAAGTTCTGAGCAGTTTTCTGATGAAACTGTTTGGTTTAAGGCTTGGAACACTTCTGATGTCCAAACACTAAAACAGACTTGCAATTAGTCTCTGTTGTCACTCCTCTGACACACCGCCTTGTCCTGCACAAGGTTCAGCTCAGCAAGGAAAGCTGTCAGAAACAATCATTTAGAACGTAGGCAAAGCAAAAGGATGTCACTGAAAATGTCTGCAGGGTTTTAGGGCAGCACATGTTGTCAATTGCTAGAAGACGTATGCTGAGAACTGCAGAAGTTCTGCAGTGACTGTACTACACCTCTCCTCTTTTATATACGAAAGGATAACCAGGCTGACAGGAAATTAAACAGAAGAAACCCATTTTTTAAGCACATGACATAGGAGAATGCTTTTTCAACAAAAATAAGCATGGAATGGAATTATTCACAATATTGTAGCACAAGTCCTCCAATCAGATCAAGGCCCTGGACGGTGCTATGCAAGGAAAAGCCTCAGGAAGGTTCCATCCCTCTTGCATTACATGAGAGGTACACACAACAGACTTTCAGAAATGGAAATAAATTCATCCATAGATATTCATTTCGCAAAGAAGTAATCCACCACGACAGATTTCTGTTATACACTAAAGTGCACATTTGTCAAATATGCAAACAACACCTCTTATTAAACAAAGGTATTCCCAAACCAGTCGAAATCATGCTGAGGACTGCATTTTTAGTGATATTTGGTGATTTCAGCAGTGACAGAGAGCTTTTCCCTTTGCAACCCCTTTGTCTGAAACCAGGACACAAGGATAAAATGATTTTCACTACAAATCTTTTGACCTTTTCTGCACAAAAAAAAAGGGAACAACACCCTTTTCTCTGACAAAGAGAATCTTTAAATATAAGCGTATGAAAATATAACTTAAATATAAAATAGTCAAATAGATTTGAGGAATCTTGGAAAAAATCTTTGTTCCACCTATTAGTTCCATAGGTACCTGGTAGCAAGTAAACATTTGTACTTAAAAAAATAACATTAAGTTACAGCTTGTAGCCATAAACTATTCTGCTCTAGGAATTATGCTGCAAAAGCCAGTTTTAGTAATAAAACACACTCTAACTTATTCGATTTGGATGCCTTTTAGAGAACATCTTACACTGCATCATTCAGTAACCATAAAGGAAAAGTTACTGCTTCTCTATCTTCTCTGAAATGTCAGATACAATCACCTCAGTGACTCGTCCTTAACAATGCTGCTTTCACATAGGATGAAAAGACATTCTTGCATAATTGGTCAGTGTGTCTGTAGTGCAACTGAACTGCAAGTCTTCCAACTGACTGCATTATGTTGACAGACCTTGCTTTTGAGTCAGTTTGTATGAAAGTGAGAAGCAACTGCAACATTAAAACCCACTGACTGAGAAGTTCTTGCTGTGAAACCTGCTAACACAGGTCAGGGAATGCATCATACTGGCAGACCAAAACGATGCTTCTTCTTCTTAATGGGCTTTAGGTTGGTCAGTCTACGCAGGTCCTCTTCCACGTCCGATTCCTCCATCTCATCGTCTGCTGAGATGAGGATCTACAAACAAATTACAGTTTCTGAGCAACACACAAAGTCACAGTATTTCCTCATCCTGCTTTTTACACTTGCAAAGCACCTTACTCCAGAACATAATCTGGATTTACAGTCAGTTCTACCCAACAACGTAATGCACCCTACCTGGAACCTCAAGCAAGTTTCAAAGAAGGATGCACACCTATTAATCTCCACTATAGTCACGGGCTCTGCACCTAAACAAGTGATCCCAGCACCTCCAGAACATTTGCATTACATTACATTTGCAATATGATGGTCATTTTATTTAAAAAAAAAAAAAAAAAAAGCAAAATCACAAAAAACATATAGGTAACACTGTCTATAATCTCCAGCCTCCTCTCACTGAAGCTACTAACATGTCTTCAAGTCAGAATTGCCTATTAAGCTTTTGTACTGCATAGCATTTGCAGCAGCATTTGTAGTGCTACACCTGTGACATTTATACATACATTGTGTCTTCCTGCCTTCCAGAAGAAAAACAACCAGCTAATGAGGGGTGCAAAAACACCATCTCATCTGATTCTCAACTGCAAACACTAGCAACCTTGCAAAGAACATCAAAACCAATTTCACAGTGTTACAGTGAAATCAATGGCGTGAGGGAGGAATTGCACTGATATTGCATTAATTGCAATAATGAACTTGACATACTTCTGACTCTGACTCTTCATGTGATGCTGCTCTCCTGTAGCGGACTTTACTTCCATTTCTTGAATCTTGTCCTGCTTCTTTTTCTTCAAGTTTAGCTTTTGTCTTCCCTTTCTTCATAAGAAAATTATCTACAACCCAGAAGATAAATGCCTGGTAAAGAGAAGGAGAAAAGCAACAGCTCGGTTCAGTTCTCTTCAGGTTAGCATATGCTCATTTGGTCAACATGTAGACAGAATCAGGAAAACTTAACAATAATTCTGAATTGTCCAAAAAGTTAAGTTTTATATAAGCACTCAGCTCCATGGCTTATTATACACTGCACAAATTCTCTACAACACATCTACTTTATTCCTTGGAAGCAGAGGAGAGAACAAGAAAAACAACTGTTGTTCAGAGTGATCATTAACTCCTCATGCAGAAACCTGAGTGGCTTTAGGCAGACATTTTAGTGCAACAAAGCTTCCCATTTCAAAGAAAATCCACGCTCGAGCAAAATAAGGAGAGAAAAAGCTGCCAGCAGTTATTAAATGCAAAGGCTCTAGACCTGACTCCCAGACTGCTGGCAGGGTGTGCTCTGGGAAGGATGATGGCACTTTTGCACTCCTCCTCCGCTCCTGCGCTGACCAGTCACCGACAGCTGTGGTCAGACATGGGATATTTCACAGTGCAGCTATCCTTAGCCTCACTGCTTTCTGAAGCAGATCTCATTGTCATTTTACAATCCCTATGCGTTCCATTATTAAATTCAATCTACTCAAGTCATCAGCCCAAAGAAGTCAACAAAGCACTTCTATACCTCTCCTGAGCCTGGTTACTTAGCTAAGTATGGATTTCAGCTATGTGCAATCTACATATCCAGGCATTTTCTCCTTTCTTTAACACTTTTAAAAAAATTAAGACAATTAACACATGAAGGTACACTGTGCTTTAAGGCTCAACATTAATTAAGGATTAATGATATTTAACTAACAGATGGGAGAAAAATACAAGTAAACATCTCATTGAAGCATGCAAGTTATACTGACATTAACAAAGAAGGGAACTATCAACATGACGATAGCCAGCTCCAACTGGGGGTTCTCTATAGGATTCAATAAAGCTACCTGTGAAGAGAAAAGGATTAAATTCAGATCATGGCAGCATGGGCACACAACTGGATTAGTAAGTGCAACCACTGATGTACTAGCTAACTCTCTACAAACAGTTCACGTGAACAAAAAAAGGGATAGCTTTGTAGAAAAGGAGAGCATTTAGGACAGCTTATAAATCACCACAGATAAGTGAGTGGGGCTGGCAAGAAACTTACCTCTGTCATTTTTGTTTACAGAAGTCTGAGGAGATGCTTTCAAATAATTTCGACCATTTAAGAGCTTCATGTTCCTTGGGAACATGTTTTTAAGTTTTGTCTTAAGGAAATTTAAACAGACCAGAGCTATACAAAACACATGGTAAGATAACTCAGTTCCCCAATTAGCCCACGCCACATAAGAGGGACTAACTGGTTTTAGTGTGCTATTGCACCACACACATCACTCTCAGTGCTAAGTTACACAGATGCTATCAAAATGAAGCCAGTCATCAGCAGCTAGCTTCCCTGAACCACTGCAAATTACCAACAGCCTACAGTTTACTTTTATGGAGAAGGTAATGCAAAGAAAATTTAAAATACTATAGAAAGGAAAATGAAGTAGCTACAAATATGAGTTAAACAATTAGAAAAGGAGTGTTCAGACAAGTAGAAAGAATAAAATTTTACATATTGCAGTGTATATAAAAGAAAAACAAACAAACTATGATAGGATGTTTCTGGCAATTAATGTCAGAAAACCTAATCAAGGAACAGGAACATACCAATCCTGCAGAATTAAATGGCATTGAGTGTAGTCAGTTATGATGCTTGAGGATAAGTCAAACCAATAAACATTGGAACATCAGAAATCAGAATTTATGGCTTGCACCTGAATTTTTTTTGTCTGTAAGATGCAGTAAAAATACAAACCTCCTTCCACTGAGGTATCAGAAGCACTATAATGATGATGGTTTTCTCAAATGTCATAATCATTATGTACAGAGCACACTGACCCATCCAAGCACTGCACTGCAGTGGGTCACCTGCAAGAGAGAAGAAAAGTTCAATACACACATATGGTTGGTTTTACCTCACAACACTTTCGAAAAGCAATATGAGAAGAAGGACAGTTATACCCTTTTGGAGTGCCCTCCCCTACTTCCTAAGTGCTGTTCCTACCACCCCTGCCCCACTCCACCCCAATTTATAACATACAGGCTACCTTCAACATATCTTTCCTCTCTACAAAGCTGGGTTTTGTAATTACCCAATGGTAACTACAGCAACAGGTGTAAACACCACTATCAAAAATTTAAATGAATAAAATGTTAATCAGGATCACACTTCCATTTCAAACTGAAAGGGTTTGAGTATCTGCAGCACTCCAATAGGACGTGACAGAGTGAAAACCTGAGCGCCCCGTTATCTGCCTGGACAAAAATGATTGTACACAAACATCTGAACAGAAAAAACTACTATTAGATTTTATGGATGCAAGGAGAAGAAAAGAGAAAAGAGAAAAGAGAAGAATGGTAGTGTGTCACTGGAAGCCAAAAGGAAGCTTTGCTGGGGGGGTTGTTGGCCTCTTACACTTCTCAACAGCGTTCTGCACTGTCTGCAATTGCAGCTTAGATCTTGTCAGCCTGAGTATGAATAATGTGCAATGGAAATTCAGATGCCTTCGTGTATTTGTAATGCATAATGGATAGTTGCTACTTCCTTTTATGGAACATTTCTGAAAGTCTTTCAATGTTAATACTTGTTGATGATCTTGAGACTTAACTGTTTGCTGCTTAAAAAAAAATAAATCAGACCACAGTCCAAAACAAGGAACATTTTCTAAGTAAGCTTTACAGTAAGAGGTAATGGATCAACACTCAGTAGTCCAAGACAAAAACAGTTAAATGCTCAAGTTCTACAATTACGTACTGCAATTACGGCTTCTTTTGTAAAGGGAAAAGAACAGCGATAAAATTTGAAGGCAGAAACATCAGAGACATTTGTACATTCAAAGATTCAGTACATAAACTCAAATTTCTGAGGAAATTTGCTGATTTAGTTGCGAAGCCACCCTTGATGATATTTGAAAAGTGATGGTGGTCAGGTGAAGTCCTCGGTGACTGAAAAAAAGGCAACATCACACCCATTTTTAAGAAGGGTAGAAAGGATGACCCTGGGAACTAGTGACCTGTCAGCCTCACCTCTGTGCCAGGCAAGGTGATGGGACAGATCCTCCTGGAAGCTATGCTAAGGCACATAGAAGAGAGAGAGGTAATACGGGACAACCAGCATGGCCTCACCATGGGCAGGTCCTGCTTGACCAACCTGGTTTGTACTGGGACCACTGTTATTTAATTACCTTCATCAGTGACACTGACAGTGGAATCAAGTACACCTTCAGCAAGTTTGCAGATGACACCAAGTTTTGCCTTGCAGTCAACACACCTGAGGGATGGGATGCCATCCAGACAGACCTAGACAGACAGACTCAAGCAGTGAGTCCAGGTGAGCATCATGAGGTTCAAAAAAATTCAAGTACAAGGCCTTGCAGCTGGGTCATGACAATCTCCACTATCAAGCTGGAGGATGTAAAGATGCCAAAAAAGACTCGAGGGTACTGGTGGATGGCAGCTTGACACGAGCCAGCAGTGTGCCCTCACAGCCCAGAAAGCCAACTGTACTCTGACAGTGTCTTCTGTTAAGTACCACTGTTCATTGCAGGAGAGTTGGACTAGATGACCTTTAAAGGTCCTTTCCAACTCAAAAGATTTTCTGATTCTATGAAATCAGAAGTTTAAAGCTAACGTTGAAGCTATAAAACCCAAATTTCATTTCCAAAGTCTCTGACAACCTCTCAAATTCTGATTTTATATCTGCTGAGTAAAACTTGCATATTTAGAACACAAGTGCTAATCAGCAGAAATCCTGTTACCAAAAAAAAAAAAAAAAAGGACATTAAAGCACATCAAGATTGAAAGACTGAAACTGAAAAAATTGGAAGCCTCAGCAGTGACAACTGTAGCCACATCCTGAGGCACTTTCTTATAAAAATGCCAGCTTGAAGAACCTCTCCAAAACAACATTTAAAAGCTTTATAGTAAGCACCTACCTACCTTGTAGGTAGGCTACGGGTAAATGTGTTAAGCTGCTCTGCAAGTCATAAGCAAAGGGCTAGGGGGAAAAGATGCATCAAAAACAACTTCTGAGCTTCTCCATCTGAGAAGCAGAGACCACTGCCATCTATTTGCCAATAGAGCTCGTTGTCAGCCAGGGGAATTTGGTCACCTATTTTCTACTCCTAGCAGCTAAATCGACCTAGTGCAAGAAGGGAGGGAGAATGCAGAAAACATTCTTTTGGTACAGATCACAGCTGCTTTTCTCCTCTTTACATACTCAAATATATTAACTGATTCCACGCTTCTATTAAAATCCAGCTGCTGATGTAATGAATCTGAAAATACAAAGCTGGAAATACAAAAACAAATCTAATAGATGCAAAAATTCTGACAACAAAGCCCTTGATGGAGCACCATGCTAGTAGGTTCATAAATTAGCATGCTGTACAAACAGCAACCATGTTGGCATCTTGGTATCCATTCTTTTCTTGAGGCATTTACACTTAAAAACTACCCTCCATATAAAGAGCGGCTTTTAAAACCAGCAAGACAACAGCTATTTTTATGACAGCTTCTCAAGTAATGAATCACCAGGGATCAAGTAATAGAGCTAAGATGGGAAATGAGCTCACAGTGAGAATGAGCGTGAGACAAATGATCATTTAGGCTCTAGAAACACAAATAACATCACTCAGTCAAAAGAAGAGACTTGCTCATTTGTGGGCTTTGTTTTTCCATGCTTGCAAACCAACTGAAAACACGCTCATCTTCAAGCAGACCTTCTTTGGTACTTCAGATAAAACATCATAAATCCCAAACACATCTCAGTGAGCAGACACCTCACCACTCATGGATGCTACACATCCATATTTACCTCCAAACGTGACCGCAGTTCAGTCTCCTGCCTTTACAACACCTCATTTATTCATTTTTAAGAATCTTATGAAAAAGAAGACAAGAGTTTTCCCAGAGCCAAGGCGAAAAGTTTTAAACAAAATGGTAATATGTGGGATTTGGTTTCAGAAATGACAGTGGTGCTTAACAGAAGAAGATAGCTTACCCTTTTTAGACAGTTCCTGACTTCTTGCATGAGGCCTAATCTTCCTGCCCAGCCATCACTAATAGCTTTCCATCTGTAACCCAGTTCTCTTTATACTAGAAGCATTTCCCATACAACTAATGAAAACAAAGATATACAATACACTTTTTATCAGTCCTTATCACAGTCTGTTTAATGAAAAACAAACAACACAGGCTAAGGCCAGGAACAGCAAACTAATGAGCATACAACAGGGAATGTCACTAAGAAAAAGATTTGACACTGGAAAGAAAAGCTAATTACAAAGGAATACTTCCTACAACACTTACACTTTGTTAGATCTGCTACCTGAAAATGGCAATGAAGAATCAGTCCCAGCCAACCTCAGCATGAGACATATAGAAACCCAAGTCTGAGGACCTGTCTGCAGAAACTAGTTCCTTTTCTACACATGGTGAAATCCCAGATGGTTTAGTTCTGGGCCTAACTTCCCAGAAGAGTCAGAGGAGCATCAGTCCAAGGAAAAGAGTGGAAACATTTAAACAGTGGTACATGGGGAAAAAGAAGAAAATAAACAGAGTTGTGGCAGTGCAGATTTAAATAGCTTAAATGGTCATAAGCTGCAGCCTAAGAGATGCACATTCACTCGATGAGAACCACTACACCTTGTGGTACAGGCAGCTATTTCTCCCAAGATATAAGCTGGGCATACATCTATTCTAAACTTCTAACATTAAAACCAAATAACAATTAATGCTATTTGATTTAATTAAAAAAAAAAAAATTTCAACTTTTTAAGTACTTGAACAAGGTCCTTACTTATTTTTTACTGTTATTCATTTTGGATACTTTCTTAGGAAAACTTCCATCCCCAGCCAGTCGGACTAAACAATCTAAAAAGTTCAGATTGAACAGACTTGAATGTTGATGTCAAGAACACGCTTCGTTAAGTTTTTCTGCACCTGCAAATCCACAACTTCTGCAGGTCAGCAGACAGCTGTGACTATCAGAAGACAAAGCCCACAGCTTCACATGAAAGTAATTTCACTACTCTGCCCTTTAGCCTGTAAGAAAGACTTTTGTATTTTTCATCAGATACAAGCTCCTGTGTGCAGGAGTTCAAGTAAACCTTACATGAGGACAAGCACATTGTCTTCACAAAAGTATGTGCTCGTTTGAAGAATGCTGGCAGGATGCTGAACCTGTATCTTTACACGATGGCATATGGTGCAGTAAAAATTCTTATAGGAAATGATAATTCTGGCTACCACTTAAAAACGTTTCAGAGTACAGTTATCTTGCTGCTGTTTTCCACGAGATTAGCCAATACTAAGTAAAACAGTACTGCAAGTAAAAACAGAAATCCAAGCAGTTGTTCCAAAGTCACTAAGCACTTAGAGACTCGTTAAATAGTGGATAGTGATAGGACAAGGGGGAATGGTTTTAAACTGAGACAGGGGAGGTTTAAGTTAGACACTAGGAGGAATTTTTTCACACAGAGGGTGCTGAGGCACTGGAACAGGTTGCCCAAGGAGGCTGTGGATGCCCCATCCCTGCAGGCATTCAAGGCCAGGCTGGATGTGGCTCTGGGCAGCCTGGTCTGGTGGTTGGTGACCCTGCACGTAGCAGGGGGGTTGAAACTACATGAGCATTGTGGTTCTTTTTAATCCAGGCTATTCTGTGATTCTATGATTCTATAACTTGCTAAAGACTTTGCACACCAAGGTACAGAACTTGCAAGAATGTAAGTGACAAGTGAAATATTACAACAGCCATTATGACAGCTGTGCTACGACTTAAAGATCAGCTAACGGTTAGCTGAAACATCCTGAAATCCTGTTTTGGAAAGTGTTTCAGTGCAAAAAGAGAAACATTTACCATATTCACCAAAGCGCAGGGACTCCCACTGCTGCCATTCCACAATGCTGCTGACTGCACGTATACCTGCATAGATTAACAGCATTCCTAATGTGGCATCTAACAAGAAGTTGATAAGGTACCTGAAAAGAAAAACATAAAGATTAAGCAAGCAGCAAGGGTCTGTTTTCCAGAAATTCAGTGTATTTTAAATCCGCAGCTGATAAATCTGTATATTTATTGAGAAGCTGGAACATTTCAATTAATCATTTACCCACTTCTGTAATTACCTAGCATAACACTTAAATAGTTTTATCAGAGTATCAATATTCTGTTTCAGACCTTAGGCTTTAGCTTCAACTTACGTTCTTGCCAATGTTGGGTGCAGGTTTGGGTATGCATGCAATGCCTGCAGTCACTGTCAAGGCCACATTTCAAATTACTGAGGGGTTCAGTGGAAATGATTTACTTTAGCACTTTAGATCTTGTTTAAAAGACGTTTGAAATTGAATCCAGAACGAACCTTCCCACAAAACAACTAAGTGCACTGGACACAACTGCTGCACTATCAACTGCATCAGGAGAAACTTCTGCAATCTTACCTACACTTTAAAAAACTACAGAGATTGCTATGGGTTTCAAATTAATTCTTAGGCCCATTCAATGGTGCAGCTGGACTTCTGAGCCTCGTGAGCCCATGTGGTTTGTTTACTACTGCTCTATTTTGGCTGAACAAAACAGCAGCTGAGAAAGAGACAGCGAAGGTCATCCCTGCTGAACGCCACACAGTGAATCCCTGTAACTGAGATGCTTATTTGGCAGTTCCCAATGCTAAAGTAAACTCTAGAGTCCATAGGTTCTTATCTGCAGTGATAAAAATAACAGATCAGAGCTGTGGGCTTCTGCTGATGGCAGAGTCAAGTGCATGTGGACAAAACAACATTAGTGAGAGGAAAGCAAATAGAGAACACGTGCATTCAAAGCAGTAAAAAAGGAACTGTTCTGACTCTCAAAAATCCCATTCAAGCAGCAACTCAAGAGTAAAAACAATTAGACATGCCCTGCTTCAGCCAAGACGCATCTGTAAGCTCCTAAAAAACAGTTATTTTCCAACAGTCGCACGTCAAATCATAGTTTGAATGAACTTTTGTATCAGACAAACATTGACATCCACACTGAGCATTTAGCAGATGAAGTCCAGCAACTGCAGGAATCCACAAGTCAGTCAGGGCCACCAGGGGCTGCTCTAAGCCTGCAGCAGTCGGCCCAGCAGCAGCTGGCAGAAGAATCTCTGCCCAGGCCTGCTGTCATCCCACTGCTGTGCTGCAGGCCAGATGTGCTCCAAGCCCACCAGTGGTACCCAGTGCTGAGGGACACTGTTGCTTGCTTTGTCTGTTGAGAATCCTTCAAGCCACAAGGCACCCATCCAGAGGTTTTTTAACAGGTGCTTTGTCAGCTTTCATCTCATCCTGCCTGAGTTAGAGCACTGCAATACCAAGCTGACACACACTAGCTTCCAGTCGTAATTCATTCCAAGCTCTGAATCACAGCCTTCTCTAAAACAACATTTTCTGGTTTTGTTCTGAAAATAACCCACAAACTACAAAACAGAAACCTATCCATGGTGAAGTTTGCCGAGTTAAATTACTATTATTTGAACTCACAGGCAGATGTGCTGCTTCTACTCAGCTATTTTCACCCATTCATACCCTTATTTCTGCCCAAGAAAGGAAGAGTGGCTCTGGCTGACATAGCACACTGTCTTTCTGACAACAGGTCCTGGGTCCTTGCCTAAGACACTGCACAGCTCCACACAGTTATTCTGAGAATGCTGAATGACACTTCTGCCTCCCACCCTCCTGGCTGCTGTGTGCTACATTACATTTACGTGAACAGTGGAATTTGAAGATGAAATTACATAGACTATACAGACACATGCCAAAGACCTTTTGTTTTGGAACCTCAGCAGCCAAAACAAAGAGTTCTTAGATTTTAAGATGCTTTAATGAAGTACTAGGCTTTATCTTTAAACACTGATGATTCTAGACACGTTTTCATTAGCTTACTTGAATACATACATGAAAATGGAACAAAAGCAATTTGCACCTGTCACTTTTATAAATCATCAGGAAATTAAGTCAGTAAGGAAGAGAAATCCAACAGCGATGCCTGGTATTACTGAAACTCTCATGATTATATCTTAACCTCTACAGTTAGTGTGTTAAAACAATGCATTTTCCCTACCAAAATGCTGCGGTGGGAGGAGAAAAGCAGTGTCTTACCAGCACATTTATTGCATGTAGAAACAGAAGGAACTAAGGAGAAATAAAGAGAAATCTTAAGTCTTATGAAACACCACAAACATATTCCTTGAGTCACTTCACTTCTTTGGTTACCAAAGGGCAACAGTGAGCAGCTGCCATCATCAAAGTAACTGCCTTTGGTTCCAGGGGCAAACGAGTAGGCTTTTACAAGTAATTTCCCAGCTTCTATTAGCAGAAATGCTAATAGAATAGTAGGCTTCTTTGAGCATGTGCCCCATCAAGAACAAACCCAAACAATTACCATTGGCTTCAGTAGCTCCTGTGACGAGCCTGACAGGGTCTTAGTCACAGATTCTTCAAGTTGAATACAGTACAGTGAAATGCTTATCTATTTAGTCACACTGTTCCTAGTGTGAGACTGCAATATTAATTTCTGTACTAACAGCCTGGGTATCAAGCAAGACTTCCTGCTTTTAACAGTGAAAACTATATTGCAGTAGATGATGTAGGTTTTTGAAGGATATACAGGTGTGAAAGATTTTGATTGTTATCCCTGAAAGCAACCTGACTTTATACTAACACCTTGCTGCAGAGAATGGTGAAGCTGGAGGTGAGCATACACAACTTCATGTCCTCTGGTTCTTAGTATCTTTTATCTCCTTCAGCAAAGAGCCTCGTACTAAAATGTGCACCCTAAGTCCTCATTAAGAAACTGGAGGAGAAGAAGTAACAGTTTATCCTCAGTTTAAAGCATCCATACATAGACCAGAAAAAAACACCGAAGCAAGCAAGCAACAACAACAAAAACAAACAAAAAAACCAAACCACTGTCCTAGGTCCTGACAGCCTGACACTAACAGAGCAAATTTTAGATCCTAAATTAACTATGCTTAAAACAAAGGTCTCTGAAAGTGACTGACTTCTCGCATGAAAATTGGTTTCTCAGACCTATCTTGCACTAGTGTCCAAGTACAGCAAACTCAACAGCAGAAGCTTCATATTCATCAATGATTCAAAAATTAAGCACTCACAGTGAACAAGGGTCTTCTTCAGTAAGGTCTGATAAGTAGACATTTGCAAAGTGGATGAACAACATCCCTATGGCTTGCTTGGAAGTATCTAAAAACCTGCATAGAATAAAAAAAAACAGCTATTAAGAAACATACAACTGTTTACAACACAGTAGGACACAGCAAATTTATACTGAAATTTCAACCCAATTATTCCTTTTTCATAAAATAACAACACTAAAAGGTAATATGCCAAGGTAATTAACTTAGCAATGTTCCACTTTAAGTTCAACCCTCTGGAATATTCTTCCTTGAACCTTGCTGACAATAAATCAAATCACACCAACTTGAGGCCTTACTGTAATTCGAAGACTATGGAGCTCCTCCTGGTATCATACGCCTCATCTACAAGCTAATCTTCACTAATCTTCTGTACACAATGAGCATCCCAGGCTCACAAGACATTTCAGCTCCTTTACCGTTTTGTATATTTGGCAAGTTTTGGGGAGGGACAGAGGGAAAATTGCCATCACATTCTTGTAGGTGGACAATTTAATAGCTAATTTCTTTATCTGGTACATTTTGCTAAGATGCCTTCGTGGGTATTTTTCACTTGAAAGCACAAAGAAGCCTCAATGACTTTCAACTAAAGCACAACAGCTCACTTGAAGAGGAGCAATAGCCTTGAAACCACTATCTCTACAGCAGAAGACAAAGATAGAAAGAAAATAGTTTACTACTCATTGGGAAAACATTAAAAAACACTTAGGTACAGATTCAATATTGATTTTGGTCCCCTATCATTCTTTTATTATCTATTTATTATTATTATTACAACCTCCCAGTACTATTTTTAAATATTGGAATCATGTCACAAGTATTATATGGTCAAGAGTGTGTTCTTTATACAGCTCAACACTCATTTGGACTGTTGTTTTTATGTCTTAAAAACAAACAAAAAACCACCCAACCAAATAGACCCAAACAACATTTTATGCCTGAATTTGTCTGCCAATTTGGTATTAAAACTTTATTCTTCCAAATACATTGCGCAGCACAGCGCTGGGATGAGGCAGGAGGCCAGCACATTACTTATCTAATCACTATAGCATATGATAAATAACAATACTCAAGTCCCAGAACTAGATTATTGGCTTAAAAATTGAAAACAGCCAGACTGAATTTCAGACTGATCTAGGCTGTAAACAAAGAATTGGTATTTACTTTTTCTATAAAATAAACGTCAGGATTAATTACGAAAAGCAGCGTTCTTTCAGATGAATTTAAGCCATTGGAAACAAGCCCAAAGCTAACACCTCTATAGGTTCCAAAACCTGGAACAACAGTGTAACTTTTACATCTGTCTCAAAACAAGTATGGGTAATGCTGGCATCGCTACAAGAAAACAATATTTTAACAGTAATAAAAACATATTTTTATACTATATATTGTTCTATAACTTCATAAGGTATTATCTTTCACCATCATGTTTCTATCTTACAAAAAACAGGATACGGAATATGAAGCTTTGTTGAAGTTAAGAGCTTGTGCAAGTTTGCAAATGTTAAGATGCATCTTCATTGCAGTCTGCCAGTACTTGAAGGGAACTTTTAGGCAGGAAGGGAATCAACTTATTACAGTTTGATAGTGACAGAACAGGGGGAAATGGCTTTAAACCAAAGGAGGGAAGACTGAGGTGAGATGTGAGGAGGAAATTCTTTACTCAGAGTGCTGGCACTGCTTCCCAGAGCTGTGGGTGCCATTCCTGGAGGTGCCCCAGGCCATGGAGGGGCCCTGGGCAACCTGTGCTGGGGGACAGCCAGCCCATGGCAGGAGTGAGCTTGATGATCTGTAAGGTCCCTTCCAATCTAAGCCATTCTATGATCTTAGGGCAGTTCTAGATTCTATCTTCAGGAGACGGTGCAACTTAAAGCTATATGTCTAAAGGTATCTTTGTGGTGATATTTGGAAGCACACCTGGAAGGGAAATATCCAAAAGAATACAACATTTTATTGACCAATGTATGTCAGTAATTGTTTTGTGCATCACATTCTTGTCATCACCTTTTTTTTTTTTTTTTTTTAAATTATTATCATATGCAAACAATCATTCTCTCAATACATAAAACACCCAAGAAGCCACGCTGAAGGAATAAACCCTGCAGCCACATACCATATCCTCCAAGGACGTCTTTCATGCTTTGGTTCTCTTAATCGTTTTACTACAAAAGAAGAAAAACAATTGGAGACAATCAGTAACTCCAATCATGAGACATACTGAGAAGTAAAAGCAGATCTCCTTGCAGAAGCATTATACTCTTCAATAAATCAGGATTTACCCAACGGCATTTCACTTTATCCATCCCTGAAGATAGATTTTAAATGAAACCTCATCCCTCCTATCACCTACCAACCAAAGGCCTGGCTGCCAGCACCCCCACACAGAACAATCGCCCACTGCCTGACTAGCATTGCCACAGCTGCATCCTTTATGACTACACAACCGTAACATTTAATTTCCCGTAGTAAAGCAGGTTCCAAATATTAGAAAAAGCAGTTTCTTTCACCCTCTAGAGACCAAAAGTCAAATAGGAAAGTATGGCTTGCAGTGTAGGGGCAAACTATAACATCAGAAAGAGATCAAAAGGATGAGTAACAAGACAAACATATTATCTGACAAAGCTTATTTATTTTCAGGATGACAAATTGGACTTCTGTTTGCAAACCGAATTCCAAACGAGGACGGATTTTAAAATCAGGTCCTGCTTTCACAAGAAGGTCTGATAGCCTGCAAACAAACAAATAAAACACAAACAGACCAAAAACCACCCCCAACAAAAAAACAGTATTAAAATAGATGTCAACTACACAAAGGTAAAAAGCCACAGATAAGTGTAACTATTTCAATACTGATGCTGCCCACAAGACAAGGCCACGAGCCCAGGGGAGCAGAAGCCCAAAGCATGATGGAGAACATGAACTACGGGCTCAGAAGGACAGGGGTGACATCCATCCCTGGGGGCACCCCTGGGATGCAACATCCCATCCTAGTGGAACACGGCATGGGATGCAGGGGGAGAGCATTCTGTGACTGCACAGGATTTGAAGGGGAGGATCCAAAAGTGGGGAGAGGGAGGGATCAAAGTGATTTGCAGAATAAGATGGGGGAAATAGAGAGAAAAGGGATAAAAACAGCCTACACAAACAGCAGCTGGTCCATTGCCTTGCACTGCCTCCAGCACACAACCTGTCCAAGCTTACTCAACTCCACTTCTAACTCTATTTCTGGGTGAGAAAGCCACTCTTCCCCCACTGGATGGGAGGTGCAGTAGGGGACCACCACAGCCTCTGCTGCCCCATCCCAGTGCCCCCCACAGGCCGGCTGCTGCTCCAGCTGCACGCCACTCATTCATCTGGCACACATCAGCAGCACACCAAAGGTACCAGGCAATGGAAACCTTTCCACGAAGGATGGGTTTACTTCCTTCTGCTGCCCAAAGCACAGAACCAGAGCACCAGAGGTTCAGTGTGCCCTACCAGAGCCTTGGTACACCAACACTGAACAACAACTATTCATGCTATTATTTCAGAAGTAGTCTCCTAAAAAAATGTGGTCGTTGGAAATTAAAAAGCAGCAAGAGGAAAAGACTGCAGATGTATACCAAAGAAAAAGTTGTAACAGTAATGCTCACCGTGGGTCTCCATGAGCAGCATGCCATAAGTACACAGCTTCTGCTACACCACAAGCAGCATCCAGATGACTTAACCAGTTCACAGCTTACAGAAGCACTCCCCAGTCACACCAGGAGCCGATAATACCTTCACTTTTGCAAAATGGGGCAGTGCACAGCTGTTGGGTGGCTCCTGGGGGAGCAGCCCCCACCTGCCCCAAACAGCCATGCACTGGGTGCTCAGCCCCAGCAGCGCCAGGCACACACCACAGCTCACTGCTGCTCTGAGAGCTCAGCAGATGAAGGGCAATTAGCTGGGCGCGTTCAGAATTTCACACTCAATTATAAATGAAGAAAGAAGCGTCGGTAGTTTATACATCTGATGCCAGAATTTTTCAGGAAAGGAAATAAAAGCAGTTCTGCCAACAAGCACGGGAGCTGCCAGATGGGCAGATAACAGACAAGACAGCACGGAAGGCAGAGCATTTAGTAATGCAAGCTCAAGCTCATTAGTCGTCTCCTGTTTCATGAAGTTGCTAGCAATAATGCAGGACAGATTTCACTTATTTTAAACTCTACTTTAGAAGGCTGTCAGAACCTCTGCTCTGCTTGTCACTGCCAATGTCTTTTCCACAACAGTAGGAACTGTGTCTGTTACAAATAAACACCACAAATTCTCCAAAATCCCATGAAGAGAAACAACGTGCTGGACCACAGAGGGACAGCTACTGCTGAGCGGTGTCCCCCGTGGTTATCTCCTGTTTGAACCTCCCTTCTTTACACACTAAAGTAAAGCTTCTAAGAGACTGCAGTTGAAGTTTCACTCGAGCTCCCCATTACCTCCACGGCAGCAAAGGAATAAGAAATTACAGATTTCCCCAGATCAACCTTGCAACAAACGTCACGCCTAATGAGAACAAGCTGAAGCAATGCCTTACAAAAGGGAAACAAGTCTGTAAGCTACACACATGGCTAAAAGCTTCTGTGACACTGAAGAGCTCAGTAACTCCTTCCATTCAGAGTTTTTTAAAAAAGAACATCATTTTTCACTTGTTTGTTTTAAAGGGAGGTAATAAACGAATGACTTAGCATGAAAGACAGAAAGCAGCAATGCTTTTGCATGCTGCTCATTTCTCCAGACAAAACAGAGCAGCACTGTGTGCCCAGTAATTCACTTTTCGCCCCACTGTTAACTCATAGAATCACAGAATGGCCCGGGTTGGAAGGGACTTCAAGGATCATGAAGCTCTAACCCCCCTGACACAGGCAGGGCCACCAACCTCCATATCTAATGCCATACCATACTGCCCATCCAATCTGGCCTTGAACACCTCCAGGGACGGGGCATCCACAGCCTCTCTGGGCAGCTGTTCCAGCACCTCAC
>JAOWBP010004220.1:142141-162748 GCA_028571105.1 Tragopan temminckii | reverse complement strand
GCAGCTACCTATGAATTGTCCACAAGTAGTTCCCTCCCTTTCTAGTTCATCATTTCTAATGTTCAGGCCACAGAGGTAGTAAAAACAAAACAAAACAAAAAAGACAAAACAAAAACCCAACAACAGAGACAAAAAAAAAACCAACCCTAAACAAAGCAAGAAACAAATCACACTCTTGCTATACTGTACATTCAGAACCTTGTGGTCACATTGCTGTCCTAACAATGAACAAATTCATCAAAATACTCAACATTAACAAACGAATGTGCACCAAGCACATTCCAAAGCCAGTGCTGTGGTAAAGCAAGTGTCCATCCACGGGGAGGGATGTAGATTCTGTGAATCACCAGGAATATAGAAAGGTTATTTCTGGCAGCCTGCATGCGAACGTAAACAGGATTCGTTTCTCCTTTTAAAGTTCTGTGCCAACAGAACTATTGAAATGTCACTTCCCACCAGAGGAGACTCTTCCGTAATCATTAAAAAACACATTAAAAAATGGGAACCATAGAGCAAGAGACTATTGTGTTCCCAAGCTGGCAGCTGGTAGAGTAGCCCCTGTTTTTGCACTGGCATTTTCCTCCAGATGTTGTCTTTTCTCCAAAGTGAAAAATGGAGGTTGACTCATGCTCCTGGGTTGCCAGTTCAGCTTTATTTGGCTTTCCTTGATAGAGAGAAAGGAGCATGGTTGTGCTTCAAAGGTCCGTTTCAACTTGACTGCTTCTCAGTTAGCGAACTGCTGGTAAAAAGCAAGTTTAACCCTTTCAATGTGATGGCAAAGTTTAATAGCTGGCCCAAGTTTCAAGTCCATACACTCCTGAACGGTTGGCAGGGTCAGCAGCAGCAGTGCCTGGCCGTCAATTTCCTGTCAGAAGACAAAACCTCCATATTGACTTTGCATTTTTTCTCCCCATCTCTTTTCAGCTTTGACTTGCTGTAATTTCAGAATCACGACCATTTGTGAATTAGCAGTTTCTTCTATTCTACTCCAGCTTAAAAACTTCTCTTTCTCACCGACAAATTAACTCCTTTCTTAAGATGTCAGCTCAAATTCACTAGCTAAGAGACAGAACCTTATGACATGCTATTTTTTTAACATCTATCATAAACCATACTCAGAACCAGTTCCTGTACTAGATATTTTTTTATGGCAAATTTTAATCAAGATGCATAATCTGACTCATGTTTGTACTCCTGTTGCCATACTTCAACACAAAATTCTTCTCTTGCTGTGTACAAAACTATGACACTTGCAGTCAGTCTGCAGAATGGATAACATTATTTGGAGACCTCAACACAAGGGGTAAAAACCCAGAAAACTAGCTACTGCCTTTGAAGTGCTGAGTGAAACCCCACAGACTAAAATCTCTTTCACTAAGAACTTAGAAACCTGAACAATTGTGGCCATTTGCTTAAGTCTCCTCCACAATCTGCAGAAAGTTGTACATGCTTTCTTTTTTTACCCCTCAAAAATCCGTTATGCAATTTAAACTCATTCCTTTTTGTGATTCATTATAAAGGTCTAAGAATAAAGTAGCAGCTTCAGTGCTTTAACAGAAAATCATACCTGGTCGAGGAAAATTCTTGCCAGCGGTGCACAGTCAGTGGATTTGAGGAATCGCACGACGTCAGCCACGCTCCATTCCAGAGGGTTACTGTCCAGCTGCAGCTTTTCGGCAACTTCAAGCTTTATTTCCTAGACAAGCCACCCACCACAAAAAGAACTAAAATACTGTAGATGTCATGGACCAACAATCCCACATTCCAAATATTCATCTGCCCAATAAAGCTCTAATGAGAGCTCCCAGTTTTTCACATTCCTCGGTTAGCACAGACATGCAGAACAGCACTGTGCTGCAGCTGGAGACCATATCCTTATCGTCAGTAAGGTAAATCTAAAAGGAGGATTTCTCCAAGCCCCTGCTCAAGTTGAACCAAGGAGTGCCAACAGCTGAGAAGTGGAAAGCTCCCCATTCTATCTACAGCCATCTACAGTTTAGTCTTCATTACAATCCTGTAATATGATTGTAATAAAAATTATGTTTTTAAATATTCCACACAATATCCCTTATGGGATAATGGAGTATTTTAAAAAAACACACAAGGCACAAATCTATGTTCAGAATTACCTTTGGCGAAGGAGGCTTATTTTCATCATCGGAAAAAGAAAAGGTCCTAAGCTTCTTCTTCCTCTTGTCTTGGTCCTGAGTCAGAGAATGAGACAGCTCACTCTGTGTAGGAGAGGATGACAGTGATTTTTTCTCTGATACCTCTGATTCCTCAAGCAATTCATCTTGCTGCTCGGATGTACTGTCCTCACTCAGAGATTCTTCATCTACCTCATCCTGGTCATCTTCCTCTTCTCCTCCACTGCCCTGGATGGTGGGGAAAAGAACACAGCAACAAAATAAAACATGGGAAGATTAGGACAAAACTGCATTAGTCACCCACTTGTCAGCTGTAACCTGAAGTTATAAGGAACTAACAGTTTCTTGTTTCAAATGAAGCTGGTCCACGATCACATACCGTATCTGTTAAAGCTGTCGTCAGTCTCATACCTGGGGAGATCCAGCTGGAGTGTTATCCACTGAAGTAGAAGAACGTTTTTTCTTATGAACAAAAAAATGTTTTCGTTTCTTCCGTCTTTTATTTGGTTTCTTCATGGCTACTTCCAAGTTACTGTGGCCACCCGGAGGCCTACCTATCCGCTTGTTTTTCCGCTTTCCATAATAGTGTGCTACCAGGACAGAAGAAAGGAGCATCATGTTGAAATGCACCTTCAATGTCACTAGTTATGTTTGTCCATCATCAGGACTGGAAAACCAGTAGCAGGACATTTCCCAGTAGAAATCCCATTTCTGCAAAACTTCTGAATGAGTATATCTATATTTTCCTCTTCAATTTGGTTTAAGGAAGAAGAGTTACTAATACATTTTATTTGCCCAGTAACAGTAGATTTACTTCTTTAACTTTGAGAAATCCCAGATGATCACATTTTATTTAAAAAAAAAAAAAGTCATCAGCTACAGACTTCATCCACTGTCGGATGTCTCTTGTGATGTTTGTGCAGTTTTTAAACATGGCCTCAATGCACTGTTTGTTCTCACAGTGTCAAATGGCTAAAAACCTAAAAAACCTAAAAGCTAAGAAGAGGGCTTGAAAGTATTTTATTTTGTTCCACAACAAAATGGTAAAAGCAATTACAATGCCACTTAAATTACAATATTAGAGCCAGTTCTTGTCCCAAAAGTTGTCTTAAGAAGATAAAACTTTAAGCTCACAATAAGTTAATGCACAGTTTTACCATTTAATATAAAGTTAATTTTTTCTGCCCTACACATTGGTGCACGGATATTTTGCAGGCCAGTGAGTGTAGCGCTCGAGCTTTTCCTTCTGTAAGCAAAGCAAGTACTTTGGATTCCTTTTGGAGCCAAAGCCAGGGCAAAAGCAAAATATAACACCCCTACATAACAGCCCCACCTCAGTTTGACAGCCACAGCCTACTCACTGTATTTAGTCTTTGTCAGGACAGAGCAGTTCTCTGAACACTTATCCAGCACCATCTGAGGGCCAAAAAGGTTCGGACAACATTCCAGCTTGATGCATGTTTTCCTGCAGAAATCTGCCACCCGATCTGCTGTCCTCACAACTTCCACAGTTGCACGGTAGCTCTTCCCTTTGTACCTAACATCGAAAATGTGGTCATAATTCAGGAATCCTGAAATACCCTCTGAGAAGACTATCCCAGAGTTTAGATAGTTTGTTTTCTTTGTTCACAGGGTTCTTTTTATGGGACCACACTGTGGTGTGGACAGCTGATCCCCAAAACCCAAGACTGAGCATACTAATTCATGCTAGAATTCTGCCAAACAGGCTAATAAAAGGTATCAGCAGACAGCTTCTAGTGAGCCATTCTATGCGCATACTATGGCAAACGTGAACTACTGTCGCATTTCCAATCAGCTTTCATCTAACTGCTGAACAATTTGTCAGGACAGTCACTTGCCATAACTCCACATAGTGCTCTTGTTTGAATTCAAAGTAAGATCAGCCTTGCAGCAACACTAATAGAGCAGCACAGTGAGTTATCTGCCATCTCATGCAGCATTTCTGCTCCCAGTCAGCCTATTGGCAAATGCTGATATGTCTTAGGGATGTCTCAGGCCTACAAATACCTAAGTGATACACTGAAAAAGTGTGTTATATCATCATACTGCAGACATCCTAGCTCTCACCGTGGTGACAAAAGAAGCACACAGTAACTTCAATGAAACAAATCAAAAGTTTTTTTCTACCACATCTTTTATTTGCATTAACTTTTAAATGATCTTCCTATTATCCAAAGCCAAATACAAAGTAATCCTTCAGTGTATGGAAAAATGCCCTTTTACACACAAAATCAATCCAGCAAAATGATTACTGACATATTTGAAACCGTAAAGTCTGTGCTATTGCACACTGGGAAAATCTACTCTTCAGTATGCAAATACAGAGACTTAATTACAAGGCTACTGCTGGAGTGTAAGAGAACACCTGGATATATACAAATACAATCACTGTTTTTTTCCTAGCCACACACTAGCAAAGAAGCTCAAACCCAAAAGACTCAACAGGAAAACTAGGGAGCCCTTTGGGTAGGCTACTGTAGAAAAACTTCCATGCCAGACCATTTCAGAGTACTGCTACAAATTCAGAGAAATCATCTCCCACTGAGAAATGTGTGGAAATGCCATGGAAGCCTGATAAACTTTTGAAGTAATATGTACTTCTGCTTTTAAATAGTGACACTTATCTTCAGGTGTATTAAGTAGCTTAAGCTTCATGTTCCAGTCTGCTAGTGGATATGCTGTGTTGTACCAGCGCCACACCAATAAGTGCTTACATGCCAACAAAGAGCACATCTGGCACATTAAGGAACATTAAATTCTGATGCACTTTGACAGACATTCACAAAGGACTTTATGAAGATTTGGAAATCTAGCTTACAGCGTGTGAAGATTCTGGCAGACAATTTTCTCATCTCTGAGATCGAGTGCATGCTCAGCAAGTTTGCAGACAGCACCAAGCTGAGCAGTGCAGTTGGTACGTCTGAAGGAAGGGATGCCATCCAGAGGCACCTGAACAGGCTTGGAAAGTGGGCTCACCTAATGAGGTTCAACAAAGCCAAGTGCAAGGTATTTCATTTGGGTTGAGGCAATGCCAGATACATGTACAGACTGAGAGAAGAACTCGATGAGAGCAGCCCTATGGAGAAGGACACGGGTGTCCTGGTAGACAAAAGACTTAACATGAGCCATCAGTGTGCACTTCCAGTTCAAACACCAACAGTATGCTGGGCTGCATCAAAAGAGGATGGCAAACTGTCCCTCTGCTCTGCCCTCATGAGGGCATCTGGAGCACTGTATCCAGGCCTGGGGAAAGATGTGGAGCTTTTAGAGCAGGTCTGGATGACCATGACGATGATCAGAGGTCTAGAGTCCCTCCTGTACGAAGACAAGCTGAGGGAGCTAATCTTATTCAGTGTGGAGAGCTGGGGAGACCTGATAGTGCTCTTTCAGTACTTAAAGGGAGCTTACAAATGAGAGGGAAGTCAACTTTGGGTTGACCTATCTATGGGTAGATAGATAGGACAGGAGGGACTGGATTTAAATTAAAAGAGGGGAGATTTAGATTAGATGTTGGGGAAATTTTTCACCGAGAGAGTGGTGAGGTGCTGGAACAGACTGCCCAGAGATGCTGTGGATGCCCCATCCTTGGAGGTGTTCAAGGTCAGGCTGGATGGAGCTTTGGGCAGCCTGGTCTTGTGGCAATGCTGCCCACAGCAGAGGGGATGGAACTAGATGATCTTTGAGATCCCTTCCAACCCAAGCCATTCTGTGATTCAATGAAATATCAGAAGTTAAAGCACAGACTGCACAGAACACTGTTACTAGGATCAACTGAGTGGGGAATGGGACAGGTATTTACTTGGCTTTTAGGGTCTCTCCATGCCCATGCCATGCAGCTTCTTCATCCAACTGCAGCTCTCGCAGGACACGGCTGGGTTTGTACGCTGCATTGATCAATAAAGTGAGAACCTACAGTAGGGAGGAAGAGGAGAAACTATGTTTAGACTCTTTGTACAATAAATCTTTTTAAAGTGCTAGGGTAGAATAGGAGATCACTTCTATTCATCTGAATTATCCAGCATCAAAGAACTCATTCACAGCTGGATTACAGATACAGCCAAAATGAAAACTGAGAGCAGTCAACACTTTAGACCTTGCCAAGCCTTCAGAATTTGTCTGCAGAGTCACGAGTGTATCAAGCAACTTCCCAGTCAGTGCCTTTGAATTACATGTTACTAAATTAAACTGCAGGGCTGAATACTGCAAAACTTGCACAACTTTGGGTAAATCTGAGTTACCATCGTAGAGACTTGTTCAGCATGTGAAGATATGCCTACAAATGCTGCAGGGCTTTGCTGCCTGCCAACCTTCTGCTTGCTACAAAATCTTACTCCAGAATCTTAAGCTCTCTTCTTTTTTTGGCTTTTGAGAATGAAGATAGGGCCTGTACTGTAACAAAATGAGAATTTCTCTAGTGCTGTGAAATAAGTAACTCAAAGCTCTGAAGAATCTCAAGTTAGTGGGGATAGCACAAAATCTGCATTCAGAGAGGTCTATTAGCAGATTTGCTCAAATACAGGCTATATCTTAAAATCAGATCCCCCCCTCAATTCAGGGACATGCATTTCTCTCCCCAGTCCTGGGACTCTCTCTACCCATTATGCATTTGACTAGGTATGAGCAAGCTTCATCCAGTGAGCAAGTACTTGAACAAGCAGAGCAGAGAATATAGGCCTGCCTACAAATCTGCAATTGTGTCCCCATCCCCAAGTGCTGATGGATCAGGAACATGTTTTTTAAAAAAGATGATGTGCAGATAAATGATCTTAACAACTTTATGAGCATGCCAAAAGACAGGCTTTCATTTTCAAGTTAAATATTTGGAGATCAAAATGAGGGCAAACATCTTACTCAAATGTCCACCACGCTGTGTACTTGTATGACACACAGTTACACCTTAGGAAACGTGCAACCTCTCAGCTCAGATAATAACCATCCCATGACCTTTTTGGAGATTTTGGAAAAAATAATTACTATATTAGAGTATCTGTAAATTTTCTGTGAAGTGCTCTTAAGCATTAATAAATGGTCTTTTCCTCCTTTCTCCCCTCCCTTAGGATGTTAGAAAGCAAATCCATGATTTAATCTGATCTTTGCTGAATATATCCAATTTAAATACACCATAAAAGAAAGAACTCTTTACATTTCCCAATTACTGAAAATACATACTTTTTCATTTCTGCTAAGAAAAACTGTATTTCCTCTGTTCTAACATCAATGGTGTAAACTGTAAAGGAAAACTTTTGGGCTTATCTGAAGCTAAAAGCTGTTAATGAGAATTGAAGTATTCACTATAGCTGTAAGATACTAACTCCTCTGGTTGTGGTAATTAAAGGTTACAAAGAGTTAGCAGTTGAAGGCTGACTTTAATTCAGATATATGGGAGGGTTTTATACTTTCCAACTATTCACAAAACGATCTACAATTTATACATCTTTCCATTAAAAAAACCTGTTTGCTCATCAGCAGTTTATGAAGTCCTTAAACATATTAATTATCCATCCATAATTAGAGAGGCACTCTAACGTTTATGATGTTCTGCAGATCCACCACATGCAACCACCTCACCTCTTTCAGAACGAGAACACAGTTGCCAGGTCCCACAGACTGAGGAAGCTCTGCAATCCTGCCCTTGTTAAGGTAAGGCCCTGAGAAGCACCGGTGGTTGAAGTAGATCTTTGGGCAGCAATACTTTCCATTAATTACCACTGAGAAAGGAGAAAGAAAGATTTAAATCACATGGCACAATCTCCCCAGCAAAGAATTATTTCTTTGCAACGTTTAATACTTTGCCTGCTGGGAGAAAAAAAAAAAAAAAAAAAAAAAAAAGGGAAAGAACATTTGGATGTTCTTGAATGACCTGAATTTGGCCAAGTTCAAGTGCCACATTTGCAATCCCAGCACCAGTCATTCATGTTGCTAAAAGTATTTTTCATATTTTGCATGCATACTAGCAAACTGAAGAACAGCTGGAAATAAAGCCTGTCATGTTTTGGAAAAGAAACACTTCTTCCAGCAAGCCTGATGTGTTGTGGTATCACATCAGTGAGTATAGGCAGAAAGGTGACCACAACTGTGTGGTAGCACAGCACACCCTAACACGGTAATTACAGACAATTTTTCCAGTCAAGTAATTATCTGTCCCCAGGACTTCTACCACCACAGAAGCTGGCAAGGCTTTTCTCCACTGTTGATTCTAAACTGTATTATTGGTTGCTTTCCATTTTTGCACTCTTTTCACTCAGTCAAACAAAAGATGTATCAACTGATGAAGTGACCTCCAGTGAAATGCCATCAAGTTTGTTAAGCCTGCTAAGTGGTACAATGCTGTTCAAAATTTAAGTTCTGGGAATTGTGCATTGTAAGATATTTAGATATATAAAAATTGTTTTACTCTAGGAATGTTGTAGTATTTTTGATTGAGCAACACTATCACTGAAAGATCTTAAACTGGAAAATAAATAAATGAAGTCAAATTTACATGATGACTCTATTAAAAACCAATTAAAATGCTAAGCAAGCATGGATCATTTCAATAGAGCTGCGTTTGGTGCAGCTTCAGATGTTCATTTCACTATACAGAAAGCAGCAGAAGAGGCATTTTGTTGCCAAACAGATAGATCTGCATGACTGTTTCACCAGCAGATGTACTTATTCATCATATTCATTTGCAACAGTTTAGAAAATTATTAGATTTCACCATCTGGCACGCAACACAGTTTACCGTTTGAATTGCCTTTGTTTATTATGATGACAAAGTTATCATAAAAAACAGAGAAACCTGCTTTTCAAAGCTAGAATCTAAGTCAAGAGTACAGATTTAGCAGGCCTATTATGATTTTCCCAATGTTACTGAACATAGCAGGTGACAATAAAAAAATAATGTGCATGGGTGACAGCAGGCATCTGGCTCCACATACTCTGTTGCAGAGGGAAGTTCTCATGTAAAACATCTAACTTCCAGGTTTAATGCACGTTTCAATTGCAGGACACAGAACTAATTGTATGGTTTTGTCCATTTCATTCTTTTCTATGTCCAACAAACAGTCAAGGATGGAAATCTTAAAACACTTTCCTCCTCTTCTGGCTATTCTGACAGAAGACTGTTGGGTTTTATTTTTGTTAGCCTGCCCTCCCTGATCAATACCTGAATCTGAGGAGTTCAGTTCCTGGTTCTTTAGTCCATCATGAACTGTCCTTGAAGACAAAATTCTGAAATGGAAAGAAAGATGTTAGCAACAGGGACAGACAGTCAGGATGACACCACTCAGCTGCTAAAACTCAACCGCTAAAAACCAAAATATTTCTTGCTCTCACTTTATTAATCTGCTTTTTACATATTCCCCATTTGATAATATTCCTCTCCTCAACTTTCCTTTACCTCAAACAAAGTCCACAATTTGGGAAGAACTGCTGCACTGCTACAGCTAGTAGCAATCATCTCTTTCTTGAAACACGGGCAGGCATGCTGATAATCGCATTACATAAAGCAAGCAGACATAGTTTACATTTTCTGCTTCCCTTAACTTCATTCATACAATAAAGCAATGTACAGT
This sequence comes from Tragopan temminckii, assembly GCA_028571105.1. Lineage (NCBI taxonomy): Eukaryota > Metazoa > Chordata > Aves > Galliformes > Phasianidae > Tragopan > Tragopan temminckii. The sequence continues at coordinate 153,024 of JAOWBP010004220.1, read as the reverse complement.
CTTACATTTTGAAAAAGAGGATTTTAAACAAAATCTGATCAAAATGAGTCAAGCACTCCGGTAAGAATCCCAATTACAAAAACATGGACAAACAGTCTGCTCAGTATTTTAGGAACAATGAAAACATCAACAGGGCTGCTGACAGATCTGGTGTTTGTAAAGCTCTAAGTCAATAAAACCAACTGTCAGGCATTCTACTGAGCAGTTTTGAACAAGCTCACACAAAGGAATTTCATATGCATGACACAGTTTGTAGAAGAACTGTAGATATTAGTAGGACCCATCTTTTCTTTTTTGCTAGATTGGTCTTGTACATCTAATATTGCCTTCCTGAATTTATTTTGTTCCATCTACTGAGTGACAGTATTCCAACTAAAAACAAACTCTCTGTAGAACTGTGCATGTTCACATTACAGAAACTATATTATTTGAAAAGAGAATACAACCAAAAGGGAATTGAAAAGCATTCTAGTTATCTTCATAATTAGCATTAAGAAAGCTTCAAGCACACACTATTTTAAATTCACATTGTTAAGATCAGGCTAGTTTTTCTTAAATGCATTCCAAAACTCAAGATACTGCAATCTTTTAAAAATGATAGAGCAATAATTTCAAGACCAGATCTTCAGTGACTTCATCTATTCAGTAACTCAGTTGTGCTAGCACTGTTAAAAAATAAAGCCCATGCTTTCTATATCCGACTATGGCAGTGGAAGAGGTCTCTTCCAACATTACCAAGAACTACAGCATTACAACAAACAGACTGTGGAATCTCTCTGCCCTCAGCGTAGCCTTAGTTTCCCCTGAGACAACATCATTTACTAATTAGAAGAAAACAAAACTAAACACAAACTAACCCAACACTGTTACTTACTGCTTCTCTGGTTGAACTACTGCAATCTTTTTCTGTTTATTTACTGAAAGAAAGGAGAAGAAAATAAATTCCACAAAGCAAAGAACGCAAGCAAATAATGTTTCATTGCAGTAGATTTATTAGATACCTTTCCTTGAAGTTATATGCTATTTTTAACTTCTGCTGTTCAAAACTGCTAAGAAGGCCTTCTTCTTAGCAGTTTTATGTTTAAATCTACACTCCTACCCCCCAGCCAACTGATAAAGCTCCCTTTCACTATTTCGATACTAATCTTGGACACCATTCTTCATGCTCTGTCTATACTGGCTCTTACAACTAGCTAACAGTATTACAGTGGTAATAATAATAAGGTAATGAAACACGTGCCTCTTGATCTGCTACAGGCATTGTCCCCAGCAAACAGCTGGATTTTTCCAAAAAGAATCTTTTCTCTAATTATGTTCCTTCCTCCTCCCCTGCTCTTGGCATTTCAGACACTTCCCAGATGAGTTTCTCCTGCTTTGACTTGCAGTAAATGACAGCTCATTCCAATCTTACGATTTTACAACTTTACTTAATAGACATTCTTCAGTTTTCCCATCTCCCATTTAGCTTTAATAAACAGAACTCCCTAACCACTTGAGAGAAGACACTCTTACTTTACTAGCATAATTGGAACAGATAGCATTTACTTTTCAACATTTTATCATTAAGGGATCATGACCAGCTGGCACATTTACAAAGCCAGTCCTCCTCAATTTAACTCCCAAATGTCTACCTACTCAACACTGTTTTACTAAGGCATTAATTTTGTTTGTATAAAATCAATATCAGACTCAGCCAGACATGTGGCAAGAACAGCTCATACAGATGTATATGCATGTCACGTGTGTGCATGCATGCATGCTTACGTATGATTTCTTTCCTGTGGTTAATGTATTGTTTTCATGCCCTCTTACAGCCTTGTGAGGGTCACAGAATAACACTGTCTGTTTTGGAATTACTGTATGGATTCCAGCTCCACTGAAGTATTTCTCACAGCTGGACCACCCAGGCAGGGCAACAGTTGCACAAGGCACAGATTCTCTGTACACAGTGGAAGTTTCCAAATTCAGGGATGTCAGATCTAACTGTGCAGTAACTTGCTCCTAAATGGTCTCACCATCTTTATTAAACCAGCTAGCCACTGCAAATGGAACACAACTGATACCTATTGCTTTGCAAGGAGGTCTGAGCTGATATCCATTCGTCTCACACCAGCCCACTGGAAATATATTCATCGATTCCACACTCACTATGCAGTCAGGGATGGGCTTCCTGGAACCTGTTCAGTTAAGAAAAGCAAAAATTGAAACTCATAAAATCCCAAGAGTTCACTTGGTTAATGCTTGTTGTATGTTGCCAGAGAAGCTCCCTTTCTAACTTACAGTGTACACGGTACACAGTATCATCTATTCTCCTCCTCTACTGCCCAGTTACTTTCCTGATGTCATTTACTTCCACCTAAAGCTGGAGATGGAATTTTCCATCCACAGTCTAGCAGAGATGAACAGTGCATGGTAAATGCATGCTGATGTGCTTTCAATCAAGAAGCGGGATTATAATGGAGGGTGTTTGATATAGGCCTATCTTAATAAGGAATCTCTCTTAAAGTTTTCTTCAAAATACCAAGTCAAAGCTTGGCTTTAAATGGAAATCACTCATTTATGAAAAACATACAAAGAAACAAGCAACAAAAAAAAAAACAACCCACATTACAAGGCTCTTGCTTTCTATAAGACACTGATCATCCTTTCACACAGGGCACTAATTGTAACCCTAACCCTAGCACTGACCCACCACAGTGCATAAATTATATTCTTGCTGGCTTAACTAAGCCCTACCTCCAAGGCTAGCTGGGAAACAGGCGGTGCAAATGATGTGCTGTGTTTTTCTTTAGGAAACTGATCTGTTGCTGATATTCAACAGGTAGTGAGTTTGTTCCAGATACTCGTCAGGCTTACCCTCCAGCTGAAGCCAGAGATAGGAATCTTTCAACTTGGTGACTGTAGCAATGCAAACTTCCTCAGGATCAGCTGGGTTTACAGCCTCAAGTTTCATATTCTCCTTAAATCCATGGTCAGAAGTTAACTAGGAAAAATAAAGTTTCAGTAAAATACCATCCATATATCCGAAGTATGATATAAATAGCTATGAACAAGAGTAACACACAAAACCCTCACTGTTCGAGTATCACAGAATGATATTCACACAGACAGAAAAGATTTCAGGTAATAAGCATATTAATTTAAAAGAAAGACTTTATAGACAGACCTGGAAAAGCACATTTGTACTCAAAATAAGGAGGCTGAGACTCACTGAAAGGAGTCAGTGCACTCCATGCAAGGAGGGGCTCCCTGCTGCTGGCTGTGGAGTCTCACAAATAGTGTGACAAGGCTTTCTATTCTATTATTTTAGCTTGGAAACTCGTATTAGGTATATAAACAACACTCCTGCCTCATCCAAAAGGGTCCTAGCAGACAGCAAAGGAAGCTTGCTGTCCATTTTATATTCCTTGGGTAATAGGTCCACATTTATTCAAAAATTCCTACAGAGTAGGAAGGGGTGCTTATCCTGACCTGAAGCACCTGAATGAAATGCTAGGCAGAGGATTCTTCCTCAAGAACCACTCTGCAACATAATTACAGGATCAATGTTACAAATTCTGAAACCAGCCTACAGTGAGCAACTTCTCAGAAAAGGGATAATAAATTCAATGACCTGTTCTGAGACACTACAACTTACAAGACAGAATAAGGGCAACAAGAATTCATAGCCAGCAACAACCTCTTCAAGAAATGGCAGTTTTTCATCTCAGCTTCTTCCCTGAAGCACTGCAAAAGCCCAAATACTGTAAATGGAATTGGAAGGTAGGTGTAACGGTACCCTTTCCTGTATGACAAGGTATTCTGCTTTGGGACACAGCAATTCTATCATTTTACCAGGAAAAGACCAAAATCTATCACGTACTTCAGGCATTGATTAATGTCAAATGATTACCTGGTACTAATTTAAGATTGACTCGTTACCGATTAACACAACTGAATGAATTTTTCCATAGTGAAAGGAAGGAGGATTGAAAGAGTACACTAAGTAAATGGAAACAAGGTCTACTGTAAGGCCCTGTTTCCATGATTACTACAGTGCCAAGGACCAATGTTATTTTATGGCAATTCTCTGGACTCTATCATACTTTCATTTCATAAAACACTGGTTTCTTTTCAGGCTGCTTTATCACAACTGAAGCATTTAGCCCTTACTTAGCATTTAGCTACTTATTTAGCTAGGAAGACCACATGCACCTACTACATTCAACACCCACTTGTATTCTCTTAACTCTTTCATTTTACCAGTCATCACAGACAATTTAAGTCAAAAACATGCAAAAGGGTTCTTCGAGCTGGAATCAAACATATGATTTACCTAATAGAAATGATGCTTTTCTGCAAGAGAACCTTACCGAAGGGAAGCAGCTCTGGGGAGCTGCCTCAGCACCACACTGTTTGAGGTAGTCTGCCCAATCAAAGTCCTGCCCAGGATAACCTAGGCAAAGAACACACAAAAGGGTTACTTTAACAGCTCATGACTTGAAATGACTCATTTCAAGCTAACATGAAATTTCTTTGGACCACTCAAGCTGGTCAGCTGACTGTGGTATCCCAGAACCTGTAGCACGGCTCTCACATATCTGAGATATCCTCTTTATTTCCAGTGTAGAAGGACTTTGGGTACTGCTCCACTTTGTTTCCTGTTTCTGACTTGAAATAGTGTCAAACTAAAATTAACTTGACAAAGCGCATGCTGATACTTGAACAGAGTAAGTCTAAGCAAAGGAAGGTTTTTTTTCCCCCTTTTTAAATAGAGCATCTCAAATGTGCTTAATATCAACACAGTATTCCCTTAAACACTTATTAAATACCAAGCCTTTAAAGGTGGCAGTTAGTCTTTCCTAAGAGTGTCAAGTTTGCCAAAAGCTCTAAATCTGCATACATGTTTGAAGGGAAGGGTCTTAACGTGGAGCCTGTCGGGGGACAGAGCATCACTCCAACAAAAGGAGAAATTAACTTACTCTCAGAGAAATACTTTGCTTCCTTATGATCAACAAGTAACTGAATGGAACTGGATGCAAAATAAATGTGCTGCCACAGTAGGTTGAGGCTGGCAGCATAATACCAGGGGGACAACAGCAGCAGTGATTCCAACAGTGCCTTTGAAATGCTCCCTTCCAAGGGACATCTGGGAGTAAGGTTTAAGAAATCAAAAATTTTAAAACGAGTCTCAGAATATAGTATTATCATGATGACCTACAAATAACAAGGAAGGACTTTAGCACAGAAGGACCTATGTATCTTTCTCAGTTCTATCAGTGCAGTTGGACTTGAGACCTCACACAAATCTGAATGCCCACCATTTCCTGGGGGTCTGTAAGAAGAGAAGCTTAAAATTCATGTTATCTCCAGACACATGCCTAGAAAGCAAGATTTCATCTCTCCCATGCAAAATTACAAATAATGCTGGGTCAAGCAAAGTAAAGACATATTTTGCACCTGACTCAAGGAAAGCCAAAAGACATACATCCTACAGTCTACGCTCCTCTGAACTGAAGGGGTGAAGAAGGATACTGAGTCCCTGGTTTTACAATACTACTTCAACTATGTAAATAATTCAGCAGCTGATAATTACTCCCCATTCCCCTCCATCCTGAAGCAACATTTCAGTAATCTGCTACCTTGCCTGATAGGTCCAAGGAAAAAAAAACAACGAACCATTAACTTCTAAGTGATAAGACAGTCTGAAAACACTTTAAGACACTGAGTAACAATGTTCTGCTCTTACCAGAAGCAAAAATCCAATGCATGGACCATAGGCTTCTGATATCATGTGAACACTGAAATCAATGTTGCCTTTAGCCCTGGAACACAATTTCCAAGAGGATTCCCATCCATTTCCATCTTCTCAAATCCAGGAAACTTCAGTTTCACTAGCTCTAAGCTCCTGTTTCTCAGAATATTTTATTCTCTTTGCTTCTCCTACAAGTGATTCTTTTGCAGAAGTGCTGTCCTGAACACAGCACTCTAGGGACCAGCAATCTTCTCCAAAGATGAGTGAGCGTGACAAGCTTGCACAAACATACCTGGTGGGGGACTGAGATGTATGCCGTTCTTCAGACTCCACTGCACCGGGAAAATCCCAGCACTGTTGACGTGGCAAATGTAAGACTGGCTGGTTGCACGCTCTGGCCTCAAGTCATCAATTTCTATCATGAAATATTTTTCATTGTACACCTGTTTTTTAGCCAAAAGCAAAGCAGAGTCTTGTAAATAGCACAAATGGATCTACTCCTTCTCCCTCGTTTTGATGACTTTAAATTAAAAAGCATAAAAATCAAATGATTCAAAAATAATCTGTGGGACTCATAGTGCAGGGCAGTCTGCTGACTTATTTGGAAATTTAGGAAAAGTAAATACTAAAAGGCAATGTAGGAGCACTTAAACAGATAAGGTTATCAAGTGCTAAATGGAATTATCTTATGAAAAAGAACACAGAGCAAACAGAACTTGCAGTCTTACTACCACTCTGTAATAACAAGTTGCTTATTTAAACAGAATTCAACTATGTCTTAGGATGGACTCCCATAGGAAGAAACCCTGAGCTCCTGCAATAAGTAGGAACAGAACAACAACAACATCGTCATCATCCAGAAAAACAAATTATTTTCCTTCTCTTGGAACTGACTGCATTGTTTTAGTAATAAGTAAGCATCTTATTTGAAGAAACGACATGTTAAGTGTTTAAAAGAGAGCTAGCACTGAAATGTAAGCTATTATATTGAGAGAACACCTGTCTTTAAAGTAAAATAAATATTTTCTCAGATCCACACAAAAAAAATTAAAATATGCCCTGGCTTTATGTTGTACAGCAATATTTTGTTTTACAATATGAAAGTAGGTCTCTTCCAGAACCTTTTACTTGTTTATTAACACAAGAAAGAGAATACGCTCAAAAATTCTGTTTGAAATCTGATTATGGTGTGGAGTTTTAATTTCAGCTTCTAAATCCACGTGTGGGCTCTTGTTTGAAGTGAGACCACTTAAATTTCAGAGCTTATACATAGAAACAACATTAACTTCTACAAAAACAAAACAAAACAAAACATCTATCTTCAATCAGACACTCTGATTATGAAGGATCACATCTTGTTTTAAAAACCCAGGTTTGACAATTTCAGTCATTCGATCTTTTGAGCTTCTCTATTTATGGAATTTTTCCCATCCTTTGGTAACTGATACTTATATTTACTACATCAAATACTTTATTAGAAATCTAGTTCGAGGTTTCAAGATAATCAGTTAATGAGAATTTCCAGATCATGTGTTCACAAGCAGCAACTGAACTGAATCTTAGCAGGACAATTTAGAGAACCCTGGTACCTTCAGAACCGTGGCAGGAGAGATTACAAAGGGAGCCGCTGGGTCCACAGCTTCTAACTTCATGCCTTCAGAGAATGAATGCACTCCAATCACAGGTTTATCCTGAAAGATCAAGTATCAATCATTATCTGCCTTTCTCCATTAGAAAAGACCAACTTTATGTAATTCAAAAGTAGACAACCTGAGTTTTTATTGGTTCATCTGAAGAAAGTGATCTGTCAGAGTACCAGCAACATCTCTACAATAAAAAGGCCAGCTATGATATCTGAGACTGATAGTTTTCTGTGAGTTTCTACGTGACTGAGTCCCAAAGATTCCCTCCTTCGACGTTCTCTACACACAAGCAAGATTTCAGAGTGCAAAGTGATCTGAACATACAAATCCTTTTTTTTTCCCCCTTCAGCACTCATCACGAGCAAAACTAAAAGAGAAATCTTCACTTCCACCTTAACAAAAGCTGACGAAACAGAGTTCCTGCTCCAGAGCGTTGGCTGTTCTGTGCAAGATTCAACAAGCTGAAGAGCAACACCACCTCCTCTTTTGTTCTGTTTATGGACCCAAATGAAGCTGAGAAAATGGAGCTAAGAACTCCAAAGGGCTAAATTGATATTCCTACTTTTCAAAATATGTCAGTTTTTTGTTGGTTTTTTTTTTTTACTCAATATAAAATTCAGACTTACTAGCAACATTTACTAACACTCAGGATCTAAGAGAATCCATTATACAGCATATATAACTTTACCAGGTTACAGTTTAGGTGTTACATGTTAAACTTTCCATTGTATTCAAATGTTTAGGAGTGAGATCAGATCAGAAGATCAGAACCTTCTTCCCAGCATGACAAGAAAGGCTCACATAATTGTGATGGGTGCACTGTCTAACTTCACAAGAACAGGATCATAGTATGACTTTTTATTTATTTCACTTCATTTTCAATGAGAGGAGGAAAGAGCAAAGTTTAAACAAACAAAGCAAAAACAAAAATCAGAAAAAAACATCCAAAACATAGAAGAAATTTTGAACAGTGACTGACTTCCCTGAATAATTTCTTAGGAATACAGCATTTTTATGGTATTATTCACAGCATTATATTTCATATATTGTGTCTTTACCTTAAAGAGATCTGTAGGAACTGATGACTCCTCTTCCTCCTCTTTTACCTTCTTCAGGATTTCTTGCCAATCTGCTTCACTTTTCAAAGACCTAATGGCTTAAGCAAAAAGAATGGGAAATAGTGTATGAAATGACCATCTTCCTTCTTTCCCCTCAGAAAATGGATACAGTGATATCAAAAGTTTGATTTGTGTTCCTTAAGTGTTACATTCATATCTGTTCAGAATCTGTGCAAACATCTTAATTCTTAAAAACTTACAGCTTGGTGAGACTTTTGGATCCGTTACAAAAAGGGACTGTAGTCAAACACTGCATCACCTATGTGGGGCCCAGTCTTGTCTTTCTTAGAAAACATTAACCCTGTCACATTAACCTGAGGAAAACTGCTGCAGAAATGTATGACCAGAAAACTGGATAATATTAGTTTGTTCTAGGCTTAAGAAAGGAGATGTCTGAACAGATCACTGAATCACAGAACATCCTGAGCTGGAAGGGACCCACAAGGAACGTCAATTCCAACTCCTGTCTTCACACAGGATCACCCAAAAATCAAACTAGGTATCTGAGAGTCCCAGCTGTACTTGTTACTCCTTCAGTAACTGCAGATCCCACACCTCTCTGATAGCAGGGGAATTACTTTTACTAGTACCATGCACAAAGGATCCCTGAAGTCAAGTCTGTGAGGACAGACGTAAAAAGGAAACAAGTCTAATAATTAGATTGAAATCAAAACCTAATGTTTTTAAAAAACATTATTCACTCAAATAGTGCTGTGAAATCCACTCATCTGGTTCCTGTCAGTGATGTGTATACACCTGTTCACTACCCTCATTTCAGCAGAGATTGGTCAACCATGAACAAAGGCACTATATGCAGTCATTTCAATTTAAATGGTCTGGGTTTCATCAGTATGATTTTTTCCTTATGCTCCACTCCCCTTATGACCAATCCTCTGTACCCTTTTCCATACTGTCATTCTCAGGGCACTCATTTTTAAGGACATTTTTGTACAATGTAAGGCTCTCTCCTAGACTTCCTCCTAGACTTCAAGTCCCAACTGTGAAAGCTCCCACTGAGCAGTACTTCAACAACTAATTACTTTTTCCCCCACATACAGGAATACAAACTAAAAATAACTGTAGAGGCCCATTCCTCAGACCTTCCATTCCCACAGATAGAAAGTTTCAACACGTAAAACCATTTAGAAACTTTTAAATGAGTGAGTGAAAAGTCTTCTAGGACTATTACTGCTGTTTTCACTTAGTTTTTATTAGGAATAGTATTTGACAGATCATATAATGATTATTTGACCACTGTATGCATCCAGAATGTAGATTCAGAGCACCAGAGTGGCAGGAGTATTCCCCAGTCTTTCTCACCATGTAAAAGATAAAAGTTTTAAAGTACCTAAAGGCGGTTGCAGGTTATATCCATTTTGAGTTGCCCATCCCACTTGATGAAGGAAAGGGTCCAAGTAGAATATCCACTGGTCAAATTTGTCAGAATCCTCCAGCCCTTCATATCGCAACTTGAGTCTCCCACCAACATTTTCTACCACATTGACAATCCAGGCCTCCAGGGCATCCCGGGAGTTCTGGAGCTCTAGTCGGGAGCCTGGTGCAATGAGATCCAATGGATTTTTCCCTCTGTGAAGCTACAGAAAGAGAACAAGAAAATAAAGCAAATTATTACAACAGAACTCAAAAATCTTGCACTTCCAGTTTTGTTCTGTCCCTTACTCACATCCTTTTTGAACAAATCAGGTATCAGCACACAAGCAAAGAAAGACACATCCCTACTAACACACAGTACAACAGAAATTAGTGTTTAGAATCACTGGTGCTTGCATCAGAGTTTCTGTACTGTCGGTTCTGTACAGTCACACATTTCACTTAAATGCTGTTTATCATTTTCAGAAGCATTATTCCTTACATATCCAAGGTTTGGAGTAAACATTAATAGTTCCTTTTTAACTCATCTAGCATACAAAGAGGACTAGACAGAAAAAATGCACAGATAAAAATGTTAATTTTGAGGAAGACATCAATGGTAGTCTCCCAAAAAACAGTGTTGCATACTTAACTAGCAGACACTAATAATGAGGTGGCCAAGTAGTGTTTTAAGTTCAGAGAAGGACAATTTAAATCTTTAAACTTTGCTAGTTAAGTGAAACAATAATCTGCCCACTAGTGAAAAATAAAAAATTAATGAAAGCAGTCAGCTCAGAAAGGGAACAACCTGAATACCTGATAAATAAAGGATGATTTTCTCAGTGTTGCATAAAGGAGGACTAGAATAGGAGGAAGACTGAAACCTACGGAAATTTGAAAAAGGTCCTTCTTCTGATAGGGCTTATGAACATTTCATTAATTCTATTAGGAGGAAGTTTTTCACACAGAGGGTGGTGACACACTAGAGCCCCATAGGTTGCCCAAGGAGGTTGTGGA
>JAOWBP010004220.1:109620-120312 GCA_028571105.1 Tragopan temminckii | reverse complement strand
TATTTAGTGGACTGCATGTATAGTAAGGAGAAAAAAACAAAAAAGCCAAAGTATGACCTGGCTGAGAAAACAAAGAGAGTAAGAAAAAAAGAGCACTATTAGCTTTTCTGCTGCACAGAAGTCCTGCTGATGGCAGGACTTGGAGGGCAGCCGTGTCAAGGGAGATGTGAAGGCACGGCCAAACAGCTCTGCACTTTGCTGGGAGCAGACCACTGCCCTGGCTGAGCTGCACACAAAGAAGTGTCAGAGACTTCTTTTTTTAGACAATCTTCCTGAAACACTACCAAAAAAAAAAAAAAGAAAGAAAGAAAAAAAGAAGCCAGTATTCCCTGACCAGCATCAAGGAAGGATAGCAGGGAATAACCACTTCACCCACCCCTTTTAATAATCCAGCATAGAAACCAACTGATCATGGCTAACATTTCTTCAAAGGGAATATTTCTTCCTCATTTAACTTACAAAACTCTGTCTCCTGCAAATGACATTTTATTTATAGCAGTGGTATTTGCTGTATAACTGATTGGGGAAAGGCTGTAAATGAGCATCATTGCATATATATGGAAAACAATGATAAAGCAGTCATCAAAAAGCTAAAGAAGATTTCAATATTCAAATAAGGCAATCTGCATAACCCCCACCTGAATTTTAATTTTGCAGAACTTATTTCAGAGATTTGTGCCGCCGATGATCTGTGCCAGCTATTTCTCTCCCACAGAAGAGCAGCAGCGTGCATTAGGAATGTGCCCAGCAGTTCCCAGACTTGGGTTAATTTTAATCCTTGGACTTGAGGTGCAGGAGGCACTTTGTCATAGGGGGCCAGGTGGTTTCTGCAGATTCTCAGGGGAAGAAAGCAAAGCTGAAGACTGACGAACCACAGCAAGGTTATGGTAGCAGCAGGCTGTGTCACCTGCTGAGCAAAACAACACTGTGACTGGTAGCTGTCTAAATGAGCAGTTGTCCATGTGAGAAGGAGATGCCTGCTGCCTCATTCACCATCCCCATGAACCAGCCGTCAGGACAAGCATATATTGGCCAAGTAGCCAGAAGTCCAACCTGGGGAGGTCTCCCCAAGGAACAGGCTTGCACCAAACAGGCCTGAAAGATCACCACAAACCACACTGACACCTCTGAGCCCACCAGTGCTGCAGCTTTGGATCCGATATTTCTACACAAGCACTTTAGTTGCAAAAGCCCACAGCCCTACAGTCTTGCAGGGCCGCGCAGCACTGGTGGCTCAAACACACAAATACAGTTTGTCCTTCAAGTGCTGTGGATGCAATGGGTCAGGGGGAACAGGAGCTTTTCTTCTGAAAACCTTGGTCTGAAATCTTGAGGAAGGCAGACTGAGCATTCTTTCTCTCCAGACTACAGGATTCTGAACACATTATCTGCTGTGTGTGCTCATTCAGTGTTACGAGCCACTTTCTCAACATTTTTGGTTGCAGTGATTGCACACTGCTTTGCAAATAGCATTGTTTCATCCTCAGTGTTGTCTGCATTCAAGAGCAGTAACACCAGAATAATCCTCGGACAACAAGAAAAAGATTATTTTTGAGCCCCACTCGATTCCCTAACTGCAGAAGCATTTTATCATGCCTGAAAAGCTTAAATTTGATAAGAAAAGCTCCAAGGAGGAAAGCGTGTTAAGCTCTTTCCATTGGCACACATAAGATTGGGTGTGCGGGGAAGCAGGAGGAAAAAGAGGAAACGGGTGGGATCACAGCAACCATAGCAATGTTCTCCAAATCTGAGGAGAAAAGATGAAAGAAAGAACATGCACCAGAACATAGGCAGTTGCTTCTGAAACACCATTTTTCCTTATGAGCATTAACTAGTAGCTCTAGAGACTTCCCCAAAGGATTGGTGCCCAAGCAAATGAAATGCTTTAGCAAAACATCTGGGGCTTTATTTTACTGATCTACAACATGCTGTAGTAGCAAACGCTTTTTACTGCGCCCTATAGTGCACGCTTTCTGGTACCTCTAACTGGAAATAAAGAAGATAGAGGAAGAATTCAGACCAAGCTTCCTATGCCAGCCTCATTTTTACAAGCAACAGCACACAAAACTTCTTGTTTGTTACCAGCTGAAACTAAGACAACACCACAAGCATCCCAGCTCCACATCCCCAGCTTCCTTCAGGATCCGAGGCTTTCCTTTGCTCAAATGAACTCATCACACCGCACCTCTGTAATGGGGGCAGATGTCACACAGAGCTTATTCACCTTCTGCATCCATGAGTTCTGCAGCTCTTATTTCTACAATTAACGCTGTAAATTCCTGTACACACTTCCCCAGTTGTTAGTCTTCTGTGATGTTTCCTGTTCTATCTTCAACTTTCCACACTCAGTCTTCATTACACAATGACACAAATCCCCACACACTCCTATCAAGATCACTACGTTAGTTAATAACAAGTGAGTTACATTCTCATCGACATTAATTATGAGTTCGTTCATTAGCATGTCAGTTACTGCAATAAAATCCAGCCTCTGAGAAGGAAAATGATCTGCTGGCTGCACGTGGCCCATGTTGTGCACACAGAGCCCGGGGCAGGCTCAGGGCTGCCCACAAGGCCCAGGGGCACAGTTGATGCTTCCAATCATCAGTTCCCTCAGCTGCTTCTCATAAGACTTGTGCTCCAGAACGCCTCACAGGTCCACTGCCCTTCTCTGAATGCTCTCCAGGGCCTACACGTCTTTCTTATAGCGAGGGGCCCAGAACTGAACACAGTACTCAAGACCTCTCCAGAGCTGAGCACAGCTAGACTATCACCTCCTGCTCCTGCTGACTACACTACTTTAAGAGGTTGGCTGTTTCCAGACAGTACCACTGTCCAATTCTGAAAGCCTTGTGAGCATTCTGGATACCTTGGCTATGGTTTCCACACATAATTAAACCACAATTAGCCTGCATGATCCCAAGAAGCTATTTCCACAGCCACTCGCTCACTCCTACCCCACACTACACATCCCCCTGGAGCAAACTCCCGCAGTAAAGCCCAGCAGAAGGCTGTGGCCAGGCTGTGTCCCTGCTTACCAGGTAGACCAGACCATCTATGATCCACTGCAGACCTCCAGTGAGACACCACACGGTCCCGGAGCCCAGCAGGCCATGCTGCAAAGCACACACCCAACAGTTTTTAATCTATCTACCTGCTCACATTCTCATCTGAACCCTGTTTCAAAAATGCCCGTGCCAGCACAAATGGCGACAGCCAAAGTACTTCCTCTGGGTAATGCTTGTGCTTAAAAATTGCAGAAAATCTGTTGTACTCACTTTCTCTTGTACCCACAAAGCACCTGTGTGCTTCAGTATTCACTCAGTGACCCACTGCATGGGAAGTGTGCATGTCAGATGCCAAGTTTTCGTGGCAGAAGTGCAAACGTTTGGTAACCTAATTATCTTACACCTGAGCATTGTGTCACAGCAAATGGCATGATTTCTAAGCAGGTTAATCAAGAAACAAACTTTTAACACAACCAAGAAACATGTCTATTAACTAGAAGATGAAGTCAGATGGGCAGAAATGGAAAAAAGAAAACCTGTAGCTGTATAGCAGTAACAACACTAGCTCAACAACCCTCTTTCTCAGAGGGAAGAATATGTTTTATCATTTTAATCTGCATTCTCACATAGGTTTCAGCACTAAGCACCTCCAGTTCCCCTACAATTTCGTATGTCTGTCCAATGCTAGAGACAAGTGGCTTTGCCTAAAATTCCCCATTTGTGTAACTCTGTTATTTCCAGCCTGCCCTCCAACAGGTAACTGGAACTGAACATTGCTCCATAGCTCCTGACAGAACTACATTTGAAAACTCTCAGTAGGAGTAGAAAACACTGCATCTCACTTCTGTGCAATTCACATACAGTGCCCTACCTAAATTAGTAGGAGGTCCCTTTATTTCCCCTTGTCTTCAGCTCCTACAGGCTGAAGGAGTGAAATGCAGAATGTGGCACACGGCAAAACAGATCAACCACTCACTGTGCAGTATAGCCTGAACCATCACAGAATAGAAAAGAGGAAGAAGCATATAGAAATAACACCAACATTTGTACCATGTTGGACATCGCCTTCCTGCAGAGTCAGATGAAACTTTGTGGAAGGAACTACAGCAGAAAAATGTAAAATTCAAAGCCCTTATTTTTATAATAAAGTCTGTCATGGAAGGAGACCAAAGCACTGCGCACTTCACTCATAAGAAGAAGGTAGAAATATATTTATTGATATAAATAGATCTAAGATGGTAATTTGAACAATGATAACAGCAACTTAACAAGATTTGAAATGGCTAAATATCCTTGACTGTTTGCTACACAGAGGGTGGGGGGTGCACAATGAATCTAAGCTCAAATCTTAACAAAGCCAGTACAGCTCAAAAACAGTAACTCACTTACCAATGACCTGTCAGTAAGGGATCACCACATCCTGGGTGAATTTCTGTGCACATGTTTAGTAACCTCCCTGGGTGTCCCTACTCAAGGGGTGATGCTGGTGCGCAGCCCGCTGCTAGCAAGAACTCTCCAAGGGCTTCTTGGGCTGCTTGCTACTTATGGGGTAAGATGATTGACTCATACAACTTAGAATTGGGTCTACTGAGCCAGGTGTCTGTACGCCTGGTTTGAGACAGCATGCTGGTGGTTAACTGTCTCGGTGAAACCCTGATCGCTGTTAGTCTCAAGGACAAGGTCTTTCGCACCTCACTGCGTGTACCAGGCCTGGGGCATAAGGACCAGGCTCGAGGGAGGGTGAGCAAGGACTGCACCATCACTAAGTCAAATCACAAAGTGCTAGAGCAGAAAAAGGCCTGTAAAGATGATTGATTTAGGCAGAAAACACTGCATTTACCACATGGTGCTAACCATAGCTTATTTACTGAAAACAATCCATTTTCTTGCTGAAAGAAATTCACCCTCTCTTTCAAAGGCAATACACCTGATTATTTTAGTCTTATGGAAGGAAAATAGCCACTTCATTTTCCTAAAGGTGTAGATCTACTGAAAGCAGGAAAGCTTCAGCTTCACTTTTATTGCTTCACGCACACTGAAGCCCTGCTGTCCAAAGGGCTGAAGTCCTTCTGCCCGTGCTAACATCCCCAGAGCTACACATCCCGACTGCTTCAAGCAAGGACTGTTTCCTCCACAAAATTATCAGGAAACTCACATAACACATCCTTATTCCAGCATGACTTCCATCTGCTTCTCAGCAGTGTTGCACTGGTGAAGATGCACTGATTTGCACAGATATGCATACAAATACAAATATTGCATTTGTTTCTGCATTTCAACTTGGTATGCTCTCACAAGTACTGATCCTGTTAAACCCCCAGACCTGTGCTAAAACTGCACCAGCAGCTGAGATCTAATGATGGCTGATTGGGTAATTTCTTCATTGCTAACAAGAAACTACTGCACATCCATTCCACCGGCTACAGCTTTCTATCCCAGAAGCAAGATGAATGACATTTCCAGACTCTAGCCATTTCTAGATCCGTTAGTGCCTCAGCATCCCAGCTATCACATAACATACACTAATTCCCATCTCTGCCAGGGCAGTAATGTCTGTTTTGCAGAGTACAGCACCACGGAGTAAGAAATACTTAAGCTTGGTCCATAAAATACAGAGCAAGGAGTACGAAGCGTTCACTTTCTCTGTTCACTAAATTCCCCAGCCTCCCCAGGCAGGACCAACCTGTGACACAGCTCCTAGGGCCTGCTGCAATGAGCAGAGCATGTGCAGGCACAGGGCATGAGTGCAGCTCCAGCTGGGGCTGGTAAGTCTGCTGGCACCTGATGTAAAGCTCATCCTGCACCATGGCAAGAGAAGATGTGGGAAGACAGCGTGGGCTCTGTGGGACTATCACTGAACTGATCAATGTGGATTTATTACTAATTTAACAAGCATAAGTCATGTGGCTTGCACATCACTACAGACACGGTCTCCGTTACAACTGAGGAAGGAGCCCCTCTATCTGTTCCTCTGGATGACCAAAACATGCATTTTCTTCACCAAGCTCCAGCAGTGCTCTCCATTCCCATCCTTTACTGACTAAGGGAAGGCCAGGCATGTAGTGTTTTTCATCAACTTAGTCTGCCAGGGCTGACAGGCAGACGAGAAATTAATAAAATAAGCATCTATTATTGCACTGACACTAAACTTGTACACTTTAGAGAAGACTGGAGCCTACTACACTCTTCATTCACTACCAGCTGTGTTTACACTGCAGCAGAGTTTGGAACCTCTGAAACTCATGTAAGACGTAAACCCGACAGCATCTGCTGGTTCCAAGGGAAGAAAAAACATACTGTAGCTTCTTGTGTTTAATGAAAATGAAATCAGCTGCTTTTAAAGGTACCACAATTTCATTAAGCGTGGACTCTGTATAGAGATGGAAAACAAGATGTATTGAAAACTGATGTTCCATTCATACAGTAGCATAATATGGAAATGCATCTGCATTCACCAAATCAAACTTTTCCCTTTTCCCCCAGCAAGGAACACAAACGCATTTCAATCAATACAAGAACCAGTTTGCCATTTAGAGTCTGAGTCACATCCATCAGTCACTGTCAGGAACTGAGCGCCTGTCCTGTGACGCATTCTTCAGCTGAACAAAGTCCAGTGTCAGAAAACTCAGCCTTACTTTTTATTAGTTTAGGCTCAGGGAATACCTTGCTTTCTCCCCTTAACATTCATTGAGCAGAATAGGAAATAAGTTATCTAAAGCTATCAGCAGTTTTGGACAACTATCCTGCACTATGCAGTCAACTTGGTCAGATCCATGAAGCATTATTCACAAATGGAAAAATATCGGATTGATTTTACCTGGAAAATACACCATATGTTACACTGAAGATGCCAAATCCACCTCAACAGGACTGCCTCAGCAACAAGCCCCAGCTGCAAGACACCATCGGCCTTGCACTAGCATGCACAGCCACGATCACCTCCAGGCTCTCAGCTCTTGCCAAGCAGGACTGCCCTCTGCTGACCCACAGCACTACTACCAAGGACGCCTTGCCCAGGAGCTGGGAACACCCTCAACACCACAGCCATGTGGCCCCATGGCTCCTGGCACACAGCACCGTCTCTTCCACTTGAGAAGGCAATGGTTTTTCAGTCTGGCCATCCCACCTGTTGCTTAGGATACAAGATAAAGTCAGTTTTGTGACATTAACATTTAACATTCTCCTTGGGCCACCTCTCCTTTATCTTACTGAAAGTAACTCCTCTTCCTTTGGCTTACTGTGCTGGGTCTGGTTTGGAATGGTGAGCGTGGACAATCTCTCCTGGGATGCGTGCCAAACAAATACAAATTGCAGCAACACGTAAGTGCAATGGTCTCCAATTGGCCAGTGTAACAAGAGGACCACTGAGACCGGAGCGCAGCAGGACCGGCTATGAGTTGCAGCCCCTCTCCAGAGATGGAGGCACAGAGCCACCTCCCCTCCCACATCTCCTCCAGAGTAAAGGGAACAAGAGCTGCCATACACCCAGCTTGTCTTTTTGGTGTGGCCTCCCTGCCTCAGGGCCACAGCCACTGCTGTTGGCACAAGCACAGCCAGCCCTGGGCAGTGGTGGCAATGCCACCTGAGCAGCTTTCATTTAACAGAGCCACAGACCCAAGTATGACAAAGAGCAGTCAGACAGTGATGCACAGCGCTGCCGTGAACTGCTGAAACTAAAACTGCCATACTTTGTTCATCCGAATTACCAAAAATTCAGTGAGTTCTGGATTTAGCTGTCGCTGAACGCAGACAGCTGAGAGCAGCTCAGAGATAACACACAGCACTGGATACATTCCCAGCTTGAGCAAACCACCCTGCCCGAGGTTAATTCATTTGGAGCTGCTGCATCTGCAGCAGTTACAACAGAGAGATCACAGCACAGACATCTACTGCAGAGAACTCAGAGCTACCCCACCAACGCTTCAATGACAGCAACTTTTAGGAACATCCTCTTGTTCTTAAATTGAAAAACAAAGAAAAAACAAAGAAAAATCACAATTCTGTTAGGGCAGCTTTTAGTCATCATTACAGATAGCAATCCAGAGATCACAGGCAGAGGATGCATAAATCTGTTTCCATCATCTGTAGCAGCACTGACATTTAAGACAATAAATGCAACAGGACTAAGTAAAGCGGGAGTTAAATTGAATGCAATCAGGACTTATTAACTTATAGTACAATCAAATTAAACCAATACTAGTATCTAAATAAAACTGCTGACATCCAGTGCTGCTGGGCAGTTGCTGGTAGGAAACGAGAACTGAGTTTACTCCTCACTGCCACTTCAGCAGTATGGGGCTACCAGCTCCTGCTGCAGATCTTATGAACAGGAAAGCTGCCAAGAACCTCTAACTCTAACAGCACATACTTCTCCCCCAGTGCATCACTGAGGATATAATGCAGGAGTGCATGTTTTAAAAGCTAAAGGGAATTAAGTCCTTTCTAAAAGCACCTCCCCCTGCAGTGCAGACCCCAGAACACAGAGTCACCCGGACGTAGTACTCCTGGTGCAGCAGAATGGTACCCAGAGGAGAACCCCCGCAGCGTGACACTGCTGTGCTGTGATGTCACACAGTCATGGAGACTGAAGCAGAGCTTGGAGGGATCAAGAGCTCAGCACTGTCACAGCAGACACGGCCCAGCACTGCCCTGAGCATGTGGGACATGTCAGCGCTTCCTGAGAGCCCGGCTCAGGAACTCACCCACACCTTCCTGACTCAGCAACTCTGCCCAGCTTTTCTGTGTGACCTCTGGAGAGCACTTCCACCAGCAGCAAGTTCTGGCTGTCACCACAGTTATTAAAATACATTAAGTGATGAACCTTAAAGTGCTTATTACATTATTAAAACATATTTATCAACATTTTGTCCTAGATTACAGTTCAAACAAGACTCAACATCCAACTTCTCACCTGCTTGGTGAAGCATCTTTCAGCTTTACATGCACACACACATACATATACCTTACAAAACATGTGTATATTCGATAAATGGATTACATAAATTTCAAGGGGAGAATCTTCCACATAAGGACAGAAGACTTGATGGTTAGGAGAAACTGTCATCAAGCAGAGGGGAGATAGAAATTTGTAGAGCACATCAATTTCTCCAAAGTAATCATTGGTTATGGCAGGTAGCTGGAAAGGCCACCTGGGTCATGTCTGTATTGAAAGCTGGATGGCTGGAAGGATCATGGAGACCTCCAAAGTCCAACCACCAACCTACTCCCACCATGCCACTACGCCACCAATTCCCTTGGTGCTGCATCTCCATGGTTCTTGAAAACCTCCAAGGAGGGACGTGTGACATGAGAGCTCCTACAGCAACCACTGCACATTTGAGCAGTGTGAGTGCCTTGCATACCCTGACGAGATGCAAGGAGGATGCCTGTTCCTGCACCAGTTCTAACAGAGCAAGACGGGTGTGTGACAGAGCTGGGGTTGCCTGTGTGATGACAGCTCGGGCTGGGAGTTCCAAAGCCATGGCTGTAAAACCTGCGACAGGGCCTAACGCAGGCCCAGGTGCATAAGGCAGCACTGACAGCCCTTTTCATGTGCTCTTTACAGACTTCATACTGGCCAGAAACCAGACTTAACCATCAGGAACAAAATTAAACACACCACATTTCCAGTTTAACTACAAGAGGCAACCATATTCACTGCAATTACATCCAGATGACAATGAAAAACTTCAACAGTTCAAAGCTGCAGTTCTTCTTATCCTTTTAGTTGCTTTTGTCTTCAGAAGGAAAATGCTACTAAGGAAGGGTCTCCAAGCAAGAGCTGCAGGTAAGCAGTGCAGATCATTACACCTTGTGCACTGCAAGCAAATCAAACCCATCGAAAATACAGAGAGGAAATCTAAGTTTCCTCCTGCCGCTCCACAGAATTGTTAAGGGCTTCCTGCATTTGGGCAGATGTGATCTCATTCCTATTCTAACACAGTATTCCATGTCAGTGTTTAAAACAGGACGGGCAGCCTGCAGAGCCCCGGAAGATGCGTCCCACCTCCTGCCCGCTACAATTCTCAGCCCTTGCTGGAGCATTTGTGCTGCTTTAACAGTGAGTCAACTGTATCGGTCTTGTCCTTTCTTCCCAAGGAGAGGCAGTGGGTCAGAGGGAGAGCTAACCCAGCCAAGCTTGGTTTCTCAGTGCTACATTTTATCCAGTGCAATGCCTACATCCCCAGGAGCAGCCTCAGCCTAAGCTCCTGTTGTTTCTTAAACCAAAGTTAACAGAGGTTCATGGAAAAACTGTCAGAAAATTTTAGTTACAACTGCATTTCAGCTGTGCAATATTTTGATCAAGTCAGGTTCAGGAGCAATCACACGAAGTCTTCCTGACCAAGGTAAGAAAGTCACAGCACAGGAAAGTTAAAGAGAAGTAGGGAAAACCATCTTGCTAGGAGTTAGCAGCTCATGGTTGATTGGCAATTGGAGGCAACAGGAAAACAAAGGAGGATGTACTGCTGTGTGTTTGCAGCACAGTAAGGCCCCGACCTTCTCAATCCCTGTCACTTCTGAACTTTTCCAAACCACAGGCCACCTGTGCTTCCCATTTCATACCTGACTGGACGGAAGCAAGCACACCCATCTTTGGTAGAAAAAGGTGACTTTTGCTGAAAGAACAGTGACCTTTTTTTTGCATTCAAAATGCAAATGCATGGGTTCCCACCAACCTGATGCT
>JAOWBP010004220.1:77372-89841 GCA_028571105.1 Tragopan temminckii | reverse complement strand
ACAAAACAAAAAAACCTATTTTGTTCAAAGACCGGACAGCAGAGGGTGCCAAACCCCAAGAGGGAGAGCACCCACGCCCACCGAGCTCTCCTGTGTCACCTTAATTCCTCCGTGTTGAGAGTTGTACTCCAGCATGAATGGCCAGGGCACACCGAGACACTTTGAGTGCTGCATGTTCCATCCGCACTGATAGCTGTACTGGAGTGTATTATCTCATTTGGTTGTGTCAGCACTTCCATTACAGTTTATAACCTCTTACTTTGTGGATCAATCTAGGCTTTTGCAAGCCAAGTTATTTTCTCCCTGATGTGCAATTGGCACTCAATGTTATCTTGGGAATCTGAAGCCATGTTTTGTTATCAGGATGCTGCAGAGACGACTCACTAAATTAAAAGCAAGCTCTTGATGATACAGAGCTGGGCATAAGCCCTCCTCCACCTTTAGCATGTGGTACAAATATGATATAGCTGCCGACGAGCTAAATCTGTTTAACTGGCATCATTTGTATGCAGCATTTTACTTGGGACACAGAAACATGAAATTAAAACATCAACAGCCCTGAAATCGCATTCTCGTCCTACAGTGAATTGTGAAATGAAGCAGTATTACGTTGACAGACATTTCTTCCTGTTCTAATAGAAATATACTTTCTGCAAATACTGCTCATGGGAATGAGATGGAAATTGGTCCTCGAGTAGTAACTAGTTACAACAGCTTCTAAAAGAGTCTACAGATTATTGTGATTATATTTAGGAGCCAAATTCTGCAGCCTTTATTGTGTTCTTGTTCTATGCAGGAGCCAAAATTACTGCAGTTGGTCCAAAGAACATTTGTTTCTCTTCTGTTTCTCGCCAGTTCCAGTCCTGAGGATGAGCACAGTCAGATGGCCAATTCTACTGCCCACACACCTGATAGCACCAGCCCATTATTTCTACACAGGAATGAGATCCATCATTCCTAATTGAAAATTCTGCAGATAACGATTGACAATATGTAAACAGTTATTCAGTTTGATTGAGTTATATAGGCTCCGTTTACTTAATCTAGGTATTTGTCAGCTGTATCAGTCACTTATCAACAGAAGCAGAAAGCAGGCCACATATTACCCATCCATCATCCCTTCCTGTCTCTGCAACACGTGCAATATATATAGTACATACCACAGAACTGGCAAAAATGTTCATAATATAACAGCAGAACTAAGGGTAGTAGTTACTTTCTCAGTGCCAAAAACATTTAAGGTTTAAGGTGCCTCATAACAGTGGTAACAGTTTAATGCAGTTCCCACCTATAAGGTCTAAAGAATAATACTGCAAATGTGACGTTGTTGCTGGTAGCTCAGGCAGAAGGCAGTCTGATGGGCACCAGGTTAGCCTGGGAGCACCTAAGGCTCCTGTACAGTAATGTGGGCAGGATGTTCCCTGAACTGGGGAACATCCAGTGATGGAGATGCAGCCAGAGGGGCCCTGCGGTTCCTCAGATGACAGCAAGGTGCTGTTTTAATATCTTCACGTAGTAGCACGTGATACCAAACTCAATTTGTAGAATCCAATCACTCCTAAGGCATGCTGTCAAAGAAATGATCTGTAACTCCTCGTTGCACAGGTAGCACGGTACCCTCGACCTGCAGCCAGCGATATTTGGAGCCGTACACCCCCGAGGTCAGAAAAAATGGGTAACTTCTATATTTCAAACACCAACATGGTCTCACTTTTCTGGGCCTCACTCACCTGTTGGTGCCCTGAGCCAGAGGAAAGCACTCTGACTCCAACAGTAAGTTCAGCCCAACCACAGGGCCGCAGCTGGGGCTCTCCCTGCAGACCTCTCCTCGGGGGCCCGGCAGTCCTGTGCACCTCTGCTGAGCTGGGGACAGCAGCCAGATGGGTGAGAAGTGCTGAGCCCTGCTAAAACTGCCCTGCTTCAGGCATGGCTGAGGAGCAGGCGCTGGAAGCTTCCGCCCTGGCCACCCCAACATGGCTGCCCAACATGGCCGCCCACCTTGACAGCCTCACAGCTCCTGTCACCTCATATGTTATCCATGTGCTAGTGATTTCACTCAGCCCACAGCGGACAGGGAAAGGGAGGAACTGCAAATCTAGCTTGGGTACTTGGATTCTGGGAGCACTACTGGGTAGTGAGAGCCTCCTAGAACTGATGCCCTTCAGGACAGCACCAAAAGGGACAGAGAACAACATTTAAATTCCCCAATAACATCAATGATCCCTAGCTCAGCTTAGACACCAGTAAATTCTGTGGTGTAGATGAGCCCTTTGGAAAGCTTAATACATTATGAGAATCCATTACTTTTTGCTGATTTATTTTATAATGGCTCATTTACATGCACTAGGGAAGTGTATCTGTGCCTAGTAGAAAGGCACAGATTGCCTCTTTACATTCATACAGGTTTTAAATTTTAGACAAGATCTTTAAAAAATTGACAGCATTATGAAGTTCCAAGAAGCTTTTTGAAGTCACTTAGGTTTCTAAAATCTATTACGGTGAATTTTTTCTTCCTATTCCAGAGGTTGTATTGTTGGACTTGTACTAATGAATCCTGTTGTATATGTTGAGCAATACGAAAAATAGGGCACTATGTTTTAAAGTCTCTAAAACATTTCTCAAATTGACTGTAAAATGTGGCAGTTCTACAATACACAATTGTTTGGCAGGATATAAAAGCTTACTGGTTCTCATTTGGATGATTTGCATAACTTGTTCATGGCATCGTTTGTAAATATTATGCCCATCCCGAGCTACTGCTGATAAAAGAATAAAATGGCTTTTGCCAAAGCATATCATGTTATAGAGGAGGAAAAAACTTCCTGTGCAAAAAAAAAAGAGTGGAGTTATACAAAATAAGTTAAAATTTTATACTGCACCAATCTCAGGAAATCACTTTTTATATCTGCCAGAGAACATAAAAGTTAAAAAAAAAAAAAAAAAAAAAAAAAAAGTGATCCCTTTCACAGTGCAAAGTGATCAAAGTGATTCTATGCATGCTGGACAAACCAAGGTGCGCTCGCTGGCTGTTCCCCAAGAGCAATTTGCTGTGAGCATTTTCCATGCCATCATTCCTGAAGTCCCTTTGCACATGCAGCAGAGGAGGTGGACTGAGCTGAGAAGGTATTTTCCATCTCCCCAGCTTGCAATTCTGTTTCATGCAGACAGTTGACAATTCGGTTTGCTCACTGACCTGTACCGACTCTTCATTACTAACAAAACCCGCATCACCCCGAAGACTGAGTACAGAAGAAAAACTCATTTACTCGGCAAATAGGGCAACTTTCATATAATCATTTTAGAGCAGGCTTTAATATTCATCACTATCCTAGAAGGGGGCAGTTTTGAATAATGCTGCACAGTTCACCAGCCTGTGTATGCTTTGAAGAGGTTCTCTGAGGGATGCTGCCCCTTTTTTGGGAAGCAAGGCTGTGGTGAAAATGATGCTGCTCATCTTTGCTGGCACTGTCATAGTTCCCAACGGATGGACATAGGTCTAGAAAGCACATATGTTTGTTCCCCAACAGAGTCAGGAATGCTATTGTGTCTACTTTCACAACCTCCTCGATTATAAAGTTCAAATAAGATTTTCATCTCTATAGCTGAAGTATCTGGGACGAGGAAGAAGACTGTAACTAGGACAGTGATTACAATTATGTCCAAACACTTCTTGCAGTTTCATAGTAACTTATATTGGCAGCTGTGCCAACATCCTTGTTCTGATTTTTATGCAAGCAGTTGAACCGGCTGTTGTAAACTTTTAGGAAGTATGCCAGCTACTGAGAGATGCTAATGTCTCTAGATGTGAGGCGAAGACTTGGACAGGACATCATCTATACATGAGCTCTGAAGTTACTGGTGTGCCATTGGGCAGAGAGGGCAATAATACTGCTCAGCTCCACTAAACCTGACAGCTGGCTTAACCAAAGCATTTGACTCCTCCATGAGGAACACAACAGATCAGAAAAGATATTGGGACTTCTTAAATAGATGGAATTTAATGACTTGACTCCTCACCTTGTATTTTTCTACTTCTTAAACTCAGCAGACTACAAATGAATGGCCTTTTTCAATCAAACTTTAAACTAAGAAAAAAAAATTGAGTCAGCAACCAGGGCAAAGGAATTCCCAGAGAGAGCAGTTGAGTCTGGGAGAAGAGGCAGAAAAGAACATTAGAGTTTGCTTTCATTCTAAAACATGGGGAAAAAAAGAGTAGGTGACTAATTACATCTTTAAGGTTTGTGTGTTCTGTTCATTTGGCACATAGATGACAGTAAAGTACAGAGTTAGTAATTTAGTAGATACAGCAAAAGAAAAGTATTATAGATTGCATTCCTTATTGCTCTGCAACAAGATTAAAACAAAATTTCATGCCATTAAGAGCAGTATCTTGCTAAAGTAAGATTGGAAATACCTCTATGAATGTAAAGCTGAAAACGTGTTTGTTCTTTGCTACAAACCAAGATTTCCTCAATTAATGAATTTGTACTGATGCGTGGAGTTCATAGTCACTGACACTTGAAAGCAGATACAACTACCTGGGTTGCAGTATTGCCTTTGGCAATATCTGGGCAATAAAGCTTAGAAGTACAGAAAAGTGGTTTTTTGTTTTTGTTTTTTTTTTTTAAGACAAATCAATAATCCCACGTTTGAGCACAGAAGATGCAATTCACCTTTCAACTTAGTACAGAGCTTGGTATGGATATTTCTTAGACTATAGTACAAGATTTAGCTGTTCCTGCTGCAGTAACAAGCTAAATTTTTTTAGGAACTGTAGAAAATATGAACTTTCCTGCACAGAAAAATTATGAAATGATAAGAGAAGATATGCATTTGTGTTTTCGAGCTGCAAGCATCATTGTAGAACCTATGCATTTATCCACTCTAAAGTCTGCACCACAGCAGGTAGGAAAATACTTCTGTTTGCACAGTATTGGAATTTTGGGAATACTTTCCCTCAGATCTTTTTTAGGAACAATACAAATTCTTCCAAAATAGTTGATGCAAAAAAAGTACTGGAAAATACTCGTGTTTCTCCAGCAGCTACAACATGATTAGGGCATCCACCTAGCAAACAGTGTGATGCAACAAAATTGTGGGGTTGGCTACTCAATAAAAAGTAGAAAAAGCAGAAAAAAGATCTGCAGTAGCACGTGTACACATATGAATAAATACATTACTGTCATAGAATCACAGAATGCCCTGGGTTAGAAGAGACCTTAAACCCATCCAACTCCACTACCATGAGTAGGGATGCCACCACCAGCTCAGAGCCTCAACCAGCCTGGCCCTGGGCACGTCCAGGGATGGGCATCCATGGCTTCTCTAGACAGCTTGTGCCAGGGCCTCTCCGCCCTTCTAATGGCTAAATCTCCCCTTTTAGTTTAAAGCCATTCCCCCTTATACTACTACTACACTGTCTGATAAAGAGTTCACCCAGTTTCTCCTGTTTTGAAAAAAAACCTTAGTCTGATGAGTCAGCTCAGAAGAGAGCCAACTAAAAGTGCCCAATTTGCTCAACCAACATATTAATTGAGCGAGCATGACAGGAAAAGCAAGGCTGGCCAAGTGGGAATGGATGAGATGAACTTGTATCCAGCACAGAGTCACAGTCACTCTAAATCCAATTTAAAGAACAGTGAGCCATTCACAAGGAAAGGTGTGGACCTTATATTGGACTCAATTCTCCCTCTGCAGCAAGACTTAGGTAAAGAGGCAGCAACTGGAAATCAATCGATGAGACTAGCAGCAGGAGGAAGATAAATGTAAATTGAACCTTCTGAAAGATAGCGTTGTGCAACTGTTAATCCACTCCCAGTCTATAAATCCAGGAGTATTTGCAATTATTGTGCTAAGCAAGGAAGGCCAAAAAAATGTAATGACAGAGGAGGCCCAATAATGTATTAAGTGCTCCAGTGAGATCTTTATTTAAGGAGTCCCTCACGTTAATTTCATCCTTTCTGAACATAGCATTGGGTCTGGTCAAAGCCCTAAAATTCTAAAACATGGAAAATGGCAACACAGCTGATGTTCTCCCCTCTCAAATCAGGTGCAAACGTTGCATTTCTGTAGCATGCTTTGGTGCTTGCTGACTTTGGGTTGACTGAAGGACCAAGTAGCTGGAGAGCTGTGGGTGAAAGAGAGGGATTAATCCTTTGTGCACACCTAGAATCCACCACAGATCCATCATAACAGAGCAACTCAGAGCATAAGCATAGAATCATAGAATGGTTTGGGTTGGAAGGGACCTTTAAGATCACCTAGTTCTGACCCCCTGCTATAGGCAGGGACACCTCCCTCTAGCCCAGGTTGCTCCCAGCCCCATCCAGCCTGGCCTGGAGTTCTTCCAGGGAGGGGGCATTCACAGCCTCACTGGACAACCTGTTCCAGTGTTTCACCACCCTCACAGTAAAGAATTTCTTCCTAATATCTATTCTAAATCTACCCTCTTCCAGCTTAAAGCCATTTCCTCATCCTATCATGACATGCCCACATAAAAAGTCCCTCCTCAGCTTTCCTGTAGGCCCTTTCAGGTATTGAAAGGGCTACATGGTGCCCCTGGAGCCTTTTCCTCTGTATGCTGAACAGCCCCAGCTCTCAGCCTGTTCACATAGGGGAGATGCTCCAGCCCTCTGGCCATCTTCATGGCCCTCCTCTAGACCCACTCCAACAGCTTCACATCATTCTTGTATTGATGTTCTTCTTGTTCTTGATACTGCTCTGCTGAAGACCGATGCCACTTAAAAATTCACAAAAAAATTGCTTCTTATCCTCAGAATAGTTCAAAACAACAACAAAAGAAAGAAACTATAAGCATGAGAATACCAGGCTGGAAGGTCTGATTTCAGTAAAGCAATTTTTGCTTCTGCAACAGCTCTAGCACTACAGGTCATATTTTTATGATATTTGATTTGACTGTTTTCAAAGGACTAACCACAGAACAAACCTGGACACAACCAAAATTGAGTGGTACTAACAAAGCACCCAACAGGACCATATTCTGTTTCCCTATGCGAGCAGCAAATGGTTGGTAATTGAGCTGCCATCAACAGGAAGTGCCTGATGTATTTTTGCTAACTTTTGGTGCATATTGCACATGTGCTCCAGCGTGACCTGCTAAGGTAGGTAACACAGTATTTGAAGCTGAATTTCCTAAGGTGAAAAAGCAGTAACCTGACAAAGAGAAATACTACAAGGGCTTTAACCTGCTGGCTTTCTCATGGTGGACACACAATTTTTGATCTGGAGAGAATTGACTGACACACAGGCACTGCAGACACCTGCTTTAGAGCCAGGCTTTCTTTCCATTTCTGTAAAATACAGTACACAATTCAGCCAATATCAGATAAATAAGGTCTATAGAAATGGTGGCAGCTGCTTAGTGGTCTGAAGCCACTTTTTCTTTGGCAGCAGATAATGAACGTATCTCATATGAAAAGTTGCTTGGTTTCAGGATCTTTTTAAGTGAGAGCATCATGTAGTACAAAATGAGTTTTGCAGAGAAATGTTATAATGTTAGATGCTGAAATCCAGAGATTTGCTGAGCTCAGCCTGAAGGGATGTATGGGTAAGAGCAAACATTAAAAAAAATATATTGTCTTTAAGTTTTGTTTTATTACTGTTTAATAAAAAGCACCAAATGGTCTACAAGAACAAACTGGATCCACATTTTCAAAGACTTTAAGCTGCTAAGCAAGCTGGCTGCATAGAAAGTTTGCAGAAGACACACTGCCTTTTGAAGGAAAATAGCTAATATTAACACAACAGCAAGTAAGCAGAGACGTTGATGATTTTCCAGGCACCTTCAACATGTTGCATTTAGAATAACATTTGATGAGTTAATACTTGTATTGGAACATGACTGTATCTCTTGGTAAGGGCATCATGTGCAAGCAATCTCCTGAACACTGTGCAAGGCCTATGGGCTCTACTAGAAACACCAAAAGGAACATATAGTGTGCGATCCTGGAGAAAATGCTCTGCAGTTACACTGCTCTTTCAACACGAATAGAAAAAAACTGTGCAGATTCAATTCCATTTTTGCCAATATTTCTGAAAGGACTGCCCAACTTGATGTTTATCATCCATCCTGAAGCAGGACACAGGTTCCATCGGTGTGCCTGCATTAATGGATCGAAGGGGCAGCTTTTGTCAGCTCCTCCTGCAGCTGCAGCATCAGCAGAGGCTGAGGGTTGCCTGCTGCTGAGAAAAGACAGCTCTCCTGGAGTACAGGGGAGTGGGCAGCTCTTCAGAAAGTACTTTTGTTCATTGTAGACAACACACTCACACTGCACAATTTAAAATCTAAATCTGACTCCCAAGCTGCTACCTTTTCAACAAATCCTTGGGGAAATGTAGGAATACTATCAAAGCTGCAGCCTTATGACTCCTTGGAAATTTTCTGCTGCGCAGCAGAGCAGAGGGCATGTCTTATATTGAAAATAAGATCTGGCATTTCCTTTGTCTGACAGCCAATTGTGGCTAATGGGATTCTAATTTAATCAGAGTACAGAGTGGGGCAGATGCAACGTTGATAAGTTATAACAGGGATCAACATGCAAGAATGAGACAGGCAAGAGCTGCCAGTGGAGAGGGGCAGCTGCTGGAGAGCCTACCAGCATCCAGAAGGGATTCAGCACACCACAGTGATACAGTCCCACAACATAAATTGAAGCAAACCTGAATTTCAGCACTGCTCCAAGTTTTCTTACGTTGTTCTCTATCCAGCCCGACCCCCATGTTCACACCATTTTTCAAGCAATGGAAGCTTAGTTCTTTCAAACAGCACCATGACAAGAGCACTTAGATTTGAGCAAGTTAAGCTGCAAACACACAGAAGAAAGAAAATGTGATTGAGGACACCAGAGCTCATCCAAACCCTTGGTTTCTGTTTTCCAGCTGCATTTTGCCACTGACCACAAGTCCCATCTGTTTTCAGAGCTTGCCTTGTGCTGATCTCCTTCGTGTGCCTCTGAGAGCAGCCCAAAGAAAGCTTCAAGACAGCAGTTCAACAGGAACTTCTCTACAGCTCCCACAGTGTAATCCCTTCCCTCCAGTTCATGCTGCAGACAGACAAGCAGTGTGAGCTGGATGATGATCCTTACCGCATCGTGGAACTTCCTCACCAGAGGAGGCTGTCATTGCAAGCAGAAGGATTCAAAACTTACTGGACAGATTAATGGCAAAAACAAACAAACAAAAAACAACAACCATCAGTCAAGGTTGTGCAAATCAGGCACCATCAGTGACTTAGGAAATCATTCTGCTGCAGATCACTGAAGTCTGAGAGAGCATTCTGAGAAGTATCACCATATGCTTGCCTTGTCTTTGTGCTGCTCTCTTGCTACAGGCCACTGCTGGAGGCAGATATTACAGTAGGTGAGCCTTTTTACTGACTTTATGTTTCATTATTTTCTGTAGCTATGGTAAATGCCCCTGCCCAAAGGACTCAGTGCTTTACAGTAAACATCTGGATGTATTCTTTTTCCCCACAGAGATTACTAGCTGACTCAGCTGCATAAATGAACCTAGCCAAAAAGCAGAGACATGCTGAGTGCTGTGTGGGCACCTGAGAGGCTCAGCATGCAAGGATGACCAGGGCCACCCAGTTGTTAAACTTTGATAAGACATATTTAACATACATTACTAGGCATTTGAGTAATGTTACCAGCTTTACAGATTGCTAGTGCTGTTCTCATTAAACCTGGAGCACAAATTCACAAAATACATTAAGGCAGGGAGCAGTATTGCCAGGGTGCAAATCTGGTGATGCTCTTAATCTGGTGAAACAAGAAAGTGATCATAGAATGGCATGGGCTGGAAGGGACCTCAGGGATCATCAGGTTCCAATCCCCCTGCAACAGGCAGGGTTGCCAGCTGCTAGATCAAATATTAGATCAGATTGCCCAGGGCCCCATCCAACCTGGCCTTGCTTCTCAAAACGTAAGTCACTATTGTATATTGTAAATCTTAGAACTAGTCCACAGTCTTATTTCAACATATTAATCAGAATACACAAAATGAATCAAAATCTCAAAGAACAGTATCATGAAGTCCACAAGGAAATGTTCTAGAAAACTGAAATTCTTTTCCTTACAGGATAATGTAAATGATCCAAGTCAGACTTAAAATATCACTTAAAAGAAATGTTGAAGTATTTAATATCGCAAAGACATTGATACTTAAATCTACCTTAAGACGAAGAAAACATTAAAACTCCCACATCTCTAGAACAGATTGATTCTAACTTGGCATCAACACCTGCTGTGACTTCAGAGGGCAGAGTTAAATTTGCTTAGATGCTAGAATTATGCATCCTACAAGATACAAGACACCATCCTTTATGGCCACTCCCCTCCAAATCAAAGTTGGGAAAAGTTGAAAATGTAGAGGAAACTTTTCCACATCAGTGTACGTGTTTGAATGGATGAAGCATTTTCAGTTAGCAGTGTGTGAAGAATGCAGTTCTAGAGAATTAATGCTATAAGTATTAGCCAAACAGATTTTGGATCTTCTCTCAACACTCCATTCATCTTGCTTAATCTATTTCATGTTTTATTCATAATTTTGAGTTCATTTACAAAATTACAATGCTTAACTAGAGTGGTGCATTGCTAACAGACCTTTTAAAATTCCTGATGAACTCTTCCTCATGGTGGTATGATGCAAAATGTTTTTGAAAATAGCTTTTTTATAAACCTTGGGAAGGCTATTTAATAACTGCAATAACATACTCAAATATAATAACACACTCTTTTGATTTGATTACCACCAGATAAACATGCTTCTTGGTTTACTGAATGTGCCAGGCATAATGCAGGGACACGGTGATTCCAGGGTACAGTGTTTGTGTTTTGTGACCACACTACTTCAGTATCACAAGCTGTAAAAGGACAAGCCTACTGTAATTACCACTCTGTGCAGTATTTTATGACTAGCTAAACCAGGACAATTTTAAAAGAGAACTTTAAAAGAACTGCCTATTTCAGCAAATCTTTCATTTCAGATAAACGATGGTCAACAGAATGCCTAAAATTCATTCTGCATTAAAGCAGGGTAAAGGGTGACTCTTCTAGTCTGAGGATCTCCCATCACTTCCAGGTTGGTATTCTGTGCTGTCCTATAGCCATCCTACCCCACCACTTCCTGAGGCACAGCATCTATGTAGGCTTTGTGACTGCTCACATCCAAGCTTCCTGGGAGCTCCCTCTCCTTGGACCATAACATGATCACTTTGTTCTACTCAAGTGCAGAAAACCACTTCCTGAAGACATGCCAATCTGTGACTAGCTTCTGAATGGGAATGTAGTAGTAAGGCATCAAGTCTCCATGAAAGCAGATAGTGTACAGATGAACGGTCCAAGCAAAGTATTGTGTGATGATAAAGGTGCAGGATCACCAAAGTAGTCCACTGTACAGAACTGTTGATTTGAAATGGACCTGGACAAGCAGCTAACTCATTTCCACTGCAGAAGAAGAAACCCATGGCTCTCCAGATAGTTGGTGAAGGACAAGAAAGATCACAAGTACAAGTCACTTCAGGGAAAGGCACCTCAAACAGTGAATTAAAACTTCCACCCTAGGAGTCAAAAGGTCTGTCTAATCTCATGGCTGATGTCCTAGCAGTTCCAAGAACAGCTGTACTCTTGACTCCATCGAACAAGACATGCCAGTGGTTAGACTGGAACAAGGAAGAAGTCTGGCAGACTCCTCAAAACAAAGAGAGGTACTTTGCCTTGCTAACTACCTCTGAAGAAAGAAGGCCTGGTATTCTCACAAGTAGCACCAGCTTAGTATTCAGGAGCAATCCAGATATCGGGATTTAAGAGAGACATCCATATGCTTGTACTTGGACAACCATGAGCTGTTCTGGTCCTTATCCTTCTCAGAAAGGATTTATTAGAACTGGAACGACAAGAAGATGGGCAAATAATCCAAGTTATAAAAATGGCTTCTGGTTGATGAATGACTACATGAACTAGGACTGCCCATGCTGAGAAAGACATGACTTAAAGGGGTGAGGTAGTAGAGGGCTAAGCAGCTGTGTGTGTTTGGGAGAGGGTAAATGATCAGGTAAGTCAGCAAATTCAAAGCAAGCAAGAGGAAGGATTTCTTCATCCGGTGCGGAGTTAAGATGTGGCACCTGTTTCTAGGCTCTTGCAGAGGCTAAATTTGAAAGGAGCTCAAGAAAACTACACAAAGTACTAGGAAAAAACACTAAGCAAATAAATAGAGAGATACCATCTTTGGTTCAGGAAAGCAGAGCTTTAGATACTTGGACACAGAAAGTGCATTTCTGCTACTTCTGTGTTCCTGTAACCTTCCCTGGGATCCTGCTCTCAGCCTCTCTCAGGTACTAGGCTGGATGGTCTTTGTTTTACCTATCCTGGCTGGCTTTATGTTCTCCTTGTAGCCTTTCTGCATAAATCTCCACAATCACATGCTAAAATATACGCTCACTCATTTACTT
>JAOWBP010004220.1:55431-66265 GCA_028571105.1 Tragopan temminckii | reverse complement strand
TTCTTTTCTTTTCTTCTCTTCTCTTCTCTTCTCTTCTCTTCTCTTCTCTTCTCTTCTCTTCTCTTCTCTTCTCTTCTTCTCTTTTCTACTTTAATATACAGCTGTATTGTTAAGCAAGGAAAGCATTTGTTTTCTCATCCCTATTACATTTTCTTCCTGCTCCATTTTGGTTAATTGAACATTATCAAACTTTTGTGGCTGTTTCTAAGAATGCCAACAAAATATCTGATATATGTCAGGATATCTCACAAATTGCTATTTCTTTGAGATACTATCAATGATATCTTCAATTTTTCTGTCTTGCTAAAGTACCAGGTAAAAGCTGTGCATTTACAGAACCTCTGAGTGTCTTTGATATAGTCCCATGCTAAAATATAGCCAACCTGCTGGTAATTAGACCTCAATAAGAACTGGAGCTGAGTGAACTGAACTGATGTAAAAAGAGGCTTGTAGACACCTCCTCTATTTGTCACAGCAAGGAAACCCACAGATCCATGGGCTCTGTTCAGTGAGCTGCACTGCATGGTCCCATGCTGGTGTGAGGTCTGCTGTGCACAGGCCCCCTGGTCCTCTGGCTGTGATCATAATGAGTCTGCAACCATCTTTACAAAGAGCCTGGAAGGATGCTGAGGCTGTGATGAGCAGGATGAAGCCTGACACCTCTGAATGTTGAAGCCATATCTGAATTCAGAGTCAAGTGACAGAAAATGGAAAAGCAGAATTCCCACCCCACGGAGGGAGGTTCCCAGCAGGAGCAACCTGAACTTCCCAGCTTCTGATGAAGGGGTGAGGACACAGGCCCAAATTGTCATTTACTGAGCTGAACGCTCAACACCTGAAGAAAGGTTAATAAGTGATCCCTTGGTCGGACTCTGCACCTTCCAGTCACCTTTAATGGCATAATTCTGATGGTGCTTAAACAAACCTGATGGCAAAGCAAAGAGCTGCTGCTGTTCTCACTCCGTTTTGCCAGCTGCCTGGTGGTTCACTGCAGCAGCCCATGCTCAGACACAAGAGAGAAGCAGGTTAGTCCTTGCAGGGTTCTTCATATTCTCTTGCAGTGCCTTTCATCTCTCAGGCCTGGGGTCTGTAAATCCTGAGTTGCCCAACACATTCCTACAACTTGCAGGTTGCTAGAGCTAAGCTGAGCATTTCTGTGGCTCCTTCTCCTCCCAAACCATGTACAACTTTTCAAGCTCAAGCAGTTTTTGCAGTTCACCTCAGGTCCAGATAAGCACAATGTGCCACATTTTCAGTCTGACACCATGAGATGCCTGGCCCTGATGCTTTACAAGGCAAAACCACTTTTCTGAGAGGAATGAATTTTTGCAGGTGGAAACCCAAGTTTATGGAAATGAAATAAGTTAGAGTCCCAAGGGTGAGTCCACTGGCTTTAACACTACTTCAGCATGCCTTGATGCTTAACATTTTTGCTGTTGTTATTCAAGGTAAGTTGTGTAGCTTTGGCTAATCCACAGCAAATGCGGTTTGGGCACGCAACAGCTCTCACCTTTAGGTGCAGAGTGTAAGAATTTTCCTAATCTTGGGCAAAATGGTGAGCTGCAGCTAGGAGCACCCATCACTGCATCGTTGGCAGTGTCAGTGCTCTGATCTGCCTCATACAAACCAGTGAGCTGAGCTGGGCACCGCAAGCTCTGCCTACAGGTGAAAAAGACCAAAGCTCTTCCTTGCATGAGCCCCTTGGATGAATCGCTTTTTGATTCAGTTCTGTCGGAAGTGGGTACCTCTCAGACAATTTGCCTGCACTGCTTTGTCAGCAAGGCTGTCGGTGTGCTTATGGAAATTTCAGCCTTCAATCAATAAAAGACTTGGTTATCTTTGAAAAAGATGGAACCCAAAAGTAAATTATACTGTATTTAACTAAATAGAGGCAGTTGCATTGGCTGTCAGGTAATCCCACCAGCATAATCAAATGGGTAACGACATATGAGAGGCGAGGATTTTCACATTTCTTAAGCTATGTAGGTTGCTTCAAAACAAATGCCTCCTCTTTATTTCCGTGGAAACTACAACAGGTACAAAGAGCACAAGAACACTGCATAACAGACTAAATTCTCAGCTATGAAATACTGTTTTTCAACACAGTCACCATCACCAGCTGAGAATTTTACCAGCAAGGAACAAGAGCCCCCATGCTGCACTCATAACAGTCTGCACCAGCCAAGGTGACCGCTGTCACAGTCAGCACTGCTGGAACATGCTCTCCCCCTCACTGCACTCACATCCACTGTTTGGCTTCCATAAACATTCACAAGTGTAGATGAATGTCAGTGGGTGCCATTTTTTCCACATGGAGGTGTTCAATTCCACACCTTCACTCCATGTGCACTCCGTGTGCACTTCCATGTCAGATGCCATCCCGACAGACCGCTCCATCTGCTGCAAAACAACAAAATATCATGGGACATCAGTAGGAAGGTTCAGCCTCTACTGCAGTCCTACAAGCATCTGTCTCTGACCAACATCATCGTGGACCAATGTCATAAAACTGGAAGCACTACTTTCAAAACAGCCCTCACATTTTCAATGCACTGATATTTTTGTTGGCAACTTCTTTAGCAGGCAGACAAAAAGATTAATAAAATTCAACAGTGACAGCTGAGACACTCATTTTAGTACAATTAGGCTGATGGGAGGTTGGAAGGATACATCATGCATCAAACACAAGGTCTGCCTTCCCTGATGTACACACGAGATAAGGCTTCTGTGCTTCCCTCATGGCTCATCTGTACGGCCACCAACACCATGAGCAGCCACCCAATCTGGCATCGTTTTAAAAGAACAATGTGGATACAGAAAGGACAATCAGATCATCAATGTGAAAACGACCCCTCTAAGACTTCCAACCAAAGATCTTCACTTTACTCTTTTCCATTAATCATGTCAAACTTTATTTTAGATCCTTTCTCCCCAGAACATGTGGGATCCTTAAGATATCTTAAGATACTTAAGATAAACACTTACCAGTGTCCTCCTTCCCCTACCAAAATGCAGCACTCTGATCCATCATGTGCTATCCAGATCCCTATCCACATAAAGAATAAATAGTCAGAGTTCTAAATCACAGCTTTTGGGAAAAACTAGCATCTTCACATGAAAAACAATTCCATGTATATATACAGTGTTACTGAAATGATGAGCCAAACCTGAACGTACAGCTAACTGGAGATTCTTCTTAGGCTGGAAAGCAGCTGAGCTCAGCTCCCAGATGGTGCTGCACGCATCTCCCCCTTGACCCCACAAGGAGCTCCAGCCACACATCCATGGCACCTTATGCAGCTCCCACTGTTGGTTTGTTCCTGCTTCAAGGTTTGTTGAGATTTTTAGAACAAGAAAATAGCAATGGGAAAATATTTATATGCAAATACATGCATTCATACATACATTTAGTTGTTTGTACAAAAGGAGTTGTTTTCTGTTTATAAATCCTCCTTGTAAACAGACATAGTGGTGAATATTATCATAAAGAAGAAATCCTTCAAAGCAAGGCTTACAAATTCAGTTGACCTCAGGATAAGTTTATATTCAATACTTAAAAGGCATTATTCTTCAGGAGGTCATGAAAAGACACGCTAGCTCCTTTAAATAAAATATTCAAACCATTCTTCATCAGGAAATCTGCACTACAAACATTCAACCCAAGCACTGTAAAACCCAGCACTCCCATTTGGACCTTTTCTAACTGATAAGTAAAGCCATCAGCAGATTAATATCCAGTATGTGCGAGAATACCACATACATCTGTTAGTAACTAATGCTTCATGTGTGCTTTTTTCCCCTGTCCTTCATTGCCCTTTTTGCTCTGAACGTGGTTTTCCTCATTTCTCTGACTGTTGTGCACCACAGCATTGGCATACACTTGTTCTCTGAGCTTTGCTTGGCCACACTGACTATATTAAAACCCTCACAATTTACACTGTGTTTGGATTCATTTGATCTATCCATTTTTGCCACCCAACAAAAGAGCTAAACTGAATGAATCAATTTCTAAAACAAATAGGACTTGACAGCAGAGACACAGATTTCTGTGAATGGCAAAAGGTGCCTAATTAAGAGCTCTGGGGATGATGAGGCTTTTATTTCTCTAATGAAAAGGAGCTTTGTGAGCTTACAAGTGTTCTCCAGCTCCAGCACAACAGAACCCTTCTCTGGGGAGAAAGAGACAACTCATTTTTCGTGCCTCCACTTAGCTGCTGGTACCTATTCCGCCTTCTGTGTGAGCCTCAGGTCAAAGCTTTCAGGCGATTACTAGTTTCCAAATGCTGAAACAGACACCTGGAAAGGCTGCTCCCACCTTCCGGAAAGCGTAGAGCGCCCATTTGTGAAAACTGAACTTCATTACCCACGTCCCCTAACGTACCTGGCGTTTTCTTTCTTAGGAAGCAAAATCCCAGTCCTGTGGTGTATGAGTTGGCATGATGGCAACACCATAGAGCTGGACATAAATAAACCTAATTAGACAAGCACACTGGTCTCCCTATTGTATTCTGTAATAAAATGCATATCAAACATAAAATAAAAGATTAACGGGCAGGATTGCACCAGCTATTCTACCGCTGTTAGGCGACCAGCTAGGAGGTGGCTCTGACCCACAACAAAGCTTTCTCTCAGCACTGCTGCTCATTTGAAGTGCCCCAAGGGGAAAAAGCAGACTGCTTCCACATTTGATTGCTCCTTGTACAAATAATCTGGACTTGCTTAATCCTCACCCACAGAGCAATACCTGCTTTAGAAGTTTACAGAGTGCTAAAACTGAAAGAGCCCTTAAAGCAGCAGAGATACTTCTAATATACGTATATATCTTTAATAAATAAATGGGCCCTTACGGAAACTGAGGAAGACCTGGAGCTCCTTTGGCCTCCAGTTGCACTGCTGTGGCACAGCAGCTCCTGCTTTAATGTGGGCTGGGCACCAGGAGGAAGCCAAGCTGCCAGATTTCCAACGTCTTTGCAGCCCTTTTAAAGACTTCTGGAAATCGTTACACTAGCATCCAAACAGAGCTCATGGTCAGCAGAAAGTTCAGCTGTACTGTTCCACAAGCAACACAACCCCGGGGTAATCTTGTTTATGTAACCCTGTGTGAGGATGGAGTTTGTAGTCCAAGAAGAGCCTTCACTGCATTACCCATGGGCTTTCAAACAAGGCTCTTCTTTAACCCTCCATCATTTTTCACAGTACATTGTCTTCTCAATTATTTTGCTCTACAGTGAGACTCTACAATTTGCATTACAACTACCAAGAGCAGGTGGCATCTCAAGTGTTCCTTGGCATAAGCATGAGCAGCACTGCAGGGACCATAGCCTTCAGTGGGGCTGTGCACACGAAATCAGAGGCAGCTGAAGAAAGCAGGAGCAGAGCTACGTATGCTGCTGTTCCTCAGAAAAGTCATGATCTAGTGAGGATTTGGCACAAGTTATAGATCTTCAGTAATGCCTAAGCTTGACCTGCCTGCAGCAAAGCACTCTGCTGTTATGTGAAAGAAATTCTTGCTGAAGAGCATCCCACAGCAGAGTGGTCAGCCAGCTTTGGGCGGGGGACAAATAGGCTGAAACCTGCTGCGGAACACTGGTGTGCTGGGAGTGTATTTAGGGACATACTTGTGTGGACACTTGAGTTCACATAGGTGAGGAACACTGGGCATTTCGGCCATCGTACCGACTGGAACACCTGGACCATGCATAAGACACATTCTGCATCTCTATAGGCATGAAGGAATCAGGACCTATAAGCATAGACATGATGTCTGTGTTTTACTTTGCCTTTCGTTCAGAGAAAACTGGAGATGTGCCTAACAATGAGAAGCAAAGAATAAAAGCAAACGGGAACAAAAAGCATTTCCTCTCTATGCAAGCAGCAGTGTGGCAGCTGAGGCTGCAAAGGCAAAATCTCAGTGCAAATGGGATCTCCATGAGAGTCTGTGCACAGTGGTGGATGCTCTGCATCCAAATAGGAGCAAAATGGTATCTTCCCAGGCAAGAGTGCTTTCAGCTGAGTTTTGTATATAGGAAACAGAGCAGAGCTTGTTATCCACCCACTTATAAAATATTAGAGGTAATGAACTTGAACAAAACATCTCATTTTTTCCTGGCAAACAGAAAAGAAAATCATTTTAACTAATTTGTCTTAAATGAAACACGAGGAGCCACTGCCAGCAATCCTATTTAGAACTCTGCATTTATTTTATTTCATAACGTCTCAAGGCTGAGAGACCTGGGACGGCTCAGCCTGGAGTGGAGAAGACTGAGAGGGGATCTTATCAATGCTCATAAATATCTAAAGAGGGGAAGTTGAGAGGGCAGACAGAGTGACTGTCTCAACTTATAAAAAATAGTAATCCTTTGGTTTCATGTGTTTGTACGCCCACACGCAAACACCATTGGTACTGGAAAATAAAGACAGAGGAACCTGTCTACAGTTTCAATCTTTGGATGCAAGTTTGTCCTTAACTGGGTGGGAATAACCACACAATAAGTGTGTGCTCCAGAAATCTCAAAAGACTAAGATTTGCTGTTTTGTGAGCTCAAATTACAGCAACTGTTTTGGCTGAGGCCCTAGTTTGAAAGTATAATGATGCTCAAAACCTTATGTCTATATATATTAGTAAATACAAAGTTAGAAATTTATCAGGAAGAAATACCCCAACACGTCTCCAAAACACAGGAATAAGAATCTGACAGATGTCACCGTCGCATGTTGGGTTTGAAATGTAGACTGCAAAATGAAAACTGTAGCCAGGTTTTCCTCTCTGTACGTAAATACTTGCTCTTTTAAGTAGTGACTTAGAATTTGCATAAAAACTTCCAAAGTAAAAAAAGTTGGAGATCGTATTAAATGGTATTATACTAACTATCTTTGTGATGTGCTCTGAATATCAAAAATGAATTTAATTTGAAATTTGTCTTGGGCCTGATGAGACCTCAACTGTTTCAGAACAAATACTGGTTAATTTACAGCATCATACGGAATAGACATTTTTGCACGTGTTGCCAAATGAGCCAGTCACACTTTAGGAGAGATGACAGAATTCACCATTTCTCAGGTTGACTGAAATTGAAATCCTTTCCTCAGGATTTTGATTTTCAGAAGGTGTTTCTCAGGATTAAGTCCAATGAGTGTAAACCAACACCATTTTTTAGACCGGGCTGAACATGCAGACCTTCTGCTACTGTTCCTGGGCACCCCATCCCCACAGAGACCTCTTGTATGGGTGCCTCCTCGGCCAGCCCCATGGAAAGGCCTCCTTGCCCTGCATCACATTGGCTGCTCTATGCAGAAAGGCTGAGAAGTTACTTGAAAGCTCTCCTTGCTTTTTTCATCTTTGTTGGGAATTCAGCTTAGAAAAGTGGCATTCAGAGAAAGAAGTACAAACCACGAGGGAACAAATGCTGCACTTTGGGCATGTCCGACCCAGAGGCCCTTGGCAGCCATGGCGGCGGCCCAGCAGGGAGTGACAGCCCCAGTGACCTCCAGCCAGGGCAGATGGCAGCCGACCACAGCAAAGTCCAGCAGGTTCCCATGAAGTAGCCAGAATCTGCCCAGCTTGGGAAGAAGGAGCTTTCCAAAGGGAGGAGAAATCCCCTGCTCACAGACCATGTCAGGAATGAGCACACACTCTTAGGAAAATCCAGAAGGCCCAAAAGAAAAAAAAAAAAATAAAGAGAGCAAAAATAAACTCTTGTTGAGCTCTTCCAGTATTTCAGGGCGGTCTCTTCATGCTCTGCAGGAGTCTTAACAGAGAAAAGGCAGAAAACATATTTTTATCTTAGGCAGGTTTCTCTTTCCTTGCTAGTTCATCTGTGTAATCATTCATGGATTTTGGAGTACAAACTCATGGAAGGCTGAGGAGTAATTGTTGCTATTTATTAGCTTCTGACTGAAGAGAAGGGCGATAACCTTGCCTCCAAGGGCAGCATTTCCTTTGGTTTTACATCCACAGCCATTGAAACAATCAGCTTTCCAAACAGTATTTCACCAAGCTGAAGGCAGTGAGTAATGCTGTAATAAAAGGAATGATTTTTAAACACTTGGCAGCCTTTCATTTTCCTCCTGGCCTGTCAGAGCGCCAGCAGCAGGCACTGCTCATGTGGCCTCCAGCCTGCCCATCCCTGGGGCTCCTGGTGGATGGTGCTTTCCCTTTGTTTACATTCAGAGCAAAAAAAAGTCATGTAATATCGTAAGTTTGGGAATAGATCCTTGTGCAAACTATTCATGAGCTATACATTATGCATAAGGTGTTGTAGTGGTACAAAGCAGTATCTTGTAGGAGCGTATTTGCCTCGTGCAGACATTTAACCCACACACAGCCTTATGCACTGCCACTTAAAGTCTAGTTTCTCACATGAATAAAACATCAAATGTTCACAGCTTGCTGCAGGGAGGTGTGCTGCAATGCCCAAAGCTCTGCTGTCAGTGTGACCTGTGCCTTCCAAACAGCAGGCATCAGGTGGGGGAAGACCCTGCAGGTGATCCTGAGCAGCAGACCATCCTTCTAGACCTGTCTCTACACTGGGGACAGGCTGTGGCACTCCAAGCAGACCCTGCAGCCCCGTGTGCAGATGTGGCAGTCGGGCAACCAGGGCTCAGCATCAGGAACAGGCAGCTGGTTGTGACTTGAAACTGTTTTTCATCCACATGTTAGGCTGAGCTTTGTTTCAGTATGAACTTGGTGGAATTCTTCGTAAAGTGGACAGTAGATGTGCTTTCTCTTTCACTGTTCTTTTCTAAGTGTCCTTTACCAGGTACAGAATTTTCCCCTTGAATGCTTAGAAGCAATGCTAGAGCAAGCAGCTGATCATGATAGAAAAGAGACTGCATTTTCAGGAGAAACAAACAGTTTGGAATTTTTGGAAGCAGAATTTTATGAAGCATAATCCTCATTTACTCCTTGCTCTTCTGCCCTGCTGGGTCAGGCCACAAAGCATCCTTCAGCTCTCACCAGAACACCTGAGCCTCTTAAAAACCCAAACTCAAAAGCCAAAGACACTTGCCTTTTCTCAGGAACTTTCATTTCTTGTGGAAAGCAGAAAGCACCCACAGAAGTTCAAACTCCACTTCTCTATGGGATAGAGCAGGTTGAAGTGGAATTTAAGTAATGCTCTTTGCTTGGCTGTGATCTCACATGATGTAAGCCTACATTACTTTGGCTTTTTATTCTATGAACAAGAAGAGATGAAAAAATACTCTTCGTGGACACAACAATCTCTGTTCTGCATTATTTCCAGTAGTATAAACTACTTCTGAGCCCTTATTCATTTAAAGGGCTTCCCAGCACTAACAGATCCCAATCTGTTCAGCACTATCCAATTTCTCGAATCTGAGAAATCAATCGATTTTATGACAAAGCTTCGGAGTGTAAAAATTGGAGATTATGACATTTCACGCCTGTTCACAGTCCATTACTGACAGACTGAAACGGTTATGGCAAAAAACTTTCCCATCTGATCACCAGCCCTACAAATCAGGTGCAACACCTACACGAGACCAGCAGCACCAGTACCCAAATGCATCTTCACAACAGCCTAAGCATTGTGTTTTTCTCCTTTCTGTGCTCACGTTCCCTTCTGGGAACGCTTGAAAAGATGTCCAGATCTTGGCTCTTGCATTGTAGCGTGAGCAACAGAGAGAGCTGAAAGCACCTCTTTTTGTCCTGGCTGCATGGGCTACCATCCCAAACAGGGATCTACAGGAATAATTTCTTTTCCTGATGAACCAGTGGAAGCTATGAATGATTAGCCAACTTCATTAAGGAAACTGGCATTCTATAAACACAGAAAGATGGACAGTGACATCTTCAGCCCAAGGGATGCAGCAGCCCAGGAGCTCAGGATCCCTGCCTCCATCTTCATGCACACAGGCAGCTCTGCCCAGCTTCGTAAGTCAGGACACAGCTCCACTTTGCCTCCCTGGCAGCATCTATAGGACTAAAAATATTTTGTCTATGCAGACACACATTTCTCTATCGATCAGGCTGTCCCTGGCTGCAAAGTTGGTGACTTGACATTATGTTCTACATGTTATGTACCTCCAAGCACAGGGCTCGGGGAAGAGAGACAGGGTGCTTACAGCTGAGCAGCCCTGTGAGAGCCTGGCAGCCTGCACAGGCACGGACCTTCTGAAGATAAAAACATTCACTAATTAGAATTCAGTCCTTAATGGCGAGAGGTAGTAAAAATTATTCACTGTCTATTAACAGTGCGTATTTATATGAATACTTATACGAACACATATATTTACACCTCCTAAACCCAGCACTGCCAGCTCCTGAATCGGGCACGTGGGATGGTAATTTAGCCACAGCACTGCTCGTGGCACAGGAACCTGCAGGTCTGCTAACATCCCGACACCAGCAGTGCTGGGATGCAGAGCTGGATGACACTGCTACCGGCAGAACGCTGCCTTGCACACAGCTCCAGGCCTGCTCCCCTCCAGTCCCAACTCCACAGCACTGCATGGCCC
The DNA here is from genome assembly GCA_028571105.1 of Tragopan temminckii. Taxonomy (NCBI): domain Eukaryota; kingdom Metazoa; phylum Chordata; class Aves; order Galliformes; family Phasianidae; genus Tragopan; species Tragopan temminckii. The sequence goes on along the minus strand of JAOWBP010004220.1, from coordinate 55,789 downwards.
AGAGATGCAAACACAGCCTGGGTAGAGGCATCAGCACCACTCAGTGTGCATTTCCTATTTATGCAGAATTTAATCCAAACAATTCTAAATAACCTCTTCATTGGAAAGGATCCAGAGTAGGGCCACGAAGATGATCAGGGGACTGGAGCACCTCTCCTACAAAGACAGGCTGAGGGAGCTGGGCTTGTTCAACCTGGAGAAAAGAAGGCTGCAGGGTGACCTTACTGCAGCTCCCTAAAGGGAGCCTACAAACAGGAGGGGAATCAACTCTGTGAAAGGGTAGGTAACAGCAGGACAAGGGGAAATGGTTTTAAGTTGAGGGAGGGAAGATTGAGGTTGGATGTCAGGGGGAAGTTCT
>JAOWBP010004220.1:29036-43788 GCA_028571105.1 Tragopan temminckii | reverse complement strand
AGGCGGGGCGGTGCGGGGCTGCCGGGGCGGCGGCTGCAGCACGAGTACCTTCCTGTGAGCAGAAGGCGCGTCGTCTTTTCTGCGATGCTCTGCTGGCAGGACGGGTCTTTGCAGAGCTGCTGCTCTTCTGCCAGCGCTGGAGCAGCATCAGGTGTTGCTGTTCATCGCACTGGAGGAGAGAGTGGTGTCCCAGGACTCAGTGGCTTGTCTGAAACAGATGTTTTTTTAGCTACTTTCTGTATCAGTCTATAAATCAACTATCTCACAGTCACCTATCCTTCTATCCACTATCTCCCTATCAGCTATCTGCCTATGATCTACCTACATCACTAGTACCTTGCTTGCCACGAAGTACCTTGCTATCCACAAACCACTTCTCTACCAGTAACTTGCTATCTATTCACTACCTGCATCACCACCAGCTATCTATCTCACTATCAACTCTGTGTCCTGCTGTCTGCAGGGGTAGGGAATGTCTCCAGTGCCCTCTCCTGTTCTGATACAGCAGTGATGCCACATCCCAGTACAAGGCAGGATTCGGGGCTGAGCTGCTCCCTCCAAGTCTCTTTCAGGCCGGGCTGCAACAAGAAAGCAGTGCTCTCATGGAGCCGCTGCACTTCCAACGGTGTGCTCCTTGTGGCAGAAATGCCTGTGGGCTATCCCAAGGAGATGCTGGAGGGGACAGCAGCCTCCCCAGCTGTCTTGGTTGTGAGATGGCCTGTGCTGTGCTGTAATTTGAGGGATGCTCTTGCTGGAAATTCTAGGTTCAAAGACTCATTTTTCAAAGACTCATAGTGTAATGCGTTATAACGGGGATGGAAACTACATCAATAATAGCAGGGTGGCAAAGCCTTTAGCTAGAGCAAATGAGAACAAGTCCAGATACAGCAGCTGTGGATGCAGAAATGCAGGAAAAGAGCTGCTTATCTTTGGAAGGCCTCAAGTACACAAGGATCTCCAGCAAGAGATGCCCTCACCTCCCCTGCCAACCCTTAAATGAGGTCTGGGAAGGGGTGCATCCTGGCCCCATCTGTTCCAGTCACTCAGCTGCATTGCTTGCACCTGAGCTCCCCTGGGTTGGCTCTGCCTTCCCACCAGGTGCTCAATCACTGTTTCAGGCCATGACGGAGCATTTGCACTACACCAATGCATCTGGAACCTAAGACATTCTGTCTAATCTCTACTGAAGACAGTAAGTGTTGCTGTGCCAACACTTAGCCCTTTTTACTTGACTGGCAGTGGAGGTGTCCTAATTACTCTTCTCGTGAAGATGCTGTTCCTGGGACACGCTGCAGTGTCTGTGAGCAGGCGGCTGTGCCTGTGACACCTGGCTAAACTGAACCAGATTCAATCTGTCTTGCTTCTTCCCAGTGAGCCTCCAGACAGCTGAAATCCCAGCTTGGGATCATGGCCCCTCTTCTGGTCTTCTTCTTAGAGCAGACCTAAAAATCCTAATCTCACCTCCTGATACTCAAAGTGAATGCAGCTGTTCCGTAAAGCTCCAAAAGGCAGCAATTAGACTGAACTTACTTTTAAAATCTCTCTTCACAAGCGATTTCTGCAGAAGAAGTATTTCACTCCACTTCTAGGTATTGACAGAGCTGAACAACAGCAGGTGAATGACACGGGTGCTTTGTACTAGGATGCTTCTGTATCTTGTACTAATAATACTTCGCACACGTGGTGTTGTGTTGTGCTCACGCAGAAATTCCGTGTCTACATAAAGACATTTTGATAGAGAAGGAAAATGAACTGTTGCACGTAGAGGAACAAACAGCTGGAAACGCACAGCGGTGACTGAGCTGAGTCTCCTGAGCTGCAGAGCTGTGCTTCAAACACGACCTCTTGGCCCCGGGGTTGGGGAAAGGCAGTCTCCTGACACCGCCTGGAAGCAGCTGGTTCAAACACCACTGGATCTTTTCACCCAGACTAGAAATTAGGTCAAAACTTTCTAGGAAATTTCCACAGCCTCTTTTAGAGTTCAGTTCAAAAGATCAAAGTAGAGAAATCCCATAGAAACGCATATGCAACCACACATGGAAATGGAACATTTACAGGAAGAAATCTCACTGCTGAATGCTGCTAGCTGACGTCTGGGGGCTTGCTGGTTTAAAAACCTCAGCACATCTCTGCAAAAGGCAAAGAAGTGAGTAAAGATAAACCAGCCCTTCCATCAGCACCCATTCACTTTATTAGTGCTGTGGCACCGTTTCCCCTGTTCCCATCTCCACCAGCAGTTTGGCTGCAAAGTGCCACTTCAGTCCTTTACAGGCTGTAACAAACCTTGCCCTGGTGGTGGAGCTTTTATCAGTACTTGGAGCTCCTCGCTCGTGTTTGCTATTGAAGTGTTCTTTATTCTAAAGCACTATTTTGATTAGATGATCTCTTCCCAGAGAAAAACACTTAGAGCCAAATTTTTAAAAAGCCATTAGGCTCCTGCTTAATTTAAATGCATAACAGCAGGCAGCTCAGTCTGAGTCTCTACTTGAGCACATAGTCTCCTGATTTATACACGCAAGTGGAATAGCTTTTACAGATGCTCATTTTCCCTCTTGTTTTATCCACCTCATGCCTAAGAACTTACCTTTACTTATGATTTTCTTAATTTGCACGGAAATTACACAAATAATCATTTAGTACACAGAATGCGTTGGCCAATTTCCTCTAGTTGCCTTGAAAATAGAGTTTATTGGGCTCTTTTTATCCTAGGTCATCTCATGATGAAGGAGTTTTGGGGTCAGTCCCACATTTGACAGACAAACATGCAAATCATGGGCAAAAAGAGCAGAGAGTTTAAGTCCAGACATCATCATCCCCTCCCAAACAGCCATGGGGAACACCGCTCCTTACAATAAGACCACTTTTGCCTCTGATATTTCTTTCAGTTCCCATTCCAAGTCTCCACACGTTGCTTTGATTTCTGAGGTCCTTTGTCTGTTGACATTCTGTCCCAGAATGGGGAAGGCTTTTATTTAACTTTCTTTTGGTAGTTGAAATGAGTAGTTGGAAATGCAGCTCCTCCCTGTACAATTGTTAAATTTCAAAACATTCCTGGGATTCTTTCAGTTTTCTTCAGAAGATTAAAATGAGACAAAGATCTCCATCAGAAGAATAAGTTTTTGTGGGTGGGTTTGTTCTTTTTTTTTTTTTTTTCCCACAGAAGAGAATAGCAGATTGCAGGAAATTATGTTTAGAAATTTCTTAAGCATATTACTATCGCTGATTGTGATTTATTGGAATACTGCTCTGTGAGCATCAGCTTCCAGAACACTTCCACCTGATCCATGCAGGTTTTCCTGAAAGGACACCAGAAGATCAAGTTCCTACTGAGAATGACTGCAACAGAGACTGCCATCTAAAGACAGCACATACAAACTAACACAGATCAGAGGCCAGTGCTGAAGACCTCAGGGTGTCCAGACCCCAAGTCACAGATAAAAACTATTAGACAGGTCTGTATAACCTGAAACGATTCCTAATAAGTAGGAACTGAGCACAGAAACTGCCAAAGGTGATGGCCTAAAACTGACAGACTAAGGTAGATAATGAGGAAGAGAACCTCAAATAAATGGTTATATATAGGAGGCATAAACTTTTCACTTGCACAGCTACAACTGACCACAGAACAAGACCTCTGTGGTCTATGCAGCCACTGGCTGTGCAACTAAGGCTGAGGGCTACACCTCGTCTTCATAGAAAGACAGTGCTCAGTTACATGCTTTCCGCATCATATTTTCAGTAATGCATGAGATGGATAATAAAATCAAGGGTCAGTACAAAGCTGCATTGCCGTAAGACCTCTGTTTCTCTGAAACTCGGCAGCTTACCCCTGGAACAAAGTCTGTGTCTCCAGGCTGCTGTGGTATTATTTTTTCTTAATGTTCTTAAACTTACCATAGAATCACAGAATCACCAAGGTTGGAAAAGACCTCCAAGATCATCCAGTCCAACCATCCACCTACCACCAATAATTCCCACTAAACCATGTGCCATAGTACAACTACAAACAAACATTTCTTGAACACCTCCAAGGACGGTGACTTCACCCCCTCCCTGGGCAGCCCATTGCAGCGCCTGACCACTCTCTTGGAGAAGAAGTGTTTCCTGACATCCAGCATGAATCTCCCCTGGTGCAGAACTTCGACACTCATATTCTTTTTTTCTTGTCTGTCTATAAAATTGTGCCATTTAAGTTTTTCTATCAATATTGTATTACATCTTTCGAGCCATCTGCTGTACTCTATCAGTAATATTTTCAGTGCAAGTTTTCTTTACAAACAGTTTTTGTGTTTTTTTTCCTGGCATTGATTCCTCAGGTTTTTTTGGCTCACGCTTCTCAAGGCCAGAACTCCCCAGTCAGGATTTCCATCAGCTTTCATTGGAGTTCTCACCTGATGAGAAGCTGCAGCAGAAATGTTTACAGTCACACCTGAAATGCGAGGTTTCTGCTTCTCCTGACACGCCGCTATTTCAAGATACGATTTCAGTCCAGGGACCAAAACTTGGAATTAAAAGGCAGTTCCTTTTTAAAATTCCCTGTAGAGAAGAAGACACTGAAATAAATAGAAAATAAGGTTAAAAAAAAAAAATCATCCCCCCAGATTATTACCAAAGTAACTTGGAGCTTTTTATTTAGCTGCTTGTGTTTCCTGTTTGACTTGATCATATGACGCACCAGGATCACTTTCTACTCAAAGCAAGCAAGCAGAAGAGTATTTCTCAGTAATGCTTAACAGTTGTTGTTCAGACCTGAAAATAAAAGGTTATATTCATCTGCCTACAATACTTAAATAAATGTACATATATATATATACACATGACTGGGATTATGCCATGTGATATGGCTGGGAATGCTGATGTGAACTGACATGTAACAGCCCTCTGCTGGTATTAACAAGCCATGAAATAACATAAAATAATAAAACAAGATGAAAAAATAATGAGTTTCATAAGAAAAATGCACTTTTGATCTTTTCTCAGAAAGAAACTTTCTGTTCTGCATTTTCTTCTAGCCCACTTTTAGAGCTGCTAAGGAGGATGCTTTTCACAAAGCACACTGATTAGTCAGTAAAATAATCAATCCCTTTTGCAGAATAAGCCTAACGAAGCCAAAATGTAAGTGGCAGTGGTCTAACCCCTGGTCTAACTGGTCTAACTCCAGCAGCTCCTTCGGCTCCCACCCACCTTGGCTGCTGTTCAAACTCCATCAGACAGCTCAAACAGGGAAGTTACACAGCGACTCCTGTTTAGTTCCACCAGCTCGTGCCCATGCTGTCACCAAACTGAAGACATTATCCTATGGCAGTGGTCAGAAATCCTCCTGGGGACAGCTCAGATGCTGGGTTAAGGAAGATGGACACCTAATGGATGTGATGTTCTGTAGATAAGGACCGCCCCAGGCCTGGTGCACACTACGGACCGAGTGGGTTCAGCTCTAGGACTGAACAGATCATCTCTCTCTGGACAGCCTCCATCTCACACGGTCCACAGGAAAGGTCCTGAGGTTGCTCTACCTTTGCCTGCTCCCCAGCCAGCTGTTCAGCAGCTGGAGACGGACGGCTGTTTCAAGCCTTTGCCTCCCCTTGTCCCATTGTCTAGCACTTCTGGAAATAAACTGAATAATAAAACTTCTCCAGTTGTCCTGTGCCAATTTTTGCAGAGCAACCCCAAACTTTTACAAACCATTGCATTCTCTCTTGCGTTAGAGACATTTCATCAACATTTTTAAAAGTCCTTTGTTTTGAAAAGCGCTGCATTAGTACACTGTGGCTTTCAAACACACGCATTTTTCCAAAATCATCATTTTTATGCCTGGAGATACTTCAAAAGGAAAGATTAGACAAAGTGATGCTTCTTATTTCTCCCTTATTTTCTCTGTCACCAGGATGGCAATCTTTAATATCACACTCATCTTCTATTTCAGTCAGCACTAAAGCAAATGAGTGTTATCTGCTGAGTGATATCGTGATTCCATTGGCAGCTCCTGCACTTCTTTAGGAAGCTCCTGATGGAAGCACAGCTCCTGGCTGGTGCATCAGTCCTGGCGAGATCACAGCAAAAGTCGTTTCAGCAAAAGTCCTTAGAACGAGCTTTCAATGCAAATAAGAGGTCAGTCAAAACAAGCACCTCCAGGAAACTAATTGGAAGTGAAATATGGACTCTAACGATAAGCTATAGCTCAATTGTACACAGACTAATGCTCTAATGCAGTTATTACTAACATCCAAAGACAAGCAGAATGAAAACATCAGCCTAAGTAACTGGTGTGTTCCTACCTTCCTACCCACAGTGACACCTCTTTCAAAGTGTCAGAGTCAGCAAAATGGAAGTGATCTCGAGGAATGCTATTGCTTAAATCATTTCAGCCATTTCACCAGAACTTCCAAGTACATTTACGCAGCATCTCAATCACTGTCCTACTGTCATCACTGACCAAAGTAACTTGTTAGCCCAGGAAATCTGAACACATATTAGACATGGAGCTTTTGGACACAGTGACCATTTTCAAAGTTCAGGAAAAAATTACTGATATTTGTGTGCATGAGGGCAAGCGAGACCAGTTTAGAATGCACATGGGGCACAGAATTTTAGATGTGACCTTTTAATAGGCCCAGTTTGCTTGAAAGAATGACAGATTTTGCCCTGAATCTGTCCAATAGTAAAACTGTATTTCTTGAACTGACGGAATAATTTGGGGTACAGGCAACCCAACCTGGAAGTGCAGGGAGCTATCTCTGTTGCAAACAGCAGCAGCACTGAGCTGCAGGGCTTACAGCTTCCTCCAGGTCTGCAAGATTAAGAGAAAGAATGAGTTGTTATGGGAATTGTTAAGAAATTGGGGAAAAGCATTCAAAGCTGGATACAGACCTCTGTCTGACAGCCAACCACGTCTATGTTAGAAGTGGACTTCTCCTATAAAGCTCAACTGCTTGCAGGTAGAGGTCTGCTGCCCAGCCTGTCCTGCCCTTCCAGCAACCTCTGCTGTCCTCCTGTGCCATTCCCCAGAACAAGGGCACCAAGGCGGTGCTGGGGCACGGAGAGGAGCTCCGTTGGTGTTCTGTTAACAAGTCATGTGCCAACCTCCATGCAGGTGTGCACGTGGCAGTTAAAAGCAAAAAAGAGCAGCCTGCTGGCACAGCTCTCCTTTGGAGAGGTCACAAACCACTCCTTTCCAGCAGGCAGAAACCTCGCCAAGAGAAGCAGACTCTGCACCTGCAAAGCACTGACATCATGGTGAATCTATAAGCATCTGTTTTCATGCTCCAGATAATTGTATCCTTGGGAAGCAAATTAAAAAGAGGAAGAAAATACCAAATTCAAATTTTGTTTTAAGTCACTCTTTCGCCAGCACTTTTTTTTTTTTTTTCTATAGAAGAGCAGTGACTGCACACAGATGGCACTGCAGCCATCCTGTCGAGCAGCCCTCCACATTGCTCAGGTCTTGTTCCCCATAATGGGCATTGCTTCCCAGCAATGACAGTGTCACAGCACTAGCACTTCTTACTGTAGTCTTTTCACCTCTTCTTTCTCTCTGCACCCACTGAAATCTGTGTGAACACCTAAAAATATGTATGACTTGGCACATGTGTGCAATGGCTCCTCACATATCAGCAGTCTGCCTAAGGCACCATGTCCACAGGTTGAACATCATTATAAGGCACCCACCTAGCTGACAGTGCTGCTTCATTTTTGCTTCCTGCATTGATTTCCCCCTTGATGTGACAGCCCAATCTCCCTTGCTCACTGTCAGCCACCATTTTCTATTTCATGCTGACGTTCAGTCAATCAGGCTCTTCAATATATACCTTCCTTAGCCTTAAAAGTGCTTGCTATGGACTTGGCTTGCTGAAATTCCTCAGGAAAGCTTCCTTTCTTTAGCTTTAAAATAACCTATGCTATTTCTTCATTGTTGAAAATGATTGCTTCGCCTTGGACAATGACATCGTGCTGTCTTTTACACGTATGTTGCAAACAAAAGCACTGATGTGCATATTAGGTATATCTGTGTTTTATGTTCTTTATACGTATACCTAAAGCTGAAGTTTTCAATGCCCTTTGAAGTCCAGTTCTAGAAAGGTAAGTGTGCACCTTCCCCCCCGTGTCCCCAAATTCCCCAGCAGACCTGGCTGGAGGGATGTGCTTTTTTCCCTCAGCCAAACAAGCCAAGGAGCTTTAGGCAGATACTTTTTCTGAATTTTCAGCAGTGAACAAGGAGGCCTTGCAAGTCACCTGCAGGTAATTGCATCTTAAAGCAAAATCAGCATTCACAAACCAAATGTAGCACAATTAACTTGGTGTTTTAGTTCTTCACAGAAAACAGAGAATGCATAAAGCACCAATATTTTGATTGCCCTTGCTGTGCTCTTTGTGCTGAGCTTATGCTGAAAGCTACACCCAGACTTCTGGATGATGGATTTTCTGTTGGCATCACTTCCTTATGCTTTACAACTAAGTGAAGCTCTTGGGATGGCCCATCTTGATACACTTTGTTTATCCCAGCCTAATCACCCTCCAGATGGTTAAAGCTATCCTGATTCGTTCTGCAAGATGAGGGAGGGTGCACGTACCTGAGGGCCAGATTTGGCTTGGCTGCTGAGCTCCACCATCCAGAGCTGGGGAAGCACTAAGAAAAATGCCAGGTTTCCTGGTCTTCTTCACAAGGATGTGCTTCCTGTCCAGGGATATGGGGTGAGCAGGATTTTCTGTCACTGCTGCTGGCAACCCAAGTCCAGCACACGGTGTGCTTCACAGCAAAAGGGATTTCAACCCTGGCCCCCTCAGCCCCACTAAAATTACATTTTAAGGCTAAAACAAAGGACTGGAGATCAAATTGCAGAAGAGCTGATACTCATAATTGTGAACAGATTTTGAAAGAGTTCCATGTATACAGAGTACTTCTGAGTTTCTGACCGCAGAAGACATCAAACACTAAATCTTTTCAAAAACCCTGATGCCTCAAATAATGCTACAGACTATATTAAAAGATCTTTTTAATATTTCAAGGTTTTCTTAGTGGTAAGCTATTAAAAACGTACACTGATTTCCTCAGAGCAAACTCATCCCTGCCCAAAAACTAAGACAGAATAGCAATCAAAATATTAAATACTAACCAGAAAATCCCACTAACTGACTGCATGGATTTTGGTTTTATGAGATAGCGTTATCCTTAGGAGAGCTCTTCAAGTTGAGGTTGGAGAATGATGACTGCCTGAACAGGAAATCATTTTCCAAATCATGGCAGAGATGCTAAGGCTGAATTTGATCTCACCTGTGCCAATAATTTTTAGGATTATATGTTCATAAAGATGGGTGAGAAATAGGTGGCAAACAGAGTGACAACAAGAAGAGGAGGGGGATCTTCTGGAGGAGAATTTGCTAAAAGCGACAGCCTTTGGCTTTTCATCTTAAACAGCCTTTAGGAGGTACACAGTTCAGCAGGCTGCTGGCTACAAAAGCATCCTAAAAATGGTTATTAAACAGAATTCTTGCATATTCTTTCTTCCCTACTCAGCAATAATTAGTCCAAACAGGGAACAGTGACAACACAAGACCTCTGTGCTGGGTGCTAAGCGTTCTCATGCAGAACAGCAGTGCCCATTGTCAATACTCTATCTCGAGCTTCACACCTGGGCTTTTTCTAGAAGCCCTGCGTTTATGTAGGACTCACCAGGAGGCTGTTTTAAACCATTATTAAGACTCACAGTGGTGATGGAGAGCTCAAAAGTGTAATACGGAATAGAAAGTGTGTTGCCAGCGCTCAGAGCAAAGAGGTTAATTAAAAGGCTTCACGGGGTTCTTGCTGCTCAGGAATGCTGATTTCAGCTGCAGTCCTGCTCCACACTTCACACTCAGCCTCATGATAGCACTGGAAGGGCAGAGGGCCTGGAGGAGTGATGCTGAGCTCTGTGTGCCATAACCATCACCTATAGCACAGGCACCAACTGCAAGTTGGTTCTGCAAGTTATTCCCAAGCTAGGAGGAAGCTGCTTTGCTGAAGCTAAATAAAGTCATTCTTGGAAAACTCAAAAGGAGGACAGGCAAACCATGGCTCTCCCCTAGCACATGGGGCTGTACTGGTGTTACAGGATTGCCCATCAGCGGTCTCTCCTAGGGAAAACTGCACACACTGAGTGCTCAAATCACACGCAGTAACACACCAGCCTACGCCTCTCCCCTTCTGGAGTATCACTTCTTTTGTTTGCCTAATTTTTTTTCAGCTTCATTGCAAACTGCTGAGGAACGCCCCTGTTTTGCTACAGCAGTGCCCTCCTCTGCCCTAAGCACAGCTCACACCAAACTGTGAGTACGACTTGCTGGATCCTGACAGTGGGTCCCGCACTGAGCTTGCTGGGAGCCTGGAAGCACTGTCAGATGTACTTTGGGTTTAAAAGTTTGGTATCTGGAAGCTTTAACAAAGCCTTTGTGTACAGATAATGCTCGGTGCTGATGTGATTGGCACACTGAGATGTTCTCTGAACAGGACAACTTCCCCAGCGAGCAACAAAATGTATACCTCTGCTCCATGTCAGCAGCGAGTGAACTGACGTGGGGGCTAATCAGTGGCTCTAATTATGGCTCAGTTACTTCATTAAAGCAGCTGTTCATTTAAGCCAGAAGGAGAACCCTTTCTTTGGAGGGAATCAGAACGACGTGCCCGGCGGTAGTGCTCTCCACAAAGAGGTGGAGCAGTTCTGCTGAGCAGCGCAGGCAGTTGTCTGAATGGTGCACAGTGAAAAATCAACATGAGGAGTTGCAAAGGAAAGGCAGTCTACATCCGGTGCCACAACTGGATTCCACTGGGACAAGACTGGCAAGAGTATCTGAAACCATGTGCCAAGTCAACGCGGAGTGTGCAGCTTAGGAAATGAAAAGACCCAGCAATTCATGGAACCCCGCTGCACACAGCTGCATTCAGCCAAAGCGGAGCACATGCAAACAACGGCTGCTCCAGCCCTTCTCACGGCACAGAGGTTGCAGCAAAAAGCTGCTGAAGAGTGAGGACTCCCACAGCCAGGGGCAGTCCTTGGCAGGGCTGAGCCTCGGTCAGACTGAGGGCAAAAAGCAGCACAGCAAAGGAAAACAGAACAAAAGGGAATGAATACGAAATAAGATTCTCTCACTGATTTGCACTGGAGATGAATTACGGAGCTATTCCCGCAGATGTAAATGAAAGACAAGCCAAAGGGGCAGAGGTTCTACAGGAAAACAAATTAAATGTGTTCTCTTCCCTGCTTTCTGCAGAGACTGTGTCTGACTCCAGAAAGTGGCTGCAACAAGAGCCAAAAAATAAACGAAGTGAAATAAACATGCCCTGTGCAAGGAAGAGCAGCTCACAGCTGTGCATTTAGCAATGAGTTCACAGCTGGAGTGGTACACTTTTCACCCCTGAGGGCACAGTGAGATGTTCACAAATCCAGCAGGACTTCGAACAGCAACCAGCCCAGCAGTGTTGCTCTTCTGCAGGACTGCTCCTTCACAGACTGGAGACTTTGAGATGTGAGTCTGATCCACAGGATGCACTGCGCCTCACAGATGAGGTGAACGTGCTGTTGGTTTGGGTGCTGATTGGGCTTTCCACAGCAGAGCGTAGGAGCCCGGTTTGTGCGGCAGCAGGGAGCCCTCTGTGCAACAGAAAAGAGATGGGAAGGAGATGGAAGGGGAGATGGAAGCGCAGATAACTGCATTGGATTTATTTACTCTTTGTTTTTCAAATAGTGGCAGAAGTCTCTCTCTTCAGCTCATGAGCAGTCCCTGTAGAAGTGGATTAATACACAGCACACAGCAGGTGGTAGAAAGCAAAATCCTTTCCAAGGTTTACCCATGCTGGTCAGAAATATATTCATAAGGAGTAGAAATCATTATTCTCCTGAGAGTCCTCGGGTAGGAAACGAGTTTATCATTTGCTAGCAAATGATTTCGACCTTTTTGGCAAAGGTTAGAGGACAAAGATATATTAACTGAAGTAATTTAAGTCAAGTGTAAAGTAGCAAAGAGTTACATGGCCTTGGGGAAGAATCTAAAGACTTAGCTGCTGAAAACGTTTCTGCATTCGAAAGCAAGGAGTGCTTCAGTATTCTTTTTTAAGAACAAAATGATCACCAACAATTTATGAAGATTTATCTGCATAAGACTGGAACGATTTAAATCTCTTAATAAAATGTATTGCCAACTTTGTGTGTACCCCTGGAATAGCAACATATTCCCACATGTCCCATCCACAGCCGTTCATCATGCCCGTGCCTCACAACCACACAGCTCCCTGGAGCTCCCTGCACATGGGACCATGCGGGCTTCACAGTTACAGACCAGAAGGTCTGTCAGAAGACATTGTTTCCTAAACAATCAGCATTTAATTCCTGATTTCCTCATGCCTCGGTTCCATACATTATCATTTTGCTGCAATGTAAGAGTTTCACTTCAGACTGAAACACACTTCACTGCCATACCCAGGATAAGAGTTTGCTGAAACAAGATCTAAACTCACTATGTTGAACAATGTATTCCTGCTTTTTTACATGTCAGAGGGAAAGCAGGAATCCCTGTTGTGCTCAGAAGCCTTGAACTCTGCAGTTCCTCCACGTACCACCCAGACCACTGCTCCATATATCAGGCAAGTCAGGTGAACACACGTGGCCCTCTACTCTCGCTCTCCAACAGAATGAGAGCCTTCTCACCATCTCTGGAGTTTCTTGGAGCCAACCTAGCTAACGTTACCCAGGGCTTGCTCTGTTTTCTGCTGCTAAATGAGTTTTTGAAAAAAAAGATATCTGAGAGACACAAACGTGATTACCGAAAACCAGTTTGGAAATCAGCTCAGTATCACACACTGCCAAGATCTGAAGGCTAAGCATGGAAAAGCCAAGTGTTTAGCCCTGCTAACATGGTTTTAGAGGATTACCTAGAAGCAGAAAAAGGCAGAAGATGGCAGTACATTGACTCAGCTCAATCTCTAAACGTCTCTCTAGTCATAGCATCTGAACCACACGTTCAACCACAGGCTAGTCTAAAGAAGAAGCCAGCACACACTCAGTGAAATACCAAGTGGAAAATGAGCACAAACAGTTCTCAAGAACTTCAGCAGGACCTTGGCCTTGGTTTGCTTGTCCTGGTCTGTTCCAGTGTCCAGCATCTTCCATTTGCACTTACAGCTCCTCCAGGCAAATGAAGGTTGAAGGCAGAAGTCTGAGGAAAGACCGGGCCCTGAGCTTCACAAGGCACCAGTTTTCACTTCCTTTGGATGTATTTTGAAAGGCAAAGAAAAAATCCCAGGTGTTATCCTTGCCCTGTGATGTTTGCAGCAGCCACAACAACCCAGCTATAGGCCTCAGCCTCCAGACACAGCCTTCCTCCTTCTCATCCTCCTCCTCCTCCCAGAGGCTGCCAGCCCACTGCTCTCCCTGCTGCTCTTCCTCAGGTAAGGGCTGCAGGGTGATGAATGGCTTCCTGGTCCCACCAGCCAAAGGACTGAAAGACGAAGAGCTCATGATCATTTTTAGTAAGGAGGGAGACAGATGTCACACGGTTCAGTGGCACAAAAGATGACAAAACTAGCAACCTGCCAAAAATTAAGACATACTTTAGGTGGGAACGTGCCTTCTTTCCCTTCAAACTCACAGCCCCTCTCTGTCCCCCCCTCACTTCTGAGCAGCCATCTGGATGCACACCATGATTCCCTTTCTGGCTTGCACATAATCATCCCAAACTTGCTGACAATTCTGTGCAGGCAGCTCGATGCAGCTCACAATCAAAAGGAGCTGAACTGCCCTCTCCTGGGAGCAGTGCAATCAGCAGGGCAGCCTCTTACAGGCAAATGCACCCTTAGCAGGTGGGAAAAGCTGTTGAGATGGGAGAAGAAGGCAGCTGGCAGCCTCCCCCGATGGACTTTTTAATTGGCAGTTACACTGAAATTGGGCTTTGTGGTTTGGGTTCGACCCAAGCAGCATTTCTTCACCAGCCTTCAGAAACAAGTCTTTCTGCATCCATTTCTTCACAGGTTTGCAGAGACGGGTACCTACAGCTACTTCTAGATTAAATCAATAGGTCAAAGGCTAAGCAAATGCTGTGTCAGAACATGAGCTTTCAGAGTTTAACAGGACTGACACCACGCAGTCTGAACAGGTAACTGTGCCGAGCAAAGCTCACCAGCACTTAGGATTTTTTTTCCCCAATCTTCTGTTAACTTACTAGAAAGAAAAAGGGTCTCAGGGATATGAGTACTGAGTAAATCAGCCTTGAATTTGACAAAACAAAAAGAGCTTTCATTGTTACATGCTTTTTGTGCCCCCAGACTTAAAGCAGAGGACCTGTAGTTGTGACAATGCCAGCCTGCACTCTCAGGCCCCTGCTCTCTGTCTAAAAAGCTCTATCATGGGAGGAAGTGAGGAGCTAGCTTACAAAGGTTGCAGGCTATCTATACATCAGCTTATATGCACATTTTTTACATATCACAGTTTTAATATAGTTTTAGCAATAAGAAGCCAGAATTGCCAGGACAGTCTCTCCACTACATTACCGACAGAAATCAGTAGGTGGGTGATTTTTGCAATTTAGAGAGTTGGGGAATTGGTGCTCATTATGCTAATCAGGAGAAGTTTTGGGAAAATACCTGAAGCAAAACCCACCAGGAATAAGATCCACATACGCTTTTAAGGTAAAAAGCATTTAAGCTGCCTACCTTCACCTCGGATGTTCTGATTTCTTCCTTTTTTTTTCCTTTTTTTTTTTTTTTTTTTCCTTAAGCAAAATTAAATTT
>JAOWBP010004220.1:17087-28936 GCA_028571105.1 Tragopan temminckii | reverse complement strand
CCTTCACCTCAGATTTTCCAATTTCTTCCTTTTTTTTTCCCTTTTTTTTTTTTTCCCTTAAGCAAAGTTACATTTCTCCAGTAACTTGCTCTCCCTCTGCAGGCACTTAGGACAAGGATGATCAGATGAGCCACTTAGCAAATGTTCTTGCATCCATATGGCACACACAGAAAATCCATTAGAATTAATATTTCTTTACATGGTTATTTATTTGAGTAAGCCCACCCTTCAAAGTGCTGCTGCTGTTCTCTTAACGTAATAATCCTGATAAATTACTCTTCTCTTCAATGCTCCATAAGCAAAGAACATAAAGACTCAGCGCTGCTACATTAGGACCCATTACTCTGCTCATTGCAAAGAAAACACCATATTTTTAAACACATTTCCTCCAGCAACAGATGCCTCCCTACATTTTAGAAGATTTTAGAAGGAAAAAGAAACAAAAACGAGACAGCTCCCACCTGTGATTATAAAAACGCAATTGTTTCTGATAACTTACTGCTCCCATGTGAATTTGGGTGATTCTGCCACCTATTTGCCAACCTGCCCTATGGTGCTGCTGGGCTGCAGTCTGCCAGCAGCGTGGTGCCGACACGTTGAACACTCTGAGCTCAGCTGCTCGCTTCCATTCCTTCTGGAGTCACGCTGCTGAGACGTGCTGAGCTTCCCACCTCCGTTTGGGTCCAGCTGAACTCACGTCTCTGAAGGACAATTGGCTGTTTTATGGCAGTTTGCTCATTAAACAAAATTGTTTGGATAAATTTGGATAAATTCAAGTCTGCTCTACTGTTCATCTTTACAGCGTCCTTTATAGAACATCTCAGGGAGCCCTGTGAACACCACACTGGGGGCCTGACCTCCTCTGCAGGCCCAGCAGCTGGGTACTGGCCATGCTCACAAGACCAAGGGCCGCTGTCATTTCTGTCCCCTTCTTTTCCTTCTTTCTTAAGTATGTTCTTGCCCAGGCTGGCCTCCCCTGCCTGATCAATGCAGTCCCACCTACAGCCTTCCTCACACAGAGGGCAGGGAGAGCTGTACAAGCAATGAGGGCTGGAAGGCAAAGCAGGAACAGCAGAAGAACCTGAAGGCCACAAAGTCTTAGAGAACAAAAAATCTTTTCCTGCCTGAGAGCTGTGGATGGGACGAGGGGCTGCTTATGGGGAAAGAGTGGAAAGGCGAATTGGAACTGAAGTTCCAGGGTGGTAGATAAGCCAGGCTGGATAAGGGATGTCCCTTCCAGTCTTGCCAGAGAAGCCAGATGCTGCCATCTGTCCCATTCCTCCTTGCTCAAACAATTTATGGCCCAGTTGGTGATGAAGATAAGAAATCAAATCCACAACTGCCCTACAGCAAGGGAGGCAAGGAAACAGAAGGCTAACTTAGCTAAATGATATAACTGCTGAGTGATGACTTTTCTCTGCCCTCCCTCCTCAGTGCCTGAAGCTGAACAACTAGATGGAAAATGAGCCCTCCCCCCCACCATAGTTACACCAGTGGCACTGCTGTCCCTTTGGTGTGAGCAGGTCCAGAGCCACTCTCCTGCAGTGCCTCCCCTCCAGCCCTCCTGCTCTGCTCTGGAGGAAGGTGGCTTCCAAACAGGCACATGGGCATTCCTGTGCCCCATGCTGTGTGCAGGCTGGTCTGTGTAACGTGATAAACCATCACTTCCTTCCTCCTGTGCATCACTGCTGTTGCTATGTTGGGTTTGGCAGACTGGTGCTGGCTGTGGAACACACTCAGGTCCTGCCTGGCACATCCAACCCTTCCTTGTGACTGCTGGGGCAGGCACAGTGCGGCCAGTTTTGCACCATTTCCATCTTTGCCTACTGCCAAAATAAAGGATCTGCATCATCAAACATACCTTACATTTACCAGACACTATCCCCTCTTAGCTCAGTGTTAAGATGGACCCATGCATTAAGCACTCGGGAGAGCACTCTGCAACAAACACCAGTTCTGCTCTAGAAGACCAAACTGCTGCCCCAGACTGCCATGCTCTTTGCTTCCACACCACATACAGCCTACCAGAGGCAACTTCTTCCACCTGGACTACCATCAGGCTGAAAGAAATGCCACTTGGTTCTCCTGAGCTCATGAGTACATTCTTTCTGAAGCAGAAGTTAATATACAAGGTAAAGGCCACATTATAAACAAAGCAGTATCCCCCCTAAATTTAGTTATAAGTCCTTCAGTTCATAAGTTATGAGAGAGAAAAAAGAAGGGATCCACTTCTGAGTGATAAGGAAGGAATGACAGTAAATGTTCGGCACTGCTTAAATTAGTTTTATTTTGGAGCCATTCAAAATTTAGACTTTGGATGAATTCCTTATGGAAGCAAGTAAAGAATTTGCTGGCACAATGAGGAATAATCTCCTACCCCAACAAATGAAACAGGGCTTAATTTGATTTAATTTCCCCAGTGGTGCAATGAATAACATTCTTTCCAGATAAGTGTTTCCACTGGCTGTGCTTCTGCTTTTGCTGTGCTCGACATCCCCATGTTGCAGACATTTTGCATAGGGCATTATGAGAAGAGCCTGGGGGAACTGAAGGCATTACTGTGCTCTTTCCTGCGGTACTTCCCTCACCTGCCCATCCGTATGCTGCTGTCCACACCATGCTCACCTGCGCAGCACCGAACATTGTAGCTCAGAAATGGGTCTTGCGTGTTTACTTTTGGGTAGTCCTGAGCACAGACACACCAGTGCACACCAGTAATTCACAGCTGGCAGGAGAAAAGTGGCAGGTGTAGGGTTCATGATACAGGAATCAGACATCGCTAATAACCAAGCACACTTTACTGCTAAGCACTGGCAGCCACACGTAATAAACATAACGGCACGCCCTGTTCCATCTGCACTGTAAGCCATGTAGAATGAAAGCTTCAGCATCCTTCGAAAAGTCCTCTGGCACAAAGAAATGACCCAATCTAAGGCTGCTCTGTTCAACAGTGATGAAGTAATGAAAACCAGCATTTTCCTTTCTGCTATCATTCTGTAGTCTGTTTTTCACTTCCAACCTTAAAAGGATGCGAATTATCTGGAGAAGAAAAAAAAAAAAGAAAGAAAAAAGAAAAGATAGAGATGACAGTCTGGTCTCCACAGAACACCTCGATACAAGGTAAATGTTTCTCTTACAGAAATGAACATTAGCACCCTCAGATGGCATATTTCATTCCATGAATTGCTCAATTACTTCAGAAAGATGTAGTGGTATTGATGAACACTGGTGTAAACTCATTGATCTGTTCCCAGACTTACCAGTACACACAAAGGATGGAAACACTCACGGCACTGAGTGTCTACAACGTGCCTTATTGATTCTCTGAAATGCCAAAATCTGCAATTGTTTTCACACAAGCTGCATTGCAAAGGCCCAGTTTATAGAGAATGCCCAATCCAATTTTTGCTTTTTACAGAAACATTTTGTATGAAGAATTAAATCAGCTATAAATAATACACATGGATTTTTGCTCATGCCTGTGGTGCAGTTTTACCCAGATGGAACACAATACAAATTTGTACAACACAAAAGTTTACACCAATTTTTTTTTAGCTAAGTTTAATAAACATGCCTGTCTGAAGAATGCTGGGTCAACGTATCTGCCCAGGGCTCCCGAGCTCTCCTCCCTCTGCACAGCCTGTGCAGAAGTGAGCCCGGTCTGATCTGCAGCATACAGTCACTGTGCACACAGTTTCCTGAATGCACGTAAAAGGCACTTTTCTTGCAAAAAAACAGGACAGCAGTAGCCAGAAAAACACTGATGTGCCACAAAAAAAGGATTATGACTGACTTAAAGGCTGCTTTAAGCTACTCTAGGACCACACAAAGTTTAATGCAACTAACGCTGTAACTAGTATCAGTAGGATTTCAAGGTTTGGCTCTTTACAAGGAAGCAGCTGACAGTCAGAATGACTTTGTTCTCTGGCACATGCCTGTTCTCTTCACCCTCAAATGAAGTTCTCACTGATACTGTCTCAAATTCCAAGTATGAATTTTTTACCAGTGCAATTCTACTGCTTTCCTCAGTACTGTATGCACTACCTGCAAGGCTGCTCAGAGCTAAGAAATGACTTTTTCTTAAGACCTTGACTTGTTTAGCTATAGTGAAGCAGAAGTCTTCTTCCACCTGCACTGAGCATGCAGTAGTCGTGTTGCTCATACAGTTGTGTTCAAGAGCTGCTAAGGCACTTCTCTGAAAAACCACACAAAGCAGATCTGAGTAAGTGCATGCCATCATTGGCACCTGAACAGCCAAGATTTGCTCCATACTCATTTTTTTAAATCAAATTAATGGGTATCACAACATGCACAGTACCCCCAGAGCTGAAAGATGCCCAAAGGACCACTCTTCCTTCATTACACCTGCAACAGACAGCAAGACAGGAAGCATTCACAGCCTTCCAATGGTTTTATTCCAGTGCTTCCATGGGCTTTTATCAAAACAAAGAGCACTCTGCAACACAGTACATGCTGCTCTCTGCAGGGTAAAGGCTGTGCTTTTTTCTGTCTTCTCTCAAGATGGAGACTGATCCCAAACCGGCATGTTTTCTGCATAGCTGGGGACAGTCAGCTTCTGTGCTCCAATCCCCTGCAGAGCTCAGAACTTGTGTGTGTTGCCCTGCACCTCCTCCTTCCAAGCTCAGTATGGCCTGTGGGGCTGCACAACCATCCAGCAGGCAGCAGAGGGGCTCACAGGTCTCTGTAAGGGGAAGGAGAGCATGAGCACTACGTGGATAACGGAACAATCTTCTTGTCTTGGGATTCTGAAGATAAGCAGGAAAGGGGGCTGGAGGGATGGAAAGCACCTGAAGTCCTAAAGAGCATTTGCTGCCTGTCCGTTTTTCTCCAGTTACCAAAAAAAGCCAACACTCATCACGTACCTCTGAATACCAAATGGAGGAAACAGGTTAATGTGCAACTCTGTTATTCATAAGCCACGGGCTGGCCTTCTCTCCTAGAGTTTAAACTCCTCTCCTTAAGCAAATAGTATATTGTTAAAAGATTTTGGTTCAGAGTTTGGAAAGTTAATAAATGGACTCTGTACAAAGCCGCAGGTCCCAGCACTAGGCAGGTTGCAGCAGGTACACAGACATGATAATACTAATTAGATAACAGAACCACAATGTAAAACAAATGATGCCAGGATTAAAATACTATAGTGCGTGTTGGAGGTTTTCTCTGTAGGGAGAACGCAGGTGCACACACGATTCTGGAGAGAAGTGAAGAATACCAAATCTAATTGAAACTACAGGGTGCAAGAGGGAAGGGGCACAGAAGACAGACAGTAATTACAGCAGCTGGAAAGCAGCCAGGACACTGAGGTTAGAGTAGCACTCTGTCAGAAGCCACTGTGAGATCTTCTGTGATTACAAACCATCAAGAACCTAGCTTTAATTCTCCTCTGAGCTCCATTTGGCAGCAGGACATCTGTTGGCAGTCTGAGGCCCTGCTTCCATTTGGGCTGGAAGACAGAAGACACCAGTCTCTTTCCATCCCTGTCCTTTACTGCCAGCTTTGGTGGTTTCTCACACAAACACTCACAGCACCCGGGGAGCCCCTGGTGACACATCACATCCCTGGAGCTGCACAGCTCTTGGCAGCTGTCCCCGTTAGCAGGGCTTCCTGCAGCTGCCAAAGCAATGGTGAGCACTGCCTTCTCACTGCAGCCTTCTCTAAATGGGGCCCAGCCATCAGCTCCTCTGGGGACTAACAGCAGCCCACCAGCAGCAAACAAGCTATCACAGATTCCCTGCTCCAATCTTAAAAAGCCTCAAGCCCCATTTCATCAGACCTATAGCAGCTGAAGGGATCCTTTCAGTTGTAGAGAACGTGGATTGTGCTGTTCCCAGGATATGGCAGTTGCTTCTGGTTTTTATGCTCTTATTACACATTAGTCCCCCAGGTTTGATTTGGAAAGGACATGGCTCTCAGTTGCACTTCATCGCACATAGGGAGGATAACCCAGAGCCACTCATTACTGTCGGAACTGCAAGAGACTATCACACCAATTCAAACAAAATGCCAATAGCACGATCTTCTGCTTACAGTACGTGTTATTTCCAGACATAACAGAATAGCAAGGTAACAGTTTAAGCATACTGAATGTGCCATAAACATCTAAATTGCTGTTAGTATTTTTTCTAAAGGATCAGAAAGACATGAGTAAACATAAACCCACTTAATTGGGAGCAACTGTGGACATTTGTGCTAATATCAGAACCCCAGAAAGCCCCAGGAACAAGGGCTGCAGCGGTAAAGCAAGTGAAAACATTTTGCCCAGCACAGACCCTTGCCATTAACCACTATATGCACAGAAGAGGCATTTCCTGACAATCAAAAGAGCCGCAGATTTGGATTTCCAAACATCCCCACTGCTTGAGGCCCATCTCAGCACTTAGCTGACTTGTGTTTCCTCTAAGACCAAACCATGCCTTTTGCCAGTGTTTTTATGATGTCAGCATAATGCTCCCATTACACGCTTGCTGGAGTTGTGCGAGTTTTTGTGTGCTTCTTCATTAATTTCTTATCTACCTGTTTGTTTCCCTTTCTGCTTCAGAAGCAAGTCTCTTCCTTATCTCACGAGATCAGATCCATTTTAGAACAAGCATTAAAACAAAAGCATTCTTTTATAAAGGAACTCTGTTCTAAAATTGCAACTGCCCAGCAGCTACTTCTGTATACTTCTCTCCAAACGTCAGCCCTGTGCATCACATAAAAGAAACATTGTATAGGTTGTGACATTACAGAAACATAAAATTGCCATGGAAAAGGATCCTTGGCACCCCACAAAGCCCAGTGGTTGGAAGCATAACACAACATAATTATATGCAGGATGGGTTGGGAGAGTTCCGGCATCTCAGTACCTAAGGTCCAACCAAATGTCCCAGCAAGATCCCCAACAAAGGGTCCAAACTGCACCACAGGGAATCTGCATTTTGTAGAGCTTCGTATCCCAGGTGCAGGCTTCGTGATGCTTTACTTGGAAAATCTCATTCCAGGCTGCTGGATGGGTGGAGCAGCAGGAGCAGCACAAGTGAGCATTTCATGGTCTGGCACAAGATTTGTTCTGAAAGAAAGGGGCAAGCTATGTTATTCTGCACTCCAGAAGACATTTGCCCTTGAAAGTGCTGTTGAGGGAACGCCAGTATTCATGATAATCCAAATTCTGGGACATTTTTGACCCAGATACTGTTAAGGAGAATAAATAAATTGAAAGTTGATCCCATTCTCTTAAATATAAATACACATTTATATTTAATCCTTTCTCTGCAAATTCTTGCTCTCGGGGTTTTATGTCCTGGTCAGTTTAAAAACTGCATCAGGCACCAATCTGCTAGACAAACAGCAAATCTCCAGGCACTTATTATTCAGCAGTGGACTTAAAACTAATGTAACAATTTTTAGTTACCTCCAAGCAAAATAAAAACACATTTCCTAAAGTCTCCAACTTACAAAACCAACCAAAAAGATGCATTTGTCTTCCTTAGAAGCAGCAGAGAGGAAGTGTACAATTTGCACTGTGAAGGAGATCGATAAATCAACATACAGTGGCTGACTTCTGGCTGAGCATCTCCTCGACTGCATCACATTTTCACTATTCCAAGCCCAGAAGCAAGGCTGCAGCACCCATAGAGGATGCACATGGCTGTCTGAAAACTCCAGAAGAGCAAGTCTGAGCCTAAGGGACAGCTTCTCTACAGGTGCTCATTAATCTGTTTGGCTTTGTTTTTTCTCCCAAGGATGGAAAGAGAAACAAGGGTATCAGTACACATTTGTGCAGCAGGAATATGAAAAGCAAGTGGGAGAAAAGGACACGTTCAACTCTTATTAGACACTTGTTGCTCAACAAGGTGCTGTTGCCATCCCTTTATCCCAAAAACGGATGCAGCTTTTACTTCAGCCTCCAGCAACCTTACAATTTACTTCTGGGTTTCTTTTCAGGCTTGCTCTGTATTTCTCCCAAGGTGAAACTGCTCTACAGGAGAGCTTCCTTCCAACAGGGATGCTCTGGGAGCAGAACCTCTTACCTCAGCAGGTGTTAGGATGTAGCACTGGTGGAAGGCAGTCTCGTGGAAGAAGCCCTCTGCAGACCATCCATTTAAGCCTCACTTGGCTCTGACTTTGCGAGCAGACGAACCTCAGTGCCAGCTCTGCCAGGCAAACAGATTGGCTTGAGAGAAGGCAGACAGGTGACCCAGATACAAGGAACATAAACCATGGGTTTGCTTTTTACGGTACCCAGCCAGAAATGCTGTCCTCACTGTCTGGTCTACAGGAAGCAATATGCCTTTTGCTGTGCCAACATTGACATTTCATTCAGAAGTGCATCAGAATGGCATCTGCTGCTGCAGAGGCTATGCTTCCGCCTTGGCAAAACTAGGCCTAGATTTCAGCTAAGTGTCCAGATAAGTTTCAAGGCAGTGAAGTCTTCATTCTCTTCACAGGGATGCAAAGAGTCTAAAACCTCATTTTGGAGACACAGATAAACTGCATTTCAGATTACTATATAAACCACAGGCACCAGAGATGCTGCTGCCTTGCTTGACTTCAGAGAATAAATTCAACTAAGCTTGTGAGAGAAGCACTAAAGTGAGTGGAAAGGAAGAGGAATGTCAAAAGTAAGAATTTGTAGGTTTTCTAGGGCGCCATAAAAACTGGGAAAGCTCTGGATGGGAAAATATACCTCTTTGTCTCCAGAATCTGTTGTCATATTTACTTTTCCAATGCACGCTCAGGAGGCAGGAAAATCCAAAAATAGCAACCTCCTGTGCCAAAACCTGGGTGGGGAAATGGGAGAAAAAGGCATCCAGAGATATCTAGGGATATTACCAGGTACAGAGGTGCAAACTGCAGAAACCTGATGCTGCAACCTTGTAATGAGGTACAAGTCATGGGGCTGGAGGAGTATACAATACTTTCCTGGAAAAGGTTTTATCCTGCTATGTAAGTTTGCTGTTTTGAAGAAATCTGAATCACCTTGAAATCAAGAAGAGACTAAGGAAAGAAAAGGCACACAGGCACCAGCCATGCAGATGCTTTTAGCACTTTAACTTTGCCAAGTTAGCAGCCAGGATGATAGCAGTGGGATGGGATGGTAGAGTCCAGCCAAAGTAAAGAGACTGAAATCTGCTTTTCAGTCAGTAGAAGGCTTCAAAAGCTAAACAAAAAATTGCATCTGATGAAGACATAAGCATATTTATGCAATTCTTCACCCACTCTGTCCCCAAACAGCCTACAGCCACCGTGGAAGAATTCAGCAGAACGGCAGGATACAGAGTCGGAAGAACAAGGACTGGTGAAACTCCAAAAATTTCCATGTTCCATCCTTGGTCCCTGTAGGAGATCTGAACACACATCACACCAAAGCCTCCAGAAACAGTAAGTGCTTCGCAGCAAGCAGGTATTCTAAGGTGTATGTCAACACTCAGATCACAGCCAAGTAACTTCCAGGCTCACACCTGAAATCTTGTTGAGATTAGCCACCATGCAGCAGATATTCAGATTTATGCATGCAGGAGATGAGAGAAGCCAGTCTCCTCTTTGCTTTCCAGTGTTACTGCATGCAAAGCTTGAGCTGGTAACACACTGGACTGAGGTAACACTGAATTGCCTTCCCCCTGCAGGAGCTCAGGAATACCTCTGGAAAGCTCCTGCTTCCATTCCCCAGAGCAGAGCAGCTTCATGCCCTATCAGCTTTGAGGAGCTTCCTTCTCCATCCATGTCTCTAGAAGGAAAAGGCAAAGCAAAAATGACTTTGTATCAGCAGAAACAGGCTGTGAGGCTACACACCAGCTGCATCCCCCCGTAACCAGGGGCTTCTCATACTGTCCCATGGGTCAACAGCATGTGTTTCTCATTATTTCCTCTGGCTTCACGTTACAAAAGACCAGTACAAGGAACTCAGGTTCACCATCAATGGATGTTAGCAGAATTTGACTCAAAAAGAGCAAAAGTCTGTGGCTGTCATCAAGACGAAGACTCAGCACAGTGTTAAATCACAGGTCCTCCAGTGGCTGGCAGAGGCTGCACTACATGTGTGCACAGGATTAAGCCACAGCTTATTCCGAGCTCCCCATGAAAAAACATTAAACAGCTACCTCTGTACATGCAGATGAAAAACATAAGCAAAGAAATGCAAAAAGCAGAAACATCTCTTCAGCACATGCATCTGGGGCCAGCTGGCACGCCGCTGCCATGAAGCGTGGTGCAGCTTTGGCAGAGCCGTGACCAAGAGGCAAACTCCCTCAGCTTGAGGACTCCTGAAGGAAACAAAGCCCCCGGCTCAAGTCTGCCAAGCCTTCTCTACTTGGATGGCGGCTTGCTCACACTTGGCAACAGTTTGGTGCAATTTGAAGCTGGCTCAGACCTAAAGTGAAAAGATTAATGGGATATTTGAAATCCTGCTCCTATTTTTCCTCAGATCTTACTGATGTAAAAGCTCTGATGTTGGTTGCTGAGCTCCTTAAAACACAATCTGCACAGTGTGCTACAGTAAATAAACAGATTTAAGCAGCAAGTCCATTTAGAAGGAGTTTATTTAGAAAGCACACGCATCACTAAAGAGAGCTTATTTCTTATCTAACTCCAAGCACTTAGGAGGCAATCCTTCAGGGGTGTTCTGCAGGCAGCGTGAGATTAATTCTGTTTGCAGCAATTATTTTCAGAATGTTCTGCACTCCCATTAAGAGGCTGAAAGTTCAGTTAGTTTCTTGGCTTGCGGATTAGAGAAAAGCTGGAGATATTAAGCAAAAGAAGAAATGCCTTCCAGCAAACTGACCCATAAGAGGAACCTTCTTGCCAGAGTGGGGCGGCCTTAGCTGAGGCCTGACATGCTGAGTCCTGCCTTACGCAGCCTGGACATGGACCCCCATCCTGCCTGAGAGCTGGACCTGTCATGCCACCCCAGTGCCACATTGCACTTGTGCCACAAACATCCACGTTCAGCCTCCAGCAATGCTTCAGGATGGAGAAACCGCTGAATTTGCTCTAGAAACCAAGGAAAGGCTGATATGCACATGCAATCCAGAGGGCACTCCAAGCACCACGAAGCCTGCTTATGTTCCCCATGGACTCAGGGCTCACAAAAGAAGCTCTAGATTAAAAGTCTACAGGAGAGATGGCAACTTTAGCTACTACAGAGCTGTGATCTTTGCTGAGTCACTCAGCTGCACCTCAGCGTTTAAATGGGCAGGGACCTACAATCTTGGAGCTTACCCCAGGATCTGAGTGAAAGTTCCTTCATCTCCCCAAATCACCCACTTTGAGGCACACAGGGCTGTGAGCTCCCTCTGCCTGTTTGCCTGTGATTTTCTGTGCCAGCTCACTGATTCAGGCAGCCCCAGCATGATTCCCTGGTTTTTCTTACACCAGCACCTGTGGCTGAGTCCTGAAAGCACCCAGATGGTGGCAGGTTGGTGCTGGCTTTGTGTGTAGTGAATTACCAGCTGCAGCAAACAGTAGCTGTTGTACAAACCTGTTTAATGCTGCAACACTGGTAAAAATACTGGAGAAACCAGGTGCTTTCACTGCTTCAGGAAATCAATTCCACATGTCACCCTGTTACTTTCCATTGCCAAACTCAGTGTTGTGCAAATATACTGCAAATGATAGCTCTTCATAATGTGTACCAGAAAAAAAAATGTCCACTCCATTCACATATAACCTTTGGCCTATTAGACAAATGGTTTGTGCCTGGCTTGTATGAAGAAGTGACAGCCACAGAGTACTGAGGAACAAGGAGGTGCTCAGCAGCCCTACAACCTGCCAGCAAGGTGGTTCACCCTCATGGCAACCCTGTTCCTGGAGACAACATGTGATTGTGGAAGCAATCGGCATGGTCAGCAACA
>JAOWBP010004220.1:5599-16987 GCA_028571105.1 Tragopan temminckii | reverse complement strand
AATCGGCATGGTCAGCAACAGCACGGGTGTACTACAGGCTGGTTGTAAGGATCACACAGAGCAACAACAGCTCTACATGCTGTCTTTGGTCGGTAAAATCACAGTGCCTTGGCACCTGTCCTCTGGAGACAGTTTGAGCCCTGTAGTACTTCTTTCACCATAATATCACCCAATGAGCATTTCTTACTAGTGCACAAAAGCCAGGTTAAGTACTGGTGGAATTTTCTATACACAAACAGCTAGGCTGTTGAGCATGATCGTTTTCCTCTATCAATAACTTTCCTGAAAGCCCCCTTGGCTTCCAGACTTAGAGCCTGCAGCACTGTTACAGCACTGCATTGCCTGCAGCCAAAGAGGCTGAGCTGAGGCCTGCCTTCCTCTCATTTATCCTTAGCATCTTTACACATTTGAATATTTACTCTAACAAGTGACAGCCATTCAGACAAACCCAGTTTTGCAAACAAAGTAAGCCATCTTGAAAACACCTCCAGCTACCCTGAAAAATCAAATCCAAACCCTCCATAATAGCAGGGGTCCCACTATTACGACACTTCAAGACACACTGCAGCACTTCCTGACTGCCTCTGGGTGACGCTTTCTAGGAATTTTTGGTGCCATGAGCCTTTCTGCCATCTTCTAATGCAGCTATGCTCTGCCACCTCACAGTCACGCTGTATTTCTCAGCTTTTGCTCACTACCACAACTTGGCAAATACACTAGTTTGTACTTTGGATTTAACGTTGTAGGTCTATGCCACTCAAATCCTGAGAGAAAATTTCCAAACTTATTACTACTGCTAAAATACCCAAACATCCCACGTGCAAGGAGCTGAAGGAATGATGCAGAATTACTTGTCCTAAGCTTCACCTTTCAGCCAACTTGGCTTCCTGAAGACACATAGTAAATATCAAAACTTAGCAGGGAGCATCCACAAGGGACTGCACAGGCATCCCCAGCTAAGACCAGCTCACTGAGCATAGGGTTTTAGTTAAACAGGTGAAGAGTACAACAAACAAACCGTATAGACGTTCTACTCACTCTGTTTTTACCCATCTTTCTTTTCTTTGATACCTTGGGTATTTCAGCTACTGAAAGCCTCTCCTAATCTTCTGGTTTCTCCAGTGATATCTCCAAGCACCGCTGCCCATTTCTACGTACATCACTCTCATTTCTAGGAGGGCTCTTTATGTAAACCAAGTGCTTTTGAGTCTATTTCCTTAATCATGTCAGCCTGGCAGTTACATCCATTAATCCACTGTTGTTTCTCACAGTTACTGAAATTCTTTAGGGCAGTCATGTCTTGATTTTCCTGCAATAACAGGCTGCTCCAAACTTGTCTGTCAACATGACATGTATTCCCTCATATAAAAGTCACAGATTGACCCCTAAATTCCCCATAACATTCAAAGCCCTCTTTGGTAAATGCGTTGCTGGCATCATCCAACCTTATTGTGAGCTTCCTGCGTTGTGAAGTTGTCAGCAGGCACAGCTCTTTCTCACAGCAATACGTGCACAACGAATGCCCCCAGAAGGTGCATAAGTCCTTAGCTGACAGTGAGCAATTCCTTCACTAGGAAACATGTGGGACAGTATCATTCAGTGATAAGTCTGTGCCAATACGGCAGTGCTGAGTGGTCAAAGCTCTGGGTGGAAACTTCTTACAGTCCCAAAGGAAGAGCTGTCTGTAAGTGAAATTTCTGAAAACTACTTTATGCTCTGTTATATGACTGTGCTGGAAAAAGATACGGGGATATCCTTTCTGCTGGGGAACAGAATTCATCCCTGCAGTTATCCAGACAGCACTGATAAACATCTGCTTCTTTCTAAAGGGCCTGTGCAAGGACAGTCATAGAGATGTCTGTTCAGAGCAGGGCCTTGTCACAGTCAGTGCTGCCCTAAGCCTTGTCAGATGCTGACCTTCCAGCCCAGACCTGAAGTCCTCCAGCATCCTGCTGCAAAGCTGATATCAAGTATTCGCAGTGGGTGATGAGGTCAGCGATCCCAAGCCTCTCATGCTTTGTGAAGCACCCAGTCCTCAGCTTGCAGAATCGTCTGAAAATTCTGGTACAAAAAGTCAGAATGTCACACATTACAAGTGCAGCTTGTTAGCAGAGGTTGTTACAGAGCTTTAAGCTGGTAATAGACACAAATAATTCTCTGGATGAGGTAAAAACATGCATACATGTGGCAACTTATAACTATTTTCAGAGCAGGGTTTTTAGTATTGTTAGTTATTATTAGTCATTGTTTAGTGCACTAACCATATGAGAAAAGTTGCTGAATGGGCTCTTCCAAAACAAATGAGACGAGAACAGATTTGTCCAGAGCCTGCTGCAAGGGACCCAGCGAAATCTACCAGTTGTGTTTCCTGCATTATCACCACCACAAAAGCATCACAGAAGCCTAGAGAAAGGGCTTCCCAAATGGATATTTCAAAACCAGCACTGATCCGCCTCTCACACGCTCTGTGATGCAAGACCTGTTTGCGTCAAGCAAGAGCTGGTTTTCTTCCTTCTAACTTTCACACAGTATTTAGGAAAAAAAAGACATCCAGAAATGGTCCTACTCATCACTGGGAAACAATTAAAATCCTTCTGTGCTTTCCTTCAGCCTTCTGGTTACTCATTTACTACAGTCAGCTCTAATGTCTTCATGAGTGTGTGACCATTAAGAAACCTTGGGAATGGTAAAAAATAAAATAAAAAAATCCAGTGAATAAATCCATCCTTCAGTATCTTGATGGTCACACTT
Source organism: Tragopan temminckii (assembly GCA_028571105.1). Lineage (NCBI taxonomy): Eukaryota > Metazoa > Chordata > Aves > Galliformes > Phasianidae > Tragopan > Tragopan temminckii. The sequence goes on along the minus strand of JAOWBP010004220.1, from coordinate 14,236 downwards.
TCCTCTTGTCGGAGCGGGGATACTGACTTGAACAAAAGCTGCTGTAGTGCAAGCTCCACGTAAGACAGGCACTTCTTCACAAGGTTTTGGGATGCTCTTTGCTGCATTCATAGCCGCCACCAAGTGGTGGCAACCCATCCAGAAATAGATAGCCCCATTACAGCACATACCCACTTCAATGGCAAAATAAAAAATAAATACATAAAAAATAAACCAACAGACAATGCACCAAGTCACAGAAGTTTATTGGGCAGCAGTGCCACCCTTACAGGAACCACAGCTATGTCATGAAGGGTGGGACTGTATATCTCAGTGGTTACTCAGGTTAACAATTAAGATATCCTCTTCACACAAGATGCAGATCAGCAGTTCATAAATCATCTGGAGAGGGAAAACACAGGCTCTGATATATGTAACATGGCACATTATCAGGCACACAGTGCTTAGCATTGCTCATTTGTTTTGTTCACACTCATTATACAGCCTGTGGCTCACAGCAGCCCTCACACCAGGAGCACCAAGAGCTGCTGGTCACCACCCAGCATTGCCATACAACCAACGCCCACAGCACACGCTCCTGGATGGGAAAGCCACTAGAGGAACACGATGGACTGTAGAGGGAGTGTGCGAGTTCTGCCTGAGGCGAGCTTTCACCTGCTCACTAAACAGCTGCACAGGTTTTATGTGACTTTTTTACTCTGGAATGCAGAAACAGTAGTTACCATAGCAATTTCCACATCACTTGGTACTTGTGCTACCTCTGAGAGTCGGAGAACCTTTTTATAGAAATTCTTACCAATGCACCACGTGCACTTTTGATTTTTAGACATCTGCGGAGGAAAAGAGACATCTTACACTTCCCGAGATTTTAGAATCCTGTTGAAAAGTGGAACCTTTGTTTCAAGGGGGAATGTGGTGTTTGGCACAGTAGAAACTTATTGCATTTCAGAGGAGAGAGAAGAAAGTGGCTCGTTCCAGAAGTATTCATCATCTCCAAACCATCCACAAAGGGTACAAAAACATGTCTGCCAAAAAGAAGCCCCTTGCTCAGTCAAAGATACAGCATGCTTAAAGAGAAGTTTTGTTTCCATGGTGACTGAATTTGGAGTAGGAACATCCTCTGCATCAGCCATGGCTAGATCAGAAACCCAGTTGCTTTTGTTCACTCCACGAGCTGGGTTATTAACCCCGCCTCGTCCAAACAAACATCCCGTTTGTATTCTGCTTGTCCCTTTTGCTGTGCACAGCTTCTCTTTGTAAATGAAGCAAGAAAAAGCAGAAAGATCCAAATAAACGTTAACAGCCTGATCGCGCAATCCCAATAATTAGAAATAATGCTATTTTCCAATATCAAACCAGAATTTTTAGAAAACACCATTTTTGAAATGACATCAGCAAGCATTGCACTAAAGACAATTAACAATAACCAATGATGTAGAGGTTTTCCTTTCCTCATGTCTCAGATATAAAATCTCACCCTTCACTTATCCATCTCACAAATTTCTACAGAATGGGAAAAGAGGGGTTCTCAGCAGCTAGCTTTGAAGGGTTGACAACCTGGGGCACAGACACATGTAGGAAAAGGCAAATTAAGGCCAAAGGGCCTCAGCAGACACATTTTGATTGGCCATCTGCTTTCTTAGAATTCTGACCTTCCCTACATCAAAGATTTGGCACTGCTTTCACCTCAGCCAGCCAGATCATCACCATCTAGCCCAATGCCAGGACTGGACCCCAGGCAGCAGCTGCTAGCTTGAGCATCTCACGGGATGCACTGCCAAAGCACCACATGGTGCACACCATGAAAGCCATTAACAGTGTGAATGTGTTGCTTTCTGCTGCTCCTTACATTCACCTGAGGCAATGAGGTCACACTCACTGAAGCCCCAATTTCTGATGCTGATGAGATAATTTGCTGAGCCACCACAGCTGCTTCAATGGAGGTTAAACCTAGGTGCAATATACATGGATCAGTGCAGCCACACTTCCCAGTGAGCACTCCCTGCAGCTTCCTACCCTGCAGCATAAGGAGAGGGGACATGACAGCACCATGAGGGACTTTACATGAAAGGCAATTGCTTTGTCTGAGCTCTGGAAAAAAAAAAAAAAAAAAAAAAAAAAGGAAAAAAGCATTCAACAGATTTACCAAAGAGCAACTTCATGTTTTCATTGCATAAAGTCACACAGCCAACTCCATGCATCCTGCAGGAACTGCATAATTTCTCACAATGTGACTGCTGTGTCATCTGCTGTAAGGAGGGAACACTCATTCCGATAGTTCAACAGAGCTGAGAGCCAGTTCAAGTAGAACAGACAAATATAAAGTTCCCTCCACTATTTCTCAGTGACCAAGATTTGCACAGAGGTAACCTGGAAGCCCCAGCTTTGTTCCAGAGCAGCACTGACAGGCTGGTGGTGCCGGGGCTGCTCAGCACCGTGTGGCTTCATGACAGCGGGGACAGCAGTGGGACCCAGTGCTGCTCTGGGGACATGCTGTCACGAGCAGCATGTCATTGTGCCACTGAAAAACAAGGGTGAGTTTCTGCATTTGGTTTTTGACAACAGCCACTGGAAGCCAAAACAGACACAGCCACGAAAGCAACCAGCTTTCTGGTAGCTGCATGGAAGCTATGGAAATAGGGTGGGAAGAAGCAAAAAGTCCACAATAATTCAAAATACAAACAGAATTCTCTATGAAATACAGAAATCAGAGTAAACTTAAAGTATACTCAGCAGAATCAGTTGCTCCAGCTTTACTGACCAATATATGCCAAGTTGCACAACTGTCAGCATAGAAAGCTTCAATTTTTTTCCAACAAAGAAAGTGCTTCAGTACTTGTTTCTGAAGAATGCCAGCTGCAAGCAACAAACTTGAGAAAACAATGGGCATTAGACATATCCACTTAAGCATACCTGAAAAATCAGAGCTGTCATTGCCCAAATTGTCCAACACTTCCCAGTGCAAGGCTCTCCATCAGTTATTCATAGCACTGCCAGGCCTCAAGCTGAAAGTTTACATGCTGGGTGTATGCCTGAAGCAATTCCTTTCATCTGTTTTATTTTAATTTCAGCTAAGGCAATGCAGTTGTTTCTGAATTAAAATGAAGAAACAGAGCATTGCTTTGTCCACAATAAAAATGCCTCCGATCTCAGCCTTACCTGTCTCTCCCACCCTGCAATTAAGAACACAGCTCAAAGCTTTGGCAGCTTGTGGCATCAAAGCAAGCTCATTTTCTGCCACCTTCAGGAAAATCCACGCAAATTTAGCCACTTCACTTGCTTTGGGAACAATAATATCTCAGCTGGTATTTGTCCGTATCAATGAGAGTTCTAGATCCTTTTCCTGAAGTGCAGCACTCCACACTTTGGCCTTAAAATGTAATGTTTTGCTGACTGTCAGCAGCACTGTCCAGAGCCCGTGCTACATGCACTCAAGCAGGGAGACGCCTGGTGCTGAATAAAACATCTCCCGCCTAGAGCCCTTGGCTCTGATGGCCTCTACAACACTACCCTGCCCTGTCAGTAAGCGTTCAGGTAGGCTGATGGGAGAAAAAAAACAAAGAAAATACAAAAAGCACAGAGATGAGTCCAATGAATCTGGAAATTCAAGAAGTTTTTCACCAGTGTCTGAAAATGGGAATTTCTCCTATCTGGTTTCAACAGAACCTGCCATGGAAGAGACAACTGAGATTTAATTTTCATTTTCACTTGAAGCTGAACAAAATGATGATCCAATATTAAGCTTGTTTACAAAAGCTAAGGCTTGAAGTCCTTCCAAAAACAATTTCGTTCTACTTTTGAGTCAAATTAAATGCAATGTTCTCCCTCAGATGTTATCCACATGACTGTTTACTAAGTCAAATCATGTGATACCACCAGTTTGATTCAGCAAATGTGATGAATGGGTCTGCTCCTGGCTCACCTAATGGTGGGTGCCTAACGAGGCAGAACAAAGTGGCCTCTAGAGATTCCTGCCTCACAGCTGGCCACTGAACGTACAACCGGGCAGCTAACTCCTAGGCAACAACAGCTACATGAAGTAAGGCTTAAGAAACACTGGATATCGACTGCTTCTGCTCCCAAAATAAGAAACTGCAGGATGAACTCCTCACTTCTATGAGAGCTTGTGGCTTCATGCTAGGGACTCCAGCTGCAGGCATCAGCTTGAGCCCTGTTACTTTCATGATACTTTAAAGAACTTTCCTCAGAACTGCAACACATAACATTTACAGATACAGTAATTATTTAATGGTTCTGAGAAGCATTTTCAGGTCTGGAGGAAAGGTTCTCATTGTGACACAACATGCAGGAAGGAGCCAGGAAGGAGATATGGCCCTTTCACCAGATTCAACCATGACTGTCTTTAAGAATATCAAATGAGATGCCTTTCTACAGCTATGCTACTTATCTGCAAGCAAATGCCTCAACTCCACCATAAGAGAGCAAACCCATAGGTTTGTGCTCTCATGCCTACTTAGCTACCAAAAAAGACCATATCCTTGTCTCACAGCCTCTCTTCAATCATGTTTCCTGAGCCTCTTATGGCTGCCAACCTGAAAGAGCGTTGAATCTGAAGCAACTGAGTTCAGTCTACCCAGCACCCATACACTGGATTCGCAATCAGTACTGTGAGGCAGGAGGCTCTCAAAATGGTACTTGGATAGAAACAAGCATTGCATTTTATATATCATACATGCATTTTTATATCATACCCTATGACACAGCCAGTTGAGAAGCCCAGCGGTATCCATTTCCTCCACAATATAGGTATAATCTCATTAGCCTAACAAGTAGCTAACAAACCAAATATTTCTTCTCAGCCTGAGTTGAGCAGCATTCAAGTTTTCTTTCCAACATTTCATAAGTTGCATGATGGAAAAAAAAAAACATCAAAAGCAGAGCTTAATAAAGGTTCCCAATAATTATGCTTTCCTCTTTGATCCAAAAGCTGATGCTTATAAATGACTAGGAAAAAAAAAGATGGTATGAAGATATACAAATAGAGAAGAAAAGATTTGAGACATTGTGCACAGGTGAAGAATTAAAAGCTAAAACTGAGTTGTAAACTGCAAAGTAAGATACCTGTTCATAGAAGCTGTAGCAACTGGCCAGATCAGTATGATGAGAAAAGGTGTTTCACCAGAAGCATAATGACAAAGGATCAACACAATAGAAAGGTGGTATAAAGGAAGCAAAGAAGATTGCTTACCCATATCAGAAGATTCCAGGTTCACAGGGGAAAGCTTCACCAAGGAGGGATCTCCAACCAGAAATCCTTCCCCAGTGGCAGTCAGCCCTTCAATGAGGTCTAAGAGAGGTGCAGCCAGGCTCCAACCCTCTCTGAATTGCCTTCACCTGTGCTCTCAGGGCTGACTGGGTCCTTTCCCCAGGTGCTCAGCCAATGGTTCAGGCTGGGACTCAATAGTTCCCATACAGAAGCCCTTTCTGTGACAACTCGTTAGCGCTTACGAAAAAATAGGAGTTGCTAATATGATCACCAGGGCCTCAAAGCACCCTTTAGAGCCTCCTGACAACTAGCCTTCCTGAGCTTCCTGAGGGATGAGGAAGGGACAGCAACAAGCAATTCGGGAACAGCATCATGTCACTCAGCCCCACCAGAGCCCACAGACTGCAAGAAACGAGACAGTTCAGTGCACTGTCACATCTCCAGCAGCACTGTCAGCAACTGGCACAGGTAGCCAGCAGCCCTGCATCAGCCACTCTTGTCCCACAGATCCATGAGTCCTTCCAGGCTCACTGGTGCTCTCCTTCCAGTTACTGCAATCCCCAGAGCATGGTGATTTTCTGCCAATTTTGCATATGCTTCTGTTCCCAGAGATTCCACTTCAGTGTTTACACGTATTTCACAACGATCGCTCCTAACAACCATTGAGAGATGGTAATTATCATGTTTCAATTTCCTACAAACTGCTGGCTAAGACTGCACAAAAAGTCCTGAGTGCCAGATGCTCTGATTTATGTTATTTATTCTTTCAGCATCTATACAGAGCCATAGGTACTTTACGCATTTTGTCATTTTAAATCATAAATGCTTTGCCACCCTAAAATTCTGCCAACTGCCTTGGCTATTACCTTCGCTGCTTCATCAGTCACCAGTCGGCATCCCAGGCTTGCCAGCACCACAGCTGACGTACAGTTCAGGGAACTGCAAATCCCAAACAACAAGCACCTCTCAGACAAGCTGACTGCCAAGAAAAGCCCGCTTGGTGGGCAGCCAGAGTTTTTGCTTGGAAATTCTGGTCTTGGACAGTGGAAATCAAGTATATGAAATACAACATGAAATCAGCATTTACTTTTTTGTGGTTCGCATGACTTCAAACACTCAGTAGACCGAAACAGGGAGTTTGAAAGCTCCTGTTTTTATTTCTCCCCTTGGCTTTATCTCAGCTGACTGAATAAGATGGGCTACTTTGGCAGATCAGTCACTGAGAAACAGCAGAGGAACCACGAGCTGGAAGTCTGTCTTGAGTACAGACAGGAAATACTAGCATATTCCTTTCTCATTTTGAAGTATGTCTATGAAGAAAGACTCTTTGCTAACAGCCAAAAATAAAAGGAAAGTAGGAGGTTATCAAGCAGTCTCAAAAAGGCCATTTGAATTTACAACTCAAAATCAGCAAATGTCTAAGTAGACACTTTGGGAGCTTTTCTGAACAGAGCTGGAGCCCTTTGCTGCAACAGGATCCACCTCCTGCTCCAGGATTAATGGAAACCATTGGCAAGCCCTTCAAATTTGGTACCTTTCTTCATGTCTGAGAACTCCTGCAATGGGTCCCATGGCACAACAGCAAAGTGCCTCCCAGCCAGCTGCAGACCCGGCCAACACACAAGTGGGATCCTCACCATCTTCTGCCTGGAGGCAGCTCAGCAGGACTCATTTCATCAAGAAAACAATGAAGGCAACTGTTCTGTTACTCACATTGTATTTAACTACAAAACCTCCAACAGCTCCATTTCTTCCAACGCCCAGGCTTTGAGGCCAGAGTTGCCCGCTCCCCTTGTGCTGCCAAAGCCCTGGTCCCAAACAGCTCCTCAGCACTCTGAGTTAGGAGCAACAAGCACAAAGTGAGATCAGAAGAGCATGACAAGCATTTCAGCATTATTAAACATATCCAAGTATTGTATTTATGGACTGCAATTGAACTTTTCTTCTTTATTTGTTATAGTGTTTACTGAGCCATTAGATTAAAAAAAAAAAATCTACTGGCAAGGAAAGAAGCTGGGGGCTGCTTCATTGAGACTAGTAGGCATGAGGATGGTCCAGTTTTATTATCTGCTGTGCCACTTAGCTTCTTTGTCACCAGTGTTGCTCATCACTGCCATACGGTGCATCTACCCAATGGCCAACAGAACTGTTTCTATGCCACAGGACAAAGAGACACGATCACACAGGTTAGTCACAAAGGCAAAGCAACAGCTGATGTTGTTTATATGGAAAACAGTAATTTGAAAAAGCTTTAAGAGATGAAACATTCTGTATCAGATATCATAATCCTCAGTCTGTGCTCCATGGAGGCTAGTAACTCTTGTTGAGCATCTCACCTAGGAAGAAAGTTTGGCTGTCTGGAATAAGTGCTAATTAACTAAAACTCAGTTTTGAAAAAGAGTATCTGCACAGGAGAGTTTGGCAAATGGCATTTAATTTATCTGAACAAAACACTGCATTTTAGCTCTAATTACAGTTTGACCAGCTCTACACGGCTGCTTCCCAGGGAGCTACAAATCTGCACCACAGAAGCAGTCAGACTGGCTGGATTACCTTTCTTTTTCTCCATGTATTTATTTATTTGGTTTGGAAGCGCTGTAAGTCAGCTGTTTGCTCCTTCCTTCAGATGAGAGCCATTCTGGATGCAGTTTTACAGTCCGACTGCAAATCCACTGCTGAGGGAAGCTGCTAATGCAGAGCCTCACGGCTGTACTGCAATCTGAATTAACATTTCCAGGTCTGCCAACGATTTAGAAACATTGTTATTCATTTAATAGATGATAGGAAGGAGTTTTCCAGGCAGGCAAATTCAAAGCACTGCACAGACGCTATTCCTTCAATTTTTTTCTGTGAACATCAGTAGGTAGAGCAGAGAAGCATGACAGACAAAGTAGCTTCCCAGCCTAAGCCATATCCTCACAGATGGGCACCTGGGTTGCAAAAGAAGAAGAAATTTTTATTTCCATTAAAGACAGCGTTTAAGAGACTCTCGGTGCAAACTTTAAGCAGTTGCTTAGAGATTACCAAGGTTAGTCATGGAGAACAGAGAGCAGCACTAAGAACGTCTTCATGCTACACAGCAAGGATGTGAGGGCAGTTTCTGGGACAAGCTGCAAACAAGCCTGTCGTTTATTCAGGCATCCTAAGAACATCCTTCAGTTGCTATGTGGGGTGGCAAAGGAGCAAAAGTAACCTCCGAAGGCTTGGAGTCAGTGTAGTGGTGGCTGAGACTTCCTCTGCTCTGGTTCTACGACAGTGGGAGATGAGCCTGGCACGTGCCCATGGTGCACACAGAATCACAGAATGGCCAGGGTTGGAAGGGACCTCAAGGACCATAAATCTCCAACCCCCCTGCCACGTGCAGGGCCACCGGCCTCGCCATTTAATCCTAGGCTAGTTAATACTAGACC
>JAOWBP010004218.1:0-16391 GCA_028571105.1 Tragopan temminckii | reverse complement strand
CCGCTGGGCCAGCTGCGGCGAGGTGCCCGCCGCCTACCAGCCCGCCGGGCCGGCCGACGGCCTCACCGACCGCTTCGCCTTCCACCTGCCGCTCGGCCCCGCCGCCGCCGGCTCCGAGGCCGCGCTGGAGTTCGCCGTCCGCTACCGCGTGGCCGGGGCCGAGTACTGGGACAACAACGGCGGCTCCAACTACCGCCTGCGGGGCCGGGCGCGCTCCCCCGCCTCGGGGCCGCCGCAGGACCCCGACAGCGGCGCCTGGATCCACTTCATCTGACGGACGGAGCGGCCTCGCCCCGCGCCGCTGCGCTGCCAGTCGGCGGAGGACGCTTGGAACCGCGGACGAGCGAGGCGCGCTTCGTGTCCCGCAGAGCGGGCCGACTGCGGGCGGCGGCTGTGCGCTGTGCGCTGTGCGCCCGGCGAATCGGAGCGGATTTAGGAGAGCGCTGCCGTTGAAAGACGGCGCTGCGCGGTGAAGGTCCGTCGCGCCGCGGTGCGGCTGCCCCGCCTGGGGGTGGCGGAGCTCAGCCGCGCCGGGGGCTCTCGGCCCCGCGGCTTGGTTTCCATCTCCCGTCTGACTGAGGTTCCTCAGCTGAGCTGTGGGTGCGGGAGTGCTTGGAAAACGCTCCCTTTTTTTTTCCTCCCTCATTCTGGAGAAAGGCAGATTGCACAAAGCTGGATGAGCTCTGACCTATTGAAGGAAAGCCGTATCTTGCCGTATGAAAAGCAGCGTATCAGTAGAAGCGTTGGGATGGCAGTGTGTTGACTTCTGCCTTCAAAGCTGTGCTTTAGGTTGGTATGAGCAGTGAAGGGCTTTCCTTTCCTAGCTTGCTTTTTGAGGCAGTGGACGAGGGTTGTGCTGCTGCCCTCCAGGAGCTCAGCACGTGTCTGTGTGCAGGAGAGGGACCTCTGAAGTGTCACTGCTCACAGTGGCAAAACTCATGTTGGTTTCGCAGAATCGCTTGAGTTGAAAAGACCCTTAGAGGCCATCTGGTGCAGCTCCCCTGCAATGAACAGGGATTCCTAAAGCTCCAGAGCCCATCCAGCCCGACCTTGGGTGACTCCAGGGATGGGGCATTCATCACCTCTCTGCACAACCTGTGCCAGTGCCTCACCACCCTTACTGAGGAAACTTTCTCCTTATATCCAGTCTAAATTCCCCCTCTTTTAGTATGAAACCATTTCCCCTTGTCCTGTCACAGCAGACCCTGCTGCAGAGTCTGTCCCCTTCCTGCTTACAGCCCCTTTAGGTGCCGCTCTCAGGTCTCCCTGGAGCCTTTTCTCTTCCCCGTGCTGAACAGCCCCAGCTCTCAGCCTGTCAGCGTAGGAGAGGTGTCCCATCCCTCGGAGCGTTTTTGTGGCCGTCCTCTGGACCTGCTCTGTAAGGGCTGTAAGATGCAGTCTTGAACATTTTGGATCTTCTATAGGTTTTTCGGGAATGACATTAATTCTATTAATTCTAATGTGTTTTCGAGTTCCTTGTAACTATCCTGGACAGCTTGGTTGGTGTCAAGTTCTCATGGAACATTTTGACTTCGATGGGATTTGGGAGCACTTATGTCTCCTGGTTCTATCAGAATAATTGAACTGATGAATTTTGGAGAAAAAGATTTGGCTACACGATGGGAAAAGAGCACTTCCTTTAGTTCTTCTAGAACTCTTTCTGGTCTAATAGAAAATCACAGTGACAGTAGCTGCTCTATACTATCGTAGCTTGGTTTTAGTTCTCCACCAAGTTTTCCCGTATTGCTAGGACCTACTGAGCATCTCACGTGTTAGAATATTAAGGCCCTGATCTTGTAATAAAGTAACACCGTGTATTTACTAATCTATAAAGATAGAATTGCAGAACTAGGTCTTAGTTTGTGATAAAAGCGTATTGAGTGGTGTATTTTCTCATGAAAACCCAAGTGTCTTTTAGTTAAACCTAGCTTTTTGTAAGAGCCTTAATGCTGGAGAGAAGGAAAAGGACTTATCTCCATTTGGAAGCACTTTGAGATATGGTGGGAATACAGCCAAACCTCTCTTCGATTTTGCTGTAGCTTTCCTAAATGCTTTTTCTCGGCCTTCTCTGCCCACATACTAAACCAGCAACTTATTCTGGAGCATCCCAATGCTGTCGCTTGTGGGGAAAAAGCAATTTCTGTGCACTGTAAGTTAACCAGAGCTATAACTTTATTTATGAAGGTTTAACCCCTTTGTCAAATAAATATCTGAATATTAAACCTTTGTGGGACGTAGCACACCAGAAGAGCATTTTGCAAAGCAGACTCCCGAGCTTTGAAGCAGCTCAGTCTGTCTTCAGCTCTAAATTTTGTGGGTAGCTTTATGGGCTTGAGCTTGAACGCAGATTATCAGTGACGTGTGTGTAACTCCAGTAAAAGACCAAGTCTTCTGGAGGCATACAGGGACTTCTGAAAGCCTCGAAGGTGGCCCAGAGGATGCTACTGGCAAAGTCTATGGAACAAGTTTGAGGTGTTTAAATAGAAACTCCTCAGCAATATATGCCAAAGCTGCACTGCTTTGCTTACACAATTTCACTTCTATCACATTAGTTTATTCTCAAGGCAGATTTAAAAAAAAAAAAAAAAGACTGCAGATGCACTGAGTGTGAGGCAAAGCAAAATATTTGAATTACTTTTCAGGAGAGCAAATTGTCTTCAAGCCAGTCTTTTTTTGGAACAAAAATATCAGCTCAGCTATTTTCACTGGCGTGACTGAAGCCCGCGCCGCCTTCCCCTCCAAGTGATGTAGGATGGTGTAGGCAAGGCAATAACCCTTAGGTGGTGTGCTTCACTTCTAAGTGAATTACTCGTGGCTGGTGTCTTCGGTGACACAGAGATGTCTGTCATTCGTTGTGCAAAGTCATAGCTTTATGGAACGTGCCATCTTATTCCATGTGCAATACGGTGATCCCTTCTGCGGTAAGTTGTACTGTATGCCCATAGACGTTCATGTCTGCTGTTGCACAGTTAAGCTGCTTGGGTTTTTGTGTGCAATTCTATGCCTCTTACTGCGGTATTTCAGAAATCTACCCAATTAGTAGAAATCCTAACAAGAATCAAACCAATTAAGTGACCATGGACCGAATTTCAGCTCGCTGGCTGTATTAGCATAAGGACAAGAATTGAAACATCATATACATTGTCAATACATGTGCATTTCTTCAGGTTAATTAATTATTTCCTCCTTTTACCATTTGCAGATAACTTCTTGATGCACACGCACGTGCCTCAGTGTGTCATTCAGTAGCAGAGTAAGTGCACACTGTTATTGCAGCACACGTGGGGGAAGGTGGATCACTGCAGTGAGCAGATGTCCATTCATACAAAAGCATGATTTCTTCACACATACATGAAATGTTTCTCAGTAGCACCAACAGGCACACATCTGCTAATTCTGTGTTTTAACATCATCTACAAAAATACTCCTGTTTTTTAATGCATTATTAAATATCTATACTGGAATTTTTACGTGCCTTTCAGCATTTCCTAGGAAGAAATCTTATTTGTTCCTTAACTGTCCCACAGAATGCCAATGGCTTTCTTATTAAAGTGAAATGAATTCTAAAAATTTAATAATAATTCTAATTCCTGAAGCACTTTCAGCTGTTATCTGCAGCAGCCAGAAGAATTTGATAGTATTTTCCTACATTACTATGAAAGAATTTACTGTCAGAACCACATCTTCCTGGTATACCTCTAAAATTATGTCGCTGGGTAAAAAAACTGTGACTATAGATAGTATAACAAAATATATTTATTGTATATATTTACCACTTACACAGATATTCCAAATATATATATTCTATCTGAGAGCAGAAGTTCTAGTTTTTTATGAAACGTAGTTGTGTAGACGTGATCATCTTTACAGCTTTTCCTGTGATTTCTCTGATGCTGCATAATGCTTTTAGTTACAACTTCTAGGTGGACTTAATCTTTCTGCACACTCTGTACAGTGGGATTCAAGTGCTCACTGTAAGGAGTAGCTGAAGAAAATGACTTCTACCCTGTGATGCTGTGCTGCATGGCCTTCTGGCAGACTACCCCTAACTCTCCTCCCATACGCACTCCATGTGTCCCTGTGCTGATTGTGGCAGGACTGCCTACTGAAATGAAAATATGGTTGAGTACCAAAATTAAGGTTCTACAGTCATGTACAGTTTGAGGTAGGAGGTAAATGTGGGCTCTTTCTTTACTCAATTCTTGAATACTGTTTTTAACTTATTTTGCAGAGAGTTGTTTTTTTTTTTTTTTATGAATATCCTCTTCCTTCAGCTATTCTGTTGTTTTGGAGCTTTCTTTTTTTGAGAAAGATTGGATTTTATTTTTATGCAACAGCATGAAAAATTATTTTACATTCCATTCTGGGGGGAGGCAGAAAAACAGCTTTCCTTCCAGTTTTACTCTTTCAATATCAAATAGTAGCATGCAGAATAAAATATGCTTGAAATAACATATGCACTAGCAATTCCAAAGAATATAGCTAAGAGAAATGTCAAACGTGAGATATGCTTTTTAAAATGTGTGTGCTTTCATTTAGCAAGGCAGGAAACCCCCCCTAGTCCCAGTGCATTTCTACCAAGGAGATCTTTCTATGCAATATTACCATGCACCTGTTTTTTTAGGGGTAAACTTGGTTGGTATCATTGCTGTGTTGGTGCGTTGTGTGTAGAATATTCTGTTAAAGTGTCACTAAGGAAACTGGGTCTTACGTAGTGTTAGATTTTGAGGCTCTTTTGTGTCCGGTCTGACTTCCCTAAGCCAAAAGCACAGTCTGAGGAGCAGTAGCAAGACAGTATTTCATAGACATGCAGTGCAGGGTCGTACATTGTGCTTTCCTCTACTCCGTGTCACCTTCCAGGAGGAAGCATTGCTTTACCATCGTGTTTTCAAATGTTGTATCTTAGCAACAAACCAGACTGTACTGTACTTTCACAGTCAGACAGCTAACACGTGTGTTTTTAGAGCCCTTCAAAAGCAGTAGGCCCAGCACTGTTGGGATTACTGTTGAGTCCCGTCTCCAAACTGCGGTATCCCGGCATTTGTGTGCACCGTGTGGCTGGCTCAGCGGGCAGCACTGAGCAGCAAAATATTCTGTATTTTCAAAGGGCCAGGACACCCTGTTTGTGCCCGGGTGCAGACGCCTGTATGTGGGGACAGGAAAACTGACTGCCAGGACGGGAAGTTACTTTTCTTGAAGCGATTTAAACAAACCTTACTCCTCCAGTACAGTGTTAAACTGCTGCTCTTGGTAATGGAGTTGCTGTCTGTTCAAGACCATGTGACGTGCAAGCTTTCATTGTTTCCTTGATTTACACGGGCTTTATTGATGAAAGAATTTGTTCTAAATGTTACTACTCTGTTCCTTTCGGTTGCACTTTCTTCTGCAGCGTTGATACTTCACTAAGTAATGTTTGTTTCTAATGTTTGTAAAAATAACGTAATATCACCAGAAGTTCAAAACCAACTTTTTAAATAATGCCTTGTAACGTAGCCTTACAGCATTTCAGATTATTTTCCACCAAAATGGCATCTAATCACTGGTCGTCACATATATTCATAAACCTGTAGCTTCTCGATGTCATTAAAGGTTAAGAAAACAAATTGTGAGCGTGTGGTGAATATAAAACCTTGTAATGGACAGATTGTGAGTTCCTTTGGCTGAGGGTCTGAATACTGTTCTGTTCCGCCCATGCAGGGGGTGATGCACTGGAGACAAACTGCAGTCTCCGAGGTCTCCGTTCAGAACAGTCTGTGTGTGGAGCTTGGTTGGCAGTCTGCTCTGCTGAAGTATTACCACTTCTCAAGAAGATAAGATGAGATTATCAGTTGGCATAAGTGCGTGTAGCTATCTTTACAGTCTTGTATCTTTAGCACTGTTGCAGATAAAGGCAGTGTAGCCGTCTGTAGTCCGGAAAGGGATGCCTATGTTTTAACTGCTTGTGGTTTTAATCCTTCCCAGCAATGCTGACATTGCTGTGGTCAGCAGCACTGAACCATTCCATGCAATTGAGCATTCAGCTGCCAAACCCCATGCTAGTATGGAAACAGTCTGTCCTCTTTGCAGGAGGGCAAAGAGGGGCTCTCATAGCAGGAAAGTACGAGATACGTGAATAGTGATTTTTTTATTGCACAAAAAATAACAGTTTCAGTTTTCTAGTGCTGAAGGGCCACTTGGTCTAGGAGGAGGGTCTCTGGTGTATATTGAGCACTAACTGTGGTAGAGCTGTTTCTGTAGTGAGCACATTCTCTTTCCTCCAGTGGTGATGCAGAGTTGAGGCTATTTAACTATCAGCTAGGTGAAACTTAAGGACTCTTCCAAATATGCTTTTTTCTGACATCACTTCACTTGCACAGGTATAGATAGGAAGGAGGAGGAGGAACTGGCTGTGCCAACTGTGAAGTCTCTTTTCAAGACTACGTTAGATTCTGTATCAGAAATACGATTTTAGATCACACAGGATCACATAGGGATGACATGTTATCCTTGCAACCACAATATGGAAAGTAGACAGATTCCTTCCAAGGCATTAAACACCTTTCTATGTTGGCTAACGTATTTACCAAGCAGCCTGATTTAAGAAATGCCCCTTAGTCTAATGGATGGCAGACAAAACATTTCAGTTGTAGCTGAGCTGACTTTGCCTTGGTAGCTGTAGCACAAGTGGGGCAGTTGGAACAGGCAGGAATGGCCAAGAATACTGAGTTCTCTGTCATTTGCTCTTGATCCAGCCCCCTGCAGTGAAGAAGGGAGGGGGCGATGGCTGAAAAGCAGAAGTACTCACGGGTTCCAAGTGCTAACTCATCCTCCTAACTTGTGGATTCATTTTCATGGCTAGAGAAAGGTAGAAGTGCTGTACCTCCATTAAAATACGCCTCTGAGGGAAAGACACTCGATAACATGAATAATTGAGCACTATAAACAAATGACAAATAAAACAGCCTAATAGCAGGGGATGTAGGATGTTTTTACTGCATTAAAATAGATTGGGTCTGAAGTGACTGAATTATGCTTTGTCAGGAAGAGAAGGATATCAATATTGTAAGGGAAACTATCCAGTGCAGATAACACAGACTGCATTTCCCTGCCCAGGAGTGCTTCCCTAGGACTGTGTCCCAAGCAGCCTGGGGACAGTGCAGCAGAATCGCACTGAGGACACTCCTAGGCTGCTCTTACAGTTCATCTCTGGCTTGTGCCATCTAGAGCACCGTTTGCAGGCTTAACGAACAGGCTCCTATTGGCTTAGTGGGTGGCACTGGTACTTGGTATAAAATTGCAGACTCAGGCTAAACGCCTCACCTTGGCAATCTGAGAAAGGTGGCAGGATGATGGGTAAGATCAAATGGGTAAGATAAAGTGAGTTCTGTGAGGAGTGACTGTAAACATTTCCAATGACAATTGTCAATATTCTTAATGTTTTCAGACCTTGAAGTTGTCCCGGGGAGCTGCTGGCACTGCGGCTGAGTCCCTGCGGTACCCGAACAGCTGCACGGGTCCGTTGCCCCATCTCTAACATGCTGAGCGCCACCGTGTGAGCAAACTGTACAATTGCTCCTTTTAAAACGAAAAGATTGAAATTGCCATGTAACCATCCGATAACCTGGAACGCTCCGTTCCACCCGCTGGAGAAATTGTGCTGCCGTTCCATTAGGCACCATTCTTAGTCTTCCTTCTCTTCTCCCAGGTTAGCAATGCAGGTGCTGAAGTTTCCATTGGCTCTTGCACTGCAACAGAAAAGCCTTATGTCTTTAGTTAAAGAGCTGAGGGTCGCTCTGGAACACTTACTTATTGGTACAGTTCTGAAGAGCCACTGCTGCAGAAGGATCCCAATTCCTGATCCATCAGTACAGAGAAGCAGCAAAGAGACTCCAGACCTGCAGAACACCAGCTCTCTGGAGACCCCAGTTAAGGGGAGCATTAGAAACTGAGATCTGCCACACTCCTAATCTAATCATGAAAGGCTTAGGTAATTGTCTTACAGCTAATTTAATGACAGTGAAGTTCACATTGTCCTTATTTTGTGTTCACAACAGGCTCCTGACAAATTAGAATGATATTTTCATACAAACGTGTTTCCAGTGCTTAGGTTAGCATTATACCTAGCATACTATTTAATCTATCATCTTTATTACTAAAATTAGATGAGAGCTCACTAATAATGCATAATGGTACTTTGATACACCTGTTTAACATGGCGTGATGAAAAGTCACAATTAACAATCTATACAGACAGCAGTACTGCAATGTCACCACCTCAAAACACCAATTATTATTATTTAAGTGGTTTTGTTCTTCTAGCTTAATACCATTTACTTGTTTTTCCTCTCTGTTCAGAGTAACAATTAGATAATTTGCACTTGTATGCACAGTGGGTCACGATTCAGGGGGAGAGGCAGTGATTTGCTGTTAAAAAAAGCAAATTTTGAGATATGCAGTCCTTTCAGATAGAAACCTTCAAAGGTAAATATGGATTGAAAAAAAATCCAAGCTGAACGTATATGATACAGTTAGATAATCTGAAAAAGAGGTTGGTATTTGTGAAACAGAAAGGAGATGTGATGACATAATTAACTCCTATGATATAAAGAGACATAATTATTAGTTGTGGGAGAAACATGGAAATCACAATTTCCCATAAAAGTCATCTTTCCAATGGGCCTGTAATGTTTAGAATCCAGTAATTATGAGTGTTAAGTCCTCAGGATCAGGACATAAAAGGCCACAGAGAAAGTGGTTATTTTGTAAAACATTATCTCCTTTATTCATTTTCTGTAGGAACACGCTGGTAAGCATGTTTAATTTTCCCCTCAATTTACACAGCATTTAGTCATAGTCCAAATCCAAAATACACTCACCCCATTTCATTTTGATGAAAGGCATTCGTTACAGATTGATGCTGGCAAACTTCAAATTTATGCTGCTGCATAAACCAGTACGTACTGGCCTAACTGAAGCTTCTTCCTGCTGATGAATGCAGCAAGATTGTGGGATGACTTGAAAGCTAAGAACTCTGCTTGAGTAGCATACATCAAACTTCCAACAGAATTCTACCTGTGCCACCTTATGTGAATTAATATCCCCCTACTTCCCTTTAGAGCAACTGAGAGGCACTTGGTTTTCTGATTTGTGCTTGGCTTCTGATCACCGTTTTAAAATTATGTTTTAAAAAAAGCTGCACTCCAAACCTCTGCTGTGCTATTATGTTTTTGTGAGATACAGTCTGCACCACTCAAACTTACCTTTAGATGTCACATCAACTTTGACTACATGACTGTTGAGTCATTAAATGTCAAGTCTAATATAATTAGTGTACTGGTACGCAAAATGGAAGTTTTAGTTTCATTCATTGATTGTATGTCCTCATTACAGCAACGTGCCTACATGATCTTAAAGGCACGCATGACTACATTATGTACTAAAGTGTTACTGATCACACGATAGGCACGTGATGTAGAATTCCTTAACTGCCTGTGACACATGCAGTGTTTACTTAGTCCAGACAAAAGAAAATACAGCCTAAACAGTGCACTCAAGAACCTTGCTAAATGATCAGTGCATGAGTTTTGCATGGTAAGAAAGCGCAGTAAATCAGAAAACAAGGAGCATACCTTCGTAAAGGCAGAATTACTTGAATTTATTAATTCTTTATGTTTTTCTTCTTAGTTTTACTATGTAAAGAAGTAAAAAAAAAAAAAAAAACAAACAACATAATCATGCAAAGAGGTAGTTGATGGTAGTTTTTTTGGTATCATTCTTGCAACTATAACTAGGTCAAAGTATTAGGAGGTTAGGGAGGCACTGGGTTTTTTTGTATCCCAAAGTTATATAAAATCAAGCAGTCTAAAAATCCCTTACAAGTATGCACATGTTAAACATTTTATCACTGCAATTATTTATGGCATGTGTATGTGAACATAAGTGATACTTTTCAGCTTGCCAAAACTCAATATTCTCTACTTCAGTGATCGATGACAAACTACATTGAAATATTTTATATGGGTTTATTTCATTATTCCAGCTCAGTCCTCAATGGATTTTATGTATTTCTCATAAGCATCTTCACTCATCAGTTCATCAAGTTCAGCAGGCTTTTCCACAGTCATCTTGATAAGCCAACCTGTAGTTTGGAAGTTAAAAAGAACAACAGTTGCAAACAGCCTGCACCAAGGGTTCATCCATGTCACCGCCGTAGAACAGCGCTCCCACCACTCATACAGAGCTCTGTCACGCTGTTAGAATTAAGGGCACTTCCTCTGCAGCAGAACGGCATTGCAATACTTTAAAAGCAAACACAAACAACAACAAAACCAAACAAATAACCTGAAGGAGCCTTCTGAGTCAGGTGGGTTAATTCAGCACTGTCTCTGACAGTGGCTTTAGGAAGGGACTGTCTAGGAAAAGAGCCTGACCACAGAATCACGAGTTGTTACAGAACCAAGAATGAAAAATATCACCAAGGGAAAGAGATTTAAACTCAACCTCAGTACATCTGAAAAGAACACACTGCAATGAAGTTGTCAGCAAAGACAAGACTACAATACTATTATTATGCTATAAATTTTATTGGGCTTGAACTATATTCAATATATTCAATTTTAAGCCTCCATACCATTAAATTGGAAGAACTAGGAATTACAGACCTATCTGTGATCGCAAGCAACACTGCCAGCATCCAGGTGGCATTCCATATTGAAAGATAAAAACAACATCTTACCATCCTGATAACAAGATTTATTGACGAGCCCTGGGTTGTCTGCAAGGGCAGCATTAACGTCAGTCACTTCTCCTGTGAGAGGAGAGTAGAGTTCACTAGCAGCTTTTACACTTTCCAGTGCCCCAAACTCATCTGAAATACAGAACAAGATTTCACACTTTTAAGAGGAATTCACAAAGCACTCGAGTTTCAGTCAGACATTCTAGTGAAGACCTGTCTGTAAAGCCTTTACACTGAGGGAGGAAAACTATCAAAGAGTGGAAGTCACCAACTCAGTATCACTGATCAGCAGCACTGAGTCCCTGCAGGGAAGTGGCATAGCACTGGCTAGCTGGCTATTACAGGAGGAATGGAAATTTCTTGTGTTTGGCTAATTCACTGGCTAAAGCCCTACAGCATGGTTTGACGCAGGGTTAGAAGGAATCCCATTCAACTATTGCTGCAAGACTTCTAAATAAGCCTTCTATTTACAGTGTAGACCTTTTTAATGCCAAATCTGGTTACAAAATAGAACTCGAGGAGCTCGCTTGTTCTTCAGAAACACTATCAGCTGTTACATTTGCACTCACTGGAAAACACTCATTAGTATTCGGAAGCACAGTGCCGGAACCACCCAGCTGCTCTGCTCTCCTTTCTATTTCATATGCAGTTATGGAAACAGGGCCCGGAGCAACATTAGACAAGAGCAGCTCTAAACCATAAACAAACAAAGAGGCTGGGGAACGTGGAGCAGTCAGAAAAGCAGGCAGGAGACAGAGAACAGCACGTTCTGGGAAAGCTTGGGATTAGAGTAGTGCTGCAAGTGGTGGAAAAGAGAAGTGGAAATGAAATTCCTTCAGATAAAGCTACAAGTTGGTTAATTAGAACCCTAAACAGAAAACTTCTGTAAAGCATTCACCATTCAGTGTGATATAACAGCTGTGGCCTGAACAGCCTGATGCAGAAGGATGGGAAGAAAAAGTCCTGCTACTTCACCTCAGTACATTTACACTCTCGTTCTGCAGTGCCTGAAGCTAATGACAATCTTTTCACACGCTCGTGAGGCAGTGCTCTGGGTGTAAACAGGGACAGGTTTCTACCTGTTGATGTTCATACCTCTTTAACACAGAAAATTACCTACCTGAATGATTAAGAAGGCAATAATTGATAAGTTGGATTGATACAGCTGATACACAGAAATTACTGAGTGTATATTCATGGAAAAGTTAGAGCTTGATACCAGTTAAATTTCAGTGTTTTACAACATGAAATACGTAACTGCAAAATCACAAGTAAGCCAGCCTCGACACTGCTAAGTCCAATCTAAGCATAAATGTGTTTTAAAGCAGCATATAGGTAGAAGTATTACAAAAAACAGATCTAAAAATGTTTGATTTTAAAAAAAGATCTTGAAAAGTAGATACTTTCTGCTATCACGCATGGCGGCATGCATTCAGAGACTTTGAAATGAAAGCTGTCATCTCTATTAATAGAAATATCTGCTTTTACTTTGCATCCAGATGTGTAATGGTATTAACAAACAAAGATTACTTAATAAAATTCAACTTTGAAAAGAAGCTGGAAGTAGAACTAGAGCTGAAACTTACCATCTTTATTCAATTTTGTCCCAATTTCTGGAAGACTACAATAAACAACGTCTCCTAATGCTTCCTTAAAAGAAAAACAAATGCATCAAAGCTTACAATGAAGAAACTTTAGGTAGGAGTTATCTGACACAGTAACTCTAGAAGCAACGTAAACAAGTCACCTCCCTGTGTAAATGTAGGTGTTATTTAAAGATCGTGCATTTTCCACTTTTTAAACACTTAACTTGAAAGAAAACCAAAATGTTAGGTTATCATGACCCAAATGCCAAATTAATTGTTATCTATTATGATGTTAATAACCCTTAGGCTGAGTTGCAAGGCATGTATCTACAGATTTATTCGGGCAGAACAAGAAGAGCATCTGCTTATCTTCTCAGCACCAGCCAGCACAGCACGTGTTGTGATGGACAAAGTTCCCAACAATTTTAGGGAATTATCCCTCTGGCACAAGGCACAGAAATGTCACTTGAAATCAAATGCAGCGACTCCTCTCTGGTGACAGCTCAAGAGCTTAAGCATCCAGCCTGTCCTTACTGACTGATTGAGGAACCTTACCACCAAAAGAATCAGCTCAACTGGAACAGCCTCGTGCCTCTTCAGTGACAAATGTACCATATTTCACAAAAGGCCACGGATCTGACGGAGCAGTGGTGGTATTTACAGAAAGCAGATTACAGGAAATGCTGCTTGTCCTAATACTAATTCCACTTCATTGCTAACTTTCCATGCTAGAAGTTTCATGTGCAGTAAATCTCTGTCCTGAATTTGCCTGTGACTACTCCAAATCACATGCTTGCACCAGAGCAAAACAAAAGTCCAAAGGGTCCCCCTACCTCCACTGTTTTATACTGAGAAATCCATACTGTGTTACACTTCTGTTTGGAATAGCTTTTTAGCCAGAGGAATTGCACCACATTCACGTTCAAGTGGAGTCTGACCTGAAAAGTGCATGGCAGCCTCTTACTACAGCCACACACTCCCAAGGCCTACAGAACTGTGGTAATAAATGCAGTTTTAAATTCAGCTGAACCATTAATTTTCCATCACACTCAGCTCTCCATGGGCTTGATCTAAACCGATTAAGAATGTATCAGAACGCTGAAACAGCATGCACTTTTCAAATAATGTAAGAGTGCCAAGTCCAAAAATCTCATTCTGTGTATACAGCATATGCAATTACAACAATAAAACAACAGCAGCTATCCAAAGAGCAAGGACAAGAGCAGGTATGGGTAAGTAAATATTGCAGACTTGGGTAGGAAGAAAGAGGGTTGATCAATACCTGTGCAAAATTGCTGATTCCTACTGTTCCAATGCCATTTTCAACTGATATCCATTCATGCTTGTCTGTGAATTTGCGGGCTACAATGAAACAAACTTGATACTTCAGAAATAAGTGGCAAGTTGCTTGCTTAAATGCAATACATTGAAGTTACAAACCCTGCTGGTTTGCTTTGCTTTCCCCTGAGGTTAGGTGTTTTGTTTCCCCACACCCCCCCTGGAAAATACTCCAAACAGCAAATACAATTTGCAGAAGCACTTTGTTCTGCTCAGGACACGCTTAGTGACTTAGCTCACTGTGGGGTTCTGCCTGACTGCCGTCCTGGTTCCTGTGCAATCATCCAGAGACTGATCAACCATGAGGGGAAAATGAATAGTTCTCATTCAAATGTAAAATACAAATCCAAAGCATACATGTTAACTTCGCTCACAGTAACAAGCTTTTCTATGATGCCTTCAGGTCTTTCCAAGTGTATTTAGTGCCTCTTTCCCAGGAATAATGAAGTTGCTGGCAGAAGGCCAGCGTTAATAACACATTAAATAGTGTCAGCATTGCAGCGTCTCATTCAACACATGAAACAAAGCCACCAGGTGAAGCTGCAGCCTGTCTGCTCCGGGCAGCTGAGTCCCTTCCCTGCCCTGACATCTCCTCTACAGTCTACTTCTCCCATTTAATGTCATCGTTGATACATGTAAAATCAGGCACAATTAGTATAGATGAAATTAATAGGGCCATTCAAACAGGAAACTGTTACTTAAGAGAATTTGCTGTTAATACTATTAGAACAACACTCATTCTGAATAGTTTTAAGATGCGCGTATGTAAGACTGTTAAATCTTTTCCACAGCAATCTTACAATTCTGCATACAGTGTAGGTCTGTAAGACTCAGGGCTGCTTGTATTGTCTTTTCCTAGCAGCAGTTATTTTTATATTCAAAAGAAGAAACTGAAGCAGTTTTCTTCCTGACACATCACACCAAGAGCTTCCAGCCTGCTTTGTCCTTCTCCTCTCGTGCAATTTTCCTCAGCAGTTCTTTGGGTTTTCTTCAGTTTTTAAATTTCTTTTCCACGTTCCTTCTTGCACCCTCCAATCACACAGGGCATGTTCCACAAGTTGGGGAAGAACTTAAACAGAGTTTCCTGGGAGATAAGTGCAAAAGTAGTGCAGCTGGGCCCTCCTTTTGGGTTCCAAATCCTCTTCTTGGGCTCCTTGCACCCCCTAAACAAATCCAACTTCCACAAAGCCTTATTTCCTAGGCTTGCATATGACAGAAAGCAGAAATCCTCACTTCAGGTCTGTTAAAATCCTCACACTAAGTCAGCAACATTCTGAGATGTTTCAGTTATGGTGATCCATTTATGAAGGCCGAATGTGTGGAAGATGTAAAATGGTTTCTCTCTTATGGCGGCTCAAGATTTATATTTATTGTGGCAGCACAATATACAGAAGTAGAGCATACAAAACAGACTAAGTAAAATGCTAATAAGGCATTTTCCCATGCAGCATCACTCAAATAATAATAAAAAGGCCACAGAATTTCATCTAGCGTTATTAACATCTACGTAAATCTCTCAGGACATGTTCTAATGAACAGAAGAAACCAAATCAGTTTAGGTCAATGCATTAACCCCCAGGTAATAGGGATTTCATTGGAAATGAGTAATGAACCATGAGAACAGAGAACAACACAGAACCTCAAGCCCCCACCGAACATTAACGTCATGCACATCACAGAGGAGTCAGCCAACATCTTTCTGTGTTGGACAATAATATTGTGCAAGATTTGTTTAAAAGGCAAGATTACAGGGAAGAAAAAGACAAGAGATAAGCAAATTTCACTGCTTTGTTAGAAATTGACATGTTCTTAGCAGTCTGAAATGCACGTACGCTTCTCATAGGATATTTTTCACAAAGAAAAAGATTAAAATGAGAAATTCTAACCATGTGGCAAAACCCACAGCAAATAAAGTCCAGGTCAAATGAGAAAGAGTTAATAAGTAATCTCAAAATTCGTACTTTGAGCTTAGTGACAGGCACATGAAAGAAATCTGTCACAAAAGCATCTCCACGTACCCCAGCTTCATTCATTTCAGCACGGCTTTGGCTCCGGCTTAACGAGCACATTCTAAATTCAGACCTGCCGCCTCTATTTCCGAAATAGAAACCTGGAGACGTCGCCTGCTGCACAAGTGCACCAACACAGCACAGAACACACGGCACACACACACACACCTTCACACCTCAGCGGCTGCACACGATCCCGGCTTCCCTGCAGGCAGGGCTCAGCTCAGCTGCCCGCTGAGGGATCGCTCCTCTTTGTGACCGGGAACCAGGAGCGCATCAGCAGCTCAGCGCGGAGGTTCAGCCAGAAGCACGGCGCGGCGCTGCCGCTCTCCAGCCATCTTGAGGCACGCTGCCCGGGCAGCCCTGCCCTTCCTGCCCGCACGAGGCGGCTAAAACACGGCAAAGTCCTCAACACAAAGCGCTTCTGCGCACGGCGTCCTTCCAGGCCCGCTATTTAAACTCCCACACCCGGGACGCGGGAGCCCCAGCAGACCTCACGCCCCGCCGCAAAGCTCAGCGGCAACGCGCAGCTGCACGCCCGGAGCAGCCGGCGGCAGCCCGCGGGATTCGCCCCCGCTCCTCACAGAGCGCCAGGACGGGCGGCACCTCCGCACGGCCGCCGGGCCCCCACCGGCGCTCCCGCACTCACCGGACAGCAGCAGCGAGCCGGTGCCCAGCCTCCGCGCCGCGGGGACCTGCGGCCGCAACGAAAGGCGCGAGCAGCGCGGCGCCAGGGCCGGCCCG